>JAFIDM010005346.1:50523107-50549784 GCA_023159025.1 Thereuonema tuberculata | reverse complement strand
GGCCATGTGAAAGAGAATACGTCCGATTCGTGGATCCGACCGTCCGATTTTCGGATCCATGTGCAATGGGCTTAAGGCACTTGAAATATAAACAAAAAATTAGACATCGATAACTTAGTAAATAATTTTTATACCGTTGACTCCCTTAACCAGTTTTAATAATTTAGATCGCTTACTAACAGGGAAGCATTGTTCAAAGTTACTCCAAAACTATTAAATATAACGAACTCTTCAGATTATAGACACTAAAACACCAAATTCCACCAATATTTCATTCTTTTAATCAAAGAACTTTTTCAAGGCTTATATACATAATGAAAAGAAAAATATCTTCCTTTCCAATAACAACACATAAATTAATCGTGAATATAACAAACAAAATAAAAAATATAACAAACTCTTCAAATATATATTACATTCACGTTTAATTTATTTGTTGTTATTGGAAAAGGAAGATATTTTTCTTTTCAATATGTATATAAGCCTTAAAAAGCTCTTTGATTAAAAGAGTAAACAATTGGTGGAATTTGGTATTTTAGTGTCTATATCTGAAGAGGGAAGCATTGTAGTTTTAAATAACTTGAAGCCAGTGTTGAATGAGGGTAAAATGATTTTGCTTGGTTACTAGGAGAAAAGTATGTTTTATTACAAATGTACAACATCTCCACAAACAATATATTCCACAAAATATATCCATTAAGCAAATTTTCCTTTTTTCCTTTTTCAAGCTTTTTAAAAATTGAAATAATTACAGATATCACATAGACTCTCCTGGACATATTTTACTATAACAGTCACGTACCCATAACAATATTACTTCCAACAATTCCTATATTTACTGTAATTCTTCAAATTTTATTAACCTTTTGTTATCAACACATGACTTTTACCATTTCTCTTGCTAAATTTACCAATACTTTATCAATTTCCAATCCGTCATTACGATTAAGATTACATTCTCTAGTATTTCTTATAGTTATACACTCTATTATTTTCCTCGTTCTTGAGTCTTTCCATGTATAATACTGTAACGTATGTTTTGCTGATGTTCGTCTGTTGTTAGAACGAGCTTTATACCACTTCCACAGTCTTTCGATTCTGTTTTTTGCTTGTGGTCTATGACTTTTAGGAATTACAAGTTTTCTTGTCGTTCTTTTTTTAATCAGTTCCTTGTTTTTTCCTGATCTTAGCCTTGCCTTTGTTACGAATTAAAGTTCATACTTAAAAACGAAAAACAAAAAGAAAGAAAAGAAGGAAGTGCATTTTAAGATTGATTCCTCGTCGTTGATTTATCAAGTCTGTGCATTTGCTTTTAATGTAACATTTTCCATCGTTCTCTGCGGTGGGTTATAACTAGAGTCGTTTCCCTTGGGTTTTGGGTCCCCGAAGTTGGAAGGAAAAAAAAAAGTCCCCAGCGAGCTCTCATCTGCGAGTTGACTTCTATTTTGAAAAGCTTTTTCTAGACGATTCGCTGCATGAAACATGCAGGGCTTCCCTTCCATTAACGCGTTAAAATTGTATTTGCGATACTCATCATTTTTCTGTGCAGAGCCCACCGCTAAATTGCAAAAGGTTGGCTCATGCAAAAGCGGGTAAATGGGTTTTTAAGGGTTTTCTTTCTTCACGAAATCGCCTGCCTCTACCCCTGCTCTTTCCATATTGCTTCCAGAAAGTTCCGTATTCTAATTCCCAACAGACATTTTAAAAATCATCTATAATTCCGTCGCTGTTCTCTTTTTTTTTTTTTTGAAAGAAAATTTTTTCCTTGATTTCTAAATGTAGTCGAAAAAGAGGAAGTCGGCTGGTGTTTTATAGAAGAGCAGTACTCGAGTGAATCAGGAATAGTTGAAACAGGAAGCGGAAGACCAAACGCCCAGCTTTAAACCCTTGATCTCGTTTTCATGGTGGTCCTGAATTTCGCATGAGCGTCCGAAAGAAAACCAAACCCGAAAACCACATTGCGGAAGACTCGCACTGACTCCAAAGGTTTATGACTTTTTTTATAGAAGATTTGATTTTTATTTAAGTTTTAATGTAAGCAATACATGATTGATTTGTAGAAGTCAAAATCAGTTCTCTGAGTATCTTAACTTTTAAATTTTGTTAAATCTTAAAGAATAGAAAAAAATGGTGGGCAGATACATTTTATTTAGTTATGTTTCAATGAATAGGTACTTTCGTTCTCAAACCACTACAGGATGCCTAAGGATTTTATAGTGTATTCTAAATAAATAAAGCAATTACTAAATTTCTTCTGTCTGAATATCTGTCCGCAAAACTGATTTTCGTGAATCATTTTAGTTGCAAAATATTCGTTGTCCTGAAGTTCTAAACTTAATCCAAGGTAAATGAAAATTTTCGAACGCTTCTTCCATACAAATAATAATTTCTAAATAGCATCTTCAAATATTTATTATCTAAAAGTAATTAGTTATACGCTTTAATAGCTATTTTTGTAATCCACAGCTGAGTTATAATAGATAGATGTTCAGGATAAATTTTATGATTCAAGGAATTAATATCATTGAGAAAAGTATAAAAAGATGCTGTCGAATATTAAAAAAATTAAGTACTAAAAACAAATTTAAATATAAGCCTCCGTTAATCCAAAATTTAAAATGCGTCTTGTTGAAATAAAAACAGCGTACTTACTTTGTTAAGTAAAAACTGATTTAATAAAATAAAACATTGGCGACATGTTTCAGCCAAAATCATCAGATGAACGTTAGGCATCTCCTTTTTAAACACAAGAGCAATCCACTGGTGGATTGGGTTGCGGAAACTTCATCTTGTAGAGTGGTCTGATCCGTGTTTGAATTAGGGGATGGTTATATCATCGGTTACGTCACGAGGCTCATCATCTTCACTAGGCTTCCATGAAAATGTAGGAAGGGAAGAAAAAAAAATTTTTTTTCTTATTCCTATTTCTTATATCTTTTTCCTATTCTTTATTAATAATGTAATAATTTGCTCATTGTAACGCTCCATAGTTAACATAGAAATTGATCCGAAATTTACAAAAGTATGCACCGGACTCAATGCTAAATATGATGACACTGATGGAAGCCACTATCATCTACTTTTTAATTTATTAAATCATTTTTTATTTAACATAACGGTCCATTATTTGTTCCCTTAGGTATTGCAAATTACTGATGTTTCAAATTTGAGATTTAAAGCTTTAAGTTTCGCTCTCAGTTAAATTTTGTCTTATGTAATTTAATCTAAGAACCATCTACACTTTGAAGTCTTAGCAGTACTGAGCTCCTATAGTTAAAGAATTTAGACATATGTAAACTGATTTGAATGTTTAAGGTTAATATTTAACGATTGTGTTAATGTTAGGGATAAAGATTCGTGATGTAAGGCTCAATCGTGTTATATCGGTCCGCCTTAAGGAGATCAGACTCTCCGAGAGCTGCCCACTGAAACAAAAGTTAATGAAAAATTTGTCTTTACAAACACAAAATTGTGTATAAGACAAACAATAATTTTAAAGTTTCAAAAAGAGACTTGTAAACAATACCACTAAAGAGGAAACTTATTTTTAAAAAAGTTAAAGTACCCACTCTACGCCGACATCGGCCTTTTGGGGCGCGGGAGGTTAGTTTCATTAAGGATAATATCTTTGTTGTTTTTTACTTTCTTTATTATTTTTATGATAAATTAATAAATAACAATATAGATAATACTATTATTTTTGTGATAAATTAAAGCATTACCATAGAAGTAATACCATTGTGATCATTCTCTACCTTTGGAAACTGATGTTAAAACGGTAGTGGAGTAATGCACTGAAGGATTAAAAGAATGGAAATATGTAAAACAGATACTAATTATGTGTAGATCAAGTGATAAAAGTTGACATTTTCAATCATTAGTGAGAAATTTGATCTGATATTACCATCGTACCGTTTGTTATTGCTTACCAGGAACATTTTGACGGGACCATTACCTAATGAATTGCTACATCTTAAAATGATACAAGAATCAGTTTTAATAAAATTTCTGCAAATGTATCTGTATGAAATGAAAAAATATATATATATTCCGAATGGCAAAACTCATAGCTTAACCAATAGTTTCTGGTAGTTTTTAATCTCCTTGCGAAGTGAAAGGAATGAGCTAAGGAATATGATTGTGAATTTAAGAATTTATTTGTTTATGAACGGATCTATCATTAACGTAATTTAAAACTGCTGATTAAAGTTCAGTTCATCTACTAAATGTCCGGTGTCTTTCATTTTTGTTAATTGTAGATTTTACTTACCGTGGAACCACTGGAACTAACGAACTCCAGATTATCACTGATCAATCTTAATATCACTATCCTTTTATCCACAGGTTCATGATATTCTTCTATTAATATTCAGAATTATTCTGGATATTTATTTTCACTGGATTTCAATATGATAAGGCTTATTTTTATCCTTAGCCAAATCATACACGTCTGCACCTTTCGATGATTAACACAACAATCAACTCACTCGTCGATTTATTCAAATTACCACACATTCATTCTTGCACGCGCAGAATGAATCACTACCACTTCTCACGTGCATGCCAAAAACGTTCATTAACAACTGTCGAAAAAATAAACTTCAAAAAAGAATTAACAAAAATAATAAATATTACTTTGCCTGTACTTTTAATCATTATTTTTCTAACAAGTTTCGCATTGCAATGATTTCAAATTAGCCAGTTGATTTATAAAATAGTAAAGAATATATGCCGTTCCGGCATAGCCTAGTTGTCTAGACGGTGGCTTACATGAGGCAGATGTGTCTGTTGTTTGAAAAAAAAAATTCCCTGTATTGTCTGCTTCTTCATCTTTCTGTTCAGGTCTCGAATCGTTCCTTAATGACTTCCTGAGGAAGGCAACGGGAAAACTCCTCAGTATCTGTTCCTTGGACAGTCGATGACTTCTTCTATGGGTTCGCCAAGATGGCAACCCTAGTGACCCGTTACGCATCAACACGTCGGACACAATGTTTGCATGTGATGTGAATCCTGAGAAAACAACAAAGAATACATAAAATAAGTTAACTAATATAAAATTGCACTACATTAAGCCGGATAGAAATATGTGGGTGGAATATATATCTCCACATAAGGGCGTTAAGGAAAGTATATGTTACATTAATTAACATGTGATGTGACAAAAAGCTGAAATGTGGTGTTAAACAACATCTTCCAGCCTTAAGCTGGCTTATGTTTCGTTATTTCTTTCGTTTGAAGAATGGGTAAAGGTAAAGATTAAAATAACCATATTTAAACTTGGCTCACAAATATTAAGGAAATAGGTCCATACACTTTAGCACGATCCTTACATAAATAGACAAGAAATAATGAAGGTTTAATGAATGAGAAGTTTGCATATTCAGTCAATGAAATCAAAGATTGGATAAACAGCATCATAATTTGTTTAACTATTTAAAAAAATGAATAATAAAGCTTATAAGCTTCCATTGATGACTGGCTTTCTTCTATTTACGTAAATGGGAAAATGCAGATTGGACCAAGTGAAAATCGTCTGATGTCAAGAACATAAAACTTTAAAAAGACAAATCTTGTTGGAGTAAATAGGCTGAAGTCTTTTAAGAATCAGCAACTTCTTTATTAGCAAACAGCTTCTGTATTTTCTTTTTATTCACGAACGGAAAACATTGGTAATTATTCCCTGGAGATGATCTAATGCAGTCTCAACAAATTTCCTTCAGCGAAAAGGAAGAGACGAAAGATAAAAAACCTCTTCACGAAATTACAAAATCAATATATATTTACATATCGGTCATGTGATTTCTGCGAGTGCTGCAATTTTTCCTATAAGACAAGAAAGGCAATTCATTCGCACGGATTTCTTTATTTAAACAAATCTCGAATTTCCAATGAAATTGAAATCTTCTTATTCACAGTAAAGATGAAGAAGATAATGATCGAAGAAATTACTTTTGCAGGGTTTTGTTAAATCGAAATCACAACCATTGTCGGTTTAATAAATTCTTGAAAAAAAAATTAACATTTTACCCTTAAAATCTTGAATGGAGTAATTTTGAATTGTTGGATTTTCATTACATTGTGCGGGACTTGACGCACTTTTATTCAAACACATAAGTCTAAATTTAACGAAAATAGTACAAATATGAAGATAGGTCGTAATAAGAATTACTACTATCAGTACGGCCAAAGATGAACCTCCCAGAATGCAACGCAGATGATAGATTTTCCTTTCCTGGCCTGTCGGTCACATTCAAATGTAAGAGAAAATGGCGGTTGTGATTCACATTTAACATTTCGACGAGGAAAAGGTCTCAAAAATCAAGTAGGGGAATTATCCTTAACGTTGCTCGTCGATTTCAAGAAGATGTATGTGAGATTTTTGATATTTTCTATTTTTGATAATTGAGATGATATTTTCTGCGGAGCTTACGGTATTGATACTGGAGAAATTAGTCAATGATAATGTGTTTGCGGGTCCAACTTTCGCCGCGACGATAATAATGGTATCCAGCTTTACTTAGAGGATGAGATGTAAATATAATAAAGATTCTAATACGGATTGTTACTGATGTGTGGCATTACTTATTCAACTTAATTTTCTGCTCATTTCAACCTGAGGATTGATAGAAAACACTTTCACACGAAGCGATCGTGGTCGCGCGATCAAACACAGCCGAAGCGCATTAAGGTCCTGACTCAAGCAACTGCAAACCTTTTATTTCTTTATAAATTTCCTTTTTCCAATGCATATAAAATTCTGAAAATTTAAATATGGACTTGCAAAGCATCTGTGATTTCAATTTTCTTGTTTTTAATTTTCAAAATATTCTGCAATTAATTGAATTAAAACTCAAAAATAGTCAATTTTTATGGTATTTAAGAGGTATTACTCGGTATTTTCAACTCAAAAAACTTTGACGAAAACCTGAAATGATAAACAAGATGTATAATAATGTTTTGTGTTTAAAATATTTATTATTAGTGCAACAGTTAATTTTTAAAAAAAAATAAAAATTGTAATTTTTTAAACTTGTGTGAGATTAAATTATTTTTTTAAAAAAATTAACTATTGCACCAATTCTAAATATTTTAAAAATCGTAAGTAAAAACGAAACTTTTTTGCTAGATAACGGCACGTTTCGTTATGAAATTATCAAATCATTTGATTTTAATAATCAACTGACCTTTTCGTAGAATAAAGTGACTGTAATACTCATGAAAATTAAAATTGACCAATTCACATCGCACCGAGTTTCACCAAACGTGGACGTCTGCAACAATATCTTCGAAAAAAGTTTAAACGAAATCGCCAATTTTTTTCAAAAGTCGAGTAAAACGTTACAGACGCAGCATTGCAGGATTCTTTTGTAGCATTTTATTCGCAGACATGTTCACAGAAATTCGAGGTTTATACGTTGTCTGACGTTAATCAAACGAAACGAAACTGTAAATTGCACATAAGACGTGTGTCTTCCAAATTTTCTTCAGGATTTTTATTTTTAATGTGTATTCTAAGCACTGTTTCATTTGAAAAGTTCACCTTTTCCCTTTACTATTTTCTGCATTTTCATAATATCTCGATTTCCATAATTGCAACCCTGTTGATTAAGCCTAAAAACTACATTACATTTTCTCTAGTGCAAGTATAAACTACCATTTTTTTTTTGTTACAGCTGCCCATCACTAATTCTATTGTACTTGAAAATGTAGCAAAAGTTGCTACAAAACACGTTGTATTTTATATTAAATAATTTTTATTAAACCAATTATCCTATGAAGTTTAATAATTCGTAATTTTGTTATTATTTTTCCCCCACGTTATTTTGTATTAATTTTATTATTAGAGACTGTAGCACCAGACAGGGGCGTAGGATTCTATATTTGTACCTCTGTCTATATCTTAGGAAACACTAATTAAGGTTACATTCATTAATCATTGTGATCATTTCTCTAACTAGATTACAGCCAATGTTAGAATTTGTAGACTTAATACTGAGGACTAGAGACCATGTCAGCATTAATGAGAGTCCGTTGTCGAAGGTTTTCCTGAAGTTCCTCTGGTGAATGGATGACCATCTCTTCCTTGACCGCCATTAGTTACCGGGGCAAAAAAGAGAAAGAAAGTGGAGGAATTTGCAGGAAAGGAGAAGTCCCCAGTGCCTGCAGCCTACGTCAGCTCTATCGAATGGCTTGACATGCCTTCCTTTTGCCGTCTTTTTCTTCTTTCACGTTCTTTCACCTCCCATTTATTCGATGTCAAGTCCTCTTCCGTGTGATGGTAATTTCACCCCGAAGGGAAGCGCTGTGGTCGTCTGCTACCCGTCCATTTCTAGCTTATAGACTCTAAGAGTGGATTATATTACTTTGATTTTTTTATTATTATTATTATTTCCCACTTGTTCTCTCTGCTTTCCTTACTTCAGTAGCTTTTTTTTTCTTCATAGGTCTCTTCTTTTTACTTGAAGAGGAAGTGTGCTTGTGAGTTTTTCGAGAAATAAATGATTGATGCGAAAGTTTTCTTCTGCAAACGATTTTTTGGTACCGATCCACAGTGGCCCAAATGAATTTAATAATAAAGATTAATAGATGGAGCCAGTAACAGCCAATGTTATTAAGGGAAACAAATACACAGAAACATTTGATTTTATAATCAGTGACTCTTAAATTACATTGTATATTATCAAAAGTTAAAGAAACCCTCTAAATGCATGTGTAGTCCTTAGGTTAGCGGAAAGTTAGGCTCCAGGTGTTTCCCGGCCAAGGACTGAGTGGAGATCTCAGATATAAATATAGTTTCTATATTTCTGACCTCTTCTCTCTTCATATTTATTAAAAGAATAACTCATATCTCCAATTGCATATATTTTTTATTTAATACATCAAATCTTCGGAAAAAATTTTTTACGCTTTTTCTTCTTCAAGCCATTATTACATTGAAGCTTAAACAATTAGTTTCTCAACAAAATGAGAGACAAATATTAATTGTAAGAGATTATTATTAGTTTACAATTGGAACGCTCAATAAACAAACTTTCAGTTATACCTCATAAAATTTAAATTCTTATTCTTAACAACAATATGGCCGTGCTGGCGTGGTCGTGCGGTCTCGGCGGCGGCCAGCCGTGGCGTCCAGTGCGCCAGTTCCTGGGTTCGAATCCCGGCAAGGGCATGGCTGTTTCAATTTCCTTTCCTGTGTTGTCCAGCCTCTTCTTCACTTTCTCTCTGGTCGGACGTCATTCCTTAATGGCGTCCTGGGGGAAGGCAACGGGAAACCACCCCCAGTATCTGTTCCCTAGTATATCTACGGCTTCTCCAAGGGGTTCGCCCTTCGGGGGTCACTAGGTTCCGTAGACCGCGTAACTTCGTATATACGAAGATCGCACATCATGATGATGAACAACAATATCTAAATATTAGATAACGAATTCTGGAGGAAGAAAAGAAAGAATTCTTGTCCTCAATTTAACCTGAAGAAGTTTTCTATTGAAGACAACGAAATATCGTGAATAAAGAAAGGAATTTTCAGAAGATATTTTAGTTGTATATCAAGATTGAATTAGATTTACAATTTCAATATTACAAACAAGATACGTTATTATTTAACACACTCAATAATCAGATCAGATAATCAGCCCGACTTCAACGCTTGTAAAGAAACCCGGTACTTATTTTTCAGAGGGCTGGGTGGACCCTTGAACGGTCTGAAGGAAATTTCAGCGTGGGGGAAAAAAAAAAAAAATCCTCGGTTTCTTCTGGAGATTGAACCTGGCTCTTCTAGGCCGCGGTCATGAGTTTTACCGCTTGGCCATCGGGTCCACTATATTATCAAAAGTAATGGAATAAAAATACATGTTTAGTATCCTTGCAAAAATCACATAATTTTATACATAGAACTCTACCTTGCGGCAAGTGATTTGCACTTAATATTTTACTGCAAGAACACTTATGTTCAGTTCAGTTCTCTTCAATATGAATAAATGGAGTCCCATTTTAGGTTTACCTTTCAAGAGTCAGCTTCTGGAGAACACACTACAGAAATATAAGGAAACAAAAAAAATTTTAATTTTAGCTTTCTTGTGATCACAAAAGTTCTTGAAATATTTTAAAGTCTACTTTTCTTAATAATTATCTTTAATTCTTTTGCTATTTCTTTTCAACTTGTGAAAACTGCAGAAAAAGAAGAGTAACGTAGTAGACTTTACTTTTTTGTGTGATTTCCACAAAGGATTGAGACGATTTGTTAGTTATTGTTTCGATATTTACACTTCTTTAGGGATTTTTTTTGTTACCTTTCATTTGCGATTTCTTGACTAAAATACAAAAAAAAAAAATTACAAGTGCCTTTGGCTTTGAAAATGTGCGTGGCAAGAAGATCCAAACAGTGTTTCAAAAGTTATTAGTTAACAGACCCTCACTTTCCTTGGAAAGTCGACTACAAATGATTTGTTGTTAATTTTTGTTTATTTTTCAGCCATTTTGTTGATTTCAACTTTCAATTTTATCTAAAGACATTAATAATTTTTTGCTGTTGGCTTACATAGCCAGTTACACGAAACACACGGTTATTTGAGGCAGAATAATTTGAATAATGATACATTTTGTAATTGATATTTATATTAATTATTGTAATATTTATCTTAACCCTTTTTCCTTTGATAAGGAAATCATTTTTTAAAATCGTAAGAATTGAGCCATTTTGAATATTCGGATGATCACAACTAATCAATATCTAATTTAATATTTTGATAGAATTATTTTTACCACGAAGACAGAATTTAATATCTGAAAAAAATAAAATAAATAATACAATAATGTTTATCAATAAAAATTATATCAGATAAGGCTTCAAGGAAAATGGAAGTCAGAGAAAAGAATTATTTTTCTTCAAAAATTATTTTTTTAACTTAAAACTGTATATCATCTCTGTTTTAAGAGAGGGTGAGGTAACACGTAAAAGCATTCAAGAACGACACATTTCAGCCGGGGCAGATCATTGTCTCTCAGAAAAACACAACCCGGACCCAATAACCGAAGTTCTTTAAGATAAACAAGACTGATTTTAGAGACACTTGTTATAAACAGTTTTAATTGCATAAATAAGGCAAAAGGTTTGCAAGTGAATAAATATTCAATGGAAAGTATTAAAAAAAATAAAGCGAAATTCACATGAAATTGTTATAAATTGTTTAAAACAAAAACCACATGAAAATGTCTGTAAATTGTTTTACGACAAAGTCGTATAGAAAAATTTGTAATTATTAAAAATTTGAATTTATGTATTATTAATTTTCTCAAAAAGAAGCCTGAGGAAGTCCAGAAATCCTCTGGATGACATACAGCATATAATGAATAAAAAGATGAGATAGTTTAAAGTAAATTTACAGATAAATCTTCATAAATCATTTTTAATGTTAGAAATACATATGACTTAATTTCTATTGTATTATTAAATGAACAAAGTACACGCTGAATTGTGGCTCCCGGATAAGTAAAAGTTGTTTTAGCAAATCAAAATTAATTTTTCAAATATTTTATCATCTATTAATTACGTATATTTTTTTCACGTACTTCCAGTTGAATATCATTGCTCTGTACACTTATTATCAGATTGGATTTAAGAAGATAATATATATATATATACTAAAATAAGAAGATATATATATATATTATTTTATAAAATCCTATCTATATATAAATATATATATATATATATATATATATATATATATCTATATATATAGCAAATATGTTATGAGTGGTATAGAGCTCCATCGTAAAATTTAAATATCCTAATATTTAGATTCGGTCGTAGAAGCGTTCAGTCGTACAAACGGAACTGCCTGTACTTACAACAGAAGTCGGTAGAACGAGGGATCGTAGCCGGATGTCTTGTTTTGCAATTTTCTTCTTTTATGCGCATTTTGTTGCTCGTCATAAGAATTAATAATTTCTTTCAGAACTTCTCGAAAATTCCATCTCACTGATTTCCAATTTCCATGAATTGGAATTCATTTATGCAAATAGAATTCTCAATGCATCCGGATTTCCGTAAATAATAGGTGACTATTGATGTTATCTGTGCCTCGTTAATTGAAGGATGGCGAGTTGAAAAGATCGCATTTGTCATAACGGATGCTCGCCAAGGGACGCCATGTTATCTGCGTGTGAGTTTTATCTCTTCAATTTCTCATTGAAAGTTCAAATAGATGTTGACATGGTCTGCTGCAGTAGGTGTGCAGTGGACTTATCTTAATGATAGTTTAAATTCTGCATAGACAGTGACAAAGAACTCTCTGGAACAACCGGAAGTCATTCGGTATCTTAATTCACTGAACGGAATATTAATTATAAGATTCTCCATTAGTTGGTTTGTTAACATTTAACGATGCTTGCTTTACAGGTAAAGGAAATTGTTATGCAAACTTTAACTTTATTTTTACCGTTTTAAATTCAGAAACAAGATTTATTTAAACAGTAGAACTCCCATTTAAAAATAGTTTGAAATTTGTTTTTGGATTTTTGAGTTTGATAATAATTATCATCATTATTGTTATTATTATTATTATTATTATGTAAAAGTTTCAAACCTTGGGTTTCCCCAGCAAAGACAACAATGGCGGGTCAAGGACCAAAATACATATTGCCAAGTGTAAAAAGTGTGGAAGAATGGTTAAGAATGTTTTGTTGTGTCGATAAATTTCCTAACTGTGCGTGTTGTGTTGAGTACCACAGCCTTCTGGAGTTGTGCATAGATTAAGTGTTTTTGTGAAGTTCTAGTGTGCTGAGGCTGTGATGCAATGTGTGAGGCACCAGACCAGTGGCGGACAGGACGATGGGTACAACACGTGCTCGGTCCTGCCTCCATTGCTTCTGAAGCTCGTTTGCTAGGTCGGTGTATTTACTCATCTTGTCTGCGTGAGTTTTCTGTATGTTCTTGCTGATAGGCACTGCAATATCAATGAGATGTCTGTTTATTGATCTTATCAACAAGTGTGATGTCAGGTCTGTTGTGGTTGTTTTTTAGAACCACAGTCTTCTGGAGTTATACATAAGTGTTTTTGTGAAGTGAAAATTTTAGAAAAGCTTGTGTCGGTAAAACACTAATAAATCTATATTTTATTAATTGTAATTGATATTTTTTTTCTTCAAGATAGAGAATAGAAGAGGAAGTATCTTTAATATCCATATTGTATAAAAAAAGATGTGATGTAAAGCTTGCAATGTTAAGTAGAAATTTTAAAACGCAGCAAATAAATATTGGAATAAAAGAACTGTAAAAATTATTGTTTAATTCAAATAAGCTATCCATCCGCTCTATCATCATCATATTTTTAGATCTCTTAGCAAACTGATAAGGTTAATATGAGAATTCATTTATCCAAAATCAGCTGTCCGACAATTATGGTACAAATCCGGACCATGTTACAATGAAAGAAACTAACATTTATACGTGATGTTGTTTATTAATAATTCAATGCGCAGATTGTTCTGTATAAATATTTTTTTTGTATTAAAAATGTGTCTCATCTTTACATTTCATTTCAAAAATAAAAGTAAATAATTTATAGACTATTTGTATATAAAACAAATGACGCTTCGCTTCACTTTGCCATCTGAAATAAGTTCTGAATAGTTTGGTACAAATTCGATAAATTCTATATTACATAAAAAAACGTAATAAAAAAGTAAAACATTCTTTCCATGATTGCTTATCTTGCGATTATTTGAAAGTTGGTGTGAAAGTTTAACTGTATTCCTTCTTTTACTGTTGTTTTTGTTACAGGAGAACTTTTACCATAACGTCAGAAGCATGATTTTTAACTGTAAAATCACATTAGTTTATTGTTTACGTCAAATAAAACTTTTTACGAAGTGAACGTCCTCTAGGCTTCTTCCAATGTCGAACACCAATGGCGTCAGTGTATTTATTATTTCTTTCGAAAGAAATAAGATTTTCGGGAAAGAATAAATTTGCAGGGTGTTTTTTTTTTGTTCAGTTGTTTTGCTGTATTTTAAACAGAAAGCCTTGACTCCGTGAAATATTTTACAGGCCTATGTATTTGCTTAACATTAATTTATCTTAGTGCATTTTGGCACAACTCTTTGAATTTCAAATTGAATGAAGTTTCAAAAATTCGGTGTTTCAACAGAATTTATGGCTTTGGAGGAAATGTTGTTGTAGTGATAACAGTCGAC
The DNA here is from genome assembly GCA_023159025.1 of Thereuonema tuberculata. Classification (NCBI taxonomy): domain Eukaryota; kingdom Metazoa; phylum Arthropoda; class Chilopoda; order Scutigeromorpha; family Scutigeridae; genus Thereuonema; species Thereuonema tuberculata. Next base: position 50,535,588 of record JAFIDM010005346.1, on the reverse strand, counting down.
ACGTTGTCTTTTAAGTATAGGTTCCTAGAAAGTGAGGCTCATCAGTTCACTCAGTCTGTATGTTTGTCCTCCTCTGTTCTTCCCTCTCCCACAAAGTAACGTTTGAATCACTGGATGGGTCTTCTTAAAACGTAATCTGCACATTTAAGGACTGAAGTCTACTTTATAGTTGAAATCTTTCCCAAATGGGTTGTCGTGAAATAGTGCGAGAAAAATTTCCAGAATTCTTATAGAAAAGAATTAAAAAATGAATAACGGATTTCTATCCTATTTCTATTAATGTTTCATAGTGTTAAGCAGAAAACATCAATCTTTTTTGATAATCCATTAATTTACTGATAATTTGATCACATTACTCCGATTTAAAGTGGAGCAAATCAGAGAACGACCGTGGGCACCAGATGGCGCGATGGTAGAATTTGAATCGATTGTTAATGTCAGTGTTTATGGCGGGAAAGTTTATGGCTTCTGATTGGCGACTCTCAAGCGAGGCACACCTTTGTCAATAATTCTCTTAAGTCCTGGAATGATTAAGAGATCATTGTCCTCTATGAAGGTCAAAGTCAATCTTTGGCTGGTCTTGATATAGTAAACTTGGACATAATTCAATCCCATTATTTAACAAAAATCAAAATTTCTATTGTTTGCATTTAGCAGATATAAATTGTAGAAAAAAAATCGAGGCCCTGTCATTTTCGTCATTTTTATTGGTTTTCTTTTAATTAAATCTTAACTAAACAAGATAGGGATAGCGATTAGTAAACCAATCCCAACGCTTCGCAACTGCTTCTGATACGTGTAAGAAAATATAATTGATATTGCTTTAATTTCCTTATTATAACAATTTGATTGTTGCAAATGCAAAAGGCGCAATTGCTGCGATAATTTTGATTGTTGTGATTGTTGTAGAGCTGTATTATAAATGTGATTGTTGATAATGATACTTGCGATTATTGGGATTGTTGAAATTGTTGTAGAGCTGTATTATAAATGTGATTGTTGCGCATGCAAAAGACGCAATTGTTGCGATTGTTGTGATTGTTGCTAATGATACTTCTCCACAGACAGAAAAACGGGATTAAAAGGCTTCTGATACAAGTATCAGAAGCCTAAAATTGTTTAACAATTTTAGGAAGTAGGTTTCAGTTCATTCGCACTTCTTATTAAAATTAGTAACTTCAAAGTAATATGTAACTTCATTTCGTCGATTTTTACTTTATGAACTTAAGACGTAAGAACGTAAATATAAAATATATTTCACATTTACGACTAGCAGAAGGACCCCGTGTTGCTCGGTGCATAAGCAACAAAGAAATAATAAATGAACAGGTCTTACTTTTGTGCATTACCGTTAATCATAGCGCCGCTGGTTGGCGAATAGAAGTGATTAAAAAGTTTTAGGTTTTCGTTGATCTTGTTTCTAATGTGTCGTTAGTGTTAAAGTTTTTGAGCATATGTTCGGTGAACATGACCGATTCAAAATCAAGGTGGATTAAAACTTATTGCAAGGTCTAATTAACGAGTGTTTTGTTTTGATAACTTAAAGCACTCTAAATTTACAGCGTACAAATCAACAAACAACTTTTAGATATAGAAATTTTATAAAAACAAATTAAAAATATCTAAATTCGTATATATGTAATGTAATGTGGTGAGCGTGGATGGCTTGACAGCCAAGCACCGCGACCTGAAAGATCTATTGTGCTATCCCACGGAAACAAGGACAGACGGAGAGAAAGACTGAGAAAGGATGGTGTGAGAAATGCAGGGGAAACGGGAGAACCCCGGGAAAACCTGCCCAGTGGGGATCGCCACCATCAACGAAACCAACATGAGAACCGACCTTCGGTACTCAGAGGTGAGAGGCTAGTGTCTTAGCGACAACGCCAACCGCGCGGCCCAAATTCGTATATAAATGTTAGAGCTATCAACACAGTTCAACATGAGATATGAGAAAATGATGAATTAATAAAAAACGAATTATTAAAATATAAATAATTAATAAGCAACATACTTTTATACTTTGGTGGATACATGACAGTATATCAAACTTTTTTAAAAAAGTGGTAAGATTTCAAGTACTTCCGGAAATGAAAGAAAACGCAGAAAATTAAATATATATTAAAATTTTTATATATTCAAATCACTTTAAATTAAGGAATTCGATGCTTTCCTTTGAAAAATTAAAAAATTCTAGTAAAGTCTTGAGAACTTTAAAAAGTTAGTTTAATAACTAATAGGTTCAATGAACATTTAGTCTTAAATTTTAATATATTTTATTTTGCAATTTTTTAGCCTATAGTCCTAGAAAAGTGAGGCTTAGCTAATCGCTTCGCCTGTCTCCTTAGGCCAACAGATTACACTAAATTACGGGAAAGCTTCTACATACACGTCAGACTTATCAAATAAGCCATCAACTTGAATTTTTTTTTATTATTTTGTAAATTTGTTTTACAATCTTTCATTCATGTACACTAATTCGTAAGTTGAGTGTTAAATAAAACATATTAAAAGCATTTTTGTGTTGATTTTCGTCCTATTTCGGATTATCCGCAGTTGCCGCGCCACCCAATTCCGCGGATAAACGGGAGTTAACTGTATTCACATCCAAGAACCTGACGCGACGTAACTTCTATACATATTACGCATGTAAGCTACCTCACAGAAAGAAGGACAAACGGAGAGAATGATAGAGAAAGAATGGTGGAATGCAGGGGAAACGGGAGAACCCCGAGAAAACATGCCCAGCGCGGATCATCCACCATAACGAAATCCACATGGGAACCGAACTTAGGTACTCAGAGGTGACAGTCCAATGTCTTAGTGACAACACCAACCGCACGGCTTAACTTCTATAGATAGAATCTACCAAATGGATCTTTCTCCGATAAATTAGTGCGAGAAAACTAAAATTAACTTAGAAAAACCTTCGGAATTTCAAAAAAGGATTTCTGTCTTTTTTCTATTAAAACTTCATTTAATGAAGTTAAATAATGTATTTTAATCCCGCTTTAGCTCATTCGCTAATCAGCAGGAGGTTTGATAAAATTAAAATTAATCCTACTTCGACAACCAAAGAAAGTAATGGTAATTTATAGTATAAAATAAATGCTAATTTACTTGATTATTTTCAGAAAACAGAAAAGTTTTATTACAGGTACATTACAGTTTCACCTGTTTATTCAGCAGGTATCAAATTCTAACATTATGCTTTTCGTTTTTTACATTTTCATGATTTTATTTTATATAAAAAGAAAACAATACAATATAATTTTAAGGAAAGTAGGCTGTAGGTTCTTCGAAATACCTGCCTTTCGTTTGCGGAAAGCCACTGATTCTTCCGGCTTTAATGTTACAAATGCTTGAAAATTGCTTAAAGCTTAGGCATCTGAACGGCGATTGAAAGCTTACTTCCAGTGACTTATTTTGTGCTGCTTTATTTCCGTTCTTGCCCAGAAACACTATTTTGAAGATATATTTTGCTGTATTCCGAAGGAATACAGAAATCAAAGAGATCTTATCACAGAGGCCAGGTAAAGGCGGGACTAAAAGAAAGGAAATTGCAGGCCACTCGACTGAAATAGCGCTCTGTGTAGAGGGTGTTGATTTTGGGGATCTTGTGTTTGAGATAGTTAGGCCGTGGCTCGCGATAATGCGGCATCGGAGAAGTAGTGAGCAGTTAGGAAACTGAACCCGAATTTTAGAATGGAGAAGAAAAAATAACAATGGAAAGAAAATCGATCGCTAAGAAGCGGTAACAGAGAAAGAAGTTACCACTCTTGGGAATTACCTCAGAGAAATGCATTTCTCCTGTCCTATAGGAAGTACTTAGTGAGTGAATGGTCGGTTGTTGCCACTGAGAAACGACTACAGTTGCGGAAGCAAAGAAGTAACAATTGCTCTAAGACTGTTAGCCTAAGAACAAGTGGGAAAGCAAGGGGTAACAACTTTAGAAAGTGCGGGGGTGGAGGGAATGGATTCCACTTAATTGCTGAAAGCTAATTTTCCTCCCCAAATTAACCTAAATCGAAGTCCTAAAAGAACATGACTTTGGTGTTTGTAAATAGTTTTTGTGGTTTTAAAAATTGGAAAAAGAAAAAGTTAAAAAGATTTCTCCAAAAGACTTCACAAATTTAAGTTTGAGTTTTTAACTTTAAAAATTAATCAACTATCAGTCTATTGACAATATGACTTTTAACATTTAGGTAAAGTATTATTTTAATAATGTATTAATGTAATTCTTACTATTTGTTTTAATCTATTATTTTATGTGGACTTGCCACACTGTTACAGTATCTTTAATGCTTTCTGTTAATTTAATTATCTAAAATTCTAAAACTATTTTTATTTTTCTCTTTATATTTCGCTCTATTATTTTTCTTCACTGTTTCGTTTTAATTACTTAATCCTTTAATTTTATCCTTTTATCGTTAATATTTCTCTTTTATTGCTGGGTTTTATATTTTTAAATTTTATTCCATTTCTATTTAATATTTATATTCCTTTACGTTTTTTCATGGTGCAGTTTTCCACTATTCCTTTTTCGCCAATAAACCCATCAACCAACATATTATTCTCTGCACACGTCCACATCCCAAAATTAAAAAAATTCTCGTAATTCTGTTATTGCAATTAATTATATGATTATATTATTTTAGTAATTTACCCATTTATTGTCGTTTATAGCAGTTTGATCAACTACAGCTATCTATCATTTCTGAATATTGTTTTTAGCCTATCTTCCTAGGAAAGTAAGGCTAATGAGATCACTCGGTCTGTGTCTATGCGTATCCCAATAACTTTTCAACCTTTCGAAATGGGTTGAGAAATTGGCGCGAGAGAGTGACAGAAATTTCCCATAGAAAACCATTGGTATCTAAGCAATGGATTTCCAGTTATTTCAGTTAATATCTCAATGTTTTGAGCAATCAATATTAAATCCTTAATCCATTCCGCGTGTTTCGATACATTAAAATTAATCCGGTTTCAGTAAATAATACCGATTTTACTTCAGTTTTTTGGGAAAATTTAGAGCATTTTATGTTCAGTAGATCTTATCATTGGAATGTAATGTAGGCTTTTCGTCTTTCACCATTTTCACGCCGCTATAAAGAAAAAAAAAAGCCGCAGAGCTTTATAAGTATTTACTGTTTTAATCTACATTTAATAAAGAGAAAATTTTAATTAAACTATGTCGACAAGTATACGTTACAAATTCAAATTTTCCTTACATTGTTTTCATGATTAAAAAAAAAAACGCAATTCTAATGAAATTAAGTTTTTAGTACTTAGGATCGTTTTGTTTCTAAGTACTAAATACTTAAATAAATAATGATTAAATAATGTTTCAAGATATGAAATTACTGAAGATTTTATTAAGAACTTTGAAGAAGACTTTTCGATTATGACTCAATGTTTTGGGGAAATACTGTTGTTAATGTTATCAAATATTAAAGTGTGTTAAAATAATTTACAATGTTTAATAATAAACTGTCATGGCTGTTACTCTTTATTAGCTCACGAAAAAGGTGTTATTGTATCTTAAAGTGTGTCTGCAAGACGAGATGCATGTTTTTAGTTATTTTTGTATCAGAATTTCTCAAAAAAACCTAGTGTTACTATCACTCTATGGTCAAGTACCTTTCTTGCGAATCTCGTTATTGAAACATGTCAAAATCTCAAGAAGGAAAATACGCGGACTTACGATTGAGTACCGCTTATAAATATTTACAATGTAAGCTCATTTCCATTGTTTGGATGAAAGATATCCTCCCTCCTCAAGACGGAACCATTCGTTCAAAGTAGTTGTTTGCCTTTTAGATTCAACCTGACTGGTCCGTTGTTTCTTCTTGTTCATCCTCTTTCTCGCGGGTCGACGCTTATCAACGTGTGTTGCATTCCAAGCGACACCTACTCAAATAATGGTTTTTAATGCTGGAGCAGGAACGACCACTTCCCAAGCAGTGTTTGCAGACAGTCTCCAACCTTATCTGGCCCTCCGATAGATTCCAAGAAAACAACGAATACGGAAACAGATCTACCGAGAGGGTCACTGCTCGCCTGAAAACATGATACACCTACTTTTCTTCTTCCTGTTTTGTTAATGTTTACAGATGTTGTGCTGAGATCAGAAGGAATTTCTTCGTTGTTCGCGGAATTTCGTTATCTCATGTTTTTTTTACTTTAACTCAATCTATCTCAAATATTTCTCTAAACTTTAACCATGTTAATGTTTTCTAATCTTACAGTTTATAATGATTTTGATAAACAATGCCTCTATTATAGTACCATGTGGAGTTGCTCTGAGTATACTGCATTCCGGTTTTGGTATTTTTCTGAAATATTTTTGACGTTAGTATATCGAGTCTTCCTATTTCCCTTAAACATTTTTCTTAATTTGTCTGTTTGTATGTGTATCACGCTAAAACGCAGGACAGATTTTCATAAAATTTGTTAAATAACTTATTTATATTCCAACTTCAAATATGAGCAAGATTATTTTGATCTCTAACTCCCTACAGACTTCAAAATTAACCCCACAGCTACATGCTCAGTGTTACTACTATGCTCTGGTTACTAAGCGTATGTGTAGTAGCCTACTGATACTTTGAATGTAACATTTTTACTTTTACTTACCGGTACTTTAAGGAATACTATTAATAATTTTATTCTCTATTCGGAATAATATTTTCAAATTTAAAAAATGTTCAGACAATGATAAGTGCATATTTAACGTGCTGTCTGAACTTTCAAAACAATGAAAAAGTAAAAATAAATGTAATTTAGGCAGGTGCTGGTTTTATTTTTACTTTTTCATTGTTTTGAATAATAGGTGCAGTTCCTCAAAAATCTATGAATGCTTTTCTATAGACCACACAATCAAGATAAAGATTATAAACAAATCATTTGCATTTTTAACATATCAAAGTTAAAATTTACATTTAAATAAATTTGAAGCATTGTCTGTGGATTTCCTGGATGTAATAAGTTAAACATTAAGTTCGAACATGAATGACAACGAAATAAATACGGTGAAGGTATTGGGGTGGCTACAAAGCTTCCTGAAGAATTCCTTATGCCTCCCTGAGGATGCCGCAGCCATCTCCACGTTATTATTTAAGGAGACACGACAACAAACACATGTTTTATTTTGATTTTGACTTTTAATAAATTATCCATTTAGAATTAAAAACTTAAAGGAATTAAGCAACGTAATGTGATTCAATGAAGTTTTTATTCCATTTTTTTTAAATCATTACACTGAATTTGAAGAGGTGGTGGGTAGCAATCTAAACGTATCCCTCTTAACTTTCCCAGAAAATAAGCAACTTACAATTTATTTCTACTATTTCCGTTGAATGAATATAATATTTCTGTAGTTAAACCTATTTCAACCTGTTATTAGTTCTTTTAAAATGACATTAATTAATCATTTTGGTTATCAGGTTATGCAATTTACTGAGTAGTATTCTGTTAACCAAGAATTGTTATCTCCATTTGTAAAATTGTGTATTTTTTTTTCAACTTGCTAAATCTTTTTGATGTATTTCAGTTCAGCTTTACTTCAGTTAAAACCAACTGAGCACATGTTTCTCTTTTCCTTTTAGATGGACAAATCCAATGACAGATCTGTCTTGCTTCGCAACGTGGGTGTAAATACTTCAGGGAGATACAAATGCGAAATATCAGCAGAAGCACCCTCTTTTAAAACAATATTCAAAGAAAAAGAAATGCTAGTTGTCGGTAAGTAAGTTTTAATATACTTATTTATAAATTAAAAGTTTCACAGCTTAGATCCCATACTGTGTCTGCTGAATTTTGTATAATTTTCAAGTAAAGGTATGGTTACCAGGTTCAAATCCTCTTGGGGGCAATAATTTATTTTTATTATTTAATTTTTGTTTTTTTGTTGTTTTTTTTTTTACTTTTTCCTTCTTTTCTTTTCTTTATTTTTATTATTCTGAAATAAATAATATTCTTACTAAAACTAAATTGAAGGTCACCACACTTACAATAAAATTTGGAAAAAGTGAGGTAATATGCGGGCTGCAACATGGGATAATAGGCAAGAAGACGAGTCCAAACTTGATGACTTAAAGGGTAGAGACAACATCGCCAACAACCTGGGATCACATCAAACCGATCTCGAGGGGGGGGGGGGGGGGGGAAGGAACTAAGAATACTCACAATATAAATTTTAAAAAAAAGATTAAAAAATAAAAACCAGAATCATTCAGACATGAAATTTTGTTTTATGGTTGCTAAATGACAAAAATGAAATAATAACGGCAAAATCAGAAATATTTGAAGACATTATTACTTATGGAAACTTAAACTTTAAGTGATTCTTTAAAAGAATGATGTTTTATGTTTTTTGCGTGTAGAGAGCTAAAGGAATTTTATTGAATGGAAGCTGTATATAAATTACAAATTGTGATTATCGATGAGGAGGCAAAAAAATCATCACACGAATCTCTGTAGAGCTTTGACTTTTAAGCATACACTGATTATCCATGCAAGCTAAAATCTTGTCCATTTTCTTTTTGAATAATTACTTTTAGATTTTGATATTGAGATGTTCGCATGTGAATTATAACCTTGCGATTTCGTCCTTTTCAATGAATCAAACAACAGACCACCAAAATCAATTTAACAAAAGAGATTCCTAAAGTCGATGGTTCTGGATTAAACACCTCCTCTGAATATGTTAGTTCGAGGGATTTGGTTTAATATTCTTAAGTCATCGTCCCCCTTTCATTAGCTCCTGCGAGCACCGGTTTATTACAATGTGTTCCGAAGTTTAATCATAGTGCTCGCAGTACAATAGAATCTTCTCAGTTGAGAAAGCGCCGTTTTCCGTCTCCCACCCATCCCCATTCCGCACGAAATTCATTAAATTAATTTTCGTCCCGAGTTAGATAATCGGTTAAGACACAGGTTGATTAGCGTAATCTAAATCGCAATCAGTCAGACAAGCAGTTAGCCCAAGCTGCTTGCTATCGCACCTGCCCAAAGACAGCCAACCACTTTTCATTAGATGCGGATTGAAACCCTACCAGATATAAAACGTCAGTATAATTAATTTTTCAGAATTGCTTACCATTCCGCAGAGGAAGTATAAAAAAAAAGCAAGATATATCTTAAGGAGGAGAGGTAGTTTAGGGAGAATCTTTGGTGGTGATAATGTTCTGGTTATATATGGTTCGCTCACTTTTACGATGAAGGCCTGACTTTACGATGGTCGTAACATAAACAACTTTATAATCGTTCTTTTCGTGTGTGGTCAGAATCAATTGCGAAACTTAAAGTTAGGCTTGCGTTAGTCTATAGTCTAGAGAACGGATAAATGCAAATTTTGGTGTGAAGTATCATTACCGAAACTCTATTAGGAAAGCTCTTCGAACTAATTGAAAAATTAGAGTTGAGGGGCTAACTTTAGATTAGTCAAACGCAAAGCGATTACGAAAATGAAGATTTTTTTTTTTTTTCAAAATTAATGGAAAGTTTATAGTAATAAGCGTCGATTGAACTTTTTTAAGAGTTTCAGCCATAAAATAAATGCATATTTTTTTTATTTATTAAAGAATTCTTTAGTCAGTGGTTCTCAATTAGTTTTTACTTAACATTTGACGTAACATTTTCATTCTATCCAACCAAAATAATAAAAAAAAGATACATTGAAAAAACTTTCGTGGGGTTCGCGAACAGTAAATTGGAATACTGTTCAAGTTATCTCGATATAACGACTGGATACAGAAGATAATTTTTTTGTTCCTTATTGGTCTAGTTTGTATAAAGGACTCAGATTTTGCATCCTTCTCTCGTCACGAAAATGTTAAATTAATAGGATTATTAGGTGTTAATTAACAAAGGCGGTTTAACAGAAAGGTAACTTAAATACACAATTTTCAGCATCCTGTGATAAATAGTTTTGGAGGATCACGAATTATTAATGAGAACCAGTATTTTTTTTTGTTCGATTGTTTAAAACCTTCTTGCACAATTTCAGAGCAAGTTCTGGATCTGGAGAATTTTTTGAACGACTTGAAAACACAATAATAGTGTAACCTTAAAAAATGAGTACAAAATGATAGTCGAAACAGAGGTTGCAGATAAAATTAGGTAAAATCCCATGAATCTAAAAGTAAATATCTAATGAAACAAAGTTAAGTTATAACAAATTTTACGTCCCTAATAATTGAACAAAATGGTAACTCTATGGAAAGCACAAAGGAACCAAAAAGATTTCGCACCTCGAGCTGTCATCGGAGAGAGACTGGAATGGCCGTTTCGTCCTCTTTAGAACTCATCAGCCAGCCAAACTCCACCGATGACAGACTCAGAAGATGCGAACATGTAAGAAATCCACTCTCGCTCCTGAAAGCGGGACTTCAATGATGTCTAATATGTTCGCACCTTCTGAGTCTATCATCGGTGGGGTTTGGCTGGCTGAAGAGTTCTAAAGAGGACGAAACGGCCGTCCCAGTCTTTTCCCGGTGACACCTTGAGACGCGAAATCTTTTGAGTTCCTTCGTGCCTTCCATAGTTACCATTTTGTTTTATTGGTTAGTTTAGAAATATATTTACAGCTTCATCTAAATTTTATAATCCAATGCAAAAATATGGCGACAGAGTTAAAATAAACAAATAATAATATTAATAATTGTTATTACTTTATATGCAATTTATTAGCAGAAATGTTCTTTATCAATAAACACAATGTATAATATTCTTAAATAAAAATAACATATAAAGAAAATACTTACTCTTCTTAAATTCTTCAGATACAAATCCACTTCAGATTTTCGTTACTTGAGAATTCTACTTATTAATTTATCCGTTCACTAACGGTCCACAAAATAGTTCACAAATATTCCTTTAGATTTTTCACAAATAGTTCTTTAAGTAATGTTTATAAACAGTTCTTTATAATCCAAGTTCATAATTCAGAAGAAAAATAAACCACACCATCTTTATGAAGAATTCATCCAACTCTCCCTTTAATAAAATCGTCGCGCTATTCACGCGCTACTTTTCATTGTTCAGATCAATCAAAGCCTTTTTAGTTAACTTTTACTTATTTTCCACAATAATAACTAGATATATGCTTATCCATTCAGTGCGTAGTGAGGATTTCAGCATGTAGCGGTCAAAATGGAAAGGTGGTCCATTTTGAAATTAGCTATTAGGGTGGGGAGGGTTGAAGACCAAAATATTTGTGCTCATAGTTTAAGTTGCACCATGAATAAGCATTGTACCGAATTTCAAATAAATCAGCCCAGCCGTTTTCACGAGATTTCACGATCATTTTTGAGGGATGACAGATATGGAGCCAAACTAAATGTGTTTTAATTTGGACAAAAAACAAGTACGAACCAAATTTTGTGGTAATGCAGCCGTTGGTGCCGATACAAACAGAAATATGAGCTAAAAGAAGAAAATATTCGAGTGGAGTAATATGCTTGCTCAGACAATAATAATTACGAGAAATATTTCAAATCTGATATATGAAAGTTTGGATTTAACCTGTAATAATTACCTTTTTCCTAATTAAAATAATAACACGGTGTAAATTTCATACGACAATAAAAATAATTATATCATACAAGTTTTAAGATAGCAATCCTGAAAATATATTTCCTCTTAACAAATACAATATTTCCTTTTTTGTATTTTAAAAAATAAAACCCAAATATACTTTTCTTAATCCACAAAGTATTTCAAACAATACTTAATTGAATTTGTATTCGAAGCAGATATTTTTATTATTAATTTTGTCGAAGTTAGCGCTGTCAAGTATTGGGTCAATACAGTTTGAAAGGCAGATACAAAAACAATGAAGTACATGTAGAGCATGAAATATGTATCTGGTATACACTGCTTGGATATTCTTCTCTTTGCTTGCTGGTTTCTTTTTTCTGGTGTTTTTCCTTCTCCATTTTTCAAGAGATAAATTTTTTTTTAAAGGTGTCTCTGGGTTTTTCCAGAAGTTTCTCAGCTTAGGCTTAAGCCTCTCTTATGAATTCTTAGAAAGAAAGTTAGCTTTTTCGTTTTTTTTTCTTCATAACTTGAATTCTTAAAGAAACAGCATTTACTAATACTAAACATCTATTTATCGATTCTTTTTCTCCTTCCACACTGTTAAAAAAATAAAAATGTTTTTTTATTGTGATTTCTAATCGTTCTCCAAACTGCTGCTTTGGTTCAGAAAAGAATTTTTTTTCAAAATCAAAATTCCTATTCTGAATCGCTTCTAATTAAAAATTTCATTTAAGAAATTATTGATTACAAATCTCAGAACGCGTTATTTTAGCTTTGTTGAATATAATTTGTTTAATTTTCGAGGATGAATGTATTTTTTAGCCTTTGCTTGATCGTAAGAGCATTAAAAATCCAAATTACTTAATTTTACCATGATGTAAGAACTATTAAAAATTCCACTATTAAGAACTATTAAGAACTATTAAAAAATTAAAAATTC
>JAFIDM010005346.1:50475112-50508107 GCA_023159025.1 Thereuonema tuberculata | reverse complement strand
AGTCTGGCAATTTAATATTTCTTCAGAAACGTAAATAATTATACGAGATTGGCTCTCTTTTTTTAATTCCGGGTGAACCGTCGTAAAACAAAAACTGCCCGAGTAAATGTAGAATTCGTTATACTTCTTCAAAGTAATTCTCTTCTGCACTTCCTGTGGTCAGACAACATTTCAATACATTCCTGGAAGACTTTTTTTGTATTTTGTTTCAGCTGTTACTCTTGTTGCCTTAATAATTTCTAGACGGGACTGTTAAATCTGCGTCCTTTAAGGGTCCCCTTCAGCTAGGGAACAGACGGTAGTCACAGAGGGCTTAAATATGGAGAGTATGCTGTATGAGGTAAACAATGGTTTCCATTTGTTGAGATACGATGCGACCACAAGTGATCGGTGAGCAAAGGCATTGCCGTTGTTAAGAACCCAAGAATCATTTTGGAAGAGATATCGTCTCCTGTGTCTTATGGTCTCAGTAGATCGTTCCTCTTGTATTTTTTATGGATCACACCACGACAATCAAGCGGAGAGAATTACCTTTCCACAGCGTACATTTTTCGATCGATTCTCACAGGAAATAGCCACGCCATGGATTGTCGTTTCGTCTGAGGATGGTATAGTATGCATGAAGTGTCATCGCCCGTAACAAGCTGGTTTAATCGGATCTGGGTAATCAGATCTACAAATCTCTATCCTAAACGATCTTCTGGTCATCCGTGAGGTGATAAGGCACAAATTTTGGACAGACATGTCGCATCTGCAGACTCGTTCGATGATCGTGAAGCGCTGCAGGTGAGATTTCATATCCTTTTGCCAACTGTGTACAGGTCTGCCGCGGATTTTTCTGAATTGACGGAAAAACTCAAGGAAGGCCACTTTAGCTTGATTTCTGGCTGTAGTCTCGTCTTCCTGCAGTCCCTCTGAAGACCGCTTTTGCCATTCAGATATCTTAGTTATACTCAAAACACCCACTCCGTAAGGCCTATGGATCTTCTTAAAGCTTTCTATTAGGGTGATATCCAAGCGTTGAAGACAGAAAATTTAATTGAAGACTGAACTTCAAATAATGACATGGTATTTTAAATATACGAAAACAATCTCAATTATTTGAATGATTTTATGAATATTTAAATCAATGTGTTGAATTGTTAAGCTTCCACACAAATATTAATAGTAGTCTATTATTGCCAAGGGTTAAAGTTGTGTTATACATCATAATAAACATTCTACAAAGTGTCCCGGAATTAATAAAAATTAATCTCTTTGTTTTTACGTTCTAAATGATTTATATTATTTTCTAAATTCATATTCTAAATTAGTAATATTGTGGAATTGTGAATACAACAATCGAACAGATATGCAGTGTAAGTTTAAGAATTACATTTATTGAATTATATACATCTATCTTATAATTTTATATTTGAATTAATTTTCTTTTGAATTTATTATTTTTATTATTTATTAATTGATACGTGATGGTTTATAATTTTTAATCTTAAATTTGAACTCCACTCCAGTAATTTAATCATACTTCTAATACTAAATATTAGTAAATATTTCTATTAGCAAACACATAAACAGTATCATGGCTGTATATTATTGAGAGAGTATTATAATATTAAAAAACAGCACTGTATCCAAATTACAAGTATGTTTAATTTTAAAAACTTGTATTCCAATAAGAATTAAGCGGATCTACGCCTATAAATTTAAATGAAATCTTTGTAAATTTACGGAACTTATTGGTGTTTGAATAATAATAATACATTGGAATGCAACGATCGTGCTGTGCTCACCTCTGAGGGAAGAAGCATTAAAGATAACGGCTTTCAAGTTACGGATGTGAATTTTAACGTGAATTGTAAGTTCAAATTGGTATTCTGCAAGGGATAGTTCCTATTTCCTAGATACATTTATTGGGCTGGGTTTCTTTCGTTTTTTTATTTTCTTATTTTCGGGATAAATAGTTTTTAAACAGAAACCCCATTCTAAAGAGAACGAAAAAAAGAAGCTTTCTACATTCGTTTGGGTCTGGGCGTCCTTTCTACATTCGTTTTTATTTTTTCATTTAGTAATGGATCTGTAAATATATTGTGTATCTATGATACACAGACTGACAAGATAGGACGAGAACAACTAAAACCACTGATGAACTTAGCTCCATTCACTTGTCTCTAATTGCACAGACTGACAGAAGAATTACCTCAATAATATTTTCAATAAACATTTAAATCAATTTGTTTCGATTGTCTTTGTAAAGCAAAACCTTTAACAAATTGATTAAACAATCGAACAGGAGAGAACGCAGCCATATATAGAATCACTGAACGAATTAATTACCGTGTTAATATGTAATTTCTAGAATGCTATCTCCGTCGGAGTGAAAACCAACTGGAGTGTTTGCTCCATTGGGATGACTTTAATAGCCAGTGGGCATGGGATGTTCAACAACTCATGGAGCTCCGACTCACTGTTTGATTTAAATTCTCCTGAAAAAAAATATATTGCAAGTTGTGGTAAATTAGCTAAGTTACTGAATATTTTTTATTATTTTTATTAATCATTTGCTCCCTAACTGGTTTTTCTATGTTTGTATAAAAAAAAATTAAATCCAATATTTCCACATAAGAAATTTGCAAAATAAAATAATAAAAACAATAGTGCAACTTTTTTAAAAAGGAAGTTTGAAAGGACTTTTATTTACTTTCCCGAGACTTCTTAAGTTTTCTTTATTTTTTTTTTGTCGAAAATGACAGAAATGAGAAAATCTGCATTTATTTACAAATTACATTTATAATGTCGCTGAATACAAAGAGAACAAATTTTCAATTATCAAAAAAAAAAAAAAAAAAAAAAAAATTAACTAAATCCGCTACACTTTTTAAATTGTCTAAATCGGTTTAATTTTAATCTTATCAAAACATGTACAGATTAGCGATTAAGGATAAATATTCATTGTTTACGACAATGAAATTTTAATAGAAATAGGATAAAAATCCATTGTTTAGATTCTAATCTTTTTTTCTATTAGAATTTTTGATACTTTTTCGCGGTAGTTTATCGACATGGACCCGCTTTCAAGAAGATCCAATCAGCAGTTCCAAAGCTATTCGAGGAACACACACTCACAGACTAAATGATCTTATAAGCCCAACTTTTCTCGGAAAACTGGCTAAAAATAATGACAAAGAAAACTGAACCAAATAACAGTAGATGTAAAATGAAAGCCAGCAAAAACGAAAAATCTTCACTCACGTTAAAACTTTTTTTATTTTCAGAAATTCCTTTACTTTTAAGCGAAGTTGCTCGTAAGACCTATTATTTTATTCCATTTTTGCATTATGAAAGCACTCCATTGGAATTAGCCATAATGGAAGGCGAAATGTTAGAGTTGTTCGACTTCCCCGGAGTGTGTTAATGTTGGTTTTACTGATTCGTATTGGAATGCTGCCCTCTTAGTTCCTTGTGCCGCTACAAGGTGGAGCAACTAATGAAGCCTTTCCGTTTTATGGAGAGACTTCCATAAGCACATAATCCACAGTTTTATACAAAATGACGCCGTTATTCAGTGAAAGCTATTCGTGGCAACGCATCCCACCCCCACATCCTATAACGATCAACTTTGCAAAAGCACACAGACTGCATAATGGCTCAGTGCCGTTTTTTTTATCCCGGTTATTTTTATTTCTCTTTTCCTTCCTCTTTTCATTTGCCTGTCCTTTTCTTATCTTTGGTACTTCCTGTATGCAAAGTAATGTATTCTGCTTTATGACGATGTTTACTTTTTCCACGGGTGTAATCACAAACCGATTGCAATGAAAACCATTTAGAAATTTTTTTTTTGTAGAGGTTGCTTTTAAGTGTATTTTCCTGAGGCCTTAAATGGCTACCATTTCCTGATTGTGGTGGATAAATGCTGGCACTAAACATTCCACGGAAATGCAAGCCTTGTTAATAGGATGATTAGTGCTTGGATCATTTTCCCCAACTTAATAATCTTAGCTTGCTTTTAATGCTCAAAATTAGTTTGGAATTATTTCCGCATCACAAAAAAAAATATATCATTTTTTTCCCTTTAAGATGCAGAAGAAATTCGTGACCTTTTCTTACAATTTTATTCATAAGTTTCAATTACTCGTGTATTTTCGTGTTTATTTGCGAAATTTCCTTGATTAAGTTTGGTTGGTTGGTTTCCTGAATTTTGTAAGATCATTACGTAAGACCTAAACGTAAAAAGTCTTAAAATTTATTGCTGAGGAATCCCTTAAGCACAGAGTTTATGTTCGTAAGACCATTGCGGTTTATTTTCATGACAAACAAGGATTTACAGTATTGAGACATTTGAAGTTGCCTGTTGCTTTTCTAAAGCTTTTTATTTTCTCATCAACATTGATTTACGAACCATCATTCTCAACCTAACTAACCCCTGCCACGCTATTCTCATGAACTCCATCCCCACATTTTGGGAAACAAAAAACATTATTAACAAAGGTAATTAATAGGTTGAGATTTTTAATTAAAAAAGATTAACAAAAATCTTTTTATCATTGTCTCTTTTTTTATATGTTTTTGTTTAAGAAAAATTTTATTTTTATTTTCTCTTTTTTAAAAACACTTCAATATCTAATTTTTGGAAGTTTGTTTTTTTCTTTTTTTGTAATTCAAGTAGCCGAACATTTTACTGAGATTATTCTCTTTTTTTAAAATAAGAAATTCCTCCGAAATTGAACAACATATGAAAAAGGTACTTAAAGGTACTTAATTGCCAAGTTTTATAAAAAAAAATTATGTACCCATTACTGTCGCTTTTGTTTTTGCTTATCCACATTACACCTTGGAATTTGAGTACCGTAGCTTCAAATCGCTAGCTTAATATAAATAGAAGCAATAACTATAATAGAATGCTGTCAATGTTCAAACGCTAATAGAAATTCAATTACGTTTGTTGTTATGTTTTGTTTTGTTTTGTATTGTTTTTTTTTGCATTGCATGATAAATATAATAACAAAGAAACATCAGTTTTAGTCTAATGTTTATAAATCTGAACTCTGCACGGTAACAAACAAGTGGATCAAAAAAACTTATCAGTCTGAACCATTGTCGAATTGACAAGTTACTTCACAGGAATTTCTTCATCAACAGTTTTCAGGATACGGACTGAAGTGAAAAGCAGCGGAGGTTATTTCTCCGATTCACGGCCGGACGAGGACAGGCTCAGAGCGGACGAAATTACAGACTAAAGTCCTTCAGAAATTAATAATGATGGTGATCCGAGAATTTTAATTTAAGAACAAAGAAACGGGTTGCTGAACAACATCGGATTTACTTAAGCATTCCCAGGATCAGGAAGATATTTTATGGATACGACGATATGTCAAATCTATTAAACTATATATCGACAAAAAGGTAAAGGCATTTATTACCTTGATAAACCTAGATTAAAGCAAGTCATTCCAAGAATAAAATAAAAATTAAACACACGCACATTAAGAAAAAACTTCAGTATTTAATTGTATGTTGACTAAACCTTGAAGTTAACTTGAAATTAAATTCAACGGATTTTATGTATTTACGAAGTTGTGTTGAAGGATTTTAGCAATGAAGAAATTTAAACTTAATTCAGGCACATTGTGAATTTTACAATATCACAATGAATCATTCTTCAACTCCACAATGTAAGTAATAAATCACTCGTTGGCGTAAGGATACCGCTCGTCTCATTCGAGTGATCCGGTCCAGTCCTACTTTCTAACATTTCCAATTCTTCTTTTAAAGAGGTTGTCGCCGGTTTCAGTTATTTTAATTTTCGCAAACAATAGCCTTTGCAAAGATAAGCTTTTGGTGCACTTACTGCATCGTGATTTGAGTAACTTTGAAACTTTGAATAATCCTTCCATCCACCAAGTCTTGCAGTACTTATATCTTAACAAAAATCTCAAATTTCTAATTTCAAATTACAGCTCAGTAAAATTCACTCTTACGGTGAAAAACTTGGTAATCTTCTTCACTTCCAACACTTCCTTTTTTTTAATTGAGTGTGTTTTCTTTCCGAACTCTTCTTTCCAAAGATTGATATCATTATCGGCAATTATAAGACGCTTCTTTATTGGCTGTCTCGATAATCATGATTAATTGTTCTCCTAAGACCACATTGTCATATTGAATATGGCAATTAAATAGATTTGGGCATCTTTCAACGAATTGCAGTGAATTTTTTTTTCTCCTTTTTAACTAGAAAATGGCATTATACCTCCATGAATACTAAAACATAATTCCACCGGAAATGACATGAAAAATGGCAGCATCTGACCTGCTATCATGGAAATCAATACGGAATTCTATTTGAGAAGTTGATTCTAGTGCAAGTAATTGAAGAATTTGTCCGTTATAATTCAAAAATGGCGAACATGTACTACATGTTTCGTGAAATAGTACAATCTTATAAACTGAAAATAAGAATTGAATGATAAAGAATAGCAATAAACCTTTCATATTGAATGAATAGTACAAAACCAAAACAATATACATAATTGAAAATTAATGTTCATTAGCATTGCGGGGCTATTGGAAATCGATTAAGATCTATTGTAAATAAATTTACAGGCATACAGTTTTTGTTGAAGTAAACGCAATATAGAAAAACAGTTATCAATCTGCAATACTAGATGCTTGGTTTTTCGTATTTAATAAAATTAGTTTTAAAATTAAATTGTGTTTTATTTTTTGAGCCTATTTATTTTTAAACTCAGAATAGAACAAAGTACTGAAAGTCATCGTGTTCCTTCTCGAATATAATAATGTCCTTGAACTGATGGTACATCAGAACATAAACGTCACAACTTTAATTGTTGTGCGTTTTTATCCTTAATTTTGCTTCATTCACAATTTTACGCACATTAAATTTGCCATTATTTGTATGTTTATTTTGTTTGTATGTTTATTTTTTAAATTAATCGTATATAAGTTAAGCGGTCTGCTAGCTGGGATTGATTTACTGCCGTTTTTATTCTTAATTTATATTTTGATTCTTTTTTTAATTGTAGAGCCTTTATTTTGTTTATGCTCGTCCTTGGTATATGTTGCTTTTGATCCCGGTGAACTTTGAGCAGTCTGTTTGATTCCCGGTACGAAAATTCCAAAATTAGCTCAGTGTATCTTTAATTGGTGTGCGGTTTTTATGCTTAATTTTTCCACGTAAACATCAGTTAGTTAGAAATGTTGAAAAAATATTAGATAAAGTTCCTGCTAATCCTGTCTAATCTTTTACACAAAGATTAGACAGGATTAGCAGGAACTTTATCTAATAATTTTGCAACATTTCTCACTAGCTGACGTTCTTGTTTTGGTGTACCATCAGTTTAAGGACATTCTTACATTGGACATTTTTGGACAACTTTTTATTTTATTGTGCAAGCCCAAATAATAAATTAAAAAAGAACCTAGGTTCTAAGAAATCATTGTTTTCAAACAATAGCGATTTGATTTTTTTCTGAATCTATATTTAAACATAATTGGAAATCTTGGCTTAAGTTCTCACTTTTCTACCTTCATGTCTTTACCTTATTAAGGGTAATTCATATCTTAAAATCAATATCGTATGTTGTTTCATTGGAAATAGTGGCTTTTTAGAAAAAAAATGGCAGACAAGAGACTGCCAACCATTTGCAGTTTTCATTTATAATGAGAAATAAGATCTGTGCTAATTTCTAGTCGAATTGATAATCTCGACTATCCGGAACAGTCGAAGCTCTGCTTCCTGCCACCGCATCCCCAAGTCATTAAATCAACTTGGACTTTATCAGATTACCAGCATCGAATCGACATTCGCCGTAACAACGTCTTCGCTGGTGGATTGTTTACTTGACATTTTCTCTGTGGTTTGTCAAGACTCAGTGGAAATGTATTTTCTACAACCACTCGCAATCCAATTCGTAAAGATTAAATTTCGTGCGGAAACATTAACATACAGATAAAGCACCAAAACCCGTTTACCTTTTGTCTGTTAATTTTTAAGTGCAGGAAGGTAATTAATGCCGGACTTAGAAAAGATTCGTATTACCTAGGCGAGAGGTCTTAGGAGCATGAATTATTGTTTTTAATATTTCCACTTTGGAGTTCTCCGATTTGGCTCCAGTATTCTAACTTTTAAAATGCAACTAAAAAGAAGAAGTGAAAACTTTTAAGTAGTTTGCAAATTTACCACAACACAAATTGATCAGTTTCCTCTAATAGTATTTTAAATTTTAAAGAAATACTTACAAATTAAACGTAGAGGGCAAAGGAGGATGTGCAGTCTAAGATTGGTGTGGAATTTAAATGGCGCGTCAATTTCACCTGTAGTTCTCCATTTGACAAAAGGTTGGGTGGACCCTAGGATCCTCTTGGAGAAGAAACAATGTGGGGAAAAACCCGTTCTTCTCGACGAGTGAACTTTTCTACAGCCCATGACGAATTTTTACATTGTTATTTGAGCTACCTGGCTCCCTAAGAACAAAAAAAATAAATAAAAAATTGTGCAGTATGCCTATCATTTAGAATTTAGGTGATCATGTAATTTCAAATTATTTAATAGGTCAGAAATTGTTGCATTTTCTTTAAAGTGTTGCGTCTTTTAACGTCTTGTAATTGCGTGGGATATATAATGTTAACAATCCTTTTCGTAACTATTCCAAACTTTTAGCCCATCCAGATATCTTTTATCAAATTGAATTATAGAAATAATGGTATATTTCCATCTGGTAATCGGAAACTCACAAGAGAATATTCCAGAGATCATTTGAAGTAAAAAGAAAAGAAGTTTATATGTACTGCTTCGCTTCCGTTAATGAGTAAAGCTCATTGCACATGGATCCGGAAATCGGTCGGTCGGATCCGGAAATCGGTCGGTCGGATCCGGAAATCGGTCGGTCGGATCCGGAAATCGGTCGGTCGGATCCGGAAATCGGTCGGTCGGATCCGGAAATCGGTCGGTGTGTGCAATGGGCTTAAGGGCAGCTCGTGAGACCAAAATTATCATATTGAAATGAAAAAAGGTAAGGTGAATGAGTGTGTTTTGGAACACAATTTAAAAATAGGATGATTCAGTCGAAAATTTATATAAATTCAAAATACCTTCATTCACTTTACCTTTTTTTCATTTCAATATGATAATTTTGGTCTAAAATGCTCCCTTTAAGTCCATTACACATGATCCGACCGACCGATTTTCGGATCCATGTGCAATTTACACACTTTATAGTTGACGTGACGTCAAATCATACATGTCGAGGAGTGATATACATATCCTCGCCTACAGCATTTTCTAATAAGATACGGAATTGATCAACGATATCAGTAATGGACATATAGTAGAACAGACAATGGTTGCAGAATGCTTGAGAATACATTGTGTGTAGCACATTCAAAGATACTTATGTTAGCCATGTTATATTAGAATTGCTTAGTAATTACCACAGAATAATGAATGTGTGTAGAAGTTTACTCGTCCTATATTCGGAATTATTATAATTCTTACTAACCAAAGCCGTACAACCCATCTGACCATTATTAAATGATTAACAAAGTTTTGAATACAGTATTTCTTTCAATTTCGATTATCATAGCAAAGAATTTTAATTAGAAATAATCATTGTTGTCGAAGCCTAATAAAAAGAAAGCATACGTGAGCAACCTAGCTATTAACCGCATCAGTAGTACATAGAAATCTGAGACAGACAAAAAGCAGATATTATTGTGGACTTCGGTTTGTTTTCTAAGGTTGTTAATCGAACGGAGTCATTCTAATTTACGATACACTTGTGAGAAGTCTTATCTGCTTCCTTCTGAGTCAGTCCTAAAGACATACATCTTCTCTACATCGTTATTAACGACGTCTGTTGCAAAATCAGGGTGAGTCATTATGTACATTTGAATCCCATTACGATTATCTAAATTCTAACGAATGAGAGATGCTGTGTATTCTGCCACTTGATTGTGTAGAGGAAAGTGATACCGGATTCAGAAACAGGTTTTATTATATTTTATTACTTATCATTATTAATGAAACACTTGATTGTATTACTTTTTGTTTACCGTGTGCAATTATCAGAAAATCAGAGAAAAAAGTAAAATAGATTTTGTTATTGTTTTTGGAAATTAATGACTCGGGAATTGTAAGATGAAATGTTAGCAGGATTAACTGCAACGAATTCCACAGACACTAAATACAGCACATTCCAGAAAAGCCTCTTCGCAAGTAGCATGTACTAGAATACTGTTTTGCAAGTAAATATATTTGAAAATAGTAAATGTACTTAAAGCCTTAATAACAAAGATAATTTTTCCATCAAAGTAGTATAGGATGGGAACTGGTAATGGATAGATCAACGGTGATTTATCTTCTTGTTTACATTGTTTACTGCATTATAACTAAAAGTCCATTGATTACGAGTAGAATAGCTTTTTTACTTTATTTTATTTTATATCTCGCGAAGAAAAACGAATTAAAAAAATAATTGAAAGGAATAAAAAAAGACAAAAAAAGTTGTTAGAATAATTAAAAAATGAAAAGCGTATCTGCCATCAGCATCTTACTTCACGAAATTATAAATATAGGAAAATTGCAGTTATTACTAAATATTTTGATGTGATGTAATTTCACTTTTTTTATTCGTTTCTTAACTGTTTTATCCTCGCTATTAATTGACCGATGAAACTCGTGAAGGTGAATAATAAAATGATATTGGTTTAATACTGGTTTGAAGTTTTTGGCTATATTTGATAAACGTTAAGGAACGTTAAAGCGCGCTTTCTTTTTTTATTAATTTACTAGCAGTGTACCGTCGCTTCCCTCCGGAACCCTTGCATATATAGCATTAAAAACAAAAAACTTATTTATTTAGCAAATTAATATCGAGATCGCAGAATATACGACTTCCCAGCCCGTTGTAGTCTTCTCCACTTAACTCAGGTGTATTGCGGATTGGTGCCAAACACCTGAGGTTGTCAAAAAAAACATGTTTTTACCTGTCAAAGGTGTGACATCTAAATAATAGATATATAAAAACGCGCGCATATTCGAATGCAACGTTGTGTCAAAATTTCAAAGCAATCGGTGAAGAACTTTCGGAGGTTTAAGATTTTGAACAAACGAACATTTACATTTTTATTTATAAAGATTGGAGGTCCCACTATCTATTCTGTGTTCGGATATTTTATTTAGTTTCAGTAACTGAAAAAAGTAATGTATTAACATTTTTTTCAGTGGAAATTGCTGTAATCTTCTTAATATATAAAAATGAATATTTCTTTGTTTGTTTGTCCTATACCATGCTTTCCTATACCATTCACACATTGCGATGAAACTTTGGTGAGTTGTTGTGCGCACGCCCGTGAAGGTTTCTGAATTAGTAGAACATTTTACAATATCTGGTGCGGTGAGGCGTTTCCAAAAATGAGTGTATTTCCGGTTTCAACATTTGCAGTTTCCGGTGCGACTCGCATTTCCAATGACTATCAACAAAGCACAGGGACAATCGCTACAAGTGTGGACTAAATTTGGAAAGTCCATGCTTAACACATGGACAGCTGTATGTGGCCTGCTCACGCGTCGGAAAACCTTCTGATTTATTCGTGTATGCACCAGACAGAAAAACATAAAATATTGTGTATCCAAAAGCACTTCAATAAACAGAATTACAACACAAACAGTTTCTTCCTTCGAGTGGCATTGCAACGCATGCCGGGTACAGCTAGTTTTACATAAAAAGGACTTTTAAATCTACTGTCCTAGGAAAGTTAAGATCATGAAATCAGACAGTCTTTGTTTTCCTTTAACAACGTTTGAACTCATCAGTGATTCTGCTTGAAAGCTTTTTCTAAGATAGTCCTTGTTCTATAGAAAGTAAGTCGAATTTAACAGGAAAGCAGTAGAACCAAAATAATGGATATCTATTGATGTCCCAAACCAAGGATATCAATCCTCTTATTGCTTGCGCGAGCTTCAACAGGATTAAAACTAATTGGATTCACAAATTGGATTTGCAAATTATTTTTTTCGCTCAGAAAATGAGGAGTTGTGTATATTATTTGTATTCAAGATATGTTACAATTTAAAAAAAATACACATATAAAAAACTTGTCATTTTTATTATTTTTACGAGAGTTTAAAAAAAAAACAGAAAAAAAAGAAGAATAAAAAAGCAGCAATATCTTTAAGGAAAAGTAGCCTTCATGTTCTTTCAGGAACTTCTTGTATACTTATAAATATGACTTAAGATTTCAGCCATTTGTTTCTTTTAAGCATTGATCTAGTTTCCATTTATTGAAGAGGAATTGAATTTTTTAAAAAAAATACTGAAATAAAAGACCGATTATTTGGACCACCCTGAACGGCTTTGCTGCAAAAGAAAGCGCAGGATTTTTGTCGAGTTTTAATCTCAGATGCCGAATAGAAACATGATCCTAATTAGTGCGAGCTCTTGTGGTCTCTGGAGGTTGTTATTCATTGAGAGAAGGAAGTGAGTGGATGAGCAGCTGTGAGAGGGTTAGGGGGCAGGATCAAGAGGATAATGGCCGTTTTAGGTAAGAGGAACACCGGCATACGATGTGTCCTGGTCGTAATAGGTAGAGGAATCTAATTAGGACGCCTTCTCAGCACCAGAATGGAGCGTTATTGTAGAATTCTAAGTAAAAATCTTATTTTCTATTGACAGACTATTGTTATTTTACAGATATTTTAAGTAATTTTTACAATATCCAATATGAAAAAAATTACAAAAAAATAATGCGGCGACTTTATATTGATTAGTGTCGTATTATATTGTAGCAAAGAGAAATAATGAGAGCACAGGCTTAGGAATCAATTCTACTTCTTCAAACGCAGATTTTGAAGTCGAATTGTCCATCCAAGAAAGTGCATTCAAATTATTTTCCCTTCCTCGCCAAGCTATTTGCTTCATCTTTGAAATCTTATTTTACTGTCCTGTAAAAACACAATAAGAAGAAGTCTTATATAAACACTATTCGTTACTTTTATAACCAAACGGAAAAGAAAAAAAATACTTAGTTATTGTAGGTTACTAATATCTATATCGCCCGTAACACCCAATACTGGGTATGGACGCTCTCCTACCAGAGGAGTTTAGGCTAGATACCGCAAGGGGGCGCCAACCCCAAGGGAAGAAACGGACAACACAGAAGAAAGGAAAGTGAAACACCCATGCCACTGCCGGGATTTGAACCCAGGAACTGGCGCATTGGACGCCACGGCTGGCCGCCGCCGAGACCGCACGACCACGCCAGCACGGCAGGTTACTAATAATGTAATCAAAGAAATTTAAGAGATTGTATTTTGCTTCATGGAATTAGTAGTGCTGCTATTAGTGCAGTAGACAAACCTAGATATTGCGAGTTTAATTTATTTCACAGATACTATGGATTATTATTTATTATTTTGTCCCAAATTGTCATTGTTTTCCGTTTTTCGGCAGACAAAGTTTCAATAAATTCTATTTTAATAAGTTTTTTGATTTCTGATAAGGTGTCAATTAACGTAAACCAAAAACAAAATATCGAAACACACAAAGAACAATATGAATAAAAGCCTTGTTCTCTCAAAGATTACCACGGTCGTTTAACGTCGTTAAGTGAAGCCTGAAATCGCATTGGAGCAATATCATCAATTCGGGTCCCATCTCGGAAGCTTTCACATTATTAGATATTAAAATATAAAAGTATTTTCTTTTAAAAGTAAAAATTTTTTTAGAAATTGTAAAAGCCAAAAAATACAATGAAGAATACTGAAATCTTCGGTACTTAATTGAAGGCTTCAGGAAAAATAAATAAATAGCACAGTTGTTCAGTTGGGGCCATTGACTTAGTGTTCCCAATCGATTCTCGATTAAGAGTCCTGGTATAGGAAGTCGTAAACCAGGATTTCCTACATTTTCAGTTTCGACGAATTATTTCTCCGTTGCAGAAACTTGTGATTTATAATATAGGAATTCTCGTTTGTTTTCATAGGAACTTACATTGGGAATCCAGGCGTTCTTGTTGGAACTAAAATATTTAACCCTAACCGAAAGATAGACTAATAGTTTTCTTCCATAGTTTTATGTAAGTTAAAAGCAGTTTAACTTAAAAAATTAAGTCAAAGTTTTCTTTTCACAAATTACTTATACCTGCCGAGTAATTCCTTTGATACGAGCTAAAAGAGACGGTTCACTCTCCGATCAGGTCGAGAATTCTTTCCTGGTTGATTCTTTCCTAAAGGACCTCAAGCTTTCTGTCAAATGGGTTTCTTAAATGAGGGCTAAAGGCGGAAGAGCGTAGATATACCTTCCCACTTTAACTTCGGCTTCATTCCTGATGATCACAGAAGTCATATCTTCTACGCTGTCTGTTGTTTCCTGAAGAGAGTTAGGGACTGATGGCTTACCTTTAGCCATCACAGTTTAACCCAATATGGTTTCATATTGTAAACGAAACTATAGTGATCCTGTACATGTTTCATTTTCGGCCACATCCAAAAAAGACAAGAAGTGATCGTAGAACGCCACTCGTATATTTTACCCTATCTCTACCAATCTCACAAGAGACAAATGTCCTTAGAGTGTAAATAAGGCATCACTTATGTCTGTTAGACTTGTAGTTTAGCTGTACAGTGGATAACGCATTTCTATGTCGTCATATAAATGTATTGGATATAAGAAGCGTCCTCAAACCAGAACTCGTATTTTTCTGTATCTCTACAAGTCATCAGTTTACAATAAAGTATCACTCATGTCTTATATTTGGGCTGTAGAGGTAGTGACTGATGGACAGCACCTTCTTTAAGGGCTCCCCCTTTATATTTTGTAGGCCTATATGGATGCTAAAATCTCGTATTCCAAGGAAGCTAAATTTATTATTAGAAAGTTTGAACACTTTATAATATTTTAATTAATACAAAGCTAAATAAACGCTTAATTGTTTCTTGGGTTATTTAATGTTTTCAATGTAACAATGTTTTCTTAATGTTCATCTTTGGAAAGAATGAAACAATCTAATTCTTGTACGATGGTACAGTACAGTGATTATTCACCTCAATATCCACAATGTACAAAGCGTAGTGTATACAGGGGACCAATTTGAAACGTAAAACCCTGTAATTGTTGAAACTTAAACTACTACTAATACGACTTTCACTTATTTCGTAATTTCCATACAACAACATGATATTGAAATTTCTTTTTATCAAGCATTTTATACAGATGGTATTCAAGCTTCTAGTAATAAAACCATAGAATGGTTTCAAGATCTTATTCTGACAAAAGGGGTGCCTTTTGAGACAAAGCTGATTCGAGATTGGTTGGCTCTCTTCAGCCAGGACTACCCAGGCGTGATAAGTCTCGAAAAGGAGTAAGAGGGGACATGTAATTCACAGAAACTAAAGTGAACCCTCAAAAACTTAATTTAATAAAATAAAAACTACAGCAAGATGGAGAAATGAAATCGTCTGGCAGCTAAATGATCACCACAAGAGACATTTGACCATAAAAGAAAAACATAAAAAAGCAAAAAAAAAAAAAAACTATAATAGGTCTAAAACTTGAAGGAATCAAGTCATGATAAAAAGGAATCTTTGACAGAGAGAGACCTTGGGACAGCTGTTTCGAGCTTGTTAGAATCTTCAGCCAAGGTACTCGGTTCGCAAAGTTTGGGTTATATTTTTTTTTGTTTGTTTGTCTTGTGCGAAGGCTTAGCTTCCCACGGATTTCATTTTGATGTTTTTATTTTCTTAATCTTAGTTTTTGAGGGGTCACTTATAAGATCTTATTAAGAAACTGAACTATCAAAATTTCCTCAAAGAACATAGCGGTAACTAATCTTTTTCTCACTAGTTAAGTAATGATCCCTTTATTAATCTGTATTCTACACTAACTTCTTTAAAAGAAATCTTATTTATTAGACAAAAGTTTAACGTGCGTTAGTACATTTTTACAGTAAAATAAAACAAAGAACGCACATAACTAAACAAAACACAAATTCACTGAGCTCAGTGAATTTGTGTTTTGTTTAGTTATGTGCGTTCTTTGTTTTATTTTACTGTAAAAATCTTATTTATGTTTAAAGAAATATCTGTGTCATTTTTTTTTTAATTGTTGTCATTTTAAGTTCGAAAAATACATTTTAAAAGTACATTTCCAATGCAAAAGAAATATATTAAGATTTTAAAAATAATAATATAATAAACGCCATTTAAGATGATGGATACCACCCTGGTTAGGACGTGATTTTTATTAAGAACTTTAGAACTATCAGAATTTCAGGTATAGGCTTTTTGATAAATTTGGTTTTTTTCAAATGGATTGTGTAAGTTTAAAAAAAAAATTAAAATTTTTTTTTAACGTCAAAAATATTACAAAGTGAAACGCCGACTATTGTAATGATACAGTTAATAACAGCAATAACTGTATTTTTTTTATTTTATATTAAAAAAAAGCTGTGAAAATAGATCTTCATTTCGTTTGTGTAATATAAGTTTTTCCTGGCTTCATAAAGGTTAAGTAAGAAATGGTGATAGATGTAGGACGCCATTTCCAGCGTGGGATTGGTGGTCTGATCGCAACCCATCTTTATCTACTCGCCTCGGTTATTGCTGTCTGCGCAATTATTAGAACAGGTAGTGGCAATTGAAGCCCGAGGCTGCCTCGACGCGTTCGAGATCTCTAAAGCTCTAAATTGCAGCGACTGGTTGAACCCCAGACGGCTTCGGTTATAGAAACTCCCATTGCGGACAGCGCCCACCAACAACCTGGGGGTGGAAGAGGCGATGTTGCGAGATTTATGGAGGCAAAGACCCCGAGACAAGCCAGAGACTTCCCTTCGCTTGACTCCAATAACACTTCGTCTCTAACGGCAGGTAGGAAACGCGTCCAATGATAAATCTCTTAACTGTGAGGAAGATCAACAGGAAACCGGCTGTGAAAACAAATAAAAAGTATTTCTTGGTACAAAAATGTAGGTTTGATTTTCCACGTAGCTTTTTCTATTTCCTATTTAAGGAAATATCACAAGACGTTTTTTTCTAAAAATATTAGGTCCAAAAAAAAAAATAAAAAATTGTATGGACCACTTGGAATGCGAAAATTAAATAAATATTCCAAATTGAAATCCATTGATAAGTAGATTTTATTTTTAGTCTACATTCCTAATAAAATCATAAAATCATTCATTAAAAAATCCTAATATGTTTGTGCGTGAATTTGTTCTTCCAGTAACAGTTAAAACACTGAATGAGTCTTCTTGAAAATTGGCAGGCATATGTATGGATAAGGGAGGATCTAAATGTTTGAATCTCAAAATACTTCCTTGTGGGTCCCTGTGGAGAAGTTTGCAAGTGAAGATGAAAAAAATTGATTAATTTCTAAGCGAAGCAGTAAATTCTGTCGATTTCAAACAGTGCGGATAATCTATTCATTAATCCACCATATTCTTAAAGGATTAAAATTAATTGTATTTTAGCAGCTGAAGTATTACTCAAGAAAAATTTAATTATTTTAAAAATATTTTATTCTTATGTTTTTTTCTTTTTGATTTTATTATTTATTGGCACAGTCCCGGAAATTACTGGATGTTTTCTGTATATTTTTTTCGTAAAGCAATCGTAAAAATGAAATCATAAAGAACTTAAAAATTCCATACACACCCGCGCGCACACCCACAAAATATACCAAAACCAAATTGTTTGAGTTAATGTTATCTGCATTACTTAACGTTTCTGAATAAATATTTTAGTTCAAAAATAAAAATAGGTAAATAAATAAATAAATAAATAAAACAACTCCATTAAGATGTTGGGAGCTATTGTTCGTTTTCGAAAGCCAGAAGCACAACTGGCAGACGATTCTACTCCGCAGAGGGTTGATACGCTGAGATGGGCACTTTCCTAAGAAATTCTTTTGGACATTTTCGTTTTTAAGAAAAAAATAATGGAGGAGCATTTTAGCAATAGTATTTATTCTTTCCATAATTCTTTCACGAAAATCGCAAATAGAACGCAGCTACTAGTAAACTAACACTGATAAAAAATAAACATCCTCTCTTTATTTCTCCTAACCCCCTATTTTGATGAAATCGAAGGAGATATGACGCATGCGCAAAAGCACTGAAGGTTCTCGTAAACAAAAACGGACAGTACGTAATGCTTCTCAAATCTTGATTTGTTATGTAAAATGCTTTAATAAAACCACTTAAGAAGTGCAAGGCACAAAAAAAAATCTACAAAAATTTATTTAATGTGTATTTTTCATCTTGCTTCCTACATTTGGAAATCTCAAATTATTATTCTTTTATTTTTTTCGCAGTAGGGGACTAAGAGTAACATTTTATTTATCATCTTAACGAGCTTTTATCTTTACTTTTTAAGCTCCGTTTACGATGACATAGTTGAGTAGTAGAACATCATTGATCGCCTTTACATTTAGAATATAAACCTCACCGCAGCGCAGTTTAATCTCAACTCTTTTTGTCCATATACGTCCCGTCAACAATGACGGAAAAACAATGTGATAGCTTTTAGTTGAGATAGAGTATTTTAAGTAGAATTTTTTTCTTTGTTTATGTATTATTTTTAATTTCTTCATTCATATCGAGAAATGTCTCTAACGACTCTTGGTTCATCGCCGAGGACGAGCTTCTGCATCTAATGCTCATCTGGCATGGGCTTATAGTATGCTACAAAACATTGAAGAACATTGAAATTTAAATTTTAATCTAGTAGGCTAAAATTAATAGGCTTTCTGAGCTTAATCATTGAGGGTAAAGCTGACTGATGAGTCCTAATAAGACGAAACAGCTGTCCCAGATTCCGAACGATGATGGCTCAAGGAGTGAAAGCAAGCGATTGCGAATTTCCATCATTAAGGTGGGACCAGACCAAGTTACAACGCAAACGAACGCGAACTCTGCCGAATGTGTTTGGTGTGGTTAGTGTTGGAAACGATTGGAAAGGATTGTGATGTTGATAATATGTTGTCGTCCACATCGGATTTAGTTTTGAATTAGAACTCGTTGGTCATTTTACGCGGCAAGGTATTGAATTGATGGTCTAAACACAAACACCAAACAGAGAATACTTGCCAACGACAAAACATGTTTTAACTCGTCCACACCGACCGAACGCAGACCAACGCCAACAATCGCCTTGGTAACCGTTGGAATGCATTGGCGTGCGTTCGCCACCGCTTGTACACATCAATTCCAACGCATCCCAATATCTCTCCACATGTGCCTTGGTATGCGTTGGAGCTTCGGTCTGGCCCCACCCTTATTCCGTTATTCATATTATATTTAATGCACGTTCAACCATCTAATATATAAAATTATTGTCCTCCAAATGAAAGTTGGCCGGCGGAAGTTTGAACTGGGCAGCCTTTCAGGTAGCTGATCAATTATGTTTTCCTGTCAAAATGGACGACGGCGCGGCGTCGGTTCTCACTGAGAAAGTATAGTTAACCTTATAATAGGCTAACGTTTAATTATCGGAGAAGTTGTAATTTAGAAAAATACTTGTTTATTTAGAGAATTTCATTTATAAATTATGTCTCTCAGATTTTAGGTTTTGAAAGTATCCCTTCACAGAGGCAAGTATTTCTCTTGCTTGACGACGAAGAGTCCGTCCAGGCTATTTTTCTCCGCTGACATGTTGATAACGCAAAATAAAACTTCTCTCTAACATTTAGCATTATTTCAATACTAATCACTAATAATAAAATATTTTGATTATTTATAAATACAATTCCCTTTTGATAAGTAACCAGCGATTAGCAGAAGGGCAGATTCCTGTCAGAAGATCAGACGGAAGTGCCTTACCAGACTAATCGATGCTATATGCGCAGATCTCACAAAAACAGGGCGGCCAACTCTCATTTGGAGGAGAATAATGAGTTATTTTTTTCTATGGCTCTTCTCTCATTGCGGCACACACAGAGGGAGTGATAAAAGATATTTAACAACAATAATTTGAATGTAGTTCCCGTGGTCAAATGGCTTAAGAGTGTCTGACTTCGGATAAAAAAGTTGCTGGTTCAATTCCTGTCGCGGAAATTTGACACACACAGATCTCGGAAACTATATAAGAGATATAGTAAGTGTGCCGTATATGAGACCCTTTTTGATTTTCATCTATAACTAGGAAAATAAGTGAGGAATTACAGTACCAACGTGATATTCTTTTAAGGCATACATTTTACTACAAATAACAATGATAGAAAATTAAAACAACTTTACATTTTGTCTTGTAGGAAATTTTAAACACAAATGTTCCATTTTGGGGGTTTGAAAAAAGTAGTCCTAATATGAGACCCTCTTCTGTAACTACAAAAATGAATTGTAATTACTGAAAAGTTCGTCAAAAACAAAACTTTAAACAATAATTAGGTAATAGTTATCTTAATCGCTAATAGATAAAAAAGAAAAATGACATTTTAAACGAATTAGTTTAAGTTTACTTCAGGTTTTGTTTACTCTTCGTTTTACATTGTTTACAAATTTTCACATTGTTTACAAATAAAAAGTTCGTCATCCCCACAATCTTCATAGGCCCACCTGAAACACCTTCTACATTGACGCCACTGTTCTCCCCGTTTGTCTTCTGAATATAAACAACCACAAAAAAGGCATTCAGTGTCGTTTTCATCTATGCTATCATCACTGCTATCATGGAGAGAAAGTGTTTCATCATACTCAATTGAACTGAGGTCATCATCGCTATAATTATTCTTTCTCTGTTTTTTAACTAGTTTTGCACTTTCATCCATCTTTAATTTTCCTTTTCCTTTAGGGACCCCTTTGCCTTTTCCTTTTCCCTTTATTATTCTTTCATCCTTCTCTTTTTTACCTTGATCCTCTTTTCCTTGTTTATCCTTTGCTTTTTTATCTTTTACTTCTTTGTTTTTTCTTGTATGAAAAAGAGGTTTTTTCAAATTTTTTGCAGCTTTCTTATCAATGCTATCAGTCAATTTTTTTTTATAGGGCGTTGATGTGATAATATCGGCTTTACGGGCCCTACTTGGCTTTGAGTGGTTCTCAGGTAACATTGGAAAGGGAGTTATTTCTGCAGGAGTCACTAAGAACTGGTTAGAACTTGTTGTTTGGTCTATACCTTCCACATTGTCACAGCTACAGCATGGTTGTGGATTTGGCCTGGGCGTCATTGGACCTGCAGTTTCAGAGGAAACAAACCTGTGAGAGTGAATAGGAAATTCTTCATCACCAAATGCGTTTTTATTTAGGGAAAACAACCCGGTTTTTTGGAAACCATTAACGGAATTATTCATAGTAGCAGCCCTGTTATAAGCAATGCCAAACAGATGACCAACTTTAAAATTGGTTACAACCTTACCGGAGTTTGAATGCAGCCAATCCTCAATTGCTTGAGCATAGAATGTTTTGAGCGGAAACATAAAGCTGACATCAAGCGGTTGCATCTTATGGCTTGAATGTGATGGGAGGCAAACGATTGACACATAGTTTTCCCTAGCTCCGTCTATGACATCCATATTCCTAGTGTGTGAGTTGTGTCCATCAAGCACTAAAAGTACTGGATCATCTTGAGAAGGCTTAACATGCTTTACGAAATGGTTGAACCACATTGTGAAGATATCTGTCTGAATCCAACCAGATGGGTGGCATGCAGGGATTGATCCTGCGGGAGTTCCATCCATCAAAGCATCTTGCATGTTTTTTCGTGGCCAAACAATCAACGGAGGGACATAGGAGCCTGCTGCATTCATGCATATTACCACCGTGATAAGATGCCCTCGTTCTGCCGATATCAAAGTTTCTACATTCTTTTTCCCTTTTAAAGTGATTACCTTAGCTACCTTGTGTTGTGCAATAGTGATTCCCGTTTCGTCTACGTTGTACAACCTATGTGCTTGGCTTTTAATTTTCAACAGTTCAGATTCATAAATTTCAAAAAAGGTTTTAACATTTTCTGGGCTAAATCCCTTAATTCTTGCGAACGATGTTCCTTGAGGTTTTTTTAGAGACAGCTGTGGGTGTCGTTGTAAAAATCCCTTTAACCACTTTTCACCAGCGCAGTTTTTCTGATGAAAACGGATGTTTTAAACCATTTTTCACAGCAAGCTAAAATGCCATTTTTTTAATATCCCTCCTTTTTAAGCCATAAAACTGAATCCATCTCAACGCAGTATTTTACTAATTTGAATCTTCAATGATTTGTGGTAAAGTAGGCCGTCTTCCCAAACTAACGTCTACCAGTGATTCAGCTGTTTTTTCTGAATCCTTAACATAACGCTCCAGTGTTCCTTTTGGAATTTCAAAATATTTTGCAGCTTTTTTGTAGCCCATTTCACGACTTCTTACAGCTTTGACAGCTCGCACCATCATTACAGGATCCCATTTTTTGCGTTTTGTTTCGGGAGGCATCTAAAAATAAAAATAAAAAATTGTAAACAAGCTTTGCATGATGAAAAAAAAAAAGAATGCCTAATATGAGACCCTATCTCATATTAGGCATCCTTTGGGGTCTCATATTAGGCACGACCGCGTTGTCATACACGCCAACGAATTTTTTAGGTTAGCTTAAAAACAAACCGGCAAGTTTATACTACACATTTAAAGCTATCTATACGATACTAAGAGTTTCAAAACGAGTCTTACCTTAAAGGTGAAAACAGCCAATGAAAATACAAGTGCAAAAAAGTCGACGAGCACAAATTCAGGGAAAAAATTACTGAACCTTTGTTTGCGATACAAAACACTCGACTGACTCACTGCTGACGTATGATGCAATAGACTATTGTTTCAAGCTCCAGTCGCCGGGCGGCAGCACTTACTACGTTCTGGGGTCTCATATTAGGCAGGGGTCTCATATTCGGCACACTTACTCACGGAATATTCACGGAAGTAAAGCAAATTCCACATTTTTGAAAATCACAAGATTGAAAAAGATGTTCTAGCTCATTTTTTAAAAGCCATGACTTCCGTAACAGTCCACATATAGTTTGAATGACTAAGCCAAATTTTGTTAAAAAAAAAAATAAATAAATAAATAAAAAATTGATTTACCAGTTTTAACAATTACAATAACGAGTGTCCAACAGCCAATACCAATCTTCCTTCATGGGCAACAATGACAGCACGTGTTCCCCTATTGTTGAGTAGTGAGCAAGTGGCTATCCCAGAGTTCAATGGGGTAACAGCCGAAGCTTTTTATTATGTAAAAACCGAGGTTTTACGAACTCTCTGATAAATTTTGACGCATGAACTTCATGCATTTCACTGGAAACTTCATTTATGTGTGGAAGAAAAATCTCAATACGCTGATAATTGTGTAATCGCGCTCCATCGTGCCGAAATGGGGCGAATAGTAGAGCGTTTACAAATGGGCGTGACGTCACGACTGACGTGTTCCAACGCTGCACTGTGATTGGTTATTTCTCCGACTCTGCTTACAAATTTACAAATATCCGTACAATTTTTGCCTATTAATAGTATGATGTATGTATGTATAAAAAACGAAAAACTTTTAAGATATTTTAGTTATTAATTTCTAATTATTGCTAATATAGAAGCCTAATGCCATTGTATTCCGATTATAATGGAAACCTCCTTAGCCTTACAGAAGAATGCATCTTTTCTGAAGACAATTATTTATTTATTAATACTGTATTTGTAAAATAATGTTGTATTCACCAACAGAAAATCCAAATATTTATTTGTTTGTTTCCTTGAAATTTCCACATTCTACTTTGAAAAGATTGTTATTAAAAATTAAACTTGGTATTTTTGTTCCTGGTCAGATAACTCTTTTTCCTAGCTTCTGTTCAAGTTTCTTCGTTTCAGCCCACTTTTGAAACAAAACAGAAGTTTCTGAAAATAATGGCTCATATCATTTTTCTTCTGACTACCATTTTGGATATCTATCTTTTCCAAATGACTATCACCTATTTTGTTAATCTCCATGACCTATAGTTTTGTTTTTTTCTCTGAAAGTTCATTGTTACGTTATTCACCAAAAAATATATCTGGCACATGCAGGCTATCTCGTACAGACTAGGAATTGGAAGGACTGAGGAAATTAAAAGTTGACAAAATATTGAATTTTCTTTGCAACGACAGATAGGATGGATCGTGGGTAATGTAAAATTTGAAAGAGTTTATTTTTGTAGTTTCTACTACAGTTGCCTCATTTAGACAAAATTAATTAATATTCATTTTAATTTGAATTAAATCGATTAGTGTTATTGTCGAGTCCAAAATCATGTAATGAATTAGGCCTGACAATTCTTCAATGAGTAAAGTTGTTTCTGTGTATTCCTCTAGCTCTTTTCATAACAAGTCACTGATTCTATATCCTCATGGTGCCTAGCCACCGAAGAGTATTATACATCCTTTTTCTAGTGTTTGTAACGCTGTACGTAGACCGCGCGGACAATTGTTAAAACAACAACTCTCACCAGGGCTCGGTTTTCGTGGGTTTCGAGGTGGTGAACAATCTGCGCTGGGCAGGTTTTCTCAGGGTCATCCGTTTCCCTAGCACTCCTTCCACCATTGTTTCTCAGTCTTTTTCTGTTTGTCTGCCATTCTTTCCGTGGGATAGCACAATAGACCAAAGGTTGAAGAGCTCGGCTTCCCTGCCACTCACTCTCACCATACACATAACACCCTAAATAGGAGGAGAGCAAAAGGTCAATAACAAAAAGATTTTAATGTTTTAAAGATTGAAATATGTTTGTCCTTTTATCCTTATGTTTATGATCCCGATAACTAAAACTTATATATTCTAGGAAGCTGAAGTTTTAGTGACTTAGATTGCTATTAGTACTATCTCATTTAACTTATGTTCGACCATAAAAAATGATTATCTGAATAGATTGTTAAAGGCAGTGATCGCTATAATTATTTTATATAGAAATCTGAAATTATTGTTGTAGATAAATATAATCACCGCACTGATTTTCATAAAAATTGGATCCATAGGAACTGAAAAAATATTTCAAAATTCGTTATCGTGATATAAATAATATTTATATAAAAATTCAAAAAAAAATTTCATTACTATCTTTTGGGTATACTATTTGGTTTTACCTTACGGTTTTGGTTTTACGTTGCTGGTATTCGAAAGAGAGCGGTATCTATGTCTTGTTGAGGCAAGAGTTACAGAAGACAAGATTTTTTTTCTATTTAATTATTATTTAACTTTAATAGAAATATAGTTGTAATTATCTAACTAATCTTTAGAATCTGAAAACTAAGTAACCCAGAAAAGTATTCTTTTTTGCAAATGTTACGATCACGTAAAGATAAGTGGAATGCGAATGTGTTGTTTTTGTTAAGTAATATGATACTGGTAAGAATTTCCAACTTGATTCCAGTTTTGTGATTCCTTTATGATGCTTCGTTTCTTTATTTCTCTATCAGCAATCTTTGCCAAGTTACCAAAGTCAGACGATTTCTCTTTCAGCTCTTTTACAAAGCGTGTTTGCTTAGCTTTTATTTAAAAGGCCAACCACAAATATCATGTGACATTGATTTGACTTGAATCCGTCCACTGCTTATGAAATCTTGATTGCAATTCGATAAGTCTCATGGAAAAGACTAATAATAATTGCCTTTTAATGAGTGCTGTCATGGAAATTGCAGGTTTCTCTCGAGAAAGTTAAATTTAACTGAAAAACACAAATGCTTATCTAACATCAGAATCTTTGAATTAGCGAATTTTTGTTTTAGGTATCTTTTCTCCCAAGCGTTTAGTGGCTATAAATATATAAAGATTTTCAAAGCTTTCTTGAATCTTCGGATTTCATTTGTTGGACGAGGCCGAATGGTTTTATATTAAAAAGAATGCTATGAAACAGTGGACTGTGAATGCAACTTTTTAGATTCTTAATAAATAAAAAAGGGAAAATCTGTTTATTTGTCTGTCATTCACGTCTGAACGGCGCAACGGATCTGAATCAAATTTACCATGCAGGTAGTCTACGACACGGGGAAGGATATAGATTAGTTTTCATCCCGGATGATCAAGTAGTTCCCGTGCGTTAGGCACCACAAATCTGAATGAAACAATTCCCAACCTCTCGATAGATGTCGCTAGCGCCGTTTTAAATCGCGCCACAGATCTCAATCAAAAACTTCAGTTATATTCTCCGATAACGATAGTAAATTGCTAAATAAATAGAAATGTAACGTTTTGGCACATATGCAAGGCTTCCGGAGCGAAGCAACTTTAGCCTGCTATTATTATATAATTTATTAAATAATGTTAAAATTTTGTCGAAATGCTTCTCATTTAAAAGAGGTCCAGTGAAGCATTTCTCCCTGATAACTTACATTTTAATCTCTCAGTGTGTGTGTGTGTGTGTGTGTGTGTGCGTGCCCTTCTCATAACTTTTGAACCACTGGAGGAATATTCTTGAAACTTGATATATATTCGAGGACTAGAGATAATGTAACTTATATTTTTAATCTTTTCGAAGTGGGTCTTTCTCGCGAAATCGGGACGAGATAACGATAAAGGTTGCTATGGAAAAGCATTGGAATCTAAACAATGAACTTGCACTAATTTCTCTTTTATCCCATTATCTTAAAAAAGGAGTACGAAATTATTTGAGACGCCTAAAGTTTCCATTTCAGTAAATAGTGAGGATTTAATATACTTTTTTCTGAAAAAGAAAAATGAATGTTTAGTTTGAATATAGATGTTGGCTTTTTGTTTTTGCAGTTTTAGCGTGTTTAAAAAAGAAAAAAAAAGTGGAGGAACTTTAAGGAAAGTATGCTTTAAGTTCTTTTGAACTAATCTGTTTTTCCGGAATAAATCAAAGTTTAATTTATTTTCATTACTTTTCAACTTCTTCTCTACATATTTTAGTATTATCAGTTAGTCTTCTATCTTATTTAGTTTGGGTAGATACGTGGAAGCATGTCATAAATTTAACAGAAATATATCTCTTACGACGGTAAGTAATGGTTTTGCTGTCTTACGTTGTTAAGAAGAAAAAGAGAGCAAAGAAGGTGATACAGAAACAGAAATAATCAAAACTAAATTATATAAGAACATGAAAGAAGTCCCAAAAAAAAGAAAAAGAAAAATCATTAAGATTTGTGCTCATCTCTTGGAGTGAGCATTGAAGAGAGAGATGTACGTCTTAATCCACGGGATGCTGAGGACTTAGTCCTTGGAAAGAACAGTAATACGCCAAAGAAAAGCCTCTATCTCATTCAGCCCTCCCAAACAAAGGACTAATCCTTTTAATACAGATGAAAATCCTTTTCGTTGGACGTTGGTTGTAAACATAAACTTTAATGGCCGCCAGGATTGGAATGATTGCGCCTGCAGAGGCGGGGGTGCGATTCAGTCATCAGCTATTATGGGTGTTCTTAGAGATTTTATCATGGGCACTGCTCAGGACTTTCACCTTCTCTTGGTATACAAACCGCGCTATTTTTTCCCCCTTGCACGAGACGGTACTTAGCCAGATGAGATTACTCGGCAGATGAGAGACGAAATTGAATGTTGGGTGTGGTCCACTGTCAGCATCTTCATCATCACGATCATCACCATCATCGGCCTGTCTGTTTGGGTTCCGTCTGTGTCACTTCCTGAGTATCCTCCAATCTCTCCCCCCGGCCCCTTTTTTCCGTGAAAGAAACGTATTTCCGTGGGGACGATTGCCTCATAAAAACGAAGTCCTGTGTCTACATTAGATACATGTTTACTTTTACCGCTCTCTCCTCGTAACGTTTTATACTTTTTTTTTTCCACGGTCTTAACTCGAGGAATTACCCAGTGTTGAATGGTCTATTCAGAGCGCCGTTAAACTTAGAATTTATTATTCGTGCAAAGATATTCTTTTCATGGGTGATTGGACCCCGGCCTCGTTTGCCGTCGAATTTTAAGTAATAGTAGGATCTGTCCAATCGTTAATCCACACCCTCGTAAAAAAAGAAACAACGATGCCCATTTAACCCCTAAGACCATCAATTTTTTAGGAATAATTAATAATTTCTCTCGCTCTAAACGATCAATTACTATCCCAAATTAGGAGTAAAAAAAATAATAGTTCGGAGGTTTCTGAGAACTAAGTACTCGATCTTTACATACTATTTTTGTTCAAATGAAAGTTCGAAAAATAATTATCTGAAGAAACTTAACTCATATTTGAAATGTTGTCTTATTAGCGACCCATTAGGGAGCTATTGTATTTGTTCTGTTCGTCCCTGTCTGTCCACCCCCTAACAACTCCCGAACGGAAGATCGGATCGACAAACGGATTTCACCATCGTGTTCACCCCTTTTGCAGGGACCAACCCCTCTCCCGCCTTCCATGTTCGAGATATTTGGCATTGTTTTGATTGGATTTCCGCTATTAGCTTAAATATCCGAAATTCAAACATCTCACTTAGTTGTCAGCTATATCTTGTTTGGTAAGTTGCCAGACTCATATGCTGAAGGTTTTCGGTTCGAATCCGTGTATGTACTGTTGTTGTTTGTTTTTCTCTATGTCCGCGAGAATTTTTTTGTTTTGTTTTGTTTTGTTTTTCTTATTTTCCTAACACTTTTTTTATTTTTCCTACCTTTTTTTTTTATTATTCTGTACGTTCATGTACTTCCTATTTTGTTATAATTATGGTTCGCCCTTAAATTTAAGCTTTAGCACAAAATTATATTCAATTGTTTTATTTCTTTTATGTTTTTTGAATCGACGACGGAAAATAGTTTCAAGCTCCATATTTGTCAGTTACAATATTCATTGAATATCACTAATCTATTTCTAAATTTTCAATTTGCTAAAAATTATTAAATCCGCAAATACTTGGGTTTATTGAACTAAATCCAGTTAATTGGAATTAAATCAAAGCACAGCTTATTTTAAAATGAATAAATGGATGTGTTTGCTGTCAGTAAGAGTTATTTGGCGCTTTTGAGGTTTTGTTTATGGGATTTGTTGTTTATGGGATTTTTTGTTAACCTCATACGCGAAATTCTCCACAAGAATCGACACGACATATTTTCTAATATATAGACTATAGGTTTCTTGTCATTAACAGATGCCAAGTTTCAATTTTTGACATTCCTTAAATGTCTATGGGGAGTTTCTTTAAGACAAAATGATATTACAGAAACAGCAAATCTACAATTGTCTTGTCTTGCTGAGATATACAAAATCCTGAAACATTCAATTACATTGTTTCTTTTCATATCATAGACCATCTACGTCTGTAATGTAAAAGTCTTGAAAACAAAATAAAATATTAAGACATGTATTTAGCAGTTTTTTTTTTTTTTGGGTAAAAGCCACTTAATGTCTGCTTTAAAATTCAGATTAATTCCTTGATTTTCATCATTGAATTTTTCTTTCTTTTTATTTTAATTTGCAACAGTTTGCTTTCAGATTTTTCTTTCAAATAAATAAAAAAGTGGAATTGCTTTTCTTCGTTAAATTTAGTTATTTATAAACAATCCTACTTAACTTGCATGTAGGTCACATGAAAATTCAAGCAAAGAAGTAAATGATGCAATTTATTAAAATTTAATCCTTACGTAGTTTAATGCATAAGTTCGTAGGTGCTGTGTACCTTTGCTTTTATTAATGATGAAACCCACTTTTCACTATTTATTCTTATTTATTTACGATTCTGTTTTTACTGAATTTTATGTGAAGTGAATAACTACAGACAAGCATCTCCATCTTATTTTCTTGGAGTGTTTTAAGTGAAGGCTGTTTTTTTGTTGTGACTCGTTTTTACAGAATAGTCATTATGGTGTTAGGTGCTAGTACCTAACTAGCAGATATAAACATTAAATTTTAAGATTTATTTAATGTAATATCAATCTGAAGATTTCAGATATTACATTTCAGGATATTTAGGTACACTTGTATATATTTGTTGCTGATTTATATGAGGAAATTACACTGAGTTACAGTTTATGTACAAACTATTTAATTGGAGAGGAGTGGGGTACCTAACAGGGTAACTCAGATAAACAAGGAACTGAGTATATACTTCACTATCTTGTATTTCCACATCTCTAACTTCTTGCAGTGCTCCCAAATGGAGGAATGTATTCTTGTGTTTAATTTTCGCAAGAAAAATTTTCAGCCAAATACTGAATTTTAAGTTTCTTTGTATCTCAATTAAAAATTCTGACATCTTGCCACTTCTCTGAGTTAGTGTATTGAAAAAGCATATATACTTTCGCAGAAGATAGAAAAGAAAATGTGAAAATTCTTAGCACAGCTTTCTGATTTGCTTTGCTCATCTCTATAATAAAATCAGTTAACTCCAACAGAACCTTCCTGTGCGTATTTAAAGCATCTGTCGCCAGGAGGTGTTTTTATTAAAATGGGAATGGCCATTCCTTTCTGTTTTACAATCTCAGATAAGGAATGGTTTTTCGTTAAATATGACTCGTTCCACTTGAAAAGGGGGCTTAATCCATGAAGCTCCGAAACGTCGTGGTTATTTAAAGCTTTAGATTAAGGTAAGTGCCAGTATAGTTTCTTTATTTTTAATTTATGATGGTTAGGCACGTTAATTTTGTTGTATCCAACAGAACCTTATTTTCAATCTCCTCTATGTATCCTTTCAAGGTTTTGAGAGAATTAAGAAAATTGTATATTAAATCCTAAAGTTAATTATAATAATTAATATTATAATAAAACTTTACACTCTTGAAAGTAGGATTGTGACAGTAGGATGCACAAAATTATACCAGCGACTATGAACTTTCTATATACTTATGTAATTACATTTATCTCAGAATCACGCTCGTGGTTTTCTTAATCCTATCAGCCAGAATTACCCCATGTATTTCGTAATTAATAGGTAAAATATGGTACTTAAATAATAATAATAGAAAAACAATACTGATGACGACTGGATAATTGCAATTGATGACGCTTAAGAAAACAGATTTTCATCTACAAGTCGTTAAATTAAAGAATAAATAAACTAAACTTCACTACATTCTAAGGCTTTTATTTTTATGATTTTAGAAATATATATATCACAATGTTAAAATTTAATGAAAGTTAATATTTCCATTGTGTTATGAATACTATCTCTTATTATTTTTGTTTTTTAATCAAAGTTAAATTGTTTTCTTCTGTCTTATTATCAATTTTATTTCAATCTTTCAGTTTGATTTTCTGTATTTAGATAGCTATCTACATAACAAGATTACATTATACCTGTTTGTTATTTGTTTAAAAACCGAGATATCCTAGCAGAATCCACATAACCAAACATGAAACGTTTATTCTTCATAATCTTCGTTATTTGAAACGTTTATGTTGTTCTGCTGTTATCTTGATCTAGGGAATGGTAAATACAGTTATCATGTTGTATCAGAATTGTGTGGAGTGTTTTAACGGAGAGGTAGTTATACAGGTCATTTTTATAATTAATTTGAAACGAAGGTCGACAAGAACTAAAAACTAAAACTGATCACCTAGTAGCTAAAACATGAAACACTCCTAGGAATGTAAATTAAGATCGAAAAGAAGTTATCGAAAAGAAACTTAGTCCCAACAGTTGTACACTTTCTAAATGCTTTTAAGCTTAACATAAACCTAACAAAGTATACTCAATTAGTGGTAAAGTAAATTAAAACAAAGATTCAATATTCTGGCAAGAAATCTCAACGACTATCAGTACTCTAATCGTTGAATTCCCATATTTCCCAGTTTCTATCATGATCTTGGAGATCGGAAAAAATCATTAAGTTGCAAAAGCTTAGTCTTTCGTAAAACTTCGATATCAGATATCCTCAAAATCAGTTTATTAAGTAAATCCTTCTCTTTAATCAGATTGGTTCTTCGAACAAGCTCAAAACTCTTCTGGTTTTAAAAAAAATGAGTTCTATTCAGTGGGTTTTTCTCGAAATGAAGTTTTACCCTTCCTTCAATGGAGTTCTTGTCCAATTACTCACTGCCAACATGTTCATGGCAAATGCTCTTCATTACGCCAGCGATCTGACTTCATTCTCTGACAGTTAAAAAATATATCATTTCTCCTTCCGGTCCGCCCTTCCGCTTTCCTGTCTTCCCCTTTTATACCAGAATCCATAAAGGCAGAATAGATCTATAAACATGAAAACAAATTTGTTTTTTAAATTGTTTCCATTAAAATGAAAGAGTTTCTAAAGAAACTAATTTGATATTTAAAATAAAACGAGGGGGGAGGGGGAGAATAAAAGTTTGGGAATTTTGTTAAATGCTGAAATACTGTGTTTAAATAAAATATGAAATGAAATAAAGCTTTCTGGTTCTATTTCTAATTATAATTCTTACACTTTCTTGATTAATAATTAAAGTTCAAGGAATCTATTTAAGAGGCCACGGAGGCCCTTCGGGACTTTAGAACGGCTCATGATGATTTCCTAAAGTTGGGGTCTCATGGTCCATCCGATGGCCTCCCGCATTTGACTCCGGAAACAAATGCAATTTATATATAATAGAGGGCTGGG
This sequence comes from Thereuonema tuberculata, assembly GCA_023159025.1. Lineage (NCBI taxonomy): Eukaryota > Metazoa > Arthropoda > Chilopoda > Scutigeromorpha > Scutigeridae > Thereuonema > Thereuonema tuberculata. The sequence continues at coordinate 50,475,652 of JAFIDM010005346.1, read as the reverse complement.
CGAATCCTTGGACCCATCTGGAGAAGAAACACGCTGTGAAAAATCCCTTGAACTTCTTCGTGGAATTGAACCTGGCTTCTCTAACCCGCAGCCCAGCGTCTAAACCACTGACCATCGGCACAATTTCGGTAAATTGTAATAAAACTAAAGCAAAAATTGGAATAAAAGTGAACTAGGCTCCAGATTCTTTAGTATTTCTTGTTGAAATTTTATTACTCTTAATTTCCTGTTTTAAATTCTAATATCTAGAAATAAACTTTAACTATTGCCGGTGAGATGAGAAGTACTTACTATAATAGTTTTCTATACAGATATACATAGGCCTATTTATAACTGTCATACTTCCTGTAATTCTGTGCTTCCTGTTGCGATGATTTGTGATGTCATTTGAATTTAGTCGATGATTAAAAAATCGATAATTACCATCACAGCAGCAGAACTTTTAGCGAATGAAATGTACATCTCATTCCTCTTACACAATTGGTCTGCAGGTCTACAGTGCTCGCGCTTAAAGTTGAAACTCCCAGAATGCAAAGCAGA
>JAFIDM010005346.1:50454772-50469947 GCA_023159025.1 Thereuonema tuberculata | reverse complement strand
TGTTCTTCAAATTATTGTTATTTTAGGCTTGAGAAAGAAAAGACGCAATCTTTTCGAAAATTTGCTTTTAGTATTAAATGTAGTTTTTTTTAACATTTAAATTTGGTGAGATGTTTAGAATCATTAGACTACTTTAGTTATATAAATTTTTAAAATTATTTTATAATAACTAGACCTATCTAAATCAAAATTAGTGTAACGTTAGTCTAAGGGAAAAATTAATGAATTGTTAGACTTATTTTTCCTCAGCTTATGTTTTATGAAGAGCAAATTTTCGTTTTTCTCAAGAGTTGTTTCACTGTAGCTTGTTTTATTTTATTGCAAAACAGGGCATATCGCGTTTCTCACGGGTATTTAATTTCAGGTTTTAACTGTTTAAAGGTTGAAAGAATAATCTCCCATCAAGTGATCCACCAATCTCAGTTCCGAATGAATAATTGATTTACAGTCACCAGAGGGCACTGAGTTGTTGCCAGTGATTAGATGGTTCTTTGGCTTCAGGATAGAGTTCTTCGCCTAGTCTTTGTTTATGGTTATTAAATATGGTCGGTAATAGTCTTATCAAGCTACTTATTTTCGAAATTGCATCATAAACCGTGTGGAGGTGGCTGTTCCACCCTTTGTTGGAGTCAAGAGTTAAGCAGCCCCTCCGTTCACTACTCACATTCTTATGACCAACTAATTCGTGTCTTAAGTAATGGAAGTCAGTTTATAGCCTGACAGTTAAAGCGCTACTAGATGGGCCCCTGATAGCACAATGACGGATGCCTAAATACACAGAGAATTTGCTAACAAATTGCATTGTCCTAGTCTCACAAGAAAGTTTACGAAAGTCTTTTTCTTAAAAACTCAATCTTTTTTAGAACTTCACGTCTTTACTCTAGACTGAATGTTGACTAAACTTGAAGTCTCTTAACTTCTAAGACTTAAATACAGTAAAACCTCGTTATTACGCTCGTCAAGGGACCATGAACTACAAGCATAATAAGCGGGATAGCGCTATAGACGGGAAATGATTTATGAGATGGGGAAACATTTAGACACCATTTTACAGGAAAGATACTTGATTCTGCAATAGATATAGTGCAAATGTGAGCTTATTTCCTATTAAAAAAATCTTTGATTGTGGTTTGCCGTGTGTGTGTGCTACTGTTATGAATTACGACATTTTCAATGCGGTTCAAGTAACTATTAACATCAATTGATACACCACTAGGAGCAACACTAATATATTTTCGGAGCAGATTTAGTGCACTGCCCTCTATTTCACGAACCTTTTCTTGAATGATTGGGCGACTTAATGGCACTGATGGATCACGGGACTGATGAATCCATTCAATTAGAATTTCCTCGGCATCTTAATATTTTCTACACTTTACTTTTTTACGTTTGCAACCACCCTTCGCTGCATTGGTAATTCCATTCTTACTTTTTATTATTGTTCTCAGACTGGATGAGGGAATTCCTAGAGATTCTGCGAAATCCTTCTGACTTAGTATAGAATTCTCGTCGTACTTACGGAGAATTTCCAATTTTTCACTTATAGAAAGGGATTTCCGCTTCGAAATTTTGCACTAACTTACTGTATCACAGACCCGCACTTCAAAGAGTTCAAAGATTCCTTCCTACCAGGGAAAGAAAAGAATCTTTACAGTGTTACATTTCTTTTCGATACAAAATTTCCGATATAAAAAAAGCGCTACAAGCGGGATTTGAAGCGTTATAAGAGGGTAAAAGTATACAGAGTTACATAGAAAATTCCAGGGACAGTATGAAAGGAGCGTAAAGAACGGGATAGTGCTATAAGCGGGAGCGTAATAACGGGGTTTTACTGTAGTGCCTTTTTTATAATTCGACTGTTAAAAACACCGCCATAGTTGATACAGCTAACACAGTCATTGTTCAACCAACAGCTTGACCGTGATCATCTTAATTCATAAGGCTGATGAGAAGTCTGCATTGTTGGAATTTACCAAATACACGAAAATAATTCAAGATGTTGCATATGTTATTACTTGGCATCAAAGTAACATTCTACTGTCGAAAACTTCTGCCTGAGTATATCCCTTTAAACAGAAAAGTCTTAATAACTATGATATCATCGTTTTTACCCATGGTTGTAAATCGATGACTTCAATATTGGATGTAAAGCTGCCAATTTTTTTTTAATCCCGTTATTTTATCCGGTGATGTTTGTTAAATTAAAGAATTAATTGTTAAAAAAAAATGTTAATTTAAAGAATCATCCTATTAATAGGCAAAGGTTATACGATCTTTATAAATTTGTAAATTTTTAATTTGAAATAACCAATCACAGTGCAGCGTTGGAACACGTCAGGCATGACGTCAGGCCCATGTTTAAAGATGGCGTCTCTACTATTTTCTCCATTTCACCACAACGAATCGCGATTACATAATTACTATCAGCGTATTGAAATTTTCTTTCCCACATAAATAAAGTTTACACTGAAATGCATGAAGTTTACACTGAAATGCGTCAAAATTTATCAGAGAGTTTGTAAAACCTCGGTTTTTACATAATTTCGGCTGTATAGTCACTCGCTCACTAATCAACAAGTAGGAGACAATGACGATGCACATGCCGTAATTGTTGTCTAGACAGGATTATTGATATTGGCTGTTGGACATTCGTTATTGTTATTGTTGAAACTGGTAAATCATTTTTTTTATTTTATTTTATTTTAAACAAATTTGGCTTGGTCATTCAAATTATATGTGGGCTGTTGCGGAAGTCATGGCTTTTAAAAAATGAGCTTAGAACATCTTTTTCAATCTTGTGTTTTTCAAAAATTTCAGGGTATTTCAAAAATGTGGCATTTGGTTTACTTCCGTTAATATTGCCTCAATTTCGACGAGCCTATTCTTTTAGGGCAGCAGGTTGCCATTATGTTTCATAATGAGAAACCGCAGCGCTGGCTACTATGAAAGTGGTAAAACAATTTTTTTTTACTTTTTTTATTTTAACAATATTATAATATTATTTTAACAAATAAGCCGATATTCAAATTACCGATATTCAAATTACATATGGGCTGTTGTGGAAGTCATGGCTTCTAAAAAAATTAGCTTAGAACACATTTTTCAATCTTGTGTTTTTCAAAAATGTGGAATTTGTTTTACTTCCGTGAATATTTCACGGGTCGCAACTAGTAAATAATTTAATATTGAACTCGCTATTATTAATTTTGTAAATTTATATATAAGATTGGAACAATAAAAAAAGCTTTTTAAAAATCCATATTGAAAAATTAACATTAGAAAAAGAGCTTGCTTTAAATTGTATTTAAAGTTTAGTATTTAAAAATGAAAGTGTTATTATTTCAATGTGTTATTATATTACCAACTAAAAAATTTGGAAAAGATAAATAAAACATGCGTTGTTTGTAGTAAGATATATTATATGTCCTTCTTAACACAGACATAAAATTAAACAACATTTGCAATAACGTAAAGAAAAAAAATCTGTAGAAAAGAAAATAATGTTAATTTTTGTATGTTTTATAGCAATACATGATGTGTGACAAGATTCCATGACAAGTTATTAGCTGAAATGAAAAAAAAGGAAAAACGAAATTAATATCGATATTCATATTAATTTATAATTTAGATGTGTGTAAAATGCTAAATATGTAATTTCTTAAAACGTTTGATAGGAATCAAATTGTTTGAGTTTTTTAGACAGAGTGTAGTCATTAGATATTTTTCTTGCAAAAAGGCTTATACTTTTTACTTATTTTAATTTCTGTTGCTATCAGATATTTTAACCTTTTGTACGAAGGTCGATCACGTAGGTTTACAACGTTTGTAAAAGCAAACTTTACTGGAAGAAAATCAGATGGTTTCCTTAAAGTGGCACAGTTACACTATTTTTCTAGAAAGTCACTTGACGATTGAGGTATCTGTCTCAACGTTTCATCAGTTTGATCATCCGAGCTGCATAAAAGTAGCCCCCTTCTTTTTTTTTTTTTTTGAGTCACGTTGGACGTCGATCTGACACTTGTTGTTTTAAGGCAGGGAACAGATAAAAGTCAATGGGAGTCAAATCCGGACACTAAGCTGGATATCCCAAAATTTCGCAATGGAAACCATGCACTAAGTTCTTAGTGTTCCGTGCAACGTGTAGCCAGGCTTTGTCAGGAAGGAGGATCACACCGTCATTCAGAAGACTAGGACGTTTCTTCTTGATGGTATTGCTCTCTTTATTTAAGGTATCTGTAGAATACAAGTTATCCAAGCGGTTCGCTATTTGCCCACCTGCAATTTCACACACAAGAAAGAACTAGGGTCACTGAGCAGTACAGTCCTCTATCGGATATTTCAGAAACCACCGGCATTATTAATTTCTAGCGGTTGGAAACTTTTCTTACATTCTTCTTTGCTAGGAGTTAAACCAAATGAGAATTCACCTCAGAAATGATAAAGTTAAATAAAAAAATAACAGTACACACAAGTAATGTGATGTTCAGAAAACTAATCATGGAAAGCTAACGACGGCAGCTTTTTTAATTTGTCTCATCTTCCTTTGGTAAAATCAATGATAATTCTGCAAGATCCTATGGTAATGTTACTTCATCGTTGTTCAGTAATTGTGCAACCTTTTAACTTTTTTGATAAAAGTTCTATCGAAAAACGTAGAAAAATTTGGGAAATAACCTCTCAGTGTGGTTGAAATCAGTAATGAACGGATCTTCTTAGTAGGTTTTCTTACTTTATCATTGTTTTAGTCATGAAACTGGCGCCTCCCAGATGATTAGTCATGAACCCAATGCGATTACACATAATTTCCAATCAGCTATTTATTGATTTTTTGTTAATAGAACGAAGTTTATGCGGTAATTCTACAGGGCGATTTAAAATCGCCTCTTATGTTATTTTGCTTGTATGAACTTTTTCGAGACTTATTTTATCCACCCTCTGTCAAACAGGCAATTACGTTAAAATAATTATGTTGAAATCGCTCAATGTGGTCGAATGATCAACTCGATATTGCGGCGATGCATCGGTATTAGTTCCAAAAAAGATTTGGCTGTGTTTTTTCGTCCCCGCCCCCTCCCCGTTCTCTATTAGTCCAAAATGGGGAATCGAAATGGGAAATCCTACACAGGATTTCTGTCAGGGGTCGTCCATTAATTACGTGAGGTCAAAAGGGGGAGGGGGGGGGGCAACGAAAATCTCACGTCAACTTTTTTATTCAGAGAATATACGTATTATAATAGATTACAACATTTTGTAATATTGACTTTTTGAACTTTTTTGATTTTTTGACTTTTTGAAATCCCACCACATCTCACCAAATCTCACCAAGGGGGCGGGGGGGGGGGCAAATTTTCTTAAAAACACCTCACATAATTAATGGACGGCCTCTTATTGTTTCTCCGAAAGTCATTTACTTTTACCTGGCGCAGCATAGCTTCAGTTACACTTCGGCCATGAAAAGCAGAACACTGAAGAATTGCAACTTGAAGTAAACAGCATCAAACACCACGTGGTTGGCGATGACGCTAAGACACTGGCCTCTCACCTCTGAGTCCCGGGTTCGGTTCTCATGTGGGTTTCGTTGATGGTGGCGATCCGCGCTGGACAGGTTTTCCCGGGGAATCTCCCGTTTCCCCTGCATTTCTCACGCCATCCTTTCTCAGTCTTTCTCTCCGCCTGTCCTTCTTTCCGTGGGATAGCACAAAAGATCTTTCGGGTCGACGTGCTCGGCTGTCAAGCCACCCACTTTCACAAGTAATCTAATCTAAACAGCGAAGGAGAAGTTTGGGGTCCCATCCTTTCACTTTAATTTTGGCGTTAAGAAAAAGCTACTCTTTAACTGAAGCAAAGTTATTATTGAAACATTTTTTAGTATTGCTTTCAACTCTCAGTTGGTTTCCTTCGAATATAAAACTTACTATTATCAATAGAATATTACAAGAGATTTTGACTTTTGTGTATTTTTAATTAATTTTTAGTGAATCAAATTTCCCTGGAATGAGAAAGATAATTATTTCGAAGAACGATGGATTAAATTTCTAGGCAAATAGTAGAAATATAATTAATTAAAAGCAATTAACTTGAATAAAAGTTTCGAAACAATGTTCGTTTGACTTATGGCTATTAAGTAAAACCAAATTAAATTATAATTTAGTTTTGCAGAACCTTTACTTAAATTGTAAAACTTTAAAAAAAAATAAAAAATATATAATTTATTATAGCTTCAGAAAAAAAATATATATATACATATTTTATTATATATTTATGTATAATAAAATATATAAATATATACACAATCTTCTCAATTCCTTCTTATCATACTTGAAATTATAAAATACAAAAGAAAAACTCCTATGATCTGATAAACATCTTCTTTAATCCATACGATATTTCGAGTCTCTTAATGAGACTTCTTCAGGTTTGTATTTGAGGAAAAGAAAAACTAACTTCTTTCTCTACAACTTTTCTAATCGTTAAAAATATAAAGTTTAAAAATTTACAAATATTACATAATCAATTCTCACTTAATCATTACAAAACTGTGTTTAAAAAACTGATTCCGTGCTTATTATTAAAGATGATACAAACAATACAAAACTTCGTTCAATTACAATCATTCCACAAAAATTCAAACTTTTGTTCAAATTTCAACCACCCTATAATTGTTCTTTTCAAAATTACAAATATTTTTCTTTATTTTTCATATCTTGTTTAATATAGTCAAACGCCACGTTGCTTACTTTCAAACGTTTATCTTTATTAATGCATGGTTTCCAACTTATTATCCTGCATTTTTAATATTTAAATTTTGAAACTTTCTATTCTTAACGATTAGAAAAGTTTTCTTTTCCTCAAATATAAACCTGAAGACGTTTCTCGTTAAGAGAATCGAAATATCGTGTGGATTAAAGATGATGTTTATCAGTTCATAGAAGTCTTTCTTTTTATATAAATTATACTTTATCCACGTGGAAAAATAGTGTGCTACGCAGTATGCACTGGCAATGGCATCATACCTCGCTAAGAACGTCAACGTAAAAACCGAATCGGCAGATTAGGTCTGATTGACAAGCTTGTGGCGTTCTTGGTGTTATGTAAGGTAAAGTTAGGTTTTGACAGGCAATTCGTGTTGAATTTGCTGACCTATAGAGTGGAACCTCCTTCTACAATAAAAGTTTAACAGTTTCGAATATTCTTTAGAGAAAAGCTTTTGTTTAATATTTCGAATCGGAGTGGTGGCGCTCGCATCGCATGACACTAAGTAAAAAAATGTTTCAATGGATCATTAAAGCATTGTTTTTCCAAAACAGGAAAAACAACAGCAGATTTTTACGTGCGCTTAAGGAATTTCACCAGGCAAAAAAGGCAGACACACTGAATAAAATAGATAAAAAACATTTAACTAACATTTTAAAATACAGACGTTTCGTTTTGCTACATGCTACAAATCATTTTCAATTTAATTAACAACCTCTACAGAATGCCGTATAAATACATCTCAGCAGGAAATAGAACAAAAGATAATGACAGCGATTTGCCAGCCAATCAGGAGGCTCAATTAAATAAACCAATCAAACGGCATTCAAAGGCGCCGACTGGGGGATTTAGCAATGGACCCAAGTGATGTTAATAAGATAAAAAGGACACAAATATTATTTTTTTTAAATTAAGTTAATCTGTCTTTAGGGGAACCCGTATTGATACATTTGTTTGACAGATATCTGGCCATTATTGCAATTGTCCATTGTGACGCTAAACATCGACTCCATACATTTCCTCAAATGGGCATTGCTAGATCGTCCCAAGATGGAAGGGTTTTAAAAGTCAATTAAGTGTCCGGATTCTGCCTTATGGGTAACTGGCCTATAACTTGGGTCCAAGCGCTGCATTGCCCTTCGGTGGTCGGCTACACGGTCCTTTAACCTTCGGGACGTCTTTCCAATTTACCGGCAGTTATGATGTAAACACGGGAGAGAATAATTTTTGTGTCATTTTTATCTTATTTTGGCATAGAGTACCCTCTAAGGTCCGCACTCTTTTACCATATTTTATTTTATTTTTGGTTCCCTTGGTTTCATTCCCCTGGCCAAAAAGTAGAGCTTTATTCTCCTTATATGTTAGCTTCTTCTGAAAAAAAAAAAAAGAACATAACTCGTTGAAATTGTTGAAATAAGAAAAAAAAATTTTTTTCTTCATTTACAAATAATCCAGCTTGCTTAAAATACGGTTTCTTTGAAATCTTTGAATCACATTAGCTCCAGGAGCATATATTAAGATCTATGGAATTGTCTGTAAAAAAAAAAGTTAAATAAAATTTTTTTTTTTTAATTTTTAAAATTTTTTGTTTTTAAGAAGCCTTATTTTAAGGTATGTTCTTAATTATATTTTTTAAGGTTTCATGACAAATGAACAGCAATCTTTACAAAAACAAAATACCTCTGGCAAATGAGAGCTGGACACACACTCAGGTGCCAAACATTAAGCATTATCCATATAAGCATTTCAACAGTAGACAAGAAAAAAAGTCATTATTGAAATGAGATAACTAATTCATACATCAGTATTCATGTCGGTCACTAAATGTCAAGAAATGAAATAAACGTTCAAACTTTAAATTGCATTAAATAAAATTAAATGAAATTCATTAAATAAATGGGTGATATCCTCATTAGAATAAAACTCAATGTAAAGAAAGAGATAAAGAAACAGACACACACATACAGACTGAAAACCAAAAAATCCAATCCAGATCGGGATTCAAACCTTGATTATGTCCTAGTACACTTCGGTAAATGGATCCATGCATGAGTACATGACAAATTATTCCGTTAGGTTAAAAGTATACAGATATATTTATTCTTTTTCATAGTATATTGATGTGTTCATGAACTTTTGTCATAGACGTATTCGAAGATTGGTCTGCTTATAGTCTGCTTTATCAATTTAGGTTTCAATGACCTTTAAACTTCCATAAAACGTGTTCAGATATTTCTGGAGGTATTGAATTACCTCCATTAAAGTATAAAAGACGAGAAAAAGCCAAAAAGCAGAAGATAGATGGCAATTTTTAGCTCCAAGATAAGCCCAAATAGCAAAGGGCAACTTTCGTGACTTTCAGCATAAATAAATAAAAACTGGATTAAGTGCAACGAGGTTTTTGTAAAAGTATTCTAAAAGTAGCTCCATAAAACTAACCGGCTGAGTCCACTTTCTATTGAAAGAGTTTTCCCATGATAGAGACGCAGATTTCACCGAAAACACTAAATCAGTTTCCAATTTTATTTGAAAGATTACCGTATCTGCAAAGGATAAAACGGAAAGACAAGGTTAAGGCTCTTTTGCAAATCCTGACTGAAGGAACGCCAAATAAGTCGAATATGTTGATTTATTTTGATTTTCAGGACAGTTAATGTATTTTGATAATTCTAACAGTAAATAGTCTAGCAGTCTTCACATTTTAAAATATCCTAATAGTAATTATGATTTTAAGACAAAACTGTAATTTATACTAAATAAGACGTTTACTGATACATTTTGAGTATCAGTTGATTTGAGGTATACGTTATAGGGGAGATCCGTGTATTACGGACCATCGTATAATACGGACCCTGTTGAAATTTGTGTTCACCACTAGTTGGCAGAACTATCCCATTGCCTTTAGTGAATATTATTATCCAAAGCAGGAGGTGAATTTTATGATTTAAATTTTTCAAAATTCGACCCATAGGGAGGGGTAAAGAGGGGCAAATTTTAAAATCCCCATATCTCAAAAACCAATCCAAATAAAATCGTGAAACTTCACATGCCTACAGTATGACTATTGTTTACTGCATTATAATGAAAATTTGTTTGTAAAAATTATTTTAATTAATTTCTTGTTATGTTTTGTTTTTGGTTTACTCGGTCCATATTACACGAACGTATGTTTAATGTGGACCACCGACACGAAAATAAAAAAAATATTTCCTGCATTTATTAATAGTTACCAGAGAACTTTACCACGTTTGAACTATGCAGCTATACAATTGTTATGAGCAGCCAACAAATTAAATCTTTTTATGTTAATAATTTAAGGTTTTTGAGCATTTTTGCTTAGGGGGTCCATAATACACGGATCTCCCCTACTTATTGCTGTCTTTTTAAGACTTGAAAAGCTAAAATGAGAATAGTTTTCCAAATGAAAGGACAGCATTAAGCTCCACACTCTTTGTGACTCCTTCCTTCAGACGTTATAAATGTTCTAAACAGAGTGCTTTGATATGTGTTCCTTTTCCCCGTAGATCTCGTTGTAAAGCACACTTTGTAACGATTTCTAACTAGTTTGTTAAACTGCTTGGCAAACTATTCCCAAAATGCAAATCCAACTCCATTTGGTCTCCATAGCTGTGGTCTCCTGGGCTAGACAGTGAGACCAGCAAGTCTTGTACATTACGTTGGGCCATTACTTGGTGTGGAAGGACAGTATTCATAAAACAGTGCAACTCAGGATAGTTCGAATCGAGGGTTTGTTAGAAGCTTATGCCTTTGTAGTGAAATATTTCGCACTGTAACTTAGCTTTTCACGTTAACACATTGAAAAAGTAATGGCTTAGATTGAAAAAGTCAAGAATAACATATAGTATAGGAAGTATGAATAAATAATATTGAGGCCTTCAATCCAGAACATTGAGAATAATTTGCCATTATCAAATCAGAAATGTAAGCCTTCGCTAAATAGTTATATCTGCTTGTGATGATTTCATTGCAATGATCATTTTAATATTTTTTTAGGCAGTTGGATCACTTTTTAGGAGTTGTTTTAGACAGTTAAGTCCAAAATCGAAATCTGAAAATTCATAAAAGATAGCTTATTTGTTATTGAAATTTCATTGTTTATGCGAGTTAATAAATAAGGGAAGAAATATTTAGTCTACGAATTGAATAAATAAACGAAAGAATTTCAAAATAGAAATAACCCTTAAGGAAATCTCTAATAAATCTAATAACTCTTACAGTGTATCAATATTGAGTAAAAACTGTTCTATCTTGACAACAGTATTGTAACTACATTCTCACTGCATGTTCATTGTAATTTTTTTGTGTACAATACTTTTTTAAATACAGTATATTTCGAATTATCCGAAAATTCATCTATCCGAAACGGGCGCGGTCAAATTCGGATAAACGAGTTTTTTTAGTGTAATCAGCGATTATCTATTAAAGAGTTCTTAAAAGCTTATTCTACTCCATATCTTGTCAATAACACGAAAGAGAAGTTGATCAGAACAAGAAATTCGCTATATAAAGCTCGAGTATTTTTACGTAGCTTGTTATTTTGAGAATGAAATCTGATTTTTTAATTTTTTTAATATTTTTTTTAATAGACTTATTATTATTACTATGACTGTGCTATTGCTGTTTTAGAAGTTATTGATTTTGTTTCGTCTTGTTGAGACACGTGGTAAATATAGTTCGCTGAATTTAATCCAATGGACATGACATCATTAAACTCAATCCCAGTAAAATAACAACAGTATCTACATATGATTAATGGAATTTATTAATTGAGCAGAAAGTAAGCAATACTTTGTGGGAAAATAAACAATAATGGTTATTAGGGAAACATTTGGAAATATAATGATTTCCGAATTGATTTTAGAATTTTGAAGTGCTTTCATTTAAGTGGTCCATTCTTTCTTGCAAAATTCATTAGTTTTTATGCGTATTTATAAATACGAACTATAACGATTTCTTTTTCTTATACAATCATCCCTTGACTTAATGTCCGCTCGAGTTACGTTCTCTCGAAGATACGTCTGTGAGCCCATAATGGAATAAATAATATTTTCGAACTTACTTTCTAAGAAGACGCAAGCGAGCATCAAGTAAGAAGGTTTCTATTTAGGGACAATGTATCATGCGCAGTGGCAACAGCGCATTCAACGATAACTTCCTTGGGCAATCGACACGTGTCTTCAACAGTTCCTCTGTTGATTTTACGTTTGAGAAATCTGTTGTTTGTGTATTTATCGTTAACTATTTCGCGATATTTTGTGCAACATAGCCTCTACCCGTCCAATCAAAAAAACCTGGTGATGAACCAAAGAAAAAAAGGCGAGCAATTAATCTCGAAACGAAGTTGCAAGTTATAAAGCACATGAAGCTGGGAAGCCCGACAATGTGATCGCACATGACTTCGGATGGTCTCATTCTACAGTGACGACCATTTTGAAAAATAAGAATAAAATCGTAGAAGCTGGGAAAGGATCTTCTTCCATTAAATCGATGATAGCAACGACAAGGTTCTTTTCTAATCTAGAAGCTACAAAGTTCAACAACAGTCTTGATGAATATTACGGTTCTTCTCTCTTTCATCATTACTAATATGCTTGATTTTTATCTATAATAATTGCTAATAATCCAATATCAGTGAAATATATCGTGTTTGAGATAGTACACCAATTACGGTTAAGTGCCGTACTTACGTCCGCGCGACTTACGTCCTGCCGGATGGAATGGAACCTGGACGTATATAACATAAGAACAAATAATAACATATAAACTTAAAAATATAATAGTGATTATTTTATTTTTAATTTCATTTATAAAGTTAATCAATAAGGATAAGTAGACTTTTGTCAATATCACTTTGTTTTTAGCTTCTTCCACGAATATTACAAACTAAAAACCTAAAAGCTTGCTTGTTTGTCTTCTTTAAACGAGTGCTTGTTTTCGGCGATATTCTCTTTTCTTTTCTTTCCATTCTCCCAACGGTATGAGATCATTCAACATTTATTACAAAATTGAATTTTCTTGGAATTTTATGATTCATAAAAAAACAATTATTATGAGCAAAATTCTTAATATCCAGCTCACGGTAATATGATAGCAATAACGTAACATTGGCAATTTAATACTATTTATCTTAGAAAGTTCATACTTTATTAAACGATTGATATTACACAGTGTAAATTCCTGTTATTTTTGCTGTCAGGTTTGCAGATAGGGAAAAAAAAAATACTTAAATGTAGTATGAAGACGACAATCAACAATGTAGTGCGTCTTTTCGTGGACCATTACTAGGTGAAATAACAACGTTGATGCATATTTTGGTTTCGTTATAATTACAACGAATTTTGATAATTTGGGGATTAATTTATTTTTACCTTACCGTGCACTTACTGTAAACATGGCATACATACTGGAAAGATATAAAAATAAATTTTTAGTTTCAAATCATGGCACAAAATTAAGCAAGAAAGTTCACTTTTCAGATTATTTACATGTATACAGGGTGATTCAAAATTCCCGTTACAAACTTTAAAGGTACAGGAATACAAAAACAAGCCGTATTCAAATCTTTTCGATCGGATTATCGCGGCAATACGGCGGGACATTGACTAGCTTTGTGAAGTACTGTGTAGATAGTGTACACCATGCCTCTTCAGTAGAGGTCAATAATTCCCTAAAATTCGCCGGTATTAGAACCCTGGCATGGACTGTACAGTGAACTGCATCCCAAATATGTTCTAATGCTCCACCAGCTAAAATTTGACTGCGTACCTGTGCGGTGGCGCGTTGTCCTCCTGAAAGCACCCGCTTTAGTCTAAGTGGCATGAATGGATACAAATGATCCACAAGGATTGTTTCGTAGCGTCCGCCGTTGATTGATGTCTGTAGATGTTTTAGGGGTCCTAATTCATGCCAGCTGAAAACACCCCACACCATAACGGAGCCACCACCACCCTGGACTTGCGAGATCCATTGCCTCATGGGGTTTTCTTCTCACACGTGATCGTCCATTTGCACGAAACAGTTAGAACAGCGATTCGTCGGAGCGTCCAGTCATTTCGGGTCAAGTGGCGTAGTTCATGAGTCCAGACGTGGCGCGGAGCCCTGTGCTGTTGGGACAAGAATGAGACCCGAATAGGCATTTGATTCTTATACCCCGTAGAAGAAAGAGAACGCTGTTTTGTCCGAATACTGATAATGTAATGAGTTGTTCTGTTATCTCCTGCAATGTTGCATGCCGGTTGAATATTATAACGCGTGCCACACTACACGGTCCACGATTGTCCACAGTTCTTCGCGGATCGTTTGCCAATGTCTTCGCGAACGTCTTCCCTAATGTTGTCTTTTTGCGGTACACCATTGACATTTTTGTACATGAAAATCAAATTTTGTGTTGATGGAATGACCCATCTGTATGGCACTTACTATCACGTCTCCTTCAAAGTTACTTCAATTGTAATACCCTGCTGTCATGACTGCGATGTACACGACAGCGAACTGCAGAGATATCTGCCTTTATATGGAGGGTTCAGAAGCCAATCAGTATAAGTAATCTATAATTACTAAAATCTTTTATTTCTCTGTCCGGCGCAATTTCCTGTGAGAATGGAAAATATAAGTAATTTTTACAATGAAACGACGGGAATCGAACCTGCAACCTTCTGATCCAAAGTCAGACGTCTTACACATTAAGCCACCGGGACTACAACTCACTTTATTTTGTTTTTTTGACTTATGTGTCTTTCCCATTCGCCCCATTAAATAATGAATGTATTAAACCTGTTTTTTGACTCTCAAAATTGTTTATTTATTTCCGATCCATCAATTTATTTGTAATTCGAAAATGACAATTAAAACTATCATTGCCGAAACGTTGCAATATTTTAAATATAATATTCTTACTTAACCAAATCTATGTGATGTAGAAAATAAGCGCATATACACGGGAGATGTCCTAGTGTTTTTTTTTAAAATTGAAATTTTTCTCTTTAAGTCATACTCTAATGTTTGTACTTTCGGTTGACAAAGTGCCCAAATCACTCCTCCAAGTATATAGTTATGTTATCTTTCAATAAAAAATTTATTCTTCAAATTTACAAACGTTGTTATTTTTTGGTACATAATTTTAAAAACTATTTCATTTTTTGGTTTATTGACTTACACTGATTGGCTTCTGAACCCTCCATACGTACGTCAATTGGAGAAGATATCATTTAATGTGGAGTGTAAGCAAATGGTCTCAGTTTTTCTGGTACTTTAGTGTATGTGTTAATTTATCAAACTGATATAGTATATAAAAGATCTTCAACATCTCTAAATAAATGTAATGATTTACATTTATTATTAATTAAGCAAATTTTCAAGGGAATGTCGTTCCCTCTTTCTCAAGCCTATTTACAATGAGTTA
>JAFIDM010005346.1:50430489-50454672 GCA_023159025.1 Thereuonema tuberculata | reverse complement strand
CAAGGGAATGTCGTTCCCTCTTTCTCAAGCCTATTTACAATGAGTTAACGAAATTTTTTTGAACAATCAAATTATTACATGCTAACTAAATTCAAAAAAATTTCGCTAACTCATTGTAAATAGGCTTGAGAAAGAGGGAACGACATTCCCTTGAAAATTTGCTTAATTAATAATAAATGTAAATCATTACATTTATTTGGGCCCGGTTGCCGAGTGGGTAAGGGCGCTTGGCTGCGGGTTGGAGGTGGATGGTTCGATTCCCGGCCTCGGCGGAGGACGGGAATTTTTCCACGCTTCTTTCTCCTCCAAACGGGCCCTAGGGTCTACCCAGCCCTCTATAGAATGGGTACCGGATTTCTTTCCCGGGAGTTAAAGGCGGGCGAGCGACGGGCCGACCCCCCGTCCTCAACTTTGTCCCGTAGGTTCTGAACACTGGAGCCTATCCTCCAGTTGCATTGCGCGGTCCTCTGGGCCTGATCGCAACTTTAACTAACATTTATTTAGAGATGTTGAAGATCTTTTATCACAATAAATATTGTAGGAGAAAAGACCTACAAAGGAGGTACGGAACAGTGATATAGTATATTTTGAACACATTTGCATATATAAGTCGGATAGAAATGTGTAATTTGTCTAATTCAAAACCCATATTTCTATTTCTAGAAGGATAATGACAATTGATCCTTCCTCTATCAGCGACTTCCGATGTCAGATTTAAATTGCAAAAACAGAAAAATGGTCTCTCAATTAGAGTTAAACAAATTCCAAATTTCTGTCCAGCGTAGTTTTGTAGTTTAATTTATTCTTATATTCTTTACTATTTCAAAATTGCAAAAGATTAAAACCTCTACAACCTTTACAATAGGGTAATTAGTTCTAATTTAAGGTCTTTATGATACTAAGACTAGCTAAGTTTTCGCTTTATAAAAATATAAATATAAATTTCAATATTTTTTAGACTAAATTACTTCATTTTTTATTTATTTTTAGTATTGAATATAATGTGATTGATAATTTATTGTTTTAATTTTTGATTTTTCCCACTAAATTCTGCTAAATCTTAAACATTGGTTATTTTTTACCTTAATAAGTTACCTTAAATAATTATCATTTTCTATTTTTCTTTCTTTTTTCTGTGATCTGTTTTTGAAAGGGTCTTTTTTTTTCTGTTTTTGAACTCAAGTTGCAATAATTTTCCTTTCTCTTCTAAGAAACAGCGAAACTTTTGTGCGGGCAATGGCTGGTGGTGATAGCGTTTTTTGGTGATGGTTTTCGTATTGATTGGGAGGCAATTGTATGCCCGCTTCTTTATCCTTTTCTTCTGTCTTCATACTACTTGGCTCCATGACATCCGAGGCACATGACAGTTGTGTGGAATGATGTCAGGGAGGGGTCCCTTTTTTACCCACCCATTTGGGATTCCGGTGGCGATGTTGGCACGGGGCTAGTTTTGGCGAAAAGGAGATATTGAAAAGATTCCAACCGAAATATCTGCCCGTTTGAAATCTAATGAAATTTGAGACGGAACTACAACTCATCAGCACCTTCTTTTTATCCGCAATGATGATTTTGTCTGCCTTCTTTTCACTGGAGTAGTGATGAGTCTTGTTATTTTTTTTTTATCTCTCTTAAAAGAATGAACAGCTATATTTATTCCTTTTTTTCTGTTTTCTTTTATCTCTTTTTATTGTATTCATTGATGAAATCTTAGTACCGCTTTTCCCCATGCGGTGGCGCTACTGTACTGCACAGTTTCTTTGATATTTTAGTTCAGAAATTCAATTTTTATCCGTCGGAATTGAGTTTTCTTTTAGAAAAGAATGATAAATTAAGTCAATTCATTAAGATTAATTTAAGCATTCTAAGATGAATTAAATAAATTTTCTGATTCTAAAATAAACTTCTTACAATTACCTAGAATATTAAATTTTATTTCTTTATCTAAAAATTAAAAATTACAATTTACAGATATTCAACAAATTTAATCAATACTAATATCAGTGTTGGAAATGCTAATGAAATTTTCATTTCATATAAAAAGCAATAATAAAAAAACAGCATTCTAATTGATATTAAAATTCTAATTTTTTAAATTCTTTTCAATTTTTTTTTATTATTCCTTCACTTCTCATAATGAACAATTAACATCATTGTTATTGATGTAATAACGTAATTGATAAATAAAGGCTTAATTATGTTTTTGTGTGGGTCATCGCATATAAATGAAACAAATTCAATATTCTTTAAGGATAGTCTTTCTATTATCGAATGATGTCGTTTCCCGATTGAAAGACAATATAACAATCACTGTACATAAACACCTCTAATGCTTAGACAGATGGTTCAGTGACAAACATATTTTTTGTATCCCTTCGCATAGAAATAAGCGAACTGTCTACTAAACCACTCCTCTGCAGCTTCACAGATCTGGTAGGTTAAGTGTCAGCTTCTCAGGGCTTTTCTTTCATCTCCCCAAAAATCTGAAAATCACAGGGTGTCAAGTCTGGATTGAAATGAAAAAATAACACTCATTTGCCTTATTAACTATATGAAAGCACCTAAAACAATGCCCTTAAGCTACATTAAACAATTCAATAAGATCGTCCAAGGAAAAGATTATTTAAACTAATACAATAAAAGAATGAAGCTAATTGGCTGTAATTTGTTATAAGGTTTCGTTTTATTTAAATAACCTAAAATTAAAACTTTTAATTCAAATTATTTATAAGAATTCGTAATAAATTTTCACTTAAAATTAGCTTGAGCTCAAAAGCATTTTTATGACATTACAGATTTTCAAAGAAAAATCCTTTAAGGTTTCTCATTCAGTGTGTTTAAGTTTAAACACTGTTTAAAAGAATAATATAATTTTAAAGTGTTTATGCTTTCTGTTTAAAAATTGGCAAGTTTATTAATACTCCAAATTTTCATTAATTTCTTTGTTGATTTATACCTTTTTCTTCCACAATATAAACATATTTTTTACTACAATTTAATGTTTAATCTAATAGAAATTTGATGATTCTCGTTTTCAATCGAGATCCATGACGTCTTCAGTAGCCTCTTCCCATGTTTTCGAGAAATGTATGATTTTCAGCACTCAATAGAAAATCGTATAGTTTTTCACGCTTTTGACAAGCCCTAATTAATTACTACGTTTTGGTTTTTATATTTTACTGTTTTCAAAGTAATGACGTAGAATTTTATAAATATGTATTAAAGTGAAAATCTACTTTACATTTTCATTTTTTATTACTACCATTTTATTATTTTTATTTCCTTATTAGAAAAATGCAGTTTCACTCGTATTAGAAACAATTAATAAATATTGTATTTATTGATGTTGTTTTTTTTTGTTTTTTTTTTTTATTTATTTATTTCTAAATTTAAAATTACAGTCCTACTAGGTTTTCAAAATGAAATCCTGTGATGCAGGTGCTGAAAGTATAAATAATTTATATTTGTAATTTAAAAAGTATTAATCATATAAAATCATATAAAAATTATATAATTACGCAATTATACGAATTATACTTAAATTAGATTCAATTATATAATTATATAAAAATCAATATATCACAGAAATATAAAAAGAAAATCAAATACAAAAAGAAAATTATTATAAATATCATTCATTACAATCAAATTTAAGGTTCCCAAATTATTTTTTACTTATTATTCTAATTACAATTTCTTTCTTTCAATGTTTATACTGTATAACATAATGTTTATACTGTATAACATTAAAAATTTCTAAATCTAATTGTGAAAATAAAACTTTAAATAACAATCTCTCATGCCAAAATTATTCAACTAAAAAATATATAAACAAAATATATGTGACAATAATATATAGTGATTTCTCACAGTAAATTTTAATAAATTTATAATACCAGTGGTGACTTTATCAATAAACCTTTATTTGACTTCTAGAATAAAATAAACTATTATTAGAATTTTTAGAACTAATAGAATAAATAAATCGTATTAGTAATAGAATTACAAGAATATGAAAACTTCCTTAGAATTTTTAAATTGTTGCCAATTTTTTTAATTTAGAAAAAGAACGACATAACAGGATTTAGAATTTACAGTATCGTTGTTTAATATTGTAAATTACATATTCAATATCTATGGGCTATCATATGAATGATACTTTATTTGTTATTGAAATCGATGCTTTAGAAAAAAAAAGAATTTTTTTTAACAAAATTAGGATTTGTTCGTTTTGTGTTTTATTTTTTTTATGATTCAACGGTAAATGACAATACAACACAACCTCATTATAACGGACCCTATTGTAACGGACGTCGCTTATAACGGACAGTTTAAAAAAAAAATTGTCAGCCTACAATTAAAGTGAGCGAATTGAAAAACCATTTAAATTTTGTTATTCAATATGTTGAGCAATCGGCACATGAAAATGTATTTGCATATTATGAACACTTACGGCACTTCCGTCAGTTATTAACTCAAGAAATAAGCAGCAAACAAACCCAACAGAAAATAAATTATTTTTTCAAACCAATTAATATAAGCAATCAACATGAACCAGGACCTTCTTGTTCTAAAGATTAATGCAGTGTATACGTACACATCTTTTTCAAATCAATCTACTATGTGGAAGGCTGTTTTTTATTTGATATATAAAAAACACTTTTTATAGCTAACTATTGTACACCCTGTTGCATTACATTGCTGTAAGAATTATTTGTTATAAACCGTACTTTCATTAAAACGGACAACCTTCAGCCCCTATTAGTCCGTTGTAATGAGGTCCTACTGTATTATAAACTTAAATTATATTCGTAATATTGTACTGATGTTTAAATCTGTTAAATAACTTTTAAGCAATTATTAATCTCATTATTGAATTTATTAGGAATTTTACTAAAAATTCTGAATTAAGCTAATGTGGTCTTGATAACAATTGATTTAAATTCTGAATATTCTTATTTTTCAGCTCCTCCGAACGAGGGTCCAAAGATAACTGGAGGAAGATCGCGGTATAAAATAGGAGATCAAATTCATGTCAACTGTACATCTTTAAAATCGAAGCCAGCGGCGAATCTTACGTGGTACATCAATAATAAACCTGTAAGAGGATTTTTTTTATTACATTTTTTACTGCCATGAAATTCGTGCAGTAACTTTAAATTTATTACATTCTGAATCTTTATTTCAATGCAATTTTTTTACCTTTATTTATTATTTTGTAAGTTATGTATTTATTGAATGGTTTAAGTATAGGTTAAGGGTTTACATCCAAATGTTGTTATATTTGCTGATGCTCTTATTATGTGATGGGTTCTAGATCATATGTGATTCTTTTCGTAAGGTGAATCCTATAGAAGCAATACTGTCAATTAAGATTCTGTTCCCAAATAAATTTCTAATATGAAAATGTTATGTTATGTAGTGAATGTGGGTGGCAGAGAAGCCAAGCACTGCGACCGGAGGTCTATTGTACTATCCCACGGAAAGTAAGGAAAGATGGAGAGAAAGACTGAGAAAGAATGGTGGGAGAAGTGCAGGGGAAACGGGAGAATCCCGAGAAAATCTGCCCAGCGCGGATCGTCCACCATAACGAAACCCACATGAGAACCGAACCCCGGTACTCAGAGGTGAGAGACCGATGTCATAGCGACAATGCCAACCGCACGGCCATTGCATAAATGAAAAACCTAGTTTTACAAATACATATGTAGTAGAAGCAAAGTATATAAAATTATAATTACAGATTCCAAATGTAATCAAAAATCTTACAAAATCTTATCCTTTACCTCTTAATAAAAAAATTCCTGTAAGATCTTAATATTCAATTCAGATACCATGAAGTTTAAAAAGCAAATAGGCTATAGTTAAGTCTCGCTGTCAGCCTACCTGTATCGTATTATTACTTTAAAATCACTCAAACTTCGTCGTTTATGCGATTTTGATCGTAATTCGAGAATTCGATCCAAAAAGATCGCAAATGTGGGTTCTTAAACTGGGATCATCTGATACATGTTCCCAATCGCAGATAGACCTAATTCAATAAATCATTTGAATTATATTTATTTAGCTATTTATGGTATATATAGTGAATCTAAATCAAACATTTAGTATTAAATGTCATCATGCCATCCCTGTATTCACAAAATTGACACTCCTCCTTCTGTCTGTTCATTTCCTCACTACCTAAAAATATTTCAGTAATAATTTAAAGAATAAAATACTTTGGAAAAATTAAACATCACCAGGGACTTCTTTTTTAGCGACCTAGAGGGAGGAGCTATTAGGTTTCCCGTGTCTGTTAGTGTGTAAATAGCGCCTCCTTAGCCGCATGGGAACCCCACGTGTTATATCTCTTTGGACTTCCCATGGCCTGGAGGTTTGGGGCAAAATCTAACTATCTGTCGAGTTCACTTCCAGTTTTAGGTGGTCACTGTCCGGATCAGGAAAATAGTGTAATTGGAAAAATTGGGGTCGATGTACTGAATCGACTACGCTGCGAACGAAAATAATACTCAATACCCAAAGTGCTATTAGGTTTTCGGTTCAAGGTAGGTACGCAGTCGACGGAAAGCTTCAAAATATTGCAAAATGTAGGTTTTTGCCTTAAAAAACTTGTTGACTTGTTAGAAAACTTTGAAGTAGATCAAATTTCCTCTAAATTTTAAGAAAAACTTGATGCATTTATTAGGAATGATTTCAGGATAAAACACGTTGCTGCTTTAGCTGTATTTAAACCAGCAAAAAAAAAATTTTTTCATTAGATTGAATAATTTAAATCAAAATTCAAAAGATATTGTCAATTAAAAATCCTCTAAATCCATTATTTTTATTTTCAATCTCGTTTCAATAATTCTATGTAAATTAAAACACTTTTAATTAAATTTTAAAGCATTTTTTTTTGTAAATAATTATCTGTGTGGCTAATTTGTACTGAAGGAATTGAACTGTTTTATTGTAACTTATAACAATAATTTGCAGCTATGTTGTTAAAAAAAAAAAGGCTTAGACCAAACAAAATCCAAGGGTTTTTTTTTTTCTTTCATTATTATCTGCGTCACCTCCTAAAAGACTTGAATGTCATCTACGATCCAGCGCTGTCCACTCTTGTAATGGCACGTGCTGTCATCTATTGGCAAAGAAATGAACTAGAAACAATTTCCGGCAATGATTAAATTCCACTGTTTCATTTCTTTCTATTATTAGTGGTATTCTTTTGCGAATTTTCGTAAATATTTTAAACAATTAATAAAGAATAAATTTTCTTTTTACTTTAATAACAAAAAATTATAAAAAAAAGCAATTCTGAAATTATTTAATTTTTAATTTACATCTACTTACTGTATTATTACTATCTAAAGAAAAGGGCATTTCTGCACATCTTAATCTGTTTTCAGATAATAGGATTAAACCACGTTGAAGGAGCGTTTTTTTTTTATTCATTTCATCAGCTTGTGGCGTCCAAGAGATTGCCGCCTCCATCCCAACAACAGTCCATAGTGATTTTTATGACTGGTCCGCCTCGTGACAGCTGTTTTGAGCTTATTAATCCTCATGAGCATGAGCTGGCCTGCTGTTCAAATGATTCTGAAGATCAGATGTGATTAATGCGTTTATAAATAGGTATAAAAAATAAAGTACAAGATTCATTACTGTCTTTCTTAATGTTAGACTTTAAAAATAAATAGAATTTTCATATAATTATACTCGATAAAATTATGAGAGTGGATTAACTCATAATATTTTTTAAAAATTTGCTACCGACTGTTGCTGTAAGCATGCAGTCTCATTATTTCACTTGGGATATTTTTATTCTATATATACGGTTTTTATACATATAACAGTATTTATTTCCTTGTAAATGATTACAATTCAAGTCCTCTTAGGAAACATTAGTTCCTATCAGCAGTTGCTGTATTATTTACAATGATAATAATTGAATAATAAATTATATATAAGCACTGAGTATTTCTCTGTCGTACATTATGATAGATTGAAAATTAAAATGAATGCATTGCTAGGAACGTAAATGAATTTATTTATTGGAAGGCTGGATGCGGGCATTTCTGGGAACTGACGGTGCTTCAATTTGAATGGCAAATTGACGTCACTCGATTGAAAATCGATCCTGGGAATAGTGACGATATCACCTCTGTTGCTTTCCAAAAGAATTTCTGCCGTGATTAAATTGCGATGATACTACTTAATGACCAATCTTGTGCTATTAGTCCTTTCTTTGGATCGAGATTGCGAAAGAGCATCGCAATTGGTCCTTTCTTCGGGCTCAGCTGATGAGGTGGTATGCCGGAAAATGTGAGTGTGTGAAGAAACTCTGCAGGATAGAAACTTTTGGATTATATCCGACACTACTGTATCTGTGCTGTAGTTCTCAGATTTGCTGGGCAACTTTTTTTTCTGTTGCGTTACACACATATTGATGTGAGACTATCGGACAGGTTTCTGATCTGTTGCGTTACACACAGATATATATATATATATATATATATATATATATATATATATATATAGATACAGAATTGGAAAACTATATACTTGATTTGATTTTTGATGATATTTTTCCTTATGCCAATTGGTTTTTCTGGGCATGAAGTTAACTTCGTTTTTGTTTTTTTCTCCAAACCTTGAATTTTAGATAATTCGAAAGACTAGAGTTCGAAAGATAAGTTCGAAAAAATAGAGAGACATATATAACTGGGTTTTGAATTTAAATGCAAATATAACTACAAATAAAGATTCGTAAAACTAGAAAAATTGCTAGTAGTACCCATTAAATACTAGCCTATTTATTTTCGAGGTTAATTCTCACTTCCTGGAAATATTGTGAATATAATGGATATCCATTGCATTGTTCTATCCCTCGTTCTATCAATAAATATACTAAGGATAAGCTCAGCTTCCTGTCGCCTAATTGAAACTCAGGATAAAGAGCTGGGCTGCTCCTAATGGAATGGAGGTGGGTGGACCAACATAATTGTGGTCATATTTTTTGTTGGACTTTAAATAAATTTGCTGATCATATTTTAATGAAATTTCTCCAGCAGTTTAAGGCTGGGATTTCAGGGATGTGAGAAGCAAACCAAATAGCTTTATTTTGTAAGTTGGGACATAATAAGCTAACTATATCAAATTTAATAGAAATTGGTCCAGCCATTTTGAAGTGATGTTTGTACAAACAAACAGAGAATTATTAATTTGAGTTGATTAATATAGCGGGACTATGGGAACGTTGAATAGTACGGTGGAATCTTGGAGATTACTTTGAAGGGAGTTAGCAATGTATATTCAGTAACCCTGTGTTCTTTTTCTAAGGAATAAACGTTTAATATGGCAATGTAGTGTAGCCAAGGAGGCAACACTGAATTGCCTTATTAAACGATGATTTCCAAATACGTATTTTCCACTTGCCATTTAAAGTTTCTCCACAGGCCACATCAGTGGTGCCAATCAGAAGAACATCAAACAGGCTTTCAAACATATATTCTAGAATTGCAGTGTTACTGCATGTTTGGCAGATAAAAAATAGTTGCCAAGACTTATGAATCGACCCTCGTATCTGATACAATGAACGTTTTTGAAGTAATTTCTGCATTAGAGAAAAAGCTTTACCACAGCTTTCAAATTTTCAGGCAGATGAAGAACCGCTGATTAAGACTAGAAAGAGATGCATTGAACGTTAAATGCTAATTTCTAGAAGAATGAAAGAATGTATTATAAATATTTCTGTTTTTATAGCCGTACTGTAGCCATAAAAATTGGCTTTTAAGAAACTTTCAGTAATAATTACTAATCGATATTCTTCTAAACATTTCTTATCATCGAATAAAGTAGGTTTTATCATTCAACATGGACCCAGTATTTTCGAAGTCAACCTTCTTCTTCAACATTACATGTTGTTTACTTTTTAATGATGTAATGTTGAAAAAAGATTGTCTTCGAAAACACTGTCGATGTTGGATGATAAAACCTACTTTCTTCTATGATTAGGAAATGTTTTTAGAAGAATATTAATATATTAATTATTTAATAGACTTGCTATTTACTTGGCTTACGCTGTTCATCTTATGAATATAAAAGTATGTTTTTTGATTCTCTCGCTCCATAAAAACAAAGTGAGGCTTAAGCTGCTTTTATCTCGAAATAAGAATCACAAATATTTTAAAGTAGTATGAAATAATATCGATTAAATAAGAATTAAGATTAACCCCTATTCTTGCATGTCCAGGAATTACGATTGTTAGGTTCCAGACTATTGTCCTAAAGCGAAAATTGTCAGATTTCTAACTACTGCTTCTTTTTTAACTTAGCGATTCATAAATTGCACTGAAATCTTCGCTGATCTAAGTTATTTAACTCTTTATAGCTAAAAGTTATTTTATATTCAGATAATAAAAAATCACACAAACTTTGGTTAAGTAAGAAATATATTTAAAATATAACACAACGTTTCGGCAGTTATAGTTCCAATTGCCATTTGGAAGTTATAAATAAACAGACATAAGCGAAATAAATAAACAATCTGTGATTCAAAAAAGAGGTCGAATATATTACTGATGGGGGAAAAGAGGAAGGAAATATGAGTCAAAACCAATATAAAATGAGTTACAATAATGTAGTATGTAAGGGTGTGTTTGGAAATTAAAACAATAAAATAATACAATTAATATAATAAAATATAAATACAATGTTATATTATAAATATATTTCTTACATAACCTTAAAACATTTGTGTGATTTTCTATTATCTGAATGCTTTTTTTTATCTCTCACACATTAAATTTATTAGACTATAAGTTATTTTATATTTTAATCGTATGGAAATAAGGAATACGAACCGCTTAATAAAGAGAGTAATACCAATGATTGCAGCGTATATTGTGTTTGTAAGCTAATTGACGTCATCTGAACATCCGACGCGGTGGCGTCAGGTCGCAAAAAAAGGTCGTATCACCGACTCGGCAATCGCAAAATCGGGGAATAATGACAATTAAAAACTATCGTAAAACGAACCGTTGAAAAGTGTAATATCGTAAAGCGGGATAATGGCTAGTATATCTGATTTAATTTTACTACATAATCACCAGAATCCAACAAATTTTTCCTAACAGCGAATCAACTATTCTTTTCCTTGTGCGTCAAAGTTTCCTCCAAAGACAACATATACTTTTCACGTAATCTGATGTAATCGTACGTAATTTTCGATTTGTACAAATAATGTGAAATCTTCCCTGAATATATTCTGTTTTGGTGGACGGGCATTGCTCAATTTATGGCGTGCTGCGATGAATCTAACTTTAGCTCGAATAAATTCCACAGCTAAAGGCATTTCCTTCAGAGATGTGGCTTGAAGCAATACATGATAGTTCTACCTTGAAACGCTGTTTGACCAAACATTTGAATGTTCTTTTCATGCACAGAAAATTTGATAAATCTGTCGATCAAAGCAAATTCAAAAAAATTGGTAAGATACAAAGAAATGAAGAAGTTTGAGGTTTTCTTTTGCAGTTCAGTTGGTATGAGTTTGAAATCGTTAATTATTAACGGTCTCTTAAAAATCGAATAATTCACAGCACATTTTGGCAACTGAAAATCTGAGAAACAGAACATAGGAGCCGTTAAAAGCAAACGGATTTAAGTGATTTTTTTAAAAATTAAAATAATTGTAAAATTGCTTCATAGTAAAAATAATTTAAATGAAATAACTGTCTGTTGCTACTCCCAATTAATGTTTGATTGAGCCAGTTAGCTAATACCTGTTTGCAGAAGATCACAACTCCGTCCTCTGCCGCCAAAGGAAGTAGATACTCTTATGTGTCTTCTTAGACTTAAAGCCAATCACAAGCTTACAAAAATTATTTTCGTGTTTTTATAAAACAATCGAATTTGCTTTCTTTGACTAAGAACTCAAAATCGGGCGGGACATTTTAAATGTTACAGAACGTTACGACTTCAGAATTTATTTATTACAATTGACAAGAATATGTTATTTTAATAGATATTTTTACATAATATTTTCTTTTATCCATCAAAATTCATAAAACAAAACAAAAGTCATTGGATTTTAGTAAGCACTGATTTCAAATTAAGCCTAAATAAGGCCTGACGAATTCACGATCGGCTGTCGAGAGACTTCGAAGAAAATTGATTGCAAACTCTCCGACTTTATATAAAACTTAAGTAAAAAATAAATTCCTTCCTTCCTTCCTAAAAATGATTCTGTTCTTAATTATAATCATATTAGAATCAAAATGATTCTTTAATTTTTCGTCAAATCGCTTCAATTGAATTTCAATAACCCAGTAAACGAAAACCATCATTGACTATGTGTGAATCAATTTTAGGCACAGGTAAAAATTGGTAATTAGATAAAATTATAATTTTATTACTTGTAGATTAAATAATATCTTTCTGGACTTTGGAATTTTTTGTTTTTGAATATTTTCCTATTTTCTCAAAGTTTTCTACTTCAGCAGACGTTTGTAGGAAACGGATGTACAAGAGTAGCAGATCGATTTAGCAATACATGTACATACCCACTTACATTTGTGCATAATTGCTAGACTGTTTTATGAAAGCAATTAAACTGGTCAAAAGGCAGTTTCGAGAAAATTACAGTTAGTAAGAAGACTTAAAACTTTTTCACTTGTTTTCAATATGATGTAATTCTCTTCAGTGGCAAGTTAACTTACAGACATCCATTCACTTACATTTCAAATTTATCGCAAGGATGACGTCTTCACTGTAAACAACCCACCTGACTTTATATAAGTTAATTTTTCATCTCGATCTTTGTTGAACGTGCGACCCAAAGCGAAGTGGTTGAACTTGCTGCTTGTAACTGCTGCTTGCTGCTTGTAACTGTACCCTAAAAATTGTTGCATAAAATATTTTGTTTTTAACGAATATCAAAGTATTCTTTATGTCTGCCTGACAGCAGAGCTATCACAAAACATTAAAGATTTGGTCTTAGATTTATATAGCCTCTCAATATACATCAGAGATATAAAAAAAATAGAAGGGTTTTAAGAATAAGATTTAGAATGCAATTTTTAGATTTATCTAGTTGCACTTTTCTTTAATATACCTATTATCAAGATTTTCAAAAATATCTGTCCCAAAAATCTGAAATTTGAGTAGAAATTGACGCTGTTATTAGAGGAGTTACACATTGGTTTAGATAAATAGGTGGACCCCGGTTTATTGTATCTCCGAAATACGTTGATCCGGACTTAAATTCCGTACATAAAAAAAATACTGTAATGTAAATCTGTAATGTAAAAATACCACCATTTCAACTCGTTAAATTGCGGCTCAGGGCAATTCAAGTAGCCCGCCTACACTCACTCCCTCACTCAGTTTACATGCTTATCCGACTTTAGTTTATAATTTTATGAAATAAAATTTAAAAATCAGAAATTCATTTAGATTTGTGATGTGCACTTGTGGTGTGATTAGAAGTGCTCTGAAGCATACTAGAGTGGGAAGTGACATCATGCTGTAACGTTATTATTATTATTATCATTATTATTATTGTATGTCAGCATATAATAAAACATGGCTCCGAATTACGTAAAAAGTGCCTTACTTATAGTAATGATCCACTTCTGGGGACTTTCTGCATACAGGATAAGTAGGTGTGAACGAAAAGCCGCCAAAATACGTTAACATTCAATTTCTATAGCACGAGTCACAGAAACTGAAAGTTCTCTTCTGTTGCCTCTCAGTTCATCTTTAAGCTAGTTTCTCTTCCTATTTTTTCTCAATTTTCGTTTTCTTCTTATTGCTTCGTACTCAGTTTCTTTTTTAAGTCATTAAACTGCTGTTTTTTTAATTTGATTTAAAAGTTGTCACGCGACGCATATTTTGTTTAATAGGTGCATTTTAGGTGAAGTTCTTGAAATGGTGAAGTGGATTTCATTAATAAAATGTTACGCAAATTTTTAGTGAAGTTTCAAAAGAAAAAGGGGCGTATATGCAACATTTATATACATTTTCTCTCATGAAAGAATTATCAACTTCCATTTACCAAATAATGGAGATGTTGATGAGAACATCAAAATAAAAGCTATTAAAACTGACAGACATAAACAAAAGCAAGTTGAAACCAGTGGATTCTTATTTTTCTCTTTTCCTAATAGAACTCTTTTTGTTTTTGATAAAAAGTAGCTTTTAGTTCTGCTTGGTTTTGTTTAATTTAGATAATAGCATCGCGGAAACATTGAAGGAGTCACAATCAACAGTTTATACAAATCCTGAGCTTCATTGTGCCACGAGATCCTTTTGTAGTTTCCGGCCTCTTGGCTCGTTAAAAGCTTTCCACGGAGGTTTTCAGATCCCCTCCCCCCCTTTTTTTATGCTTTTCTAGTTCATCGTCTTCTAGGCCATACATCTCAAGCAATCTCCGACTCCTCTTGCAGGCGCCATTGTGTCGCCGACAGAGGCTTTTAGTAATAGCTTACGAACGGTCGCCCACTATCTGTGACCGACAATGGGGACCACGCGGCTAAAACGCTGTCTGAAAAGCGCGGAAGAACGGTGTCGGTGGCCCGGCAGAGCAGCTGGTATTGTCACCGAGCAAGCACCGGACTCACGGGCACAATACGACGACACCAATCATAGTTGATCGCGTCCGTTTCTTCCCTTACAAAGTCGACAAAGACTCTTGGTTCCATCGAATGAAGGGACACGAAGAGAGAGAGAGCGAAAAAAAAAGGAAAGAAGATGAAGAACGCTTACTCTATCTCTCGTAGAAACCAATATCACCGTGGCGTCCTCCCCTTCTCTTATCGGTGTGTTTTTGTTTTGCGACAGGAAAGGAAGGCGTTTTACGTCGGACTTCCCTAAATGGATCTGACCTCTTTAAGTCCCAGGTGTCCTCGCTCTTAACTAAGAAATAGCCTTTTAAGAAAATTAAAGACAACTTCTTAAAGGATAGCTCACCCTTCGTGAACAGCACACTTAGTAAAGACAGTATCTTAATTGGAAGTTATCCTAAATTGTAAAATATACTACAACCTTGAGTTCTCTTATAGATGAATAAAATAGATATATTTTAATTACGTCAATTTCTTATTATAGTTTAATTAGAGCTACATAACAAGAGGGGGCTTCAGCGAAAATGAAAAATTTCTTTAGAAAAAAATTGATTTGATTGTTCTTAGTAATTGTAATTACTAATTGTAATTAGTAATTGTAATTCTTAGTATTGTATTGGTGCTGCAAAGAGATTTAAGATTCAAAACTCATCCTGGTTTCAAAGTTCACGACACTCTGTACAAGCAACCAGAATTCTGTTTTTTCTGTTGTTGTTTTTTTCCAAATAACACATTTGCACAGTTGTATTTCCAATGTTTCGGACCTATAAAAAGTTATTGAAAGATAAACAAAAAGATCGAGCTTTATATTGTTAAGTAATTCTCTGCATCTTTCCATGTCTCCATTTTCTTTAGTGCAGAACGACGAAGTTAATTAGCAATGTTTCCTTCTCTGCCTTCTAGAAGCATTAAGAGTTTCAGATCTTTCGAACATCTCAGGACAAATATATGACTAGAGGTAATACCTGGAAACAAATTTCTTCTAAGTGGGAAAGATTGTAGGGAATTAATTAATTGTAAAGCCTTACTAGTAGTATCTAGTTAGATTTAACGCCTTACAATATGTAGAAGTTTCTGGAGTTTTGAAATATTGATATATCGTGGAGCGAAAAACAATCAAATTTAACAAATTATTTAATGAATTTAATCAATACAGTCGAATTGTAAAATTTGGTTGTAAATTTCGTATATCAAGGCGAAAAGTTAAAATTTCGCTGATTTAAACGAAGATCATAGACATTTCATGAAGTCTAATCTTCGACTGATAATAAATCTAAAAATGTGACAGAAGAGTAAAATAGTGAACTTAAATTGACAATGGCATCGAAGTGTTTAAACCGATAATATTTATTTTAATATTAGGATAGTCATAATGGAAAGAGTCCTTAGAGATTTAAGTCAACAAATATATCTACTTGTATCTTGGTGAAAAAATGAATAAACCCCATCAATACACTTGCGTCAATTGGAAAGTAGCTGTTTATAAAAACAGTAAATCAACAAGGCACCCAAGAAAATCAAAAAATTTCGCCTCTCAGCTTATCACGGTGGGGTTCTGAGATGGCCGTTTCATCCTCTTCATGGACTCATCAGCTAGACAAAACCTTCCGTGAAAAGGCATATTAATTATTATTTTATTTAGCTCAGTTTATAAAGCTAAGAAATATTATTTATCAGGAAATTTGCAAGAAATGACATAACTGAAGTTTGGGTATTCTCAATATTAGCTTCCTTTAGCTAATTTGAGGACTAGCTGATCCAGTTAAGTAATTGTTAATGCAGTGATTTAACCAATCGCAATTGAATATTGGTGAATTAAGTTGTCTTAAAGCCGACTCTTAGAAAGATATTCAGATGGCGGAATTTGATGGATCTACAGTAGAAATTAACTTGGAGATGTCTTATGGACAGCAGTGATATTAAACTATAATGTTTGCATATTGGAAAAATGTGAAGACTTGTTTTAGCCATTCCTCACATTGTTTTCTTTTATTTAGAACCTTCTTGATATCTTTAATAGCACTTAAATAACTCTTTCTGAAGCAAATTTCGAGCTGCTGGTTTTTTTTTTTTTTCTGTGATTATTTCTTTCTTTCTTTAAGGATTAAACTACAGTTAAAATACTTGCTTCATGAAATACCAAAGTATTTTGTCTTGAAACTTGATGATAGGAAGTAAAAGTCAAAGGAAAGTCAAAAGAATTTTTATTATCGTTATTATATATTCATTGTATTTTTTTTATTTTTCGTTTTTATGCTGGAGGGGTCACTATGTGCTTCGAATTGCTCTTCCTCTCGTACGTATTTTGGGTTCTGCACTGAGTCGTGGCTGATGAGAGCTCAAACAGCTCGAAACGGCCGTCTCAGGGTCTCTGCTTAACTCAAAAAGGCAATTCATTTCAAAATTGCTTTCCATATTATAAAAATAATCTACAGCTTTTAAGAAGCTTTTCTTAAAGCTAAATATTAAACTTTATTTTTCAAACATTTTCATCATTTGGTAACTAAAACTAATAAACAGAAGTTGAATCCTTAAATGAAAATCTCCTAACTGTTTCTAAACTTAGAAACATAATGTGTAGGAAAAATTTATTAAAAAAAATTATTTTAACATTCAACAATTAAGTTATTAATTCAACTTAATTGCAAAATTTAGTTAACAAGTTCAGCAAAAACTTTCAAAATGAAAAAGTCATAATCAAGACAAGGTTTAGTTCAGAAGCATTTAGGAATTGCATACCGCTAATTCTAAACTCTGGTTTATGTACACATAAAGTAAACTTCTAATCTTTTATAAGAAAAGTTTTCTTTTACTGAAAACCTGTTAAGTCTTCAAAATCAGAAATATCCTAAAATTCATTTGCCAGTCCTACCTCCCACCAATTTGGGCATATCTGAACTGGTACCAGATTAAATAAAAGGCCCCAGTTCCACACAAGTGAAGGGACTCTGAGAATCAGATTAGCTGACGACTTGTTTGGCAATAGGATCTTTATTTATCTTTATTACAACCTACCATAAATTCAGAATGATAATGTTATTCGTATTCTAATATCCATGGATAGGTATTCACATTGTGACATTTTGAGATCTAAATAAAAATAATTCTTTAATAATAAAATTATTCAGTTTCTTTTGTTCGTTTCTACTTACAATCGAAAGAAATGTTCAAGTCCGCTCTATACGAGGGCAGGATTGAGTTTGTAAATGCTTCTACAGAAGAGATTAACACTCGTTAAACCATTTACTCATTCTCCTATCTTAGACTAAATGGAATAGACCACATTTTCCCTTCTATTTCTTTCATACTCCTTTTTTTCTTTTTTTAGAAATTGATTTTCTTATTAGCTTTGTAAACAGTTTATATTTTAAATTTCTTGAATACAATAATAAGATTTTTCGAATTTTTGGAATAAATACCACTGTTCCATTTGTTTATGCTAATATTTCCTTTGTATTTAATTCTCTCTTTTTCAAATCTGTTTTTATCTTATTATGAATTCTCAAAATTAACTAGATAGTTGAAAATAAAAATGTTTCACTTTGAATAAATTTATATAACTAAATAATTAATTAAAGTCCAGATTTTTTTCTGAATTCTGATTGGTATACAAGAATAATAATTTATAAGCCATTAATATAGGTAATTTTGTTGTTGTTGTTGAAAAAATGTGTCATTTTTTCCCTTGTAGATATATTTTCAGTGATCCTTCCTTAATTCACATGTGAATTATAATCAGGTATTTTAAGATGATTTAAATATTAATAATCTCTCTTAACTTACATAATAAAAATTTAATAAATTAAATGTTCTTTTTTAAGCAATGGGTTAATTCCTTAATGGCAAACCCTTCATTAACAGATTCTGTCACAAATTTCATTTTTAAGTTATTATATTAAATGTATTAAAAATGTAATATAATGCCATAAAAGTATTGAGGATTGTAATTACTTTGCATAACAAGAATAGCAAAATTTTGAATTTGAATGTTATGTTTAGTCTTTAGTCATTTAATGTTTTGTTTATATACATTTAATAGTAAAATTTACTCAGTATTTTTGCGTATTATCAAAGCATTTTTTATATTTTTGATGCATAATGTTTTTATCTAAAAGTTATATTTACATATGTAAATATGTAAATATGAAGTAGGGAGAGAATGATTCAGTTATGGCCAATAGAGAGGACAAATTTGTATATAAAATGACTGCCATTCTTTACGAACGATCCCTAATAGTGAAAGCGAAATTGCCCCGTCCCATACAAAACTGCGGTGAAGCGAAAGGGTCTTCCTAAGAAAAAATTATTGTAATTATTATGAATTTCCACAGTTGTTGGTATCATTAACGAATATAAAGAATAGCAGGAGGACAATGTGTGTCAGTTATGATTAAGATTCCAAAGAAGACAAATGAAGTTACAGGTGAACATGATTGCCACCAAAAAATTGATTTTATGTCATGGTTTTCATTCATAGCACTATTTATTTGTCTTTTTTTTTGGTTAGCTTAGTTTTATCTTAAAAACAGACAGTCTAGGGAGAAAAAAACAGAGATGGGACAAAAAAGGATTTAATTGTCTTCTATTTTAATTAAGTAAAATATTAAATGGAAGTAACAAAGCGAAAAGATATATGATTAACAGCAAAGGCTTGTCTAAAGAGTATTCTGTCTAATGGTGATACAATTCTACTGCCATTCTAGAAGTAGTTTTATACCATTGTGAGGCTGAACCTCGGAATCTTCCATCTAGGGTTGACTTTGCACCGTTGTTTGACAGACTTTGCACCGTTGTTTGACAGATGATAGACTATCTCTACTTATTATGCCTGTAAATCTTAGTTATGACAAGGGAATTGCGTGACCTCGAACGCTGAGAACCGCACGAAAATGTGCTAAGAATATAAATCGCTCATGCCAGAAACAGTGATATGAGTCATTCCCAAGCAAAACTGCATATCTTAGCACGAGACATTTGAATGATCACCTATTGAAGGTCCAAGAAAGGAACTTGGGTAACTCGAAGAAACAAAATATCGATTTAATAGGGCCAATAACACACATATTTCAATGTCGTGACTATATTGCTATATTTCCCTCTGCTTAAAATAATTACGCTATCTGAACAACAAACTTTTCCTACTGACCTGATAGTGTTGCACAGCTGTTCAGTTTTCAAAGTGCAGGTGTAGGATTTCAATGAAGTGGTCAAAGCAAAGTGAAACAGAACAATATGCACATCTGACTAAGCCACTTTTTCACATTCAACATCACTTCCGCATTCACACAGTCCATTATCAAAAGCCATACTAATTACATTTTCAAACGATGATATTGGTATGCCAATGTCATAACCTGCCTTTTGCCAAGCATATTGTAACATAGGCTTACACTTCGGTGCAGAAAGTTGATTGTATAGCACAAGAGTGAAGTCTAATGATGAAATGACGATCGTGTAACTTTACTTGTGGTTTTTCACATTGTAGTCTTACAAAATCAACGATCCTTCTCATAATAGAGCTTATATTGCCTAAAGAAGTAGACATCAAGAGGTTGGAAATATTTTCTTGTCTTCGGTGGCAATTTCTTGAGATTAAGTACTTGTTAGGCGCTAGCAGACAACTGCTGAGTTTTGCATGGGAATGATTCATATCATTGTTTTTTGGAATGAGCGATTTATATTCTAAGCACATTTAAGTGCTGTTCTCAGCGTTCGAGGTCACGCACTTCCCTTGTGAGAGTTAAGAGCTCTTTACCATGCTTTACATCCTTATTAAGTGACGTTTTCAGGTCTATAGTTCAGTATCAATCTTTCAGTGTCTCACCACGGTTTGGTCACAATTTTTTATTCTGTATTGAATCCTTACAGTCCACTCCCTTATCATCCTGTATACACTATCTATCATCTCATCCTACGTCATTCTCATCCTTTTTGCCTTCCACAGCTTTAGTACTTTCTAAAAGGGATTTCGATGTCCTCCCTTTGTACAATATACACAGTCTATCTTGCTAACTTTTTTACACTAGTGACAGTTGAGTCCTGATACATTTGATTTAACTTCTACTTTACACTACTCGCCACCGTTACAATTTGGACCAATTATTTTGTGAAGAACTTTTCTTCAAACTTCAAAAGTTCGCATATCATTCTTGGTGTGGCCTAAAGTGAGAACAGATCTTAGCAGAGATGGTCCACTTTATTGTACAGTAAAGGAATCGCGTTTTCAGTCGCCTACGCAGGGCATAATGATTATTATTTACAGTCATAAATCGTGTCTTTATTTTTTTCAAAAATATCTTCATCTGAGTCACTGTGGAATCAAAATGATTAAAACTGTCGACTCTATCTCGTAACTGTAATATGATGCATGATTACAGAATATAATATTACGATGCATCTTTAGCTAGACTGGTAGCATTGAGTGAACATCTTTCAATTATGCACAATCCATCTTTACTCATCCTACCACATCCCTCTGAAACCTCTGAGCTACAGGGTTAAGAGACTAGGATACCCTGATACGAAGAATTTCTTGTGGTTTGCATTTTAAAGTTTAAAAAAATTAAAATGCACTTGTACATTTTTTTTTCTGTAGTTAGTTAGTCTTAATAGTCAAATTTAACGTGCGTTGAGGATATATAACAAGAAAAAAGTATAAAAACCGCACACAATTAAAAGTTCACTGAGCTATTTTTGGATTTTTCGTATCGGGAACCCAAGACACAGGGTTTCGAGATTCCAATCTCTTGTCATTTGGGACTAACCAGTTCTGCAGTTAGTTAGTCTTTATTCAAAAAAACCTATATTTACCCTATATAAATATCTTATACAATAAAAGCGTTATTCTGTCTGTCACTGTGTCATAGGACCTTACGTTTTTCCAATTTTTTGACCAAGCTATAAGAGATAGATTGGTCATGCAAATGGATAAAATATAGATCTTAACCAAACAAAATGCTACAAAAATCTTTCGAAAAAAGTTTTTGGTTTCCAAGATGGCGCCTTTTAAAGGGTCAAATTTTGATTTTTTCTCAATTTAAACGAAAAGTATAAAAGTTGGAAGAGAACATTACATTGAGAAAATGTTGGTATTTGAAAGTTCTATCGAACGATATACCAGTCATTCACAAACGTTTCTGCGTTTGGAAGATACATGCAAAAATGAAGTGTTTGGCGGCAACCTCCCGTGTGAGCGCCAACCTGCAATACAACTGAGTTAAGCGGAGAAGGCCACCTGAGTTAAACGGGCTGAGAAGTTGTATATTTTCCGATCTCAATATTAATTTCCTAAATAAATAAAGTTTTTTTTTAATGCTATACCTGCAAGGCTTCCGGAGCGAAGCGACAGTACCCAGCTAGTTTGTAATATTCCAGACAACGATCAACATTAAACCACTAATTGCTATCAAAAGAGTTAATTCTTTCGTTTGTAATGTATATACCGACTTTCATGACCTCCGTCCCCATATTTGTCCACGGCGATCCAACAAAGCGAAATTTTCAAAACACAAATCACGGATTGCCCCCTCTTCGGAAGTAGCTTCAAGCAGATCATTTACACTTATGTGGTTGAAAAAATTACGTGTAGGCTATCATATTCTAAAACTTAGATTTAAGTGCCTAAAAGAGAGAAGAAAGCTAAAAAAATACTTGAAGCAAATACAGTAAGCACATTAGTGCAAAAAAAAAAACCCCGTACACTCCAGAACAACACGTGTATCTAAAGGTAATTTCCCATTAATTCATCGGCGCCATTAATTGGCGGAGCAATTTCCTGTGTGATAAAAAGAAGCAAACCAACATTACAAGGCAGATGAAATTATAAAAATTTTCGTTTGTGACATTTAAAAAGTACATTTTCCCCATCCTTCCTATAGAACTGCCTTCGAATTACCCTTAAATTTTTGTTTTTTTCCTAAACTTCTTCAGACCGTGAAATTGAGAAACGCCAACTCCTCTGATTTTAAACTTTTAAACCAGCCTTTTCCACTGTCAGTGCGGTTTGTTGTCAGTTTCTTAAACACATTAAATATGAATCCCCAATAGGTTTTCATCATCAGTAACGTACGGAAAAAAACTAATGCCGTGTTAATTCATTTCACAGTGCGAGGTCGGAAATCAGCTTAGTATTTCAATAATTAGAGCTATTACAATTTCAATTCGTAACCTCTGAACAGCACAGGCATATTATTATTATTATTATTAGATATATTTATTTAAAGCCCGGATTTTCCTGATCTATTATTGTTTTTCCAGAGGTCTATTTTCAAATTATTATAAATATGCTTCCAGCTATTTTAATTCAGTCTTTATTGTGGAAATAGAACGTAAATTTTCGCATTTTAGAGTGCATTTCCCAATTACGTCAGTATATGTTCGTGGAATTTGGCTATATTGCATTTGAAAGTAAATAATCAACCCACCAACCATCCATATTTTCCCACGTATCCATCAACATAATCTTCCCCACAAACTATCAATATTTCCAACTAACCAACCAATGTGACTCCATCCCAACAACTTGTCTAATTTCAAGAGACTTCAATTCTCAAAACATATCAGCTAAGGTCCTACTAATCATCCACCCACCAAACGTTATTGAACTTTCTCCTTTCGTTTCTCATCAGTGATGCTATCCCAGCTACTTCCTTTCAGTTGGATGAAAATCCATAGCTGCCGACATAGACTTCAACCTCAACGTATCATTCCAAAAAATCGGTCAGTTTAAATTAGGTTCTTTAATATCCACTAATCAGTAAAATTCAAGCCAGCATACATTTAATAAATTAAAATACTTATAATAAAAAATAAGTTATGGCGAAATAAATTATTTCTTTCTTTCTAATCGTTTATTACTTTTCTGCCTGATATTCATACTATAACTGGGGGAAAAAACAAAGTATAGCATCTTAAAGAAAGAAGAAAAATAAAGAAATGAAATTTAAAATAAAATAAAAAAAAAACAAATAAACATAAAATTTTCCCTGCCACCACCAAAAATCGAACTGTGGCTCCCCACATCTCCACTCTGATTACGCACTCGTTACGCCACAGAAACAGGTCCTTTGAAATTGAACAACAGGTAGTTAATAAGCTAATACTCGAAAATCGATAAAAACAATGTCAAATATCTCGAAGGCGCTAGAGTGTTGGCCCCTGAACCTAAATATACTGTATTTTTGAAGTACTTCATGTGTACTTTTATCTGACAAAAGGGCATTGATTTTCGCGATGTACAGGGTATGCCCTCTCCTTGTCAGTTTTGATATGATTTGGAAAATATTTCTACATTGATTTATATAAACTGTGGCAAGAACTCTAATGAAACCAACATTTGTTGATAATACCATTAACTTATAAAACTTCTTTTATTATAACTAACGTCTCCATATTACGATATTTCGAATGCCTAATCGGCTTTCTTTTTCAAGCTCCACAACAAAAAATAAAGAAATAAGATATATCGAAGGCTTCAAAGATAAGAAAATTTGTTTTTTAAAACAAAGGATAATTGGACATTTTATTTTTATTTTTGTAATAATGCTTCATGCGTCGTGTGGAGCATGTCACGTTTTGA
>JAFIDM010005346.1:50378807-50430479 GCA_023159025.1 Thereuonema tuberculata | reverse complement strand
TTATTTATTTATTTATTTTTAGTTGTGGAGCTTGAAAAAGAAAGCCGATTAGGCATTCGAAATATCGTAATATGGAGACGTTAGTTATAATAAAAGAACATTTGTTGAATTATTTAATATTTACATTAAAAACTATAATCAGCCAGAAATATACTAAAGGATATGGAAAAAAGAGTTCCTCACAAATAAGTAGGGAAATACTAAAACTTACTTTCCTAAATAATACAACTTATGCAGTTAGAGTTAAAAGAAAATGACAAATATATATATAAATATTTGCGATTTCTTTTTAAATTTGTAAAATTTAAAGTTTAAGCAAAATATATTTAGTTTTAAACGAACTTATGGATACAGATTATATCTCGTAGGATTGTTATGTAGGCTACTTATATTAATTTGATGAACCTCACTCTTCTAAGACAGTTAACTAAAAATAATAAATAAGAAGAAAGTTTTTGGTTAGGAAATTGAATTAATTTAGAATGTTGAAAAATGTATATAAAACTAACATTCCGAAAGCCTATAAATTTGATAAACGGCTAAAGTTTTCTGGCCCGCACAACCTGATCACGGTAGGCAACTTTATTTTTTTCTCCCTTGCTTTCAGCAGTTCTGGAATTGAAAACCACTATCATGGAACATATCTAAATATAGTCGATCAGCTGCCAAGTCTCATCGCGATCGAAGTGTCAGGACGGAAGCTGTCCTTCTTAATGGAACTATTAGGTTCGAAGTAACTCATTAAGGTGAATTTTCCACTATCAAGTTTCACTGAATTATTAATTGGTACTATCCGGTTGGAACTTCAAAAACTAAAGGAATTCCACGTGAAATTCAATCTCAAAAAAAAGTTTCCAGAATTGTATTCAGTACAATGCAGTTCTGCCCCTTTATAGACGACGCTAAATATTCTCAAGCGACTGCAATTATGGCTGCAATGATTAATGAGTATTTAATAGCTTCAACTTGAACCAATATCCCAATAACGATTTTGTTATTAATTAAACTAAATGATACTATGGCCAACACAGCGCCCAACTATACCTGCCAGTGGAATAGTTGTAATCTGTTCAACAATTAATATGCAATGAGTGGATGCAAAATAAAGCCCTCAACTACTACAATCATATACAAACGGAAGTCAATAAAGCAGCTGTAAAGGCTGGAAGTGGCTGTTGATTTAGATCTGCACATGCGAATTTAATCTCGCTGCATTTTATAAAAAATTGAAGCCTTGTTTTATAGATACTAAGTAAATGAACACCGGTATTTTTGAAGACAGTACACGTTGGCTCAGCTGAACCTGGCTGATTAATCATTTCTTACAGTTAAACTTTAATGTTAGTATTCTGAATTGTGATTCTACGTTTAGTAGAACCACGGTAGCAACAGAACTGTAATATTTCAATAATCATCCAATAGCTCGAATCTACATTATTTATCCTTGATTCTTTAAGCATAAAAATAAAACA
Organism: Thereuonema tuberculata; assembly: GCA_023159025.1. Lineage (NCBI taxonomy): Eukaryota > Metazoa > Arthropoda > Chilopoda > Scutigeromorpha > Scutigeridae > Thereuonema > Thereuonema tuberculata. Next base: position 50,429,007 of record JAFIDM010005346.1, on the reverse strand, counting down.
AATAAAACAACTTAATATCTTCCTTAAATCTTACCTTATAAAATTGCTTTGTTTTTTATTTTTTTAAAGTAATGAAAACGATAGAAACGAAAAATCAATATTTATTTCAAATTCTAATCTATCTTAATATTCTAATAATAAATTCTATTTTTTTTTTTGAAAAAAATAAAATACTTAAATCCTCTTAATATGAAGGGCCATTATCTTGTTGATTTTTGCTTACTTTATATGTTTCTTGGATCACTGAGCTGTTAGATACTGGGCGAATCCAGCTGAGGAAGGTTAGGAAACCTGAAACAGCTGTACTGGATTCCTGGTATCGAAAACACTAAAAACAGATCACTGATTCCTTATTTATGTGCCTGTATGTTTTTTCTTGTGATGTTAACTTAAATCCTCTTATTTACTTAGTTCTCGAAATAACATGAACTTTCATCATATCAAATCCAGCTGTTATTTAATAGGGTATATAAAAAGGATTAAATTTCATTATTTAAAACAATCAAGTATTAATAGAAATAGGATAGAAATACCATTGTTGAATTCCATTGCTTAAGGAATTTTTGTCTTGTCGCTCGAATTTCCCAACAAGAACCCAACTGGAAAAGATTTCAACTGTAGAAGATACATAGTCTCCAGTCCTTAAATTTGTATATTAAGTTTCAGGACAATCGATCCAGTCTTTGAAAAGTATTTAGGACACACGCACAGATTGAGTGATCTTAAAAATATCATTTCCATTGAAAAGTAGACTAGAAGTTCACAATTTTCTTTCGTTTCTTTTATTGAAATGACTAAATATTTCAATTGATTTAAAAACTTCAAAATTATATATCAAAGGTTTCAAAAATATTTTAATAAGCTAAAGCCTTAGTAAAACTTTCAATAAAAATTAAATAAAAGGTTAAACGTGCCACAAATTAACATAAAGGAATAAAGAAAATTACACTAAAATGAAAAACATGTAAGCTGTCATCGGTGAAAGTCTGGGACGGCGTTTCGTCCTTTTCGTGGATTCGTCTGGTGGATGGATGTATCTGACTGACGAATTCACAAAAACGACGAAATGGTCGTCCAAGACACTCACCGATGAAAGCTCAAATATTTTTCATTTTAGTGTCATTTCTTTATTCTTTTATATTCAATAAAAAAATATTGAAACGTGAGTTAATATTTCTTCTTTAATAAGATAAATTTTTAAGATAAAATTCTTTAGTCAGATAAAGCTTCTTTAGACTGGAAACTTCCTTGAAAAGCTTTTTGCAGTCGGATACGTAGTTTTGGAGAAAGTTATTAATGTAGCCCTACAGAGAAGTGCTTGAAAATATTTTACTAGATTTTGGTCAAATATGTTACAAAGAGTGAGCCCGGTAGCCGAGTGGTAAGGGTGCTTGGCTGCGGGTTGGAGATGGCGAGTTCGATCCCCGGGGATTTTTCCACGCTTCATTCTTTTCCAAACGGTTCATAGGTCTACCGAGCCCTCTGTAGAATGGGTACCGCGTTTCTTTCCCGGGATTACAGGCGTGCGAGCGTCGGGCAGATCACCCGACCTCGTCTCAGTCCCAGATCATATGAAGCCGTACCTCTAGCGTCCCAATGAGCCACAGGTGATCTCAGTGGGATATCTAATATAGCGTATGTTATAAATGCTTATTACTCTTATGATTATCGTAAAGTAAAATACGTAGTAGACGATTATCCTCAAGAATGATAAATACCATAAAGTAATCCACCGTTCGATTCCGTAAGGAATAGTGGATGAATACTTAGTACATCGTTCGTATTACAATACTCTTAGTTTTAGTTAGTGTCTCACCTAATGTTCTTCAGTAGAGTTTTCTGTTCACTTAAACAAAGACCAGAACAAGGATTAGAAGCAGTTCAGTAATTGGGCAACTTTAGAATTCAATCGACAAATGCTGAAACTGGGAGTCTTTAAATATTCACTAGCATTTCAAAGTCAACACAGACATTGATATGGAAACTCTTGCTAAATGCTGTCGTTTGTCCAGAAACCAAATTTCCTGATTGAGAATACTTTATCATTCAAACAGCGATAAACCAATATTTATTCATTATTTAAGGCAAGGAATAAATATTTAAAGATAACTTGAATTCTGTTATTTACTTCAAAAATGTAATAAATACTGGAGGAATCCTGAACAGATTAACATTACCAAAATCAACATCAAATATTTTTTTTTGCAGAAGTTGTAGAATAACGTTAGAATAACTTACCTAAATTCATTAAAATATAGTACATTCATTGAATGTACTGCTTTGGTGTTTACATTATTATATTAAAGAGATAATCTTGTGGATAAAAAAACTATGTTAATTTAAAATTTCAACATTACTATTTATTTAATAATAAAAATAAGCATAAAAACGCACATATTTAAAGGATTCACTGAAGTATTTTTGGAAATTTCGTACTGGGAACCCAAGACAGACTGTTTCGAGGTTCCTACCTCTCGTCAGTTGGATTCGCACAGTCCTCATAGCTCAGTGGAATCCAAAGAAACATAAACAAAGGACAAAATTTAATAAAACAATGGCCCTTGAGATAAAAAAAAACATAAAAAAAAGTTAAGGATAAAAAGGGCAATAAATTAATCTCATAGTTCAGTGTATCCTTTACATGTGTGCATTTTTATGCCTATTTTTATTGTCATATTTGTACCATGCATGCTAAGTTTTGCCATTATTACTGTTTATTATTATAATAGTTATATTGAAATTTTAAGTTAACGAAAAGTTTTTTTATCCACAAGATATTATCTCTTTTAATATTAGCGAATTCTTAAATTACAGTTTTATAACACTTTGTCAGTAACTGTCCTAATGAATTCGTTATAGAGTTTCCAAAAAATCACAAATTGGAATTTTCATTCGTTCCTCTTCTATATGAATTCTGTAATTTTTTGCCCATTTAAGTTGACCATTAAACTTTAGAACGAAGCCAGTCACACTTCGCCGATTTTGATTAAATTTGGTATGGTGTTTGGCAAACCAATCCAAAGTTAAAAGATGGTACCATCTTTATCTCTACCATTTCCTATTAATGCTTTGATATTTAATGATATCCTTCTTCAGTATCGCCAGTTAATTGACCTAGTTCTCTCCTCACCCGTACGCCCTCCAATACAACACCGCAATCATAGTTATACTGTAAAAACCAATTATCTTTGAAAACTGAAACTTTTAGTTTGATGCTACTTAGTTTGGAATTCTTATTGATTTGATACAAATTGGAGCCATTGATGAGGAGCCTTAAACTGAAAAACTACAATTGCACAAACTCGAAAATGTGCAGTATAGTTAGCGATAACATTAAACAAGGTAGGTATAGCGATTGGTAAACTAATCACAGTGTTTCTCAACGTCTTCTGATATTTACAGGAAAATATAATTGAGAAAATCAGAAAATTGTTGCCAATGCAAAAGGCGCAATTGTTGCGATTATTGTGATTGTTGTAGAGCTGTATTATAAATCTGATTGTTGCGCATGCAAAATACGCAATTGTTGCGATTGTTGTCATTGTTGCTAATGATATTTTAATGATACTTGTTCACAGATAAACCGGGATTATAAGTCTTCTGATCCTTATCAGAAGACTAAAACTAATTACTTAAAAGGCTGAAATGTTTGTGAGATTCATACTATCCATTGTCAACTTGAATATCGACTTGATTTATCTTTTTATTATTATAGATATTAGAAAATTGGCACACCAACAATAATTCTCCCTTTTTTTTTAATTTGGCATCTCAAACTATTGTAAATACTAATCATTGTAAGTGTGGTTCACTGAAAGACACTATTAAATGCGAAAGAACGCGGAAGCCAGTCCATTATATTTCAGGTTTTAGCAATATTCCCCATTAAGTATATTACTAACTGCATTAAAAGTTAATTGAAAATGAACGCAGTGGCTAATGTAAAAGTTTTTCGTGATGCTTTTAATTGAATTGTTTTTCTGAACGAACAACATGGCAGCAAAGAAAACCCGCGTTTCTAACTGAATGGTAAATCCCCAAAATCTCTTGCCTGTCAATTCTCATCGAAAACAACGATAGCAACAACAACAGAAAAAAAATGGTCTCTGTTGTTCTTGGATCTATATTCCATAAACATTTTAACAGTTGTTTATCGAATCCTGATTGTCTTGCGACTTTACCTTATCCTTTCACCGACTGGGTTTTGCCGCTTCGATGAACGCAGCCCAGCGCCATCTTCCGCTCCACCTGCAATTATCCACCAAACTTTGTCAAATGGGAAATTAGTTTTGATTGGAGATGAGATGAACCTATAATCCAGCTGTTCAATTTGTCCTATCAGAAATAAGATTGCAAGACAGTGGCGTAACTAAGGACGAGCAGCTGCGGAGGGTGGAGGAGAAATCAGCAGAAGGATCCGCTATTATACTGACAGAAACTGTTTTTGATATATACTATTATTTTGAAGATAAGAGCTGTAGTCAACAAAACTATAACAAAAATAAGAATTCTCTCTATACCATCCCAAGTGAAAGCAAGAGTATTATAGTTTTCCTACAAACTTTCTAATATATATACAGTTCAGTTCATGAAAGAAGAGCTTTTAACGACATAATTTCCTTTTGGATTGATGTTTCCAGGACATAACAGCGCCATCTATTGCTTAAATCCTTAACTGAATCTTAGAAATATTATGAACGTTCGTGGCCGACGCAGTTTGTTGAAGTAAAGCACAAACACTTTTAGTTTCTTCCTGGGTCTTGAATTAATTACAAACGTTCTACAATATTCCCCGTGCTTCACTATGCAAAGTTTGTCCTATTTGGTCGCGCTTATGCGATCACAAAACGACGCCATCTTGGACTGACTGCTCGGAGTTCAAGTTGATGACGTCATGACGTTTGTTCCAGACAAAATCGATCGCTATGTAATGACCATATATGACAAATCCTTTTTTTTTTTTTTTGCAAAATATGTAGTCGTTAAGATAGTCATGGAATGGTCCAATGTAGCACAAATTGACGGTCCAACTTTGACAATGTGAATTAATTTCCATCTAACAATATTGTTTAATGAAGATTTCAAATTGAACTACCTGATCGAAGATTTTCGTGAAAGTGAGGATACTGCTTGGATGGAATGGCCAGCCAGGTTTCCAGACCTGAACCTAATAGAGGGTGTGGGTGGCTGTGGGTGGTTGGCTTCTCTGCATTCACCACAATCAATCAATCACACTGTTAATGAGTATTATACGTAATTAGTAATTAATATTATCATTTATTTCAAGGAAATAATAATTATTTACATGTAATAAATGAAAATAATATTTACTGTTACTGAAAATAAGTATTAAATGATAATTAAATAATAAATCCGGGAATTAAGATGTGAGCTAGATAAGTCATATCTAGACGTATATAACTCCGAACGGACTAATAATTGAGACTCCGAACGTAATAGTAACATATGTTCTGTGTAAGGAGATCTTTCTGTAGGTATATATCTTATCACTATACAGGATGGGGCAATTTCCCCTACAGTTTGCCCATTCTCCTTTCATTACTTCCCTTATAATTTGTGTGTGCTTTGATACTTTATTTTAGAGTAATCTACATATTCATTTAATTTGATGTCCATACTTAAACATTCGATTTTTAGTTTTTGATTGTTGATTTTTTTTTGCACACGAGTGTATTAGGCAATAGATTTAATTACAATTGACTGTAGTCAGAAATAACTAATATCCACAGATTGGATGTAGACTTGGTGTTCTAGTGGAATAGACGATGGTCTCCGAGCTGGAGGAGATAGTGGATTTGCCCAGACTGGTTCTTCTCCAGGCGAGTACTAAGGTTCACCAAACACTATAAAATGTTGACTGGCTGACCTACGAATCCTAATTTCATCCTGAATGCAGATAATTGTTGCGTGCCTATACCTCTAGCATCCTTAAAGAGCCTCCATGGCCTGTTAAATACTTTCTTTTACTTTTTTTTTACTAATTGGTGTCAATAGGATATTTGTGTGTATATGTATTTATAAAACACTATATTATATTTATAGCTATTTATAATATGGTACTTATTAAGAAGTTGAACTTCTAATGTTTCTTCAAAGATTTCTAATAAACAATGTTCTATTAGTAATTGTTAAAAAGTCATGGATGGCTTTACATGACAGAAAGCTCGACTAAATGCAAATTTTAAGAATGCAAATTCTATTATGTTTGTGATTTTGTTTCAGGTTCCCGAAGAAGCAGTGCGCTGGTATCCATCTTTGGTCGATCAAGAAGGTCTTGAGACATCGGTGTTAGGTTTGCAATTCAGAGTCAACGAACAGCATTTTCAGAACAGCATGATGAGTCTTCGGTGTTCAGCCAACATTGCAACCGTCTATCAGAACAATTGTGAGGTCTCGGTTATAGGAGACCAACAACCAGCTGCAGTTTTAGAAAGCAAAGGAAGCCCAAATCAAGGTGAAATATTTATTCCTTTTTATTTCCAATAACAACATATTTCTAGAAAAGCAAGTAAAATGTGTGTAGAATTAGAAGATAACGACAGGGAATTTAACCATAGATATACGTATTATATCATTTAATCTCTTTGAGTAGAGAAAATACACTATGGGACACAAATAATGGTAATAGCACAGAAATTCTAAAAATATATAAATGAAATAGTGAACGATTAATTAATTAATTAGAAATAAATAAAAGGTTACAATTTTGTTGAAAAAGTAACTTTTAGTTGATTTATCTGATATATTCTTTTCTTGGAATTTTTACTTTGATATTTTCACTACATACTTCATTACTTTCTTTATTATTTTAATCAAAAGTACTAAACGTGAGATTACGTTTTAATAATTTGACAGAATTCAGTAACATGACAAGTTTTGTAGTAAAAGAAAAAGACCAATTTTTTCTTCAATATTCTGAAATGCATTATAGTCTGGAAGAACCGTAGTGTTAAGTTTAACATTATCCGGATATATCTGGAAAATCATTATTGTCAGTTAAAATATACTGTAAGTTTAAAATTTATTGTATACAGGATTTCTTTGTTGAAGTGCAGATAAGAGTTTTCCTAATAAACTTGGAACAACTTTTGATTTTTTGATAGTGAAGACAAGAACAGATTTTTTTTTTTGTTACGATCCAGGAAAGTTAAGGCTGAAAGTAAACATTACAATCATAAAGTTATAGAAATAAGAAAGACTGTATAAAAAAAAAGATTTCTTAAATACCTAATCTGGAAAAAAAAAAGATGAACAGAACTAAAGGTTTCGTCCTATTTTTGAAAAAGAATCTTAAAATTCTGAAGCAATTTTTTTAATTATTGAAAATATTAAATACAGTAGAGTCCCGATTATCCAAGATGTGGACCAAGACTAACTCGGATAACCGAAAAATTCGGTTAAACCGAAAATTGTAAATAAAATAAATCGTCTAGGTTTAAATGTATATTTTAACAAATACAAAAGTTATACAGATACACGACATACAATTCATATTGAAAGAGTTCTTTCAATACTTAAAAAAGTCCTTAATTGTTTTTTGTTTTACATTTTTCTGCAGCAATGTTTCGGCATTTTTTTAAGGATAACCCAGGATTGTTGGCGTCGAAACCATTCCCCGATTCCAGGTAGGGATCATATGACTAGACGAACGAAGATTAATTTGCGAAAAAAAAATCCTAAAAATATTTGATAGCTCGGTTAAAGCGGAAACTCGGATAATCGGGGTTTTACTGTAAACTTTTCGGTTCGGCTCAGCCTTGAGGTTGATGTGTCTAAACCTGGTTTCCGATCCCGATACCGGTATGGATGTTTACTTCGTTTCCTCTGTTTGTCTGTTTCTTTTTCTTTCCCTTCAGATCGGATGCATAAGATTTTCTGAGGAAGGCAATGGAAAAACCAATATCTACTTCCAGGTTATTCTATAGATCATGATGAGAAGGAACTCTTCGAGATCCATAGGAAACCAACCTCCATAAGAGAGATAATTTATTGACATGCTGGAGTAACGAGGCTTACTGATAATTCAAAATAACAAAATAATGAAATAAAATATGGGTCTCAAAAATGTAATACATTGGTTCAACTATCTGGAAGCACTCCCCTATATAGGAAAGGACTGAAGATACTTCATTGAAAAAAAAATTAGTCAAAAACTAAATTTTTATTTTGAGGATAAAATTTAACGTGTGAGAAGATAGTTACGAACGAGTTTAAAAAAGCTAACACACTTGCTTAAAAAACTTTTTTTTAAATTTTCAACCTGTTTCACTGAGGAAGGCATGTTAGCAGGCTGAAACCTAGGTTTGGTTTCTCAATTGCATGTTTTTATAAGATTTTTTTTAAGCAAATGTGTTACCTGTTTTAAATTCGTCCGTAAATTTTATTTTCATATCAAAATTTTCTAATAATTTTTGTTTACTTGAACCTCGTCCAACCATCATTAGAGTGCAACTGTATATAATAATTGGAATGATAGTATTATGTTCTATTATAAAATCTAAAATTTCTAACGTACCAAAGTCCAAACATTTCATTTCAAATTGCTCTTCAGATAATTGTCTTTAACGATAAACACAGTTATATCAAATATCCATTAACAAATTCATTGTGATTTAACTAATTTGCATAACTTTGGAATAGTCACAAACAGTGCAACAAACAATTCTGAGAAAATAACCCTCATTATCTACATGACATTGGTTTAAAAATTATTTATGATTTGTAAATTCTAAGAATGTTTTAAGAAACAATGAATATTAAAAAAAGGTTACTAAAATAAACATAAGGCCAACACAATACACAGAACTACAAATCATAAATATATTTGAAACATTTAAAAATACACTTGCTTTCAAGCCGCCAGCGGCCCTTTCTGAAGTGACAGGGAAATTTCTACTTAAGAAAGGACAATTGGCGACTTGAAAGATTGTGTATTTTTAATTTTTTTAAATATATTTAAATATTTCTGTGTGTTGGCCTTTTGTTTATTTCGTACATATTCTACACACGTTAATTTTAGCTAAAAAAAATGTTATATCTTTTAAAATTTCTAGGATTTTAATGTTCTATTTAGCATTTTCAGATTCATCTCTTGCAGTGCTTAAATGAACTGTTAGGCTTTTTTAACTTGCAATTTATATGTATTCGTATTGTTCTACATTTGCTAAAAGTACAACATTAGAAAGAAACGTTTTCTTTAAGATTTCATGAATGAAATTTTTAATTTAAAAATATTAGCCCATGTATCAAAGTTGCCTGGGAAAAACGTTTTAAATATTGCAGTCACCAGTAACTTTTGAGTTATCGAAAAAAAAAAAGAAAAAAACTTCTGGCGAGCTTTTCTATATTGGTGTGTCTCTTGTAATTATTGAAATAAGGAGGAGAAAAGGACAAAATTAATAAGTAAGAAACTCCTTCATGCGAAAAAACTTAGAAACCGATATGTTGAGTTCAGTCAGAGTATTTAGGGGATAAAAAGACAGATAACCAGACATTTGCCTTTTTTATAATATACGAGCTGTGGCCCGCTGTGTCCCATGTGTTAAATTCGGCTCTTTTTGAATGTACGGTTCTCGTCGTGCGGCCAAGCCACCTCCGCCGCACTTGTTGGTTGACGTTTATGTTTACTGCTCTGCTCCTATTGGCCATAGCCTGATGTTATATAGCCTATAATCTTCCTCAATAAACGGGCTGTCTAAAGCAAAAAGAATTTTTCAAATCGGACTGGTGGTTCCTGAGATTAGCGCGTTCAAACATACAAACTCTTCAGCTTTATATATTATATATAAGATAAGGGTTATTATCGAAGTCTTTTCAAAGAATATTTCTTCAGCTATTGATAGATTTTAATGGTACAATTTTCATACAATTAGAATTAGAGTTATATTTATAATTTTGATTTCGATTATCTTGAACTTAAAAAAGTTAGTTTTGTATTCTGATGGTAGTCCAAAAATTAACTTAAATGAGTCAAAATTCAACTGGGAAAGTTTTTACTGTACTGTAGTGGCTGGTTCAGATACACTCCTTTTACTGCCTGTCAGTGAAACTTTATGATGCTTAACTTTTTTACAGCTTCACTCTTTTCGTACCTACACTAACCGTCTTTGTTTGTTGCTGTTGTAGTTAGGGAATACAACAATAAACATTTTCTTATTTATTATATTCATTTATAATATTCTCCTTTTATATTCTCCCATTCTCAGTCATTTATTATATTCTCCCATGAAGTTTCAGAAATTTTTCAGCAATATTTAAATTTTAAAAATAAATAAAGAAATGACACAATAGCCTGCGACTAATTGCATTTGTTTTTTGTCTTTTAACAGCTAAGAATCAGAGCAGTGTGGTGTGTAACGTTCATCTTTTCCTTCTTACTGTATCATTTTTTGCCACCCTTCTGCTGCTGAGGTGAAGCCCATCTGACCACCAACGCCATCTGTCGAAGGTAAGACGAGACATCGGGAGCAACGGGCACCGATCCCACGACTCGAAAGGACTGTCCAGCAACAGCACTTCAAGTAGCTCTGTGTGTATGTGTGTGTCTGTGTATGTGTGATGACAATAAAACATAAACCGGACGTAAATTTACAAAAAAAAAAATAATTAAAAGAATAAGAATTAATTAAGTTGATTCTTGTCTGTCCTCCAGATGCCAGCTCGGATAGGATTTAATTTTGTATTCTACAAAAAAAAAATTAAGCAAAAAAAAGAAAGAATTAAATGTGTTTGTGCTGTGATTTTGTTTTTTAAACAAGAAAGTTGCGTTCTTCCCAATGCTGTTATTTATGTTTGCAACGTTTTGTTTTCGTTCAGAGTTTTTGTCTATTTGTCACAAAAGTATCCATTCTAAGTGAAGGCCAAATTTCATCTCAATTTCAACAGTGGTTTATGAAATAGATGACGAAAAGGAACTGGATCATTGTCTTGAAGTGCCAAACTTTTTGAAACTATGAAAAAAAAAAAATAATAAAAAAAATTACCCGTGTCTTCACGCAGTCCATCGTGCTCCCTGTTAAACTAGTTGCCTTGTGTAGCTATTGTCATGCCGAGTCTGTTTAACTCGCTGTCTCACCAAAGAAAAAAAAATATTAATAAAAAATACCACATCACTCAGCTGATTTTTCTTTCCGTTGAATGAAATAAGACTGTGTATTGGTAGCCTCCTGTCGATAAAAAGAAAAAAATGCTAATAACACCTTTCATCACCAGATGGCATCGGTGTGTGGGAGAAAAAAAACTGAATGTCTCAGCAAAAGACCAAACAAACACACTAATGTGAGACTGCCAGAACAAAGACATGTTAAGGTTATGGAGTGAGAGATTAGAAAGTCATATTAATTTCCAGGTAATAGATTACTTGGAAAAGCTGTTTGTTTTGACTTGAGTAATTTTCTGTTGGCTAAATCTATAACTTATAATTTTTTTCCAGAATCCTTAGCTTTTCAAATGGATTTTCTTTTGTTTATCAACCTTTACTAAAAGGCTATTCATGGTTGAATCACCATTGACGAAATTGATAAGTTATACATAGGGCTGTGATAACGATACATAATATTCTATGACTTGTATATATTTAGATCTTGTAAAAATAATAATAAATTGTCCCTAATTGTGTATTTGTAATGTAGATTTTGAAGCTAGATTTTTTTTGGATTATGGAACAGATATGTGGAAAGTTGACTTACTGTGGTTCAGACGAAAGGAAAAAATTTGAAGTTCAAAGGCATATTTGGGTTGTCTTAGGTAGTGACAAAGCTCAAGACCTTACAAATGTTGGCATTCCTCTGGCAATACAACAGAGTTTCTCTAGCAGTAGGCGTTTTGACAGAGTATGAAGACAGCGACATATTTAGGCAAGAGATATAGGCAGTGCTGTGAAAGAACCCCACAGTAGAAGTAGCGTCCTAAAGGGCGCTGATTCCAGAAAATGCAAGGAATCCTCAAGTACATTTTAAGTAGATATTCAGTGATCTGTATAAGAACGTTCAGTACACCATAGGAACTTTGTTATAGCGAACACCAGGGGTTCCTTGCCTTCCCGAAGATGACCTAAGTAAAACTGGATAAATGAACTTTAGAATCTATTAAACACAAAGTAACAGTGATATGATACAACTTGGGAAGTATTCGTGAATCGTAAAAAAAATTAAACAAGTAATTTTTGAATCATGCTATATCTTTTTCTTTAAAAAAAATAGGAATGTACACCATTATATTTGTGGATGATACAGAAGACAAATAATAATTATTTGAGTAAATTTCAAATAACTTTAATAAGTATTAAAATTTATCAAAAAGCACTCTTCAGTAAAAATTTTATTTATTTGGCCTACATCAATCAAAGATTTAAAAATAATAAAACAGTACATTTTTATTTTAAAAATGAAATTTAAATTTGCTTGTAACAATTTGGTAACATATGTGATCAAAAGCGTTGGTAACCAAATTTTAAACAAATTTTTACCCATTACATTGTTTTGTATTAGAATTAAATTTCACAGCCTGTTTCTTTGACAAACTGTACTTAGCACCATGGATAATAATATCTTTATAGTTTAGCTTCTCGTTACATTAAAACAATTATTGAAGCAATATCAAAAGTTTCTGGATTTTTACAAAATATCTTTCCATTACTGTATTTGTTAAAAAGGTAGAAAGTAAATGTAGGAAAGTGTATTTTTGATATTTTGTAATAATTATTAAAATTTTAATTATTATTCTGACTTTCTGAAAACAACATTTTTATACCAATTTAAACAATGTGAAACAAACCTTTTAATAACTGGTTTTGAGGTATTATTGATTGGAAGTACTTTTCCGGTACGAATTTAAAGAAAAAGATAGTGCAGTTTTTAAATGGGTATACGTTATCATAGTAACGTTAACTTTTCTCTGAAGCAAAAACGTCAACAGAACGATCTGCGTTAAGAAACTAAGTATCAATTTCTCAGGAAAAAAACAGCCATGAATAGCCTCCTACTGATGTTCCACTGTTATCTCATTAATATTAAAACAACCAAACAATTGTCTATATTATATGTCTACAGCAATGTTGTCGTAATGTTGCCTTAGTATCCAATTTCTTAGCATATTATGAAACAAAACTGAAAATGTTCCTTTAATTTTTGCACTGTTATTTTTGTCTTTAGTTTTCTTATATGTATCTAAAATATATGTCAGTTTGTCCTAATTGATTTTGAATTTGTGGTATTGTTTTTTTTCTTTGAATGTTTGTTTAATGTATTATTAATGTTATTATCTATATTTTTTGTGAGAGGCTAATTTTTTTATATAAGTTAGAAATGAGAAATCAGTGGAATTTCCATCAACCAATTATCTGTGAAACAATCCTTTTTTTAGGAATAGAATTATCATTTTTTTAAGGAAATAAAAGATGAGTTCTTAAAAAGATGACGTAAAGTGGACTCAAAATATCTATGCAATGATATAATTTTTCTTAATATTATTTTATTTATGAATATTTTTAATTAGTATCCGGTCTAATGTTGCCAACTTGGTTTTCTATTTTTCCGTTATTTCTAAGTAGCTTAAGTTTTGATCTAAATATCTACACTGATTATCATAAATTATTCTTGAATTATCATAAGTTATTCTTGATTATCATAAGTTATTCTTGAATTATCATAAATTATTCCAGATTATCATAAGTTATTCTTAGATTATCATAAATTATTTTTTGTTTTAAGTTCTATTAGGAAGAAATGCTAAAAAAATATTATTTATAGTCCGTTGAAATGGAAAACATTGCGATTGATGAAAACATCTTTCTATTGGGTCACCATTATAATGAATATTCTTTATCATTATTACCATAATCGAATTGAGAAAAAAAGGTTACATTTATCTCATTGTTTTTCATTATAGTTACAGTAACCCACTACAAATAGCAAACGGGCTTTTTGTTAGGTATTTCTTGTTAAACAAATATAAAAATAATTTTAAGTTCTGTTCTTCTTCTTCTTCAGTTCTAAAAATTTAATTTACGTTTCTTTTTCATTTGTGTTAAAACGTGAACTGTCCTTCCTGTTAAATTATTATTTTTAACTGGAATTTTATTTTATTAATATAAAAAAATCGAATTTGAAATTTATAACTATTTTAGTGTATACTACATATCTGTTTAGGAAGACGTTATTAGCAGATTTCCCTAGAATTAAATATATCGCTTCAATTTCTGATCAAATTGTTATTTTACTTGCGCTACAGATAAAAAAAATCAACAGATGAAACAGAGCCATGCCAATCTTTGAGAAGTTGTAACTTTTGCAGTAAGCCTACTGGTTGTCTCTTGCAAGACTTATTGTAAACGAATCTATACCTTGTAAATATATATATATACATCAGTTGTATTAGTAGTAATCGCCAGTTGCTTTCATATTTCAGTTTGTTTTTGGCTGTGTTGTGCGCTATGCGAAACTGCTGTAAAATGTTCATAAATGTATTTTTCTATTAAGATATTGATTCGTGACATATTTTTAGAACAACAATTCTTACCATCATATGATTCTTTTAATATATTTTGGGGTTTTTCTAAAGCTCTTTAAGTAGTATATATAATAATTTTGAGCATTAATTCTACGAATTAAATGTTTCAAGAAATTGAGGATTTTAAGGTAATCAATATTAGTGATTTCATGAAAACTGATATTTTTTTTCTGTTAAATTAACGAGTTAAAAAATTAATACGTTTCAATAGAACAAATCAATAATTTTATTAATCATTATTTCAAGTTTTTCACTAGTAATAATAATCATAACTGAGCTTTCTAAAATTAGTGCACCATGAATGTTGCAGTTTATTAAGAATTTTTTTCATTAACACCTCATCGTTAGTTCGAAACGTTTGAATTATTTCCGAAAAATACCTTTTGGAAGTTTCTCCTCAAGGCAGTTAAAAAAATTCTTTCAACTGACGAAAATTGAGATAATAATGTTCTGAGGAAAAAAAAAACACAATAATACTGACAATGTCTTTCCGTAGGAACAACACGATTAATAAAAAAGAAATATAAGCAGTAAAAACTTAAAAAATTATTGAACATTATTAATACATTTTACTTAGCAGTTAGTATCTTCATCAGAATCCAAACTTCAGGATTTTGAGTCAAAATTTGTTAGAGTGATCGTACTTGATAGTCAATCTCAGACCAGCAGCTACAACTGCTATTTCGCAGTCTTATTTTTGGCTGAATACATATGCAGACAGGAGTAGTGTTACTTTGTAAGGGGTACCATTACATCATCTTAAAATCCAGTGGAACTTAGTGGTATTATGTAGTGCATTCTGAAAAACATACTAAGAATAGTTTTCAATTTATGCTTTATCCTCAAAAAATTCTTTATCCCCAGGATGAATTTTTTTCATCGCTTTATTACGAAACAATCGAGTTGTTCAGAGACAAACTTGTAACTTAAAACAACCTCACAGTTACTATCTTTTTTTGTTTTTTTGTTGTTGAGCACTTTCCAAATCGAGGTTATCTTACAATACCAAATATACAGCATATTAAAATATGACATTTTTTGAAAACTTATAAATCTGAAAAGTGTCAACTTTTTAATATTTTTTGCACAGATAAATAATATACCATCATTTTCCGTTTATTCAATGTCAGGAAGCACAGCGGTTTGTGCTTTCTTGATATGTATTTTGAATTCTGCACAGTATATAAACAAAGAGTGGCCAACGAACACTAATTATTACTTAAATATAAATGAAATGCAAAATTTGATGCTCATTTTCTTGTAAGAACGGATGTCACTGATCTAAGGTAATTGAATCACATTGCCATTAATTAAAACAGGGCAAAATTTCAGGCAGCGAATTCGAAATACAATGGTTGTCAGGTTATTAGATAAACAATTCACCTTAACGAAAGTGAAAAATGACAGCTCAGTGTAGCTTTTCTGTTTAACTTACTGCAAACAATTTTAAAGAAATTAAAATCTTATCTAGGAATAAAACTAAATCAGATAAAAAGACCCAGGTTTTTACTGGAAAAAGGAAAAATTATACTAGAAAAAGGGAAAATTGAAAAAAATTCTAATTTAGTACTATGGTAATGATCAAAATATAGCTTTTCCGTTAATGTAAAATCTAAAATGAATTTAGGCAGCCAAATTCGAAAATTATATATGAGGAGTTATATACAATACACATACTATGTCAGACATATGAGTATTCACTATTATAGGTAATATGTACCATGCAAAACTTCTACAAATATATAACTTATTGAAAATACTATATATATGTACGTTATTTAAATAACCATAATAGAACAATAATGATAATTAAAAATAGCATACAGTATGATATATTTTACAGTAAAGAGAGCTGCTTGTTATATCCAGAAAATATTGTACTATACAGAATGTTAATTCTGGACAGTACAATAATTGGCTTGTTTCTGTTGTAATTGGATTGTTTATGCTTGTTTACGCCTAGAAACAGATATGTAGAGAGTCACGCCTAAGACCGTTGTCGGATGCACCTCGAAAAGACTTTATCAGGCCTTTGTCGTAACCCATAATGATCGTGTCTCTCGTATCTGTATATTAACCAGTTAAAATGATTGTCTTTTAAAATACAAACAAAGCAAAAAAAAAAATTCTAAGCTAAATTTTTTAGTAAATGGGAAGTCACTAAAAATAATTATGAAAAGAAAGATCTCTGATTATTTCATTAAAGATTTTTATAAGTCTCAAAATAATAGTCTATTATAGGAATGGAAAATTATTTTGAAACACCTCTTAAAAATTACTTATTTTAAAAATGGGTTTTTGATACTCAACTTTTCAAATCCAAATAATAACTCCTATGCTGTATGTATTTTAACCACAGAATATATTTTACAAGTGACATTTTCGTCAAATTTTGAACTTTGTAATGTTGTTGAAAATGACTGATAATCCCAGCTTCTGCAATAAAAAGTCTACCATGGTCTACAGCTTGTTGATGCAAGCTCAAACATGTCTTAATTGGCATAGTAATAATATTTGATTTTATTTAATAGCACTTGCTGCTTCTTGCCTTAGACATTCTATGGGATATCTGCCAATAACAGTTAATTATCAATGCTATATGCCTATATTTCTCTTTGAATTTTATTTAATTTCTTGAAACTTTTTAAAAGATGGGTCTTGAACGAATGCTGTAAATAACGCTGTCGTCAATGAAAGACCTATTACGTTCTTGGGAAAGCGAAGATATTTAGTGAAAGAGCTTGTAAATACTCCTGAAAAGTCGAATAAGTTTCAGTATTATAAAAAAAATAATTGATGTAGTGATGTGATAGCTTTAGGAAAAACAACAGTTAAATTACCAGTTGTTTTTAATTTAGTATATTAATTTTGATCCAGATTATTCATAATCATCACCATTCTTCATTTCACTGTTCTTTTGCTACAAAATTTCTTATTGGAAAGGCATTTATTGATTTGATTGTAAGCTAGATACATCTTAATAGATCCAAATGCTGTTTTGGCCATTTCTCTTTGGTTCTTGAAATAACATTTACTTCTGTTATATTAGGTCAGGTTTGATATCTCTTTTGTAATATTGATTTTTATATTTCCATTTTCTGCGGGTTTTTTTTAATGGGCATATCATCAAGTTTTATCAAATTTGGTTTTCCATAGTTCAGTATTATATAATTAGACAAAAGGAATGTAGGATACCGTTATGCTATTGCGGCAAATAAAATGCATAACATCTAAGCCATTTATTTCGTATATATTTGTAGCTGTAATTGTTTCTGAAGTTTCAGATGAAACAATAATGTCAGAATTTACACCTTAGCATATTCTGAATTAGATGACAGAAATTGGAAATTACAGAAGATTGCTTAAACTAGCAATGTAATAATTGTTTCAACACAGGGAGAAATTGCTTTATTATTTATTTAAAAAAATTAAAAAGTAAAATCATTGGTTTGAGCATTTATCTGTTCCTGATATGCTGCAAAATTTTCATTTGTGTTAATATTTACAGGAAACTTAGATGATGTTTATTACCGATTTTGTAATTCATAAAAACTTTTGATCCAAATATAGATACATTATTCATATATATAATATTAAATGGTTTTTAAAACATTTGCTATCGTTTTCGTTATCTTAATTTGCTATCCAAGTACTATAAAAGCCTATTCCTTTCAGTCATTTTATCCATAAGGATTATATTATTATAATTATACTAATTTTTTTCTTAAATTGTATGGGAATTCTGTGAATTCTCTCATCAATAAAACTTGTTGTTGAATGTCTGAAATAGAAGTATGTCTTATTTACACAGTTGACTGAATTATGTATTATTGAAACGGTTGTGCAATGAATTTATCAATACGATTGAGAATTTATCAAGAAGCGACGTCTAAAAAATTGAATGAAAAGCAGAACAATCACTGAATCATTTTAACCAACCTTGGACTCATCAATGCTCAAGTACAAACAACTAAGATCGGTACACTAACACTGTGGATGCATGGGTTACGTCTATACCTGTTAACAATCAAGAGCTATATAGTATGTCTATACTTTAAAATTCTAAATCTATCTACATATATAAGAGCTAAAGCAATTGGATATATCAAATGAATTTGCACATAGCTCCTTATATATAGTTAGCTGAAGGATAACATACGATCGTTGTCAGCTCCGTAAAGGTCGTTTTAGACTTACCATTGAAGTTAGTAACATATACAACTATGTTAAGGTCAATCGCCAATGAATAGAAAACTTAAAACCACGTTTTATATATTTCGGTAATATTTACCATCAGCACGAATTGCCGAAAAAGAATTCGCATTTTGAATTAATGCAGCGATAATGATCTTTGGCTTATGAAAATAAACATTGTTTTTTATATATAAAAGCAATTTATTCAGTGCCTCAGAATACTCTTGAGAATGTTCTGGATAATGTTTCTTTGACTTTTTTAAATTTTTGAATTTCTTCATGTTGATTTTTCGATATTTCTCGTTAAATATCAATAGCAGCGATAGTTTTTCGAGAACTCAAATGGCTTGCCTGTTCACATTTTCAGGCTGAACTTCTGTTAAGCTTTGGGTAAAATTTAGTTTCTGGATGACCTATCCAATTAACTGTTGTGAAAAGATTACCTCTCTCCATGAATATCTTGTTTTGTAACCAGTACGTTTGGACTGTGACAAAGTTCCATGTTTTGACATTCGTACTACATCAATGGTCGTCTCATTCTATTCCTAGAAATAGATGCGATAATACATCTGTATATTACGAGAAAGGCAGCAATCTCCTCAGAATATCTACCAATTGCATGTAGATTGCTTCTTCAACGGCAAGTCTAAAAAGGCCTTAACAGTAACTGATGGCCATTGCATACATTACTTCAATGCAATAATGAAGTACAATTGAAGTTAAAGTGAAGTTGTTGCAAATATATAGGCTATAACAATTATTAAACGTATTACATACATGTAACTATGGGGTTTTATAATTAATTGTAATGTTGAAGTAATTGATGCAGTGGCCATTATGCACTTTTACAAAGCTAACAATGCTCTTACCGTAATTTGGAATAAATATATTAATTAATATTAAATAAAAAATGTTTTTTTCTTGATACTGATAGAGACGCTAAAAATGTTGCAACATAAACTTTAAATAAATATTAATAATATTTAATTTTTGATTGAATTTGTAATTTTTCATATATTTGATCTTTATGAAATAGAATGAAAGAAAAATAGTGTCTCAAACTGTTACCAAATCAGTGTGATTGCTTTTCTTAAAACCTGGTTTCTTTAAATTTGACGTTAAGAGAAGCGCAATATTTTGCATTTCAATAATACAGTTCTTAAACGTAAGTAAATAAAAGTTTCGTTATAGAAGGTTAAAGGTTATTCAAATTATTTTCAAGAATTTAACACAATTGTTTTTCCAAACATTTTTCGAAGTAGTTCCAGTACTGCTGCATTTCTGTGCATGTCCAGAAAAACAGTCCTCAATGTAAAACCTCTATATATTGTATGCTTTTTCAAGACATTCTTATTTCCAAAGAAAAAAAAAATAAATGAACTTCAAAATTGAACTTTTCCAATTTCACTTTGTTAAAAATAAGATGGATATCTTAGGTGTGGTTTGAAGTAATTGAGATGAATGAAGAAAGAAAAGAAACGACAGGAGAATTGCAGGATAAAGGAATAAAGAAACTTAAAGGTAAGCTTTTAAATTAAAAACTTTTTTATTAATTATTAAAAGCTCAATAGAAAATAGACACATAACTCAAAATTAAGATTTTTAAAAAGAAAGAAAATTTTAGAGAATTAATTTCCTGTGGAAAGTTGGCATCTACTTGTAATTATTTAAACTGGTATTAATAGTAGATGGTAAATTACTGCAGCTATCAATATTGGTGGAAGAAGTCATGTTATTTGTCACTTCTTAAAATATTTGAGCAAGTAATATTAAATTCAAAAACAATTCATTGGTTATTTTATTGTTTCTTTTATTTTATTTTTATTTAATAGCGTGTCATAAGTTAAATGGTTGCTAATGTATAAAAACTACAGGACTACTTAAAATAACACAATATAAAAATTTCAGATTCACAAATTTAATATTATTATTAAATTACACTTAGCATATAGCTTTTATAACATATCCAATTCTTCATCAGTATGTCCTAATTTTTATTATATTAATTGCATTTTTAAGCAATATAAATTAAGAATACAGTTTTTCCTAAGATTCTTTACATGTTGTTGAAAATTAACTCTCTACCAAAACTGAAGCCGTGAAATTTTAGTTGAGTTGTATAGGGAAGCTTGAGGCCGCCAAGTATTAGGTTGGGTTCAGGCAACATCCCTCGACAGCGTTTGAGGGAAAGAATATAAAATGACTAGAAACCGACCAGTCACATGAACGATTCAAAGCAAATTACAGCTCTCAGTAAAAGTTAACAGAATGGCAAGAGATTTATAACTCGTCGACATAAAATGAGGATAGATGGAGGTAAAGTAAGTATGAGTTAAGGTTTTTTTCTTTACGAAAAAAGTGTAACACTTAAAAGACAACCTTCAGATACTCCTAGTTCTTGATAAAAAGTTGAAAAAAGTTGATCCTAAGTGAACTTTAAAGGTACTGATCCCTAAGAAAATTTTTAATAAAAACGGACATGTTAGCACCACAGCCATAACTATAAAGATCTTTCAAACATCAAATTTTCATGTCCTTTCAAAGCTTTCTCCAAACATTAGATGTTCTCTAACGTTGGAAATTAGATGGTCTCTATTAACAAATGCAATGAGAATAGTGTCCTCTAGGCGTACAAGATGATCAACTGTTGATCGATGTTGAAAGCCACAGAGAGGTGGGTTTGTAGCTTTCAAGTCGTCGATTCACTGTTTGTTCAAACGTCTTGCAGAGGCAGCTCTTTTAAGTACTATGGGAAGATAGTTATTTGGAGCATTGTTGTCTTTTGTCGAGTTTGGCAAAAGTTATAATAATGGCAAGTTCCCAAAATCCTGGAAATAATGTTCCATCAAACGTTTATTAAAACTAGAAATACTGCAGCATTTCATAATGTATTCTGTCAGGGTCACAGGAAGTCTTTTTGCTCTTATCTAAGATGGTCATTCCTCAAATCCTCTAATCGACTGAAGAGAAAATTAAACGGCTTTCTGTTGGCAAGAAAATCTTAGTTGAATAGTTTCAGGTTCATTGTTTAACGACTTGGAAGTCATGGGATAATGTAACAGAGCTTGAGCAAAAGCTTCTCCAAATTTCTTCAGCTTGCTGTGAGATGCTGCTTATTTCAGTGACATTTTCTTTTAATGTTTGTATTAGAAGAGTAGTATTTTACGAATCCTTTTCCAGAGAGTCTTTGAAGAAATTTTACTTATGATAAAAGATATTTAAGGAAACCAGGACTCTTTCTGGAGGTTGTTCGTCGGATATTAGCAAAAGCTCGTATTCTTTTGAAGGTACTGCATTGAAAGACTTATAATGCCGAAAAATTATTCCAGACAATAGCTTGTTGTGTATTCTGTCTGCAAAGAATCTGAAGTGCAATCATGTTTGTGGAATTCTTGACGAGTAACTAAGATTATTAGAAAGAACTATAATTAGCCTTCTTTTCTTCGATAGTTTGGTCAAATAGTATATTAGAAAAGTTCTCATGTGTGAACATTCTTTTTGCTCTTAGCAGTGATTATGAGAAATACAAATCGACTGAGTGCCCTGCACCAATTGAAATATAAGATTGAAAAACCTTTAACCTATTGGCAGACGACGTCAAGGATCTTCCTTGATTTCGAAGGATCTTCTGATCGAACCTCTTTTGTCTTCATTCAGAAAACGTCAGAATTCATTGATATCCAACCTTCAATTATCAGATGGATTCCCAACCTGCCCTTTTCTGGAAATACATGCTCTTACACATTGGACAGATCACTATGACTGAAGGGTTTCCACAGTGTGGAGGTTCTATGTCTTCTTTCGTGAAATCTGGATGATTCAATTAAAATCCTGATCAATAAAGGTTTTTATATCCAGATTAAGCGGATGACATAGTCACTTTCATTACATATCAATGATTACCTTTGAACTTGTGCAAGATGAGTTTCAATGCTGTTGCCTTAGTAGTCAAGGCATAAACCATTCATATAAATTCGCTAGTTAATTTCACATTTAACAAATTGCTACATATTTCCTCTTTCCTCTTTTGGGAAAATTTTAAACTTTCTAAATTTCTTAAGTTGCTCATTCTTGACTCATAAGTTGACATGGAAAGAGCATTTCGACCAATGTATGCTTCCTTTTAGATGTGTAGAAGATATGGCGTTTGCATTTAGTATGATATGGGGTTTGTGTCCTAAATCCATTTACTGGCTTTATACATTTCTTATTCGACCTATGCTACCTTAAGCTTCGCTTATCTGGTGGACTAGAACCATGCCAAAAATTGTGCAAATTAAGCTTAGCTGTATTCAGAGATTTCCTTGTTCTGATATCACTAGAGATGTGAGGACGGAACCTCTCCTGTATTAGAGTTCTGTTTTTGCTGCGTGGTCATCTTTTTATTGAGCATGTGGCTATAGATAATCCCCTTAGGCTTTCTAACCCTGAATTCTTGTAAAAGGATCCCTTATACGGATTGAGTCAAATGAGTCCTGTCAGTCTTTTCTTTAAAAGCAGACTCAACCTCATAATCCTTTTGTATCAATATCTATATTGTACACTTCCCTTCTAGAAATGATTTGTATGTCTTTTCTCATAGATGTATTGATTGGTTTCCAGTCGGCTCTACGATGAACAACTGGAAATGAGCTACGATCTACATTCTTCGTTGTAAAGGTGTGTAGAGATGCCTTGGATCTTTTAGCCAATAACAGTTATTTTATGTCTGCGTTTTCCGAGTTTCTGGTATTGAAGACATTGATGGTAATGAAAGGCGGACTATCTTGGAAAGATTGTTTTTTTTCTTCTTATGGGTTATCTTCCAGGATTCTACGGATCCTTCTAACTACTAGCTAACAAGAAATATAGATTGATTACTACTATATTTACACGCTGTCATCATAAAAAGCACCTACACGTTCATGGATTTTACCTGAAAGTCTTTGTCGAATGTGTGATCTCACTCAGAGAACTCCTCAGAATGTTGCTGGGCTGCTTTGTCTCAGCTAAGATGGGAGATTCTGGGTTCAGAATCCTTTTGCAGGATTCCAGTGTGTAAAAAGCCACTATGCTTTTGATCTGTGATTGATATTATGCTAAGCTGTTCATGAGAGCATATAATAGATCCACTGGGTAGTCTTAATATTGAAACAACTTTTAGTTTGACGCTTTTATTTCTTAGCCTTCAGTTCTACTCGTGTTAGTTGACCAGAAAATGTTTCTTCGGCACATTACCGAAGAAGCAGTATGAGAATAAAGAACTTGCTCCTGACCAGCCTACTCAGGGGGAAGTATTGATAGATGATGACCAGGAACCGTTTGCCTGGATATACTACAAGGAGAGGGAGTATTGGTAAAAGGTCGGTAAGAAACGTTTCGTGGGCCCACATTATAAAGACTTAATGTTGTAATAATAACAGAAAACCCTACAGAAAGGAGATAGTATTGAGAATAAAAGGCCTGATAAATATATCTGGCATACTGGAGAACGGGATAAATATTGGTGTAAGAAAGCCAGAATTTTTTCATAGAAACATTACACTATGAGACAGTCTTCAATGAAGGTTGTCAGCTAACGTTTCCACAGCACATGGAAATAGGGAGGAGTATCAGTGTGAAAGAAACTTTTTCTGGGAAAATTCCTTACAGGATAAGTACTGGGATAAGGTGGACAGGAAATATTTCCTGGGCACTCTACCAAAAATGGAAAATATTAGTTGTACTATACAATGGGAAGAATAATGTTGTAATGTGGGCAGGAAATTTGTCCTGCAGAGATTACAGAAAGGGTGGAGTATTTCTATAAGGAGTATAGGAAATTTTCCAATACCATCCACATGGATAATTGCTGTAAGGTGAATATAAAATACAAGATGGCAGGATTAGTAAGTGCCAGAAAGCATTTTATCGTGGCCGTAATATTGATACGTAATAAATATGTGGCATGTTCTGTATCTGGATAGTAAACTTTTGAAGTAGGGCAAAAGCACAGAAGAGGGATATTTGTGAAGATATTGAAAAAGTTTGATAAGGGATATAAAAACAAACGAAGCAGTACTGGAATAGATGGGGAGGATAACTTTTGCACGATCCCGTAAAACGTAATGGGCACTTGATATCGAGGAAACTTAGAAATCGAGCATGAAACAGGATGTTCAGCAAAAATTTAATATCGGAGATAAAATTCAAAAGAGAGCTGGCTGTATTGAAATAAGTGGTTAGGACATAAAATACAGAAAAGTTGGGCACTAGAAGAAGTATTCAGAAAACGTTTCGTATGAGATATAAAATAAATTAACTGATCGTTATTGGTGTAAGTGGCCAGAAAACTGTTCAGAGTGGATATTAAATTGAAGGAGAGAGTATTGCTTTAAGTGCACAGACAACTTTTCATAGTGGATATGAAATGCACAGAGGGAAGTACTTTTAATATGGGATAGAAAACACACAAAGGATTTCCACTGAACTTTTCTTAGCGATAATAAAACAAATTGAAAAGAAAAATTGAAAAACAAATTGAAAATTGTGTAGATGTATTAAAATCCATCACAATAAACTTCAAATTATTTATTAAAATAAATAATAATATTGCAAATTTTCGGAAAATTCCCTTATTCCTTTTTCAAGCTGTTGAAAAATAAAAACTAAGAAACAAAAATGTAGATGGACAGAAAACTTTTCGTATCGGTTTATTCCCTCACAGACAAAGAAGTATTGGTGAAAGTGAATTTTGAACTTTTCAGTATGAGAAATAAAACACACACAGGCATGGCACTATTTATAATTCCCTCTGTGTTGTTTGATCCCTGTTAATAATTCACTGACAATTTACAATTATCTCCTCTTTGTATTTTATGTCACATGTCAAAAGTTTTGTGGCGATTTTACCAATGTCCCCCCCCCCCCTTTGTTTTTTACGCCCTCTATTAGATGTTCCTATCCACTTATACAATTACTGCACTCTTTGTATGTTATGCCTCTAGCAGAAGTTCCCTGCCGACTTACTCCAATCTTCGCCTCTTTTTGTTTTATGCCCGCTATGAAAGGTTTTATGCTACTACAGATACATATCCGCCTTTGTGCCTCCATCAAAATTTTAATGTCCTCTGAACACCAATCTCTCTTTGTAGTTTATGTCTGTTGTCAAGTTTCCAGACCACCTACATAATTCCTTTGTCTTTTGATTTCATGTTCCGTATCAAAATTTCCTGGCCTCTTTCAAAAATACCACCTCTTTCTTTCTTATGCTTGTTATGAAACGTTTCTTGGCTAGTTACCCGATAGCCCTCTCTTTCTGTCTTATGCCCTCTAATAAATGTTTACTGCCCATGTATACAAACATCCCATCATTGCATTTTATAGTATTAAAATTTCCAACTACTGAATCTTTCCTGCCCATGGGCATCAAGTAGCAAGGCACTGTATTGGTGTAAGTGGCCGATAACTTTGCGTATCGAAGAAGGAAATGTTGTGTAAGTGGACTTCTCTTAGGGATTTCAAAATAGAAAGGTAAAATTATTGGGTTAAGTGGCTTGGAAACTTTTCATAGCAGGCCTAAAATACAAGGATGGGAATATTCTCGTTTGGGGCCATCAAATTTTGATAACAGACATACAAGGCAAAGTATCTTAGAGGGAAATATTGGGAGTAACGAATAGAAACGTTTGCTACTTTCAAACTTTAGTGATGAATGTTGTTGTAAATCACCTGGAATTTTTCATAATAGGCATGAAATACTGCCACATATTGGTATAAGAAGCTAAAAATCTTTTCTTCGAGGTGCTAAAACTCACTGAAGGATGGTAGTGATGTAAGTATCCGAAAACTTTTTATAGTGGTCTTAAAATATAAAGAAGGAAATAATGTGTAATTGGCCAAAAACGTTTTGACATTGAGCATAAAACACAAATAATACAATAGGAGGTATCAATAATTTAGCTTTGTTCTTAATATCTTCATGATATTGAAAGTTTTATCCGATATCACGTTTATTTTCCTGAAGTTCTTTAACATTTAGTTTGCTTATGAATTATATATGGTAATGTATGAATATGAAGATAACTCAATATTGTTTTTTTTCACTTTATATATTTTTTGTTAAACTCTTGAACGGGGGGTTATATCTTATACACACCTTAACATGCATAACTCGAATGGTTTGAAAAGATATCACAGTAATGAGGTTGTTCAAAAAATAATAGAGAACAACCTTATTACTAACTTAAATTTTAAGTTTTTAGTTTCGAAACAATTAAACCATATTTGATTCACATTTGATACCAACGGAAGCTGATATAGTTGTCTTCAATGGATGTAAAAATCTCTACCCAAATAATTCCAGACATCTGTGATACATCTGTTTTTAACAGCTTATTCTGTTTCTTTCAACATTTTTACCGGTTTCTTAGAGCTTACATTTAAATTCTCTATATAAATTGATTATCTATATCTCTATAATTAAGTCTTTTATATTACTTTATAATTACCAAATAAATAAGGAAACCCAATGAATTTATCTTTTGTTTGCAAGGAGAGAAAACTACATAAGAATCTTAAGGATTAGGTATTTCATTCAAATAATATCATTTGTATATTAAGGAAACTTTTGTTACATTATAAATTTATTATTAGTTTTTCAAATATGATGAAATATTGTGTTAATGAATAAAAAAGATGAGATATGAAGTAATGACTCAAAATATCATATATCATCAATATCATCTGGGTTTCAAATAGGAAAGGATATAATTATAATTACAATATAAATTCTTCCGAGAACATATATTCATTTAATCTAAATAATATATTCATTTGTTATTATGATTTATAACAAGTTATTGATTGGATGGTTTGTTTATAATTTATTTATAATTGTTTTAACCGTTTCCAGGGCCGTCGCGTGGTTTGTTGGCGCCCGGGGCAAGAATTCGTCAGGCGCCCCCTGAATCTATAAATCAACAAGCAAAATAATAAAAAAAAAAAACAGCATCTCCAATTCAACAACCAAAAAAAAACAAAAACGGAATCTCCTGTTGCCGTTGCCGCGGCGCCCAGGGCGATCGCCCACGCGACGGCCCTGACCGTTTCGTAACTGGAGTTTCGTATTTGTATTGGATTTCTTAATACATAGGAACAGAATTGAAATTAAAATATGATATTGAAATGCTATCTCATATGTTTGTACAATATACATATGTTTAGATTTAAAATGATTCCGATTTTATATCCTCCTACGTTTGTTCTTAATCTTAGCATTCTAACAGTATTATGGGTGACTTAATACATTCGGTCGGCATTCTGTAATGAAAATTCTATTTGCATTTTTTCTTCTGAAATCTTTCCCGCCCTACGTAAGTCTTTTATTATATATCATTTACTGTATATGCCCTTAGGTTATTTGAATTTTTTTTCTATGTTATTTTGTGTTAATCAAACGCCATTTTCCATTGTTTCCTCGCTTTTTTCGTGGAAGATGTCATTATTGAAGATAAATATCATTTCCCCATAAATATTTTAAGGAAAAATACATAATAAAGAATTCGATCATATATTAGACTGGCATAGAAACCTCGAGAATGAGGAGGCGGAATTTCATGAAATTTGATATGGGACTTACTGATACTTACGAAGCCGTTCCAAATTATAAAGATTGGCAACGTGAAGATTATGGTCTGTGGATTTGAAATTGAAGACCTAGTTTACAAAAAAATCTTTTATTTTTATACTAATATTTTTTTTAAAAAAGGCAAAGTAAAAATTATCATTATATTAAAATCACTATTTCCTTGTCAAAAAAATATTTCGTTAATAATTATATCACAAATACTTTAAACGTTTTTTTCAAAACGATGTTCGTGAAGACTCTTCCTTCAAGCAAATTTTATTAATAATTTTAATGATATTATCGGCAAAAAAGTCAGCTTCAGATCCCTTTAGAAACAAGTTTTTAATTGGGATAGTTTTCATGAAAGAATTTCTGGATAACAGCGGGATGGAAACATTTGGAAAAAAATCGATTATTAAAATACAATCAAAAGAAAGGAAAAAAAAAGTCTATTAATGCAGAAAAAAAGGTTAGAAGGATGTATCGAATGAAATTTATAATTATATTGATATTATATAAAAACGTTATTCTGTCATAAGACTTTTAAGTTTTTTCAATTTTGTGACCAAACAAAAAGAGATAGATTGGTCATGCAAATGGATAAAATGTAGATCTTTTTAAGACAAACAAAATGCTATAAAAATCTTTCGAAAAAATTTTTTGGTTTCAAGATATCGTCTTTTAAATGTTCAAATTTTGACTTTTTCTCAATTTAGAATAAAAGTTGGAAGAGAACGTTATATTGAGAAAATGTTGGTATTTGAAAGTTCTATCGAACGATATATCAGTCATTCACAAATGTTTCTGCGTTTGCATAAATAAGCATGATAATTGAAACACGCGGAAAAGGCCACAACGGGCTGGAAAGTCTTATATTCTCCGATCTCAATATTAATTTGCTAAATAATTAAAGTTTTTTTAGTGCTATATGTATGCAAGGGTTTCGGAGTGAAGCGACGGTACCCGGCTAGTGTAGTAATATTTATACTATCAGTTTCAACTCAATTGTCTATTACGCCTTCGTTGCCTTATTTTCATTGATACATTCCAATTCCTTGTTACAATATGTCAATTTTTCGTATTGTTAAATATCCAGTATTAATCAGCAGATAATATTTATAATTTCTTATACAGAAAAACTACAAGATAGCTATACTAATAAAACATTAATATCGGAGAAGCATTTCATTTCCAATCACTGTATAAAGATTAACCCAGTCGTCGAAACATACAGTATATGCCGTTTGCACATGTCACATTTTTTTTCCAAAAAAAAAATATTATTATTAGAATAATAATAACAAAATTATATTCTTTTTTTATTGATGACACACACATATAATGGCGGAAATGTATAGATTTTGATTGTGGGATGTTGAGATGAAATCTGTGAATTCAAATGTTCATAAAATATTAGTAAAGTTGATAGTTCAGAAGTATTTAAACATCAAGCCGGAATATCAAAATAAAGACGACTGTATTCTAATTACAAAATAGAAGATGGATTAATGCAAATTACATTTCACTTGGTCCAATTCATTTACCATGGATTAGTTACACATATTGCATTCACAGAGGCTCTGTTGAGTATCCTACAGTACTAGTGTTCATTCTAAAATTATCACTGCTTAAAGATTATCTTAGTATTCGGATGGGGCCGCGGGGTTGGCGTTGTCATTAAGACGTTGTCGTCTCACTTCTGAATACTGGGGTTCGGTTTTCATGTGAGTGTCGTGATGGTGGACGATCCGCAGTGGGCAGGTTTTCTCGGAGTTCTCCCATTTCCCATACACTTCTCCCCCCATAGTTTCTCCGTCTGTCCTCATTTCCGTGGGATAGTACAATAGACCTACAGGTCGCTGTGCTTGGCTTTCCCTGTCACCCACATTCACCATAATCAATCAATAGTATTCCGATCTGTATATTGATCTGTAACTTGGAATAACCCAACATGGTAGTTGTTGTTGGCTGGGGTTTAATGGCGCAAAAGCAGTTGTGGCTAACCTGCGACAACCCAACATGGCAAAAGTGAAGAATATTAATTAATGGAACTTAAATTACTTTCGAGAATTTTTGGTTGACAATGGAAGTAAATTTTGAAATTATTTAAAATCATTAACATAAAAGCCATAAGGTTGTGTATTTACTTGATTTTAAAAGTTAGCTATAAAAAAATTTCTATTTAAGTCAGGTCGCCTCTTGTCCTTAAATATTCTTCCCAAGTTTCAGGAAGATTCATTCAGAAGTTTATCAATGATTACGGACACACAGTGATTGGAACCTTACTACCCTAGGAGTCCAATAGAATCGAAATTTTCCCTAGAAGTTGTTTTCAATTGTTTTAATATCATTAATTCAATGATTACTTTATTTGTTTCAATGCAAGAAATACAAAACAATGAAAGTAATGAATTCTGAGAAAGATAAATAAACATTCATAAGTACTAAACTTAACATTAATGGCGTTTTCTTTATTATTTATAATTTTATATTAACAAAAGAACATCAAGCTCACTTTTCCTTAAGTTGTTGCTATATTTGCTTTGTTCGTAAACACATGAAAACAATACAAAGGAAAATTCTTTCGTTCATTTAATAAATTACAATATTTGCTGAAAAAAAGTAATAAATCCATATTACTAAGTTGACAAAATACTATTAATTTTTAGCGACCCATTTGGGAGCTATTGCGTTTGTTCTGTCCGTCCGTGTGTCTGTCCACCTCTGACAACTCCTGAACGGAAGGTCGAATCGACAAACGGATTTCACCATCGTGTTCAGAGGCCCAAACACAGTAGGAAGGGGGTATTTTCAGGGGCCAACGCGCTCCTACGTTCGAGATATTTGGCATTGTTGTTATTTTACCCTCTTAACTCCAGAATGGAAGGTCGGATCGATAAACGGATTTCATCATCGTATTCCCAAACAACACAGGAATAGGGTATTTTTAGGGGCCAACCCCCTCTCCCATATTCGGGATATTTGGCATTGCTGTTACTGGATTTCCACTATTAGCTTAAATGTTAGAAATATAACCATCTCATTTCAATTGTAACTATAGCTTTATGGGTAAGTTCTCGGACTCATATGCTGAATGTTGTCGGTTCGATTCGGTGTATTTGCTTTTTCGTTCTTCTCTTAATCTTTTTTTCTCAATCTCAGCGTGGATTTTTTTTTTCTTGATTTACTAACTTTCTTTTATTTTTCCTTACGTTAATGTACTTTCTTTTTTATTATTATTATTTTTAAACTTTTATTATTATATGGCTTTAAATTTATGCCTTTAGCATAAAATTATGTTCACTTGTAATTACATCAAAACAAACTAATGGATTATTAAAAGAATAACATGCATTGTTTCAGTTCTTTGCTTTGAATGAGAATTTTTTTTCATTGTCATGAACTAATTTCTCGGTTTACTGTCCTTAAATAAGCAAGGAAAGTTTCGAGATGATCCATTAATCGGTTAAAAAATTATAGGGGCTGAGACAGGGAATACACATAGACCTTCGATGAACCTCGCTTTCCAAAAGAAAAAAAAAATATAAATAAATCTGAATTATTACTGCAATAAAATTTATACAATTTATTTGCTTTCTGTAGCGCTGTTAAATTCTGCACGTGGTTAAGAGAGAATTTTGATCTATACACGTTTGGATAAGTATTTTTCTTTGGTAATTTGAGCCAAACATTATTGTGAATTTCAGCAAGTCTCGTCTATTTTTAATAATAGATTATCGACTACTTAATTCTTCACATCTCTAAATTTTAATTTCAAATATTGTGTTATTGAACAAACTATTCTTTCCGCCATTTTTTTCTTTGATTTCTGAAAGTTCGTTTCACATAACAAAAATATAAAAATCAATGAAATAGATTGCAGGAAATTTATCTTATCTATATCAACAATTCACACAACGTAATTGTGTTGAACTTTCTGTAAAACAAAAACTCGCGTCGCATACAAATTAAAAGAAAACACAGAACATGTCAATCAATTTCAGTTGGAATCGATCACATCTAAAACTAATGTCGAAATTCTCCGACAGATGGCAGTATAATACGAGCAGTGTTCGAAGCGTCTTTGCATCTAC
Source organism: Thereuonema tuberculata (assembly GCA_023159025.1). NCBI lineage: Eukaryota > Metazoa > Arthropoda > Chilopoda > Scutigeromorpha > Scutigeridae > Thereuonema > Thereuonema tuberculata. The sequence continues at coordinate 50,396,604 of JAFIDM010005346.1, read as the reverse complement.
ACAAAACTGTAAGCGCTATCTTAATTATATACGAATTTTAGTTCAATAATTTAGGAAATTTTAAATTTCTGTGTATATTCACGTTTATTTATTTAATTTTGAAAGAATAATTTACTTGATATTATATTTGGATATATTATATTATATTTGGAACTGTCTTTTCGTTCCAAATGGATTCACAGTTTTAGTTACAAAATTTAAAATTATTAACTTAAACTTAATATCTATATCTTTAAAATTATATAAAGTTCATTTTTCTTTATTAATTTTCAGTTTCATGAAACTGAAAACTAAATAACAAGACATTAGCCGCATAAAAAAAAAATAAAACATAATGTATACGGATTATATATATTTATATAACAGCTTCAGAAACTAATTAATCAATTAATTTTCGAAGTTATATTCTTTTTCTTTTCCCTTTATTTAAACAAAATGATTTAATTAAATAAATCGAAAGTTGTTAATTCGTTATCAATTGTATGGAAATGCGATTTAAAGGAATGGAATATTTAGCTATAAAGGGTGATTTTCAAAACTTTTGTTTCCAATTTTTATAGCAAAGCATTTACTTTGCAAATCGTTTATCTAATTTTTTTTCTTTATTTTTTTGAAAACGACCTTCAGTTTTACAAAGATTTAGAATTATTAATATTTATTCAGTGGAATGTTGATAAACGAAGTTGTACGGAAGGTTGTTTCAGGATTTATAAGAACGAATGTGGCATGACTCAGTTGTCATGTGAAGCTACCTAACCTGTTTGCTTCCCTTTTACATTCTAATTATCGCGCGACATCGCAACTTCGATTGATGAAGGAATGGAAAGTTATTAATGATCTTTTGTTCCATTTGAGAACTTTTGAGTCCATCAACAGTTCTAGGTCATCTCTTTCCAAGGTTTCTTACCAGAAACCGAAATTATAGAAGTCCATAGGAGATTTATTTGGTAATTTTACGGCAACTCTACGCAAAAGCCGGAATTCCCATTTTTTGAACCATTCGATTCCTGTACATCACTGTTCATTTTGCTGTATGAGGCGAAGTTTAGTCTTTATTAAGATTGTAATCCTTGATGAACTTTGCATTTATAAGAACGACTATCACAAGTCATGAAAATTTTTTTTTCGACAATACGACGCCAAAAGTTTCAGAAGGGTTAGATCTGTACAAGCATGAGTGAGTGTCAACCGTATATGAGATGGAAAACTATTATATCTAGGGGAAAGATAAGGTATTGGGGGAGGGGGACAGGGGAGATAGTAAAGATGATGTAAGTTGCAGACAACAAATATAAGATTGGGAGAAGTGATCGAAGAATCTATAGGTAGGGAATAGCTAGTAAAAAGTTTTGCAGAGATTGATAAGTTGGTGTGAACGTGATATTGGGGAAAAAAACCCTCATATTTTAGGAATACTGACATTATATAATTTAGAGAATGCAAGCATAAGTACGGAACATGTACTATAGCCGTTCACTCATTAACTTAAGAAGGGATTGAATAATCTATCAAGTAACAGGCTAAATTGAATTCAGCAATCGTAATAGCTGATTTAACTGTTTGGCAAAGTACTAGATGCTGAGGAAAGCTAGTGTTACTTATTCACAGATATGATAATCACAGTCAACAAGTATAGAATTGGGAAAGCTATTATTTCAAGAAAGCTAATATAATTTAAGAGGAGAAAAGTGACATACTTTGAACGTCTGTTAAGACATGGCAGCCTTCAGAAGACATTCCAAGAAGAATAATGAAGAAAAGAGTGGGAAGACAAGAGGATCGCGTATAATGATAACATAAGACAATAGACCTTCCTAACTTAAAACGAATTTGCAAGAGAAGCACAGAAAAGGACCAGGTTAACATATGGTAGTCAACCTGCTTGATGGAGAATACAGGTGATGAAGATCAATAAAGTTTGGAAATATTTTATGGAAAAGCAGAGATAGGGAAGATAGAATCAACAAGTTTAACAAGAGACAGACGCTTATAATTTTGAGAGTTTTTGTGAATTTGGGAAATAATATCTAAGGGGAAGAAAATCATTGGCTGGTACAAGATGGTACAACTTTGATAAACGTATATAACATACACAAATATGAGATAATTAGAATGCAGGAAGTGTAGCCTGAGGATAGCTAACGTCATTTGGTGTCAGCTTTTATAAGACTCTCTCTGTAAGTTGGGCGGTGCAGGCATTTAAGATAAGAGGAAGGGATATATGGAAGAAAGCTACTGTAGATGGAAAGCTAATTAGGGTAAAGCTAATACAAGCTCCGCTGAAATAGGATAAGTTGGAATCAACAAAATAACGTTGGAACATCTACTATAGATTTGAAATATCTGCTATAATTTGCAGAAACTTTTTATTCATAGCGAGTGCAGGGATAAGTGAGATGAAGCTACTATGATTGAAGGAATCTATTACAACATGTGCAGAGATATGTTAGAGTCAAGAAGAATGACGTTGGGAAGCTATTGTAATTTTGAGACGGATAGCAAACTTTCAAAACAATCAGAAAGTAAAAATAACTTTGTTTTATACTTTGTTTTATCTTCTATTTGTAGAGTCGAAACGAATCTGATATTGAAAGAAGCACTTCATATAATTCCTATTAATGAGGAAATAAAACATAATAAAAACATGATTATAAAATATTGTAATTACAGCCAGTTTGTTTATGTTGGTTTTTAAAAGAATCTTTTGTTTTCGATAGTTTTTGTTTGCTGTTTTCAATCAGTTCTGATCAGAAATCGCGTACACCTTTACTTCGTCAACAACTTCAGTGTTAAAAGTATGTTGATCTTGATGAATCCCAATAGTAAACTTGAACTACTTTAATATTTACCTGTTGATGGCACATTGAAATGGCAGTTATGAGAAAACTGGTTTATGTATAAACATTGAAAATCGTTTCCTTTGAAGGCTAAGAATTCCTTTGAAGGCTAAGCAAAATGAATAGATAGAATGTCAGAAGGAAGGATGCGTAATGCAGCATTAGTTTTATCTGTTCAATAAAGTTTTTTAGCTATTATATATAGTATTAAATGGGTGATCGCACTATTATTTTTCAAGGAATGTGCTGTGGATGATAGTATAGTTAAATAATTAAATAAATAGGTAAATTAATTATTTTGCGTTATTATTATCTTACAGGAAAAAATTGTATGAGTTGTATTGGAAGTTTCATGGGTAGTTAACTGCCTTAGAGCAATCTGGTCCAATTCCTTGGAGCTCCTGTTGAAAAATATCAGCCTTAACAAAAGTTTCTATTTCTTACAAATGCAGTAATAGTATTTTTGTTTTGTTTTTATGGATGAAGTTTTCAATTGGTTTAGTGATAGTCAAATACATATACTCTGCTGAAAACGCACCAGATAACAGTTATCATAGAAACCTTAAAAGTAATTCTCATAATATAGTACAATGAATTATCTTCAAATTTATATATTATAGATCAATGACGTATTGAAAGAGTAACCGTATCTGGTTTTTATCGTTCCTTTGACAAAACTTAATATACAATTTATATATTTATTTATATATTTATTTATACCGTATTTATTACGGTATAAACGATAATATTTTAATAAATTCAAGATTGCAAGTGGTTAGTAATTTATCGTAATTCCTTTATTATTTTTCAACCTTATTATTTAACGTTATTCAGTTATCAAGTGAAGATTCTGGAAGTTTAATAATATAGTTATTGAATTCCACTTGTTTTTACAATATATTTTAAAGAAAAAAATTTAATATACAAAACATAAAATAACATTTCTAAAAAAGAAACCATTTTGAATTTTAATGATACTTCATCAGCTTGAACATTAATCTGCTACACAAATACATAAATGAAAAGGTTTCAGTGAATGTTTTAAAAAATTCCGGAGTTTAAAAAAAAATGATGAAAATACTAAAATAAGAAAATTAATGAAAAGTCATCTTAAGAAGCTAAATTACTTACCCGTATTGAATATTTTAAATCATTTAATTATTATATTTCAATCGGATTGCTTGCTCACCTTCCTCAGACATAATCTAGTAACTCAAATAGATTTCAGATGTCTGATGTCTGATGAAGAAATCAGGCTGAAATATTGTAACTATTAGTTACAGCAAAGAAGTAAATGATCTCTTCAGACTGCAATGCAGGCCTTACAGCGCCTTTTCATTATGGCTAAAGCTTGTAGAACAGTGCTGAGGATATTAATGACCACTCACATAAAAGAGCAGCCTTAACAAGAATTCTCGGAAGAGTAAGTTTTCTAGGAGGAAACAAATGCAGTTGAATCGGATTCAATAGAAGAATTGATTGATGAATACATTTTCCTGTTCAAGGTATTAGTCCAAAACATGATCTCCTCTGAATAACATTGTCCATTCGAAGTAACTTCCTCAATGATGTGGAAATCTGTTATAGTAATTTCTGTCCACCCTAATGATCGCTATCTCTGATATTTGAAGGCTGATATCGTATACAATGTTCTCAACAGATAAAAAGTCCTTCTGGATTGTAATTGTTGAGTGATCTCAGGAAAGAACTTTTGTGTGTCCCAAGTTTTGTATTAACAACACCATTTGAAACACTCACGTTCAAAATGAGAGAACATGACACAGATAATTCATGCTCATCAGTGTTTCCCAGGTAACTGCAATCTTCTGGCAGAAAACAGTTTTTTCTGGCCATCTGGCAATATTCTCTTTATCCTAACACAGTTTCCATAGCCTCGAATACCTCCATTTTTTACATATTCAACTTCTGGCCGTATCACATTCACTTATTCCATCACCATCTCCATCCGATCAGCAAGAAGTCATGGCACAGAATCAGCTAAATGATGTGTATTACACTTAAGAGTTGATCTGTCGAGCATTACCGATAACAATTCCTAATATGGAAAGCAACTCTGGCACACATTTTTATAGCGACTCATGATTTCCATATTGGTCATATTATATGACATATGCAACGTGCTTGTTCAATACCTCTGTCAAAAAATTTCAATTTTAAATATTAAAAAAAAAGAAGAGGAAAAACGATTTATAACTTAAGTTTTATCTTCAGTTATTGAATTACGATATCAGATGAACTGTTACAAATTTTACTGTTACTTTTGTTTCCACTTTAGTACAAGACTTAAGGGAATTGGAATTTTGACTTTTTGTTGGAACAGTTTGCGCCTTTCTTTTCCATTACCTTGTTATACAGACATATGAAAAGATTTTTATAACTTCCAACAACAGCATGTTCTGATGTTGAAACACGGGGACATTTTACAGGTCTGGGAACAGTACTTACCAATATTAAAAAGACAGTTCAAGAAAACTTGTAGAATTTGACCTTACCTGTTTAAAAGTCAGCAATCCTTTCTGCAATTATCAAAGATCTGAAAGTTTTCATGTAAACTGAATAAAACTTATTAATTGAATTAATATTTTTCAGGAAATGTACATATTCTATTCATATCATATACTACATAGATATTAAACTATTATTATGACGTTTTTCTTAATTGCGTAGTGGGCACATCGCTATATCGATATAACATACCGCCATATTTGAAGATTGTCCTAATTTCTCTAAATTTAACCTTCGTTTTAAGCGTGATATCCAGAGAATAGATAGCTAATTATCATCTTATTCAAACTAGTATAGTGTTTATCCTATATTTATATTATAGCACAAAATTTTACACACATATTTTTCCAATTAATTTTCATATGTCAGGGAAATTTCATTGCCAAACCCATAACAGATAAACATTTCATATCCATGTTGTACTAATCTCTATCATCAGGATTAAGCTATATTTAAAACTTTACACCCTGTCCTTTATATCTTAGGAAAAGTCATAAAATTTGAGTTGAGTTAAATAAAACAATCAACATATGTATTTTAAGAAATCTTTGTTAGTAAGAAAATAAGACAAGACCATTGAATTTCTTAGACAATTTGTTTTTTAATATTAATCTACAAACGAAACAGTATATTCATAACAAAATTTAAGAAAATCAAATTTCTATTACAGAGTTTCTTTTTTTTTTCTTTTTCTTTTCATTATTACTTGACTCTGCGAAACATACTGGTCACTTGTACAGTAGGAATTTACATTGAAACTGACTTCATATTAAGCTTTAGCTTAGGAATCATTTGATTTCGACATAAAAATTAATTTTGTAGTGTATTAAAAATCAATTCTCAACATGGTATGACAAAATGATCTTACAGTAATGTTACAAATGGTGAACAAACTTACTTTCTTTCATTTAGATTTCATTTTTTTCCCGTCACTAATAAAAAGCTTTACACTTTGGTTACTAAGAGGAGAACAAGGTTAATCCCCATTTCTCCTATTTTGACAAAGCCTTAAATAGTATTTTTTTTACATTAAGGAGACGTAACAATAGTAATATTTCGTTATTTTAAATTAGCAAATATTTATGAAGCTGTACAATATGAAGAATGATGTCAAAATATACAACTTAATATAAAAACCTTCATTAGAATCATAAATGAATTTGTTAAAAGTTAAAATATGAAAGATATACTACAAAATTAAATAAAAATATATATGAGACAAAAATAATTAAAATAAAGGTCTTCTCTTTTCCAAGTAAGTCAGAGTTAGGAATTTACTTTTCATTAAAAATGTAAAAGAAACTGATATTTCAAAGTAGAAACATTTCACTGAAATTTTTAGCAACACAAATAAGTTTCTTTAGTAAATTAGATTGTGCTACATTATTTAGTCTTCACAAGACAGCCAAAAATTTTGAGTGCATCGAATAAAGTTAGCTATGGGCCCTTCATCAGAAGACCATTTCGAGTCTATCTGTTGTGTTTTTTAAAATTTGGGGTGAAAATCTTAAAATCGCTTTCTTTTGATGATCTTCGAGCATCTTCAAAGACTAGTTGTAAGGAATTTAATGGCAGTTTTTATTTTAATGTGAGCCCAAAGACTGAAACTTGATCTCTTAGAAGTAATCGACATCAACGAGGAAAAGGGATGAAAAATTTTCTTATCCCACTTCAGGTATTATTATAATATGGGTCTTCCGTAGACTATTTTTAAAGAAAATATAATTTCAAATGCCCCTAATTGCAACACATGATTACAGACTTACATCACTACGTAATACATACGTATAAGCAACTTTTTTTTTTTTACTGATAGAATTTCTGTTTACTGAATTTATTTCTGATCTTTCTTATTTTAACAAGTTTAAAAAAAAATAGATCTCAGAATCATAAACTTTTTTGCAGTAAATTTCATTTAACATAAGCAAATACTTCGTAATATGTATTCATAAGAGAATATTTTTTTTTATAACTTCCGAACAGTCATTCCTAAATTACAAGTGATGGTTAACTATCAATAACTTCAAAATTAATATTAAGAGGAAATATATTTTCTTGTTTTTGATAAAAACAATATTTTATTGCACTGAGTGTCGTATATTAGCCTGAAGCGCGAGAGGCAGAACATTCTGCATAGGGCAGTTCTTCAATATCAACTTCAGCAAAACAACATGGTGGGCATCTATAGAGTGCAGCTTGCTAATCTTTTACTTAGCTTAAAAAAAGGAATTTCTTCATCAGGACACTTTGCAATTAGATATTTTATTTAGTTATTTCAGAAGCAAGTGATTAGAATACAAACATTATATTTCTCAATCAATTTATAAGGGCGCTTACATTGTTATTGTTGGATTGGCATTATAAGTGAATCTAATAAACAAAACATGGACTGAAGGCAAGTCAAGGCACAAAAAAATTAATATTTTTATTGTTCTCTCTATATACTTGCCATTAAGTTTCAGTAATTCTTGAAAATTCCACAAAAACAGATTTCGCTGTTTCTTCTGAAGTCATAAGAAGTCTGTCTCGAATAAATCCAATTTAGCAGGTTTTAGAAATTAAGAAGTTATGTCTCTTCTCACTGTAAGTTGGTCCCTATCAAAAAACAGTCCATTATATCTCGTTAAAAAGTTTCTCATTGTACAGTGACTAGTATAAGCTTCCACGGAGTTTACAAAAGGCAAATGACTAGACGACAGGATAAACTAAAAAAATATTAGAAAATAAAATAAAAAAACAAACCATTTAAGCAGTATAGAATAGGCTATCACAGGAGAACAATGTGAAAGCGTCGGACTTCTTAAAGAAAATATATCCAAACGAACTTAATGGTAATAAAACTTAAGAAATATCCAAAATGCATCACAGTTCAAGTTAGTGCTTCAGTTATATCAGCTTCTGCAATTAAAGGAAATCACAAGCAGTGTAGGAATTGCAGTCAAATATATTTATTTCTCACGAAAGATGTCTGATGTAAGATTTCTTAGATATTTAATCTTCTATTTTCCAGTTATTGTTAGGATTTCCTAATAAAATTTCTAATATTATCAAAGCCAAAAAACAGGTACAGAAAGAAAGTGAAATATACAGTATATGTATATGATACAATCTATTTCATTATAACTTTGGAAACTGTCTTGCTTTGTAGTCAGTGTCCGTAACCATTATCAATAACTCCTCTACCGAGGATATTAGGAATAAAAACTTGAATAAAATCCGTGAATGCTAATGAAACAGAGGTCTCAGACTCCATTTAAATATCTCACTACCTACAAACGTATACTTTCAGTTTATTGTGGAAACAGAATCATAAAAACTATTAGTACTATAAATATTTTATCTTATTATTATTAATTTCCAACTGGTAAGTTATATGATAAGCCAAACTTTTAATCTGTTTGCCATTTCGTAATAACAGCTGAAGTCGAAGACGAAAATTAAGATAGTGTTGAAAAATACATTGAAATTTGAAACGAGCTTTATATTACTGAAGCACACTTGAAAAATAATAGCACCTTCAATGTCAACAATGTAATTGTTTACTTACATTTATGCAATAGAGTTCAAAAACTTAATGTTGTAAACAAATTTTCTTTCATTAAAATACAAAATAAGTTATTTTATAGTGTTTAATGTAGATTCATGTTGCAGTTGTAAGAGATACCATCTAAATTTCTTATAAACTCATGGAAATCCGACGCCGATCAGACAAACTAAAGCAACCATGTGTGAATAATTACGATTTGTTTGTTTGCTGAAATAGGAAATGCAAAATAGAAGCTTTGGTTTTGAATAAATCTCAGAAACATCTCGGTTGACGACTAAATGGATATCATATGCAAACATTTACATTTAACAATGATTTTGTTTTAGGTATTTTGCTTTGTTGTTTATCTCGAATATATTTCTTGTTTTCTTATGTTTTACAAAGGATCTACACAAAGAATTAGTATTTGATACAAAAACATACATTCATTAGTTCCTTCAACAATGATAAAATGACATAGGAGGCAACATAGGGAAAGGGAACATAGGGGAGGTCAGAGGTCACAAGGTAGAATCTAAATTCATTTTATATACAAATCTTTCTATTCGGGACAAATGGAAAGGCTATTTTGTGAGAAGGAGGTAACAGGGAATGTCAGAATAGACTTTGCGATAAAAAATATACACAAATCTATCGAAAACTGGAAGTTGAAATAATTCCTTTGGTTTTTTATTTTTTTTCCATCTAAAAGCAATTTTTAGTTTGAAAATCCCTTTTGTTTCACTATTCGTAGAGGTTTAGGAAAAAGCGTGAGATTTATAGATTCGAATAAATTATAGTTTTAGTCTAGTACATAAATTTTCTAGCAAGTCTCTAGCCCCATTTCTACCGAACTAACTTTCCATTGAGAAAAAAAGAAATGTTCAAAAATAAAATAATGCTTCGTAATGATTTAAGTAATTTGTAAAATGTAGGATTGGAGTTCAAAACATATTTTGGTAAAAACTGTTTTAAAATCATTGCATAGAACTGTACTTAAAATTACATAGAAAAATTTGCTGATTGTTTTTTTTACTTTGATTTTTTTTTTAACATAACAGAAAACAAAATTAACAAATTTTAATATCACTAAGCAAAAACGAAAAATAAGTTAAAAGAACAAGAGATGCATTCTAATTGTGTGCAACTGCTAGCGCTACGTTAGACGATAGATTTGATACAGCAATAGAAAGAAAGGTGGGTAAAGGGAGTGTTATGAAGTGGAGGGGTTTAAGGGTGGGACAGAACGTTTTGGTCGTGGCCGTAGTGGATTTGGTCAGTCTGCTGAATGTGAGGCGGTCCAGACTACCGAAGAGATCATCCACTTTGTAGAACCTTCTGGTTTCTTATTTTTTTGAAAAGAGAAGACTGGAACGCAGAAAGTACTGTGGTCTCTGTGTTCCACTCCTCGGACTAGAACAGACATCCAGTCACTATATGGCAGGGTTGTACAACGAGCAGAAGAAGTCCAGGCTTTGGCCGAGGGGATGGGCACTGTTCGCAGCTTTGGTACACTTGGCTAAGATTGAAGGACAGTCTAAAACGATGACCTCAATAGTTTCTTTGGTATTTTTTCATGACTTTGGTTTTATTGTCGTTTTTTTTTTCCTTAACAAGGCCCAATTGACTGTAAGCTACCCGAGTGCCCTACGCCAAAGCAGAAATCTGGGCTTACAAACCCCACAGTAACAGTTTTCCACTTGCAACCAGCATTAGGTGCTGGGGGAAGGGAAGGGGAGTGACGCAAAAGGACCCCCTCACCGACGCAACATTAGGCAAAGGACAATAACCAAGGACAGCAACCAGGAAGAGGCAACAGTGGTCGGTGACTGATTTCCAGGTCGAACTAGAAGAGAAGAAAGATATAAATGTGAAACACAAACAAAAGAAAATACATAACAAGAACAATGAAAATTAACGAATTTTGTTTGAAGATTATTCAATTAAAAATTTATATTCATTTTTTATTTTAATTATTTTAAAAAATTTTAAAGTTGGATGAATACATATTACACTGGTTTTAAAAAAAATGACGGCTTTTTAGAGACTTTTTCCAATGCTCTTATTACCTGTGAAAGAATACACAGGGAGTAATAAAAAAAAGTTTGAAGTGGCTTTAAAAAAATATATTTATTGAATTAATGCTATTGTAAAATATTTTCATTTTTGAACAAAAGAGCTTAATATAAATTTAATTATCTTTAAACACTGCGCTAAAATACTTTTAAACTATATTGGTGAGAGTCTGGGACAGCCGTTTCGTCCTTTTTGTGGGCTCGTCAGCAAGACCCACTCGCCATATGAAATGCTCAAGTGATAAGGGAAAACTATTTTGTTTTCTTTTGGAGGGGACCACAGCCGGGTGCGGGAGTGGTTTCCCTTATCACATGTGCACTATCTGAACATTTTATCTGGTGAGTAGGTCTGGCGGACGAATCCACAAAAATGACGAAACGTCCTTCCCAGACTCTCACCGATGAAACCTCAGATATTTTTCATTTTCTGTGTCATTTATTTATGCTTTTGTATTAAAAAATATCTTTTCGTTTTAATTACACAAGACAAATTTCATTTTTGTTACTGCTATCTTTATTTTGCCGTTTCAAAATTAAAATTAATAATTATACATAATCTGTAAGTAAAATATATCATTTAAAGCAGAAACATTTTAAAGAAAAAATCAATGTTCGACCATTCTTCATCATCGTCCCATTCGTCATCTGAAAGAAAAGTACGTTTTGATGTTAGCCATTTTCAAATATCCTAATTTTAAAACGGTGAATATTTTATTCCCCTGGCGGGAAAGTAAAGAAGTAATAGAAAAATAAGACAACATGGCTTCCACTGAAATATGTTGAATGTCTTGAAGTATTTGGTGAATGTTTTATTTCCCTGATGGTCAAAAATGTTTTGATAGCTTGTAGATTTCATCCAGAATGAGGAAAAATTATGGTTTCCATAGTTGTAATTTTTGGTTGATTTATAGGGAACAAAAGATAATAGAATTACATTTCGGTAGCAGAATTAATATGTTCTTTTAAAAGACATTTCGTTTTATATATAAACTTCTAGACTTATCAGGAAAAAAATCTTGTATATTATCCTTAATAGAAAAAGATTAATAAAAAGGCGATAATATAATCTATTTAAACTGCCCGTAATGCTTGCTATGAAATCATTGTTCCTTACTCCTATTTTTTATAATTTCCGAATTTTGCGGAAAAATAACTTGTGTGTGTTTGACATTGCAGCATAATACTGCTTCACTGCATAGTTCTTTTACAGTACATGGAAATTGTCCAGTGGTTTTAAGTTATTATATGAAAAATTACTATCTAGTCCAATTGTTAGAATAAGTTAATTAATTAAGATCATTTCATGATCTTGTTTCGTAAATATGTAAATATGAAAAATATACTTTACTTGCATTTACTTATAATCTTTCAATACGTTAAAATAATAAGTAATGTTAATAAGCAAATGTGATAATATACAAAGCTTTAACTTTATTTACTGTTCTATCTAGTCCAGCTTGCACTAAAAAATATTAAAATAACTCAAAAGCCATGTTTTCAAGTTAAGCCCTATTTAAAAGTATATTCTGTAAAGTAATTTGGTACAGAATATCACTTTTTTCCAAAAGAATATATGAAATTAAGTTCAAAGATGAATGAGATTACGGGTGAAGCATATATTGTTTTTTTTTTTGTTTTTTTGTGAGAAGTATTTCGTTACTTACAACAAAAAAACACTTGAAAGATTGATGAGTGATCTATATATTTTCAATGGATCTTCACGAAAGGTTTAGGTCACCTAAGGGGTTGCAGGATTCCAGGATTTCATGACCAATGAGTTTGGGTTCGATGGACACCCATTTGCCCACAGAAATCTGATAAAAAATTTTACAAGGTCTGTAAAAGTAGAAAACCACCAGGACTTGTCCGAATAAGGAAAAAAACACAAGAAAAAAATCGAACCACGCTTACCACTTGAGCTACCAGATTCCAATCAATGAAAATGTCAATATGACTTCAACCAAAAATGCCCATTTGACAAAGGTAAACTCAAAATCCTAATAAAGTTTTTTTGGTTGGATCGTTGAATATTTAAATTCAAAAATTTTGCACATTGTAGTTATAAATAGAATTAACTCACTAAGAATTTCTGTTAACTGCTCTGTACAGACTTTTTCCAGATATTTTTTTTCTCTTTTGGCTTCGGTGTTCAGATACTCAGTTTAATTGTTCCTTCTACAAATAATTAATCTTATCTGACAGGTGTTCTTATCAAATTACGAGATTATTTCTTCATTTGGCTCTAACTTAACGTCGACTCATTTTTCCTTTCGCTAAAATCAACTTCATTAAGTTTCTCAAAACTCGATGACAGAAACTAATATAGGAAAGATGTTTTTCGCCATTTTTCAAATTGGGGTTAAAAAGAATAAAAAAATCATTTAGTGGCACTGAACTTAAAGTTAGCCACTATATGGATTATTAAAAAATGTTCAGAATTTATTGTGGATCAAAAAAAATTGCTTGGAGACTGAAATATGTTTTACTGATGCACCTAGCTTTTGCGAAAATGTTTGAAATGAGAAAGAAATGAGGTTAACCTTTGTGTTTTGTAATTATTTGTTGAAAATCGTTGAACTTAAGCGAAGCATCTTATGTTCGACAGCTGGCAACTTTTAATTTCAGGGATAAATCTCCAAAATTATGAAGCTATTGAAAAATCAGTTTTTACAAATGCATGAAAACAAAACAAAAGTAGATATTTATATAAATCGGATGCTTCAAGAATAATATTCGATAGAACAATTTTGTAACTATGGTCAACGGAAATATTGAATTTACGGATATAATCCGGAAACCGTTTGGCAGATTTCAAAGTTGTTGTTTTTTTCATTGAAATGTTTTTTTTCATTGATGTTGCTGAGGAGATTGTTGTAAAATAATTAAACTGAAAATTTATCGTGTGATTGAATAGTAATCACTAAAAAAAAACTTTTCGCAGGGGTTGAGTCTGTCTGTACAGCAATAATCGCGCTCAGCTACAATTTAGTAGCAAGATGGCGATTCTAACTCCACTTCAAACTTAAAACGTCTGTGCAATGATTAATAACTACATGGTATATTGTTAAAAATGCCAAGAAAGTAGTTGCCTGACATAACTAAAAAATATTTTTTTTTAGTTACTAAAAATTACATTTTCATGAAATTATTTAATCATCTCAACATACAGTAGACCCTCATTACAACGGACTAACAGGGGCTGAAGTTTGTCCGTTTTAATGAAAGTCCGGTTTATAACAAATAATTCTTATAGGGGTGTAATTCAGCAGGGTTTACATCAATGAAAGTATAATAGTTAGCTATAAAAAGTATTTATTATATATCAAATAAAAAACAGCCTTCAATATATTAGGTTGAATTGAAAAAGATATGTACGTATACACTGCATTAATCTTTAGAACAAGAAGGTCCTGGTTCATGTTGATTGCTTACATTCATTGGTTTGAAAAAATAATTTATTTTCTGCTGGGTTTGTTTGCTTCTTATATCTTCAGTTAATAACTGACGGAAGTGCCGTAAGTTTTCATAATATGCAAACACATTTTCATTTGCCGATTGTTCAACATATTCAATAACAAAATTTAATTGGTCTTTCACTTCGCTCACCTTAATTGTAGACTGCCAATTTTTTTAAAAACTATCCGTTAGAAGCGACGTCCGTTATAATAGGGTCCGTTATAATGAGGTTCTACTGTATTTCGTATTTTTTTCCCACGAGATAAATCAAGAAATCCATCAATTAACATAAAAATAGTTCTTAAATAGTAAGAACTAAAAAAAACTAATTACCAAATGCAGATAATGTAATTATTATTAGGATTTATAGTCGATTAAAAATGGTTTAAGACTATAAAATTGAAATTATCCCCAGTCAGAATCTGTATGATCCTTAAAAGAAATTTAGTTTTTAAGGACAAATCATTATATTTGTATATAACATTTAAGCTACTTTTTTATGCAGTTTCTTTCCTTGGTACAGAATGTTAAAATATTGCAGATTTATGAATTTACTTAAGTATTTATATTAATATTTACTAAGTATGTAGTTAAGAAACATTAATGTTAATGTTTTCACGGAACACGAAATGTATTCAGAAATTAAATAATTTGAAGACTAATTTGGTGGATATTTTAAGAATAAATATATTATTCATTAAAACAGTAGTTTGTTATTTCTTGACACTAACAATGTTAAATGTCTAGAATCATGATTTTGAAATTTACATCAGTCTGTAATTAATCAGCAGGAAAACAATTGATAACTATTTTACAATTAGCACATAATTTGAGTACTAGAGTGAAGGGTGTATGTATTTATTTCCCCCCACTAAGAAATTCGGATGCATCAGCTTTGGTTACCAATTGCTAACCAGAAAAAATAATAGGCCTACTGAAAACAATATCTACAAGTGTGGATAAAGAACCTTCTTTGATAACAGTGGTGTTTGAAATATCTATGTAAAGTTCTACAAGTATGATGTGAAGTGTCTTAACTAGTTGGAACGTTGAAATTTTTCATTTCAACTAAAAAAAAATCTCTTTAAAAACAGATAGGCTTATCTAATTTATTATTTTCGTTCCAATTTTCAGTCCAATCTTCGCAACGACATCGCAATAGTTAGTCTACTTGGAAGGCAGTAGGTATGTTTTAAATTGATGACTACTTTTTGTCTCTGAGTAGAGTAAAACCGTTTTCAAAGGTGCGCATGTGCAGCGTGAAATGTGCCAACTTTTTCATTAAGCCTACTAAAAATTAGTGCTATGAAATCGTGAAAAATAAAAATAATCAAATAAACACATCAATTTTTAAAAACCAATACAAGATTCAAATCACAATATCTGCAAATATTGAAATATTAGAAATTCTGATATAAAATTTTACAATATTAAATATATTATCCTTTAGCTTTGTTAGAATTCTCATAGAATTAGAAATAAAGTTGAAATACATATGACTGCTTCTTAAATTGTTAGTATTTAGAATAATATAAATTAGTACAAATTTATAATTTTATTTTTTAATATTGCAAGTTATTAAAGATAGTAATTACTTAATTTAAATTGTTTATTAATGAAATTAATTTTTACATAAAATTTGATAAATAAAAATAGCAATTTTTTCACTTGCTAATAACTGTTTAGAAACTAAAGATTTTCAAATATTATATTTCTCAAATAAAGGTTTTAAAATTAATAAAAAAAATTAATATAATTTTGAAAAGTTCAATTTTGAAGAATTTAAGATAATTTCTATACTGTAGTTATAGAACAATATTATCAATTTTTCTTGAGGAAATGTAATATAAATCATAGTGCTTGAAAAATCTTGATGAATCAAGGCAAAACGTAAGAAGCTAAAGTGTATATATGCGACAGTACACAAATAACACTAAAGTGTATATATGCGACAGTACACAAATAACACTAAAGTGTATATATGCGACAGTACACAAATAACACTAAAGTGTATATATGCGACAGTACACAAATAACACAGTCTATTAGTAGGATTCCGGATCAGCTATTTCAAGCAGAATGCTGTATATTAGCCAGTGATACAAGGATCAGATGATGCAGAGTAGATGGAATGCCTCAGTGGAATCTTTGGTTCAAGTAGCAATAAAAGGAACAACAGAAGAATATCACTGATGTATTATCCTTATTGCTTTGTAAATGAAAGCATTTACCTTTCTTGCTATTTAAAGCAGAAACGTAATAAAGCAAGAAAAATGAAAAACTACAAAATATACAAAATATATTTAAATTGGTAAAACTAGCGAATGCTTCAAAAAACCCAAACTGCCGGAGAATCGTATTGGTACAGCGTGTGATACTCAACTGCAAAGTACACTTTCTTTACCCATAAATACAGTTTTTAATTCATTTTGGGGGGAAAAGACTTCTTTAATTAAAAAAAAGTCATTTCCATTTAATTTTGTATTTTCTTCAATATTTGCAGATAAGAATTGTATTCTTATACATTTACCATCTACAACAGCAACAAAATCAAGAATTTTCACACTACAATTATAGAAAAATATACAGTCAAACTTTAGACCAATTGGAAATAAAGAAAAAAAATACCCTTAGGAAAAATCTTAATATAATTAATATTGAAATTACATCAAGAAATGCTGAATGAATAATATATAAAATATTTATCTTATGATAGTAAATGAACAAAATTCATTGTCTTCATCGGATATTGACTTTCACCCAACGGTCATAAATTATACTTTTGAAAACAAAAACCCTGAAACTTTCCACTTTAATAAGGGAATAAACTGCAACAAATATTTAGGGTTTTCTTATTTTCTTTTTGTGGTCTGATAAAACATATTAATGTCTTGTAAAGAAAAATCCATATAAAGAAGTTCAACTGTATATTTAAAATTAAAAATATTAACTTACAGTAAAATAGAAGGCAACACTGAAATTACACGTGCAGTTGAATGTAGCGAATGCTCTGTATGTATTTTAGAAAACCAAAATGAAAGCACAAAGAAAGCATAGTGATTAGATATCATGCAATTCAGGGTATGCGTTAGCATATAAAAGCATATAATATTGAGGAAAATGACTGTAAAAGAATAGAATAGAACTGCATGCATTTTTGAATAACATATTTTTTAATTACTCTTCAAGAATTTTATTTTGCAAGTTATTTTATAAGAAAATACTTTGTTAGTTTTCTTTGGAGAAGCAATAACATACAAGTACAAAAATATTTTGCTAGTTTGCTGATTCAAGATTACAAGTTATTGACATTGATATTCATTTAATCTTCTATCTGTTGAGTAGTGCAGCAAATCCTATAAGAAAACCATAATTAA
>JAFIDM010005346.1:50321642-50342698 GCA_023159025.1 Thereuonema tuberculata | reverse complement strand
GTCCTGGATTTCCGGTATCGAAAACATTAAGAACAGATCAGTGATTCCTTATTTATGTGCGTGTTGGTTTTTTCTTATGATGTTAATACCTACTTTTTTTCCATTAAACATATGCTTTTTTTTTTATTGATATTTGATACATTTTTTGCTTGATTTTCTGGTGAAGTTACAAAAAAAAAACGTATGTTATCTTCATCTGCCAGACATTATTTATAATAAACTTTTGCTTTGTCTAACTTATTTAACTTTTGTGATTTTTGGAGAAAAATGAGAGGACATGAAAAACCAAAACAAGCAATAAAATAGTTGTTCTTTACTTTCCCATTACCTTCTCTTACCTTTTCCTTTTTTTTTTCTAGTGAGACTTACAACAAGTCATACGTAATTTTAATAACAACAATAAAATCCTAATAAGAATCCCATCTTTCTACGTCTTACTTGATTTTTAAGGAAATTGATGCATTGATGTTTTCCAAACAGATGTACGATTACGTTCAATGTAAAAAAAATATTAATTTCTATATAAAAAATCACTTGCTTAATTTGGAACTTTCTGTATCCCATTTTTTTAAACTTTATTATTACCAACGCGTTGGCCAACAGAACAGTTGTAATGGTCCACAGCAATTTCAAAGAAATTCTTGGAAAGAGTTTTCATGGAAAGAGTATAGAGATAACTAAACTAATAGTAAACTAATAACTAAATAAAATGTTTAAAATGGGTTACATTTTAAACTAAACAATTTTATAAAGAACCACATTTTAGACCAATAAAATATATTAAATAAAATACATTTATTAAATATATTTAATATCCGCAAATTTTCGGAAGGAGAAATCTTTCCTTTTTCAAGCCAATTTCAGAAACAAGGAAATTGTTACTTATAAACAATTTTACATTTTTTTGGCTGGTTTTTCCTTAAACTTCTTCCATTTTAAATTGAAACTATTTAAAATAGTTTTTTTCTTTGCCCAATTGTTGCAACTTTTACATGAAACACCAGGAACTGTCTGGCCTAAACAATTACTTCCCCACTCATATTCTAGGCTAATTAACTTTAACTGAGGAGGATGAGTTAAAATTTATGTTTTAGATACTAAACAAACAGTACATGCTATTATCTAACATAAGCAACTGTGTTAATCTGTTTATAAAGTAATTAACTATAGATATATACTAATGGAACTCTGATCATTGGAAAAATTTGAAATTAAAATCACTGAGATCGTATGAAAACAGTGATGTTCATTTGACATTAGTTGCACTGTTGAATACTTGAGTATTCAATTTTATTTAGTTATAAAAATAACTTTTAAGAGAATACTTTTATTTCTTTTAAATAGAATGGCAATAGACTACTAAAAAATCTTTAACGAGTGAATAATTAACGGTTTAAATTTTAAAAACTTCTAAAAACACACTATATACAATTAAAAACATGGTAACAAGTTTCAACTACCTTTTCCGGTAAGCCATCCTCAGGTCAGCCAACCATAATAGACAAATCCGATGACAAAGGATGATAAATTAATTATGCAAAGGGCATTTATTGGTTAACAAAACCCATAACCGAATGGCTGAACGTTTCTTCCTCACTTTGGTCTGGGAATGGCTTCCAGAAAAGATAGTTGAAACTTGTTACCATATCTTTAATTGTGTATAGTGTATTTTTTGAAGATTGTAATATTTTAACAGAAAAATAATACTTTCAATATAATTAAATCGATTTAATTGATAATTCTTTGTTCAATATATAGTTGTTTTTCGCACATTTATATATCTTGTCACAAATTTCCTATCAGTATTAAATTTACATCAATCTTTATTTGCACACCTTCGTGTCTCGAGTAGAACAATCTATTCAATCCGGTTTTTGTTTTCATGAGTAGACAACGACAAAGACAAAATATTACATTTACATATTTTTCTTGCTTCATCGAAGTTTTTCAACTGCTACATTTTGAATGATTCTCCCTTCAAAGTTGTTTTGAAAGGTTGGGCGACCTTGACAGAAAAGTATTTTAAAAAAAATAATTTTCCAGAAAAAAAAGCAATGTCGTGTGTATGAAACTGCTGTGTAAGGAATCAAACAAAAGCAAGAAGACAGCGTTTTCAATCTTCTATCAAAACGGCAGAAAATCTGTCACCTGTCGGAGCGAAGTAAACAAAGGGAAAGAGAATGAGAGAAAAACTCCCAAGTAACTTGACACAAAAGAGACAAGGTTGCTTGTGAACTTCAACACCAGGCATCAACTGGTATATATCTTCCATCAGAGTTTTTCCTAGCATTGTTCAAGATGATCAGATCTTATTCCATCAAAAAATATCATTTTAGTCGTATAGAAAAAGACAGGTGAATTCAATAAAGACGAAACTGAAAATCTGAAGAAGAAACTCGACAAAATTTTATACTTCACGAAAATAACAACAACAAAAAAGGTTTTTGTTTTAGTAGGTGAAATTATTTTATTTTCACCTTATTATTATTTTTCTTTACTAAAGTAAATCAATTGACTTACTAATTCACTTGATGATTTTTCTGTTTGTTCGTTGATACGCCCATCACGCTAAAACCGCTGGACGGATTTTCATAAAATTTTGTATATAGTCGATTTCTTACCCAACTTAACATATAAGCTCATTAACAAATGACTGAGCTGATTTCTCTACAAGTTGGTACGATGGTTATTAATGGCAAACTTAAAGTATGAGCAAGATTATTTTATATCTACCCCAGCCGCCCTAGTCCTCAAAACAGACATCCAGCACTGCCTGCTCAGTCCCATTTAATCAATGGATAGCTGAGCATATGCCTAGGATTATTCTAAATTAATTGAATCTTAAATTACAATTGGCTTTTGAATATTTGTTTTTACTAAGGAATTGGGGTTTTTTTTTCCTAGCTTTCGTTTGTAAAGAGAGGTGAGGTTTATAAAATGACTATGTCTGCTCTAATGTAAGTGAATGTGGATTATATTTAAGTAATTTTTCCAATTTGTCTAAAACTACCGACTTCTATTCATTATAATTATTTTTTCTAAACATTAAAGTTTAAAGTTATTTTTAATTATAATTTCTATGTAATTAATCTTTAGCAAATGAGTCCTAGACCTTACCGATCACGGTACAACTGAAACGAGAAAGTTGTATTTCTGAAACTAAAGCTAATAGCGGAAATCCAATGAAAACAATGCCATGGGGGTGAAGTTGAACCTGAAACTACCTCATTCCTATGTTGTTTGGTTCCTCTGAACACGATGGTGTTTGTCGATCTTATCTTCTCTTCGGGAGTTGTTGGGGTGAACAGACACGGAAGGACGGACAGACAGACAGGACAAATGCAACAGCTACCGATATTACTCACTATCGCAATAGCTTCCAAAAATTCATTCAGTTTATTCAGGTAAAAAAACTTCAATGAATTTCAATAAATTAATTGTTCAGTTGTTACAAGTTGTGTGGTTCATTGTTATATTAAGATCTATCATTGACAATAATCTGTTATTATATGTTATAATAGCTTATAATTATCAGTCAATGACATGGTATGTAATGCTTATCAGGTAAAATTATTTCATATTATGCAAATTAAAGGAGAAACAATTGAAGTTGTATTTTATTCAAAATTCTCTATTAAACTTTATTAACGTATTGAATTTTAAAATTATAAAAAAAAAATAAAGTTATGAAGAAAACACTGCCAATCTTTCAGCCCCTTATATCTTATATTGGGTTTTTGAAAGATGTCAGATAAGAAATGTTTGGTATGTATGTAAAACAGAATTTAAACGTAATTCCTAAATACCAAAATAGTTTCCAAAATGCAGATTTCAACTTATGTTTATAAAATCTGCAAGGCCTTAAAAAGAGGTACAAAAAGACAGTGGGATGTAGCATTTTTTGTAAATAGAAGCTTTCAGCATTTCTATTTAATTGAAGCTTATATGCAATGATAACAGTTGTAACGTCACTAAATTTCTTATTTACCACTATTTCTTGTTTACATCTACCACTAAAATTCTTGTTTTTGTAAAATAGATATTTTTGTACAATACCTAATTATTGCGCCATAATGCTAATGCTTTTGAGGTTATTTTTTAATTGTATAAAATCCACAGAGATCTATTAATAAGCTTACATATTATAGTCCAGTTTCATCTTTATAGAATAACTACATTTTATCTTGATTTGAGATGGACGCAACGTGCCATCGACTTAAAATTACATTTTAAATGTTTTTTTGTTTATAGGCCTTTCTCGAATGCATCAAAAACTGCGTTAAATACGTTAGACAAAAGTTTTCATTTTTTGTTTACTACGAAGGAATAAAATAAACCAAGCAACTTTATAGCTATCTCTGCTAACGAAATATTATCTTTAAGGCTCATATTTATTTTCTTAAAGCTAAGGTATTTTGCTATAAGATCGATTGTTTTTCTTGAGGGAATTGAATGATGCTTTTTCGGAATACCTTTAATATCAGAAATTCCAAATCTCGTCGATTCGATTTGATTGAATAAGACTCCGTGCGCTTCTCCTTAAAATAAGGTCCAGGTCCAATCGACTTCTGAAATGAAGACGTACAACTCAAGGAGGAATCGCATTCTCTTTTTCCTGCGCTGCTTCCCGTTCCTGTTTTTGCCTGGGGGCAATCGATCGCCTATCACTCACCATTTCCAACTACGCAGTGACCGCGATAATCACTTCAAGGTTCACGACTCGTGAACTGGCTCTCTCTTCTACCTCTTGTCCAATGGAACCGGTCCTCCATCCAATTGAGAAAAGCAAGAGGATGGCGTGGACTAATGCTCGGGGAGGGGGAGGAGTTAAGCATGATTGATCACTTCGTTTCGCTCCAAGTACAACTCAAG
Organism: Thereuonema tuberculata; assembly: GCA_023159025.1. NCBI lineage: Eukaryota > Metazoa > Arthropoda > Chilopoda > Scutigeromorpha > Scutigeridae > Thereuonema > Thereuonema tuberculata. The sequence continues at coordinate 50,337,826 of JAFIDM010005346.1, read as the reverse complement.
TGGTTCAAAAGTGGTCCGAATGTTTTAAATTGAAATATCTTTAATGTGTTTGTTTCGTTTATGGAAAAAAAAAGCAATCTGTACCCTTCAAAAAGTGAGACTATTGATTATAAAAACGGTCAGTAGAAACATCTGCAAATTTTACAAAACTTTACAAAACAACTTTAGTATCTTGTATTAATTTTTAGTGAACTCTAATGAAGTATTGGAATTTAAGAGAAATAAATACAAAAGTGCGAAATCTGAATATATATATATATATATATTTTTTTACTGGGACTACAAGGCGAGCTGTTTAGACGACATCATATACCAACGAAATCACTTAAAAAGCCCCATCACAAAATAATAAAATCTAAAATTAGATTTTCGAATAAATAGTTATAACTATGACTTAGTTTAACTATACAAAAGTTTTATGAATATTGTCGCATAATTTCATTGTTTCATTGTGAGAAAACTTAACTACTTTTGGGATAATTATCAATACTACAAGGACGGACGAACATAGCAAATTATTTCATTTAGTTTCTTATTGACTCTCCTTTCAATTATTTTTGGCGCATTGCAGCCATGTATTTGTTTTTTCTCTTTTACAAACTTATAACGTACTATACGGAATCTAGTATTTTTAAAATAGTTATTCAGAATATCAAATACCTACTTATGATTTAATACTTTGTTATTCCTTCTCTATATTTTTATTAATTCCCACGAAGTTTTATTCACAGCTTTATGTAGATTTCGAAGTTGAAGTTAGAAGTTTACAACTTCAGTGATGAATAGTCCTAAGCTACCAAGCAAACCATAAAGCTGAGCGGAAATTCTGTAGCAATAGGAATATTGAAAACAACTAAACAATTGCTTGTATTAAAACAAATAGTGAATAATAATAATATTAGGTTAAAGAAATATCTAACTACAATATGCATTATGAATATACAGTATATTCATATTGCATAAGAAAAGTACAGATATGATCAACTTATTAACAGCTTAATGTAAGAAAAAAGCTTAAAATTAGAGATTTACAGCTATTGTTAAATAAGATCAAAGCTCTTGGACTAAATGCGCTTTAGTAGTAAGTATTAAAGCTTGTGTATACTGTGAAAACTAAGAAAGATGAAATCGGTGGAGAAATGTGCGCTTCAAAGTAACAAAATTCCCTTAGGAAAAGAACTACAAGGAATTATAGAAATTTTATTGATAACATTTGTGTCTGTTGAACACAAACGGTTCGCCATTATAAATGTTATATTTCAGATTGTGATTAACCTTTAGATTGAATAGTTAATTTTCTTTATCTTCATTTTCTTAAACTTCATTTATTTTAATAACATAGATGAGCAACAATAATGGAACGTGAAATGATAACTCATGTGGGTAATGATTGTTAATACTTCAGTTGTTAGTGTGGTGATGTGTGTGGAAAAAGATCTGAAATATGGAAAACAGAGTTGTGCCTAAAGATAAGAAATACCGATTAAAAAGAAATGTCCAGAAAGATGTATAACAAGTTGTAGTCAATATGACCTGTATTAAGAAGATGTTTAGTGGTAAAGAAACGTTTGTTGAATGTAAATGACCTGAAGTTTAGTGAGCCAATATGTATGAGAATACGAGGCAATGGAATATCAAAGTATGAATTTCAAAAAGCAGACTGTGTTTAATAAGGAAATCAGAAGAGTAGAAGATAACAATGAATATTTAATGTTGATTTATTAAATTTTTAAATAAACTACATAATAATTTTTAAGATTTTCTATGAAGTTAAATTCATACGAAGCTCAGCTTAAAGACTATGGTATACTAGATACAAATTTACTTAGTGTCAAAAATATACTATGAGACACAAGTTTGATTGAAATTTTATATACAAACTTTTGTGAACTTAGTATATTGATATTTTTTGTTTTTCAGTATAGGAAATTTGAAGATAGGCTGTATTATGTAAATTGTTAGCGTAGTGGACAAAGCAGCAAATCTATATAACTTCATGTATAAATTTATTTCTACTACATTTGTTCTAATGCGGTTATTTATTTACATTCGTTGAATGTTTATGATGGAATTACTTTAGAGTATGTTTGACTTGTAATTGAAGATATCGAACAATTGTTGAGTTTTTAATACTAATTTATTGATTGATAATGTTTGGCAGTAGATGGAATTTCTTCTAAAAAAAGTAATCTTTTATTTAACTAAATAGATGTCAATTTGTTTCTTATTCTAAGATGTTCGACAAATTTCAACAGCACTTTACAATTTCCTGTAAATGTTACAACATAGGAGTTTTACTTTTGTCTAACAGAGGCTCAAATTTGAACATGAGACTTAGAACATTGTTAGAACATGAGACTTATTCTTGAGAAGCTGAACTCATTGACTGTCTTATAATTTAAAGGTTGAAAGATTAAGTTTTTGGTAGAAAGAATTTCATATAAACACAGTTTGATGTCCGGGAAAGTTAATCAACTGATTCTTTGTAGTTGCTCAAATACTTCCTTTTAAGATTGAATTTTGCAAACTGTGTGTGTTACCATCATAAAAAATATAAGTAAACAATGCTAAGTGGATGAGAGGGAATTAAGGAAACTGCAGAGTCCTAGGAGAAATAGAACTTTGATATGTATTCAAAGCTTTCTATAGCCAAAATTTGCGTGATTCCATGTAGTTGCAACGTGAAGCACAGTGTCTGTTTATTTGATTTAAACTAATCAATTGTAATCGAATATAGATAAAATGGAGTTACGAATTTGTTTAGAGGTTAATTGTCAAATATTCAAGAATTTCCAATATAAATGAATTGCCAATATATGTGCTGTAAACGGAGAAATAATTCCAAATATATATTTAAATATATACATAATTCTAAAGCTGCAGTAGTCCAGCATAACTTGATGTCGAAAAATGATCAAAATCTGAAAATTATCCCGATGAGACATTTGTTCGTTCGAAAACAAAGTTCTGACTCAGCATTTGTATAGTTTTATGTGATCTCATTAAAGAGTTCATGAGGTTTTGGCATTATGATTTCCAAAAATTGTAATAGTTTTGAAACAAAAGCATTTTTTAGCAGAAATTTTCACTTTTCCTGTAATATGTATACATTTTCTATATTCTTGTATTTCAGCAAACATTCTAGATCCCTATTTATATTTCAAAACATTTTAACAGACATTATAAGATAAGGATTAGACTACAATTACACTTTTACTCTAATCTTTATCTTATAGATATTCTTAATTTTCTCAACTTAATCATTGTATTATTTCCGTTATTCACAGGAAATAGAAAGAAAGTTAGTTTCTTATTTTTAATTTCTTTTAGTCTATTTATTAGTCTATTTATTGTGGACGTTGGTATTTAATTTCATAATTAATCTCTGTTTGCCTAAAATCTGTATGTAAGTCAACTAAAAAAGGATAATTCTTGCTGAGGAAATCAAAGAAGCTTGAAACATCTAACTCACGGCCTTTTGATTAATAAACGCATTGGATAGCACTTCTTTTTTTTTACTTAATATTTGTTTAAAGACTTTTTTTTTTTGGTATTGTGCTAATTTTTATAAAGATTAATGAAAAACCCACATTTTATTACAAAGTTTTACGATTTCCTTCAATCTATTTACCATGTTTCACAGGACAGCTTGGGTTTTTATAGGCTTCAAGGTTTTCTGTGGCCAAAGGAAACTAGAAGACATCATCTGATCAATGTTTGCTTTTAACCCGCAGAAAGAAAATCACATTAACAGGGGGCCGTTTACTTATTTGTAGAACTAAATACCTGGGAAAAATTTCGGTCTATACAGTGAATCGTATCTTGCTCGTACGATACATTTACTTCACATTTCGTTTTGTTGGCAAATGCTCACCTTTAATTCAGCTATACAGCAACGAAGAGATTCAAAACAGTTAATAAACTAAATGGATAATGGTTAAAATTTCTTCTACCATTCAAGTATAACACTATCAATCAATTTGCTTTAAATTTTCTCATTTCATAAGAAAAAAAATAGTCTGTCATTTTATTATTGATCGTCACTTCAGCTCTCTTTTTATTTTTTGTTTAAAACCTTCTCTCTTTCTGCCTCTTTTACATTTTATTTCTTTGAATGAAACATTTCTATTGAAATTCCTGTTGAGAATAATAAAAAAAAGTCATTACGATTCAAGTGCAATCTCTTGACACCAAATGGCGCAACGCCAATAAAAGGTATTTCACGCTGTAGGAAAGTGATGCTTTTTTAGCCAAATGAATGACTTTTATATCAACCAATGCAAGAGTAAGACGTGAAACTAACGGCTGTAGAGGGAACTAACTTTTCTTTGATGATTTTATAAAGGGAACCAAACCTTCTTAGTTCCTTAGTCAGACTTGAAAATACTGCCTTATAAACCTAATGATATATACATATAAAACAGCAAAGAAATGAACATTTAATCACTGCCGAATACATTCGTAGAAAATACAACGTGCTCTGGAAAATGTGCACATGGTTTTCCATAGGCTACTTTACTTGTGTTGAGTTAGGTTAGAAATCAGTAAATCCAATTTTACTGGATTGCCGAAAATTGCACCAAACTCATCAACTGCAAACTATACACAGGGAAAGAGGATTGTTTTCCCCATTTCAGATGAATTGTTAATATTTCTGCTCTTAACTTCTTTCTTTCTTTCTTTACTTTTCAACATAGTGGTTTCCTTATATTTATTGGTAGTTGGTAGTTTGATGGTTGGTAGTTTATCTATAAACAAATATAACACTAATTTTCAGAATTCTACCATTTACAAGCTAAGTGGTCTCGCTGAACTACATTAGATCGTGAAATAACCAACATTCTCGTTCAAACGTCCGCTAAACGTACGATGAGACTTTAAGATATACTAACAGAAAATTCTTCATTCAAATTTAAATAACCACTTTCTTCATTCCGAATTGCTTTCATGAACTGTTCAAGACTTTTTTCTTTTGCAATTAAATGCCATCAGCATCCATTGCAATCAGGCATTTATATTTTTGCAAAGTCATTGAAAACTGCTATAAGACTTAAGAATTTATAAATTTACTTCTTCTTGAAACTTAAGCTTTAATATTTTTTTTCATTGCTATCAATTTTAATGCTTAAAGCTAGACAAAACCTTTAAACACATAAACGATTTTCTCGTATAAAACAAAAAAAAAAAGGAGGAAAACTTAAACTATACAAAGTTTACAACTACAAGTTATTAAACCAATAAATAAAGATTCATTTTTATCAGTGTATAGTTACTTCTATAGGATTCCATTATATAGCTTCCACTTTTATAGAATCGGGAATAGCGAGTTTCGCGGTATGTGGGTGATTTTAGATTTATCATAGGAAGAGTACACGAAATATATGAAACTTTATAACAAGAATGAAATTGCTTTCATAAGTAACCATCCCTTCTTGTGATATATCCTTCATGCAAATGGAGCTTCTATGATCGATAAGAAACAACTGTGGTTATTCGTGCATTTAACAAAAACAATTTTCAGAAACTAATCCATACTTTTTTGCTGAAACTTCTTAAAAATGTGCAGATTTAAAAGAGAAGTCTAGGTATGTTAAATTTTAAGATTAATAGAAATACTTCAAAACCTTATCAACTTATAATGTTTCTCATATAAGATTCACAATATCCAGTCATTCAACTAATATGTACTCAGTAGGAAATTTAACCAGAATTCATTAATATTTATTTTGTATATATTGAGTAAACTTGAATAATAACATTTATTATTAGCGATGCTATTACACGAACAATTTATACCTGAGTATCATCTCAATTAATTCGATTTTCTTATCGCAAATTTTTCAAAATAAATATCTTTTTTTTTTTTATACACAATCGTAATTCTGAGTATTGATTCGGAATATTTTTGTCATTAGGAAGTTGGTTAATTAAGAACTAAATTACGTTTATTAATTATTATAGTTTTATTATATTATAGTTTTAAAATACTTAGAACAGAAAATCTCTAATTACAGACACATACATTTCATTTTCTTTTAATAAAATTAATAAGTACTTAAATTATAAAACAATAGTTTTGTTTATTTTGATAGCGTAACAGACATAAATTGAGAGCAATCAGAGTTTTTTTTTTCTTAAAAAAATTTTTTCGAATATAAATTGCGATAAAATATCTAAATTCAGATATACTTTCGAATATAAATTTTTCTAAAATTTAACAAAACTTCAGGCTGAAAGATTAGCAATTATTATAATGTTTGGTTAAGTGTAATTTTAGAAAGAGCTTATAGGTAAGTTCCAAGGTCTGCAGGATAAATGTTGTAGAAGTTGTGAATTTGCATTACTGATGTATATTTTACATGTTTTTAACAGCATTTTAAAATATTTAGATTTAATAATATTAAGATACAAAATACAATACATATTATTCCAAAATCCAAAATTATACTAAACCCAAAATACATATACCGTATATGCTCCAATAAACGCCTAGGCTCTTATTGTCGCCGGTCTCTAATAAGCGCCGGGCCGCAGAGGGGACACGGCCAAATAGTAGCCGGCTCTAAAAGTAGCCGGGTCTTTCATATTTGCCTACCTATATACTATATTTCACTAGTTACTATTGTAAGCGTCCGTATCTTTATAGCCGTGAGTAATACCTTACGGTACATTGCCTTACAAAATGCCGCCGAAACGGTCATTTGACATTGCCTTTAAGATTCGCGCGGTGGAATACGCGAAAGAAACTTCCGGTGAGGCGGCCGTTCGTCACTGCAGATTCGGACGACGAATAGCAGCAAAAGGTACAGAAAGACATTTCCATTTATCTTTAACAGTCTTATATAGCATGTGAAATTCAAATAAAGTAGCTGTTTGTAATATTAGCCGGTATTTATGTGTAAAAATATTGCGTTCTGAAGGTTTTTGTTAATAATGGCCGGCCTCTAATAGCAGCCGGTCTCTATTAAGCGCCGGTAGTCGAGGATAGTTTTGCAAATAAACGCCGGGGGCTTCTATTGGAGCATATACGGTACTTAAAGTTTTACACTATTTTTTATAATTTAAATGTTTTATTCGTATTTCTACTTATCTTTTCTTTTTAAGCGGCATTACATTCAAATTCAACAAATTCTTTAAAGGATTTCTTCTGTCAATTAGGAGAATAAAATCGATTATTACAATATTGCAAATGTAAATATATGATTCACATTTAAAGCTTCATTAGATGTAATTTATCTATGGTGTTATATCCCGCTGTTGTATTTGACTTGGATTGAAAATTGTATTAAACCGAAAATATAAGTGTTTCTTATATTTTTTATATTTATCTATTTTCCAATGTTGTACAAAACTATTCAGGCTAATTCTTTGTAGATATTATAAGTCTTTACTTTAAAGATATTATCATGTAAAAATATGCTTGAAATAATTTACAAATATAAAGCAAAACTATTTACCAAGCCATCATCTGCCACTCGATATATTTCAGCATGTAATATACTACTATAAATTAATACGACTTGTGTTCAAGTAAGAATGGTATTTTCAAATTGTTTTCCCTGCTGTATGACCTTCCTGGAGTATTTTCAAATGTTTTATGTCACTTGCTGAAATTCGTCTTTCGCCAATATCCATTAAAACAATTTGCGCCAACTACTGAGTTCAAAGCTATGTCGAATATAGAATTCAATGTAGCATTATAATTAAGTCTGCTATCGAGCCTTTTAAAGTAATTATGTAATTCTGTAGAGCGGTTTAAAATTTCGTATAGATGTGAGAACGTCATTTGGCCTTTCACACAGATAAAATTTCACGTCTATGTCGGTATTTTCTCTTTGTGTGTGTGTACATCTCTGTCAATTATGGAGTCGGCACCATTGGTCGTGATGTGCGTTCAGGACTCAGTCGCTGTTCGAGGAACCCCTCATTTTCTGTAAACGGCGTTCCTCCGTCGTTAGGTCCCCCGGTGTCACCTGAGCTGAGAGAGCCGTGTAATTTCTGTCGGACATGGCGTGACGCGATGATTTGGAAATGATGGGGGACCGCGTGTCAGTCGATGAATCATGCATAGCGTGGGAGAGGGTCCGTCAAACGCCACCAGACATTTTGGCTTCATTCTCTCTGCTGCTGAGCGCTTGAAGGGTGCAATAAATCTCCTGGGCTCTAATCAGACGCCGATTGGTTCGAACCAAGCTAGGTCTTTTGGCGCTATTGATGGAGGGTCAATAGCAGACTCAAAAATCAATTTGAAAGCGAACTCTATCAAAGATTTCCTCCTCATTACAGGTTTTTTCTTTCAGTTGAGAAATATAGCCTCTTGGACATCACTAACAAGTTTCTGTACCTAATTATTTAATATTGAAACAAAAAGTGAAAGTAACTTCAGAAAAATATCACTTTTTCAGCTAGCTTAAAAAAAAAGAATATAGATATTATATTTAAAATTGAATTCGCTGATATTATTAAAAAATTTTATTATAAAATATTAGCGTGCCTTGATAAATATATTTTTAAGCAACCATATAGGCATCAATTGATAAGATAAAGGAGAAATAAAATAATAAAATGAACACTCATACAACGTTTCAGCACTCCATATTTCGAGATTTCTTCAAGTGGACAATTGAGAAAAGGCCTCGTAATATGGAGTCCTGAAACGTCGTGTGAGTTTTACTTTTATTATTTCTCTTTTATCTTATCAAATTGTGCCTCCATGGTTGCTTAAAAATATATTATTAAAATTTACTTACTTTTTATCTTTTAAATGTTCTGCATTTTAAACATACAAAGAAAGAACCTACAGTTCCATTTATGCACTTTGGCTTTATTTTTGTCGCTACGCGCCTTTATGCTATATTAGACATCGGGAAAAGAAAATACAGTTTTTTTAGATTTCTGAAAATCGAAACAAGGTTTACGAGAACCAAAATTTACTATACAATCAAAATGCTATAAGTATATCATGGAAATATTTGTTACCTACAACTGAAGAATGGAATAAAAAATTATATCTGTCGTAAAAAAAAAAAGTTTGTTCTACCCATACATTTCAATTTTTTTTAGATTTCCTAGAAAAAAAGGCTGTAATACTCATTGTTATACACCAACAAGGATTGTTGCTGTAACATGAAAAGGTCGTCCACCATACGCTTCAGAAAAATACATTTAAAATGTACAAAAGAATACCTAATGCTGAAATAAATTTGCAATGCTGTCAACTTTAGCACCTTGTTGTCAATTACAATTAACTACATTCCTACCGAATGCAGACCAATGAATCTTAAATTTGCAAATGGAGTAGCGATATGAGATTGTTGGAATTTCAATAGTCAGGGGTTCATTAAATAGAAAGGAATGAAATTCATTAAACAGATAATTGAAAATAGGCCTAATCAATTAGAAGGGAATCGTTCACATTCACTCCTCGTTTGTAGCTGTATTATATGTTTTACAATTATTTAAATTAATAAAACAATTTCAAAAACAGAATTTTGCATCTGTTTATTATCTTAACAAATATAAAATAGGATAATCTGTAATTGAGGTATATTAATAACTTTGAATTACAATTTATGCTTTAAAAAATTTAACATTTTGAAAGATAATAAGCAGATGTGTTGCAATACAATTTTGGCATAAAAATCTAATTATTATTTTTACTTATCTGCAAGTTCCAGGTTTTTGTTGATTTTAAAAAGAGGAGGCAGTCTTTTTTAGACACAGTTAGTATATAATATATATTGTTATTCACTGAATAGACAAATACTATATAAAAGTTCTGATACAGCACCGAATATAGAGATTAAGAACAGCTTCAGGAAACTTAGAACATCCTTAAAAGAAGTTTGTCGGCGCCAGTTTTATTTGTTCAATTTTAATTTACAAAAATTAAAATGATTTGAATGTTATTAAAGTTTAGCAAATATTATTTAGGTCTTATTGAGATATTACTACATGAAATAAGCGACTTTTCTAATTATAAAAATTATTAGAATTGAATTGGACCATAGCTGCACTTCTTTTAAGACAGTAGCAAATAGTGTTACGTGAAGTTCAACCTTTAGGTCCTACGTCCTTGAGGTTTAGAGCCAATATCTTCTTAGATGAAGTATCTTTTTAGAAACTAAGAACAATTTTGGAATTCTTATCCGATGGCTACCCAAACCATTACCACCTCAGCAAATTACAAGATGTTACCAGTTATTTCCAGAATACCAACATGAAGGAAAGACGAAGCAACACTAGATAAACAGCCAAACAGGATTTTCCAAGGAGAAGCATTCTGTCTGCAATTTAGCTTTGTCCCAACACATCTTCCATGTTTAATTAAATGTAGCAGCAGGTTTTCCCTCAGTGTTGTTCCGTTCATTTAAATTTACAACTTAATTGTCTAAAAGTTTGTTGACAAAATCTTGTGGGAATGGATAAATAATTCTGTACATTCAGACTGAATAAATGCACACTTGGGTTTCCTGGGGAATATTCAGTAAGAGTTCCATGAGTCCAAATTTTCACCCCTGTTATTTTACTCCTTTAAAATGGTAAAGCAGTAAAACTTTGATTCCATTAGAGGCCATTACCTAAGCATCACTCTTTAAAACTTTAACTGTGAAATATTTCCTCTGTCAAGACAGCGCTACCTTGGGACCAGAGAAATATGGATTGCCAACATTTAAGCTGTTGTGCGGAACAGAAAGGGAGGCAAATACCCCCTCTTACAATGCAGCTAAAAAGTGAAATTATTATTTAACCTCACCGGCAATAATGTTAAAATGTTGGTTTCTAGTAAATCATTCAACAAGCAGATAATGTTTTTAATATTCTTATCTACTTTCCCTTTAATGTTGATTTTTTTTTTTAATGCAGAGGGAAGTCTCCCTGTATTTATAAATTATAATATCTATCGAATTACAAAATTAAAATTTTCCGTTTGTTGAAAATTAATTAAATTCTCAAATATATAAGTCACCTACATCCAATTAATTTTACTGGTATCAAAGCTGTTGACAGTTGATTAGAAAATGGATTATTATACACTTTTAGCGTAACCTTATCGCGGGCATGCCTGAACATGTTGAAGCTACCACCTAATAAATAGAAACAAAACTACGGCGGACATAGCAGCATTCTATATTTTTTTCTCTCATTGCTTCACTGTAGATTGAGAACATCCGTAAGCGACATAAAATAAACATATAATGGAAATAAATTTAAAATTTTCTAAAATCTTTAAAATCTCTTAATTAGTAGAATAAAGATAATAAAACTAAAACATGTGAATACGATTATGTGCTAAACCATAAATTTAAGGGCGACCCATAATAATAATAAAAAAATTTAAAAAGGAATTACATTAATGTAAGGAAAAATTAAAAAAAGTTAGAAACAAGATAAAAAAAAAAGTTAGAAAAATAAGAAAAAGAAATCCACGCGGATATTGACAAAATAAGATTGAGAGAGAAAAGAGAATATACGGATTCGAACCGTCAAATTTCAGAATATATGTCGAGACTTTACCAATCAACCTCTAGCTGATAACAGAAATAAGATGGTTTTATTTAAGCTAATAGCGGAAACCCAATGAAAACAATGCCAAATATCTCGAACGTAAGGGAGAGGGCGTTGGTCCCTGAAGAGACACTGTTTTTTTTGGCCTCTGAACACGATAGTGAAATCCGTTTGCCGATTCGACCTTCCGTTCGGGAGTTGTTAGGGGTGAACAGACACGGACGGACGGACAGGAAATAAAACAATAGCTACAGAGTTTGGATCTCTTTAAATCAAGAAAGATTAAAAAAATGTTTTCACTGAAAAAGAAATTCTAATAAAATTTAATAACTGCAAAAGTAAGATGGATTCATTGAAATTTTTTAAAAAAAGTCTCTCTATCATTAAGATATGTTACAAATATATTTACAAAACAATACATATTTTTTACCAATCACAACCTTACGTTAAATTCTATTTTTATTGTATTGCTACTGGGATATAACTAATTTCATTAATTTACTTACGTTTTCTTATATTAATTAATTATACGTTAATGAGCTAATGAATAGTTAAAGAATAATGTAATTTGTTAATAATAGTTAATTGCCTATAAAATGATGGATTCTTGATATATTAATTTGATTTAGAAGATTTAAATGGAAAAATTTGTTATAAAAGATAATCAAACATCAAAAACTAAATTTTTAAATTTATTTTTTATTTTGTATAAATTGCCTACATTAAATTGTAGGGTATTTTGTATATTAATGATTAATACGTTCTTATTTTAATACGTATGTTTATTTTTTTAGGGGATAACTAATGATAGTGTATTTATCAACTTCAATTTTCTTCGGTAAGTACAACCCAATGGTTCAGCACATGCTTCACCCTTCTTTTTGTTATAAAACTGAAACTGATTTAAAGTGAACTCAAATAAAGATGATTTGATATGGAGGCACTCGATGTTTACCTCAAATCATGTTTACAGCCAAATTCCAACAGGAATTTTGTAGCAGAAAATTTTAATATTAATATTTAGATAACCTCATATCTGTAAATATAAAATAAAAACGTTTGAAGAAGATTCAGCGAAGCGTTTCAAAAAAAAAAAGAGGAGGGCGAAATTACTTTTAACTCGCGAAATACTATATACTTTTAAGTCATCATTAAACCATTTCATTTCGTATTATCTAGCGCTAATCTCGATCTGCTCGTTCCTTATTACACTGTTCCAAAAATCCAATTATGGGTATATATACAGGGTGATTCATAAAGTACTGGAAGGCCTGTAAAGAACGAACCTCGAAATATTTTTCTGTCAAATTCGGTGTAAAAAATAGTAAAATACGGCTTGGATTTCCGGATCGAATGTGCGATTCTGAGTCGGATGATGGGGTCACCATTTCAGCCTTATGTCTGCCCCAATGAAAAAAAATGGCCTAGTTAGCACCCTTCACAACCGGGAAGAGCAAGGAAAGGGAAGCGAGATTAGAATAGGCTAAGTTAAATGGGTTTATTTCAAATACAAGGGGCCCGGGGGGGGGGATAAATAAAACAAATTGTAATGAGTCCGTTGGGTTTATTTCCAGTACTTTATGAATCACCCTGTGTGTATATATATATGGAATCCCTTTTATCTTAACACTGCCAAATTCGTATATCGCAATAAACCGCTGTATTTTTTCCATTTCCAAATGTACTGTCAGATGATGCTGTTCTAATATTTATATAATATAAATATTTTCTAATATTTCTCTTGTAATCTAATTATCTTATCATTATTAATTGCATTATTAATCCTATAAAGAAAAAAACTTACTACTGAAGCACCTCCTCTCAATGCCTATGGTATTTATAATAAACGGACTGAAAAAGAAAGTACAAAAAAATTGTTAGAAACCATTAGAAAGAATTTTATAGGAATTTAGTATTAGCTGCAATCACATTGAATACTCCAAAGTCATCATCATCATCATCACCCCTTTTACTTTTTCCTCTTCTTTATTCCCGACTTTTGCTTCTTCAGTTTTAGTGAGACAGCAGCTTAAAAAATGATTTATTCGCTTAATTTTCTTCGGCCCGCATTCACATTGACGTCGAAGCCCCTTCTACCAATAATTTGGGCGTCTCTGGGGCGTGGAACTATGCCGCCAAGGCGCGAGCTATTAAACAACAAGGGCAAAGTACATTGTCACGTCGACGACCAAAGTTCTTCACCACTTCTACTGTTGTTGGGGAAGGTTTTTTTCCTCCCCTTCCTTTTTTTTTCTATCACATCTTCACAACGATAGACGAAGGCACGAAGGAATTTTCATTAATGAAGATGCGCTTTTTTGTGTTCAATTCTAGCTTTCCAACTGTACATTTAAAGCGAAATTTTGTAACACTGGTTTTAATAATACAATCTACATTCTTATGATATCCATAAAATTTAGAAAAAAAATTAAAACCCTTGATCTGCTGATTTTTCAACTTTTCAATTCATATTTTCTTTTTATATGAAAATCCTAGTCTTTGCTTTGAATTTCATATTAGTGTTAGCGAATAATTTATACACTAATATTTGCAATAAGAATAAATCGATTTTTCGCAATTATTTTATTTGATCATACAGTTTCTTTCCCATTGCTATTTGTTTCCAATGACGTACCGCTAAGGAGAAACACCAAAAGAAACTGAAAGAAAGAAAACTTCTATCACGATACTGTATCCTGAAGTAGGTCTACTCTTAGTTGTTTTGACGCATCGATTGGGAGAAAAATGATTCAATATACATTATAATGATTTAAAAAAACAAATATCCTGTTATTTTAGTGGGAAGTAATTTTACGAGCTAAAAATAAAGTAGTTTACACTTTAAATGTAATATGTAATTTTTGAATTTTTTTTTTCATATTTATTAAAAATTATGATTTTTTTTAAAAAAAATACAAAAAAGCATTTCAATGAGTAAAATTCTCTGCGTAATCGTGCATTTTTGTTCTCTACTTAAATATAATTAAAATGTAAAATAATACATTTCTCGCTTTTTAACCATTTCATTGTTACATAATATAATAATATTTTTTTTTCTACATCACTTTACACCTTTCGTTTTTATATTGAAATTTTGCTTTCAAATTATAGAATTTATCTTATTTTTCAGTAACACTCACCGCAAATTAAATGACTAAAACTAACCTTATTCAATAGTAACACTGAAATTCATTTACTGAATGAGCAATTCTTTACAAATAATACATCATCGTAATGGTAAATTAGTAACGAAAATTTATTTGTTCTCCGCTGATCACTTTCACAAGATTCATTTTAATACGATATAATATTAAATAATAAACTTTCTTTTTAAAAACGATACTAGCTCCAAATGAATTAAGCGAATGGTTAAAATCCACAATAAAAACTCAAATGGCTAGTCAAAACTCGTGATTCGATAGCTAACTTTGAGGCAGATTCAAAATAAAGTACAAAAAAATATAAGTTACAAATAGAACAAAGAAATGCAATAATAAACTTAAAAAATATCAGATTAAATTTCTAATCTTAATAAGAAATTCCTTGTTAATATTAGGGCTAGATTAGATTAGAATGGGGTGAATGTGGGCTGCAGGAAGCCAAGCACCGCAACCAGTAGATCTATTGTGCGAACCCACGGAAATGAGGACAGATGGAGAGAAAGACTGAGAAAGTATGGTGGGAAGCTCGCAGGGGAAACGGGAGAACCCCGAGAAAACCTGTCCAGCGCAGATCGGACACCATCACGAAACCCACATGAGAACCGAACCCCGGTACTCAGAGGTGAGAGGCCAGTGTCTTAGCGACAACGCCAACCGCGAGGTCAATATTAGGGCTAACTTAATAAACTAAATTGATAAAAACAAATGCTGGAGCCGGGCGAATTTGTTAACTGTTGATATTTATACTAACTTCTTGTAGCTTCTGGCATGGAAGAATAAACACAATTCTTCATACAAAAGACTTAAAAACGTATGACGTGTAGTGCAAGAAATCGAAATAAAAATTGTCAAAACTTGATTAACAAAAAAGTTTAGTGTGATATTACCTATGTTACCTACAGTTTTTTAAATTTCTAATTGGAATAAATGCAAATTATTATTTTTAGCCTCCTTTCATAGGTTTATCAAATTTGTGTATATATGTGTAGATATTCACTAATAACTTTTGAATCCCTGGATAAATCCTCTTGAAATTTAGTATGCACATTTACATTTACAATTTAGATGCAGCTTGTATATTCGAAATCTTTCCAAGAGGGTCTTGTCGTGAAATAAGGCGAGACTGCGATAAAAAATCCATACGAAACCTTTTCGATCTAAACAATGAAGTTCTATCCTAATTCTATTAATACTTCATTGTTTTAAACAATGAATTTTAATTCCTTTTGCAAGCCACTCAAGCTAATTAATTAGCATACGATATGATAGGATAAAAGTTAATCCGATTTCGAAAACATAAGCTGTATGGTGGATTTGTTTTTTTGTTTTGTTTTTTTCAGAAAATTCTAAATGCTTTTGTATTCAGCATACATAATAATTTCAAAATAACAGTGTTTCGTTTTCATGAGTTTAAAAGAAATTAATTAAATATTAAGAAATAGCATTTTAAAAAAGTAGGTGCTAAGTTTTTTTTCTAACTTCTTGATTTAAATAGACCGTTATTTAGGAAGTCTT
>JAFIDM010005346.1:50250641-50321632 GCA_023159025.1 Thereuonema tuberculata | reverse complement strand
TGACTATTGTAGAATTAAGCAGCAACTCCCACCCAAACTAAAAAAAAACAATCCAAAAACAGTAATTTCAAACTACTTTTTTTCTTCTATATACTTTAATTTAGTAATTGCAGTTGAAAAGTGATACTACCAGAAAATTCGTTAATTAGAATTTTCCTTTTGTGGTTGGTACAGTGTTACGTTGTTTACGCTGCCATGTCCTTTCCCTACATTTCAATTGTACAATTCTGCAAATAAAAATCACTGAAATCGTCGTAATGTTCGTGTCAGTTTCCGAAACATCCCAAAGGCTCCCGAACTCAGTTTAACGTGATCGGGTAACCACTGCGGTCACCAACAAGGAGAAACGGCTGTGTCTGGCCTTAGAACTAGGTAGCATTTCATCCCAGATAACACGAGATTGGCTGCTGTCTCTTAACTCTTGTGTTGAATTAAGCGGTCCTGACCTCTAATAATTTAAAAAGAGAAAGATAATGAAGTCCCAATAAAGATGGCTCTCAAAATGTTTTCCTGACAACATAAATATGGTGGACTTTTTTGTGAGTTAGAACCACGAACATAAAAAATTCTATTTTTTTTAATGGAATATTGGGAATATTGTTCATACTACTTCTTCAGTATTAGAACAACCTAATAAAGTAATTCCGATACGTTGAATTTTTATATGCGATAATCTTTTATGTTCTTTCATTAATTTATCTGTTAAAATTTCTCATATATCATCCTTACTATCGTTTCTGCTTTACTGGTGAGTTAAGAAAATGGATTTTGTCGTTTACCAAATCACTCAAAAGATAAGAAAAAACTTCAACTTTTCTTGGTACTATCTACACTATCGTTATATTGTTTGAGATTCCTTCAGCTCAACTCAGATGAATATATTACCGGTGTTAAACTGTTTGAAAAAGCAGAAATGGAAAGCATACTTAGGCGATTCATAATGTAGTAACTCCTAACAATTATACAGCATCAGAAAAAGATCTACAGAATTATGAGATAAGGACTGAATCTTCTTTATATTAAGTGTACAATAAAAATAAAGCATATTTGAAGAGAGCCTATTGTTAACGCTGAATAATAAGAGTAATTGGAAAACACGCAAACAAATTTAATTTTACATGAAACCATTCATTTTGGAATTTTAACCCAGATTGTTTGAATTCACTGTAAATTCGGCAATCACAGGGAAAACAAATGCATTACAAAACAAAAAAAGAATACATTCCACTTAATAAATAGGATTTCCAATCAGTATATAAACCTAACGGGAAGGAAAACTCAGGACAGTAAGTACTGTTAGTCTTACGTAATTTTTGAGTAATTCTCGAGCAATGAAAGCCGTCTTTTGACTTATCAACATTACGAATGAAGGGAGATTCTCCATTAGATCACAAAAAATTTAGCACAATATGAAATATTTCAATTTTTAAAGGTTTCTTTCGTTTAGATTCCAATTGAAAGTCGCCACCTTATATAGATATTTACTTACAGTTGCTACATTAAGTTTTATAGTTTCAGATTAAATTGTAATTTTCTACAATCTTGGTAATTTTAATATATTTACAAGAATTTCCTGAAGACTTTAAAAACTACTTTCCTTAATTCTTTATTACTTTCTTGTTAAAAAATAATACAAAGAAAAAAATTCTAATTTTTAGAAATTCTAATATCTGCTGAATATAAACAACAAAGATTTTGAAATTTCTAAAGAAAATTAATTACTTAAGTGGTCTGAAATCATTTAATTTTAACCGTATCAAAGGTTGTCCACATAGTAAGAGGATTAATACGAGGATAAATATTGTTTGTTAGGAATCGATAGAAATCTGTTGATGCTTTTCACTGGGAAATTCTGAGACTTTATCGCGATAATTTCAAGGCCTTCAAGAAGATTCTTGCAGCTGTTTAAAAGCAATTAACGGAAATTTACACATGCGCATTCAAACATACGCACAGACATACAGGAACACAGAGACAGACTGACTGATTTGATAAGCCTTCCTTTTCAGTAGACTAATAAATATAAATTTCATATTAAAAAAAAAGCTTAACTTTTGACTCATTATGTTATTTTGAAAAAGAAGAATTCATTCAGTAATTAATTTCTAAGAAAATGACCAAAATGTTTCGATTTTCTAGGCCAGCTTTCATCAACACAAGGCGAATAAGTTTTAAAAGGAATATATTTTAAGTTTATAAAATGTCAGACAGCTTTTACTGTGTGAATTAGTTATATTGAAATATTCCCTATTTTTATTTTGCTTCTACTATAAAAACTAGGCCTGGTCAATCGATTACTTATACAGTAGAGCCCCGATTATCCGCGGAATTGGGTGGCAAGGGCTTCGCGGATAACGAAAATCGCGGATAACCCGAAAAAAGACTAAAAATGAGGTGTAAACATAAAAAAAAAAATCACCATTAAAAACTACGTTTTATTGTATAAAAAGCATAATATGTAAAACTTTTAAATATGTACAGTAAGGCAGAAACCTTTGCTCTACGTTTGCATCCACATATTCCGAGAAGGCCTATAGGATCACGTTGCACAATAAACCTTTCAGTTATTTTCGACTTTCGCACTGTAGGGCCTATTGTATTTTCCCTGTTGTTGGCTTGGATTAAAATTTGTTTTTTTGAGGTTCGTGATTAAAAAAAATTTTCGCGGCACTCGTGGATAATCGGGGCTTTAGTGTATTACTTCTTATATTACTTTACTTCGAACTTTGCCTTCATGTGCAAATCTTTGTTTCTAAAACTAAACTTAAATGATAAAATTCTATCTAAAACTCATTCTGAAGAAACTGACAAATTACATGTCAATAAATTGCCAAAAAAACAGAAGAAAAACTAAGAGTTGATTTGATTACGATTACGTAATACCCTTATTAACTTTGATGTACTTTCGAAAACATAAACTTGGATTCCAATGTAATGCAAAGAAAACAACTTAATCAGATCAAATATGAATCCAGAGATTCCCATTAATGATAACGATTCCACTCGATACATCTGGAATCTCAACTAAAGAAGAATCTCATCTAAAAAAATTACTAATAAGATCCAACCAACATCTGCGTCATTCGCTATCGACTCATCAAACATAAAAAGAAGAAAAATAAAATCGATGTTACAGCAGCAAAGAACAGACGTTATTTGTCGGATTGTAGAAAGACGAGTAGAAAAACTGGTTTAACATTCGGCAGCAAGCTGTAATGTAATTAATAAAGTTGACGATAGATGGCGTTACTGAAACATAGACTCTATGCTTTTAATCAGTTTCCGTTATCTCGATAATGATTGGGTTTTTTTTTCAAGCTTTTTTTTTAAAGAATTGTTAGCTTTATGTGCTTTGTTTTTATTTTTTTTTATTATATTTTAGTGGTACCTTTCCAACAGATAGTTATAATAATCTATTTAATAAAAGTTCCTATGTTTATCAGACTCTTTGCATTAAGATACATAATATAATCTGTAGTATTTCCTCTTTATTTTTGTCATTTCAATCTTTTAGTGTTAATTCCGTCACAGAAACATAAGAGTTAAACATACCAGACATGTATAAACGGATTTCAGATTTAGATTAAGAAGAAATGACGACGTAAACAAAAAATTAAAAATTGTCTCTTTGACCACTCCCAAGATTTCAGCAATAACCTCTTCAGATTCCATGTTATTCCTATTCCTATCTTTGTATTCAAAAGATCAGGTTTATAGGGTCAAACAAAATACAAAACATCAAACAAAAATAGAAAATCTTTCAGCAAAATATTAATAATATTCTCCTTTAATACTGTATGTCATTAAATTTAAATGGTTTTTAATATAGACATCCAGTCGACTCCATTTAATATCTTTAAAGTGTTCGCGCTTAAAGTTGAAACTCCCAGAATGCCAAGCAGATTATAGATTGTCCTTTCCTGGTCGTTCACTAACATTGAAATAGAAGAGAAGCGACCTCTTCTATTTCAATGTTAGCGAACGGCCAGGAAAGGACAATATATAATCTGCTTTGCATTCTGGGTGTTTCAACTTTAAGCGCGAGCACAGTAATATAATATTCCTTTTCCTTATATAGGAAACGTTTTCAGGTTAGTCAGAACAGGTAAAAACCTTTCCTCTTCCTCTCTAAAATTCTATTAATACTATATCTCATAATATTTAAGAAATATTATAGGAGTTATGAAGTATCTTAATAGAATATTGCCATTCTAAAACCTTAATATCTCAGCAAACCTAAAGAGACTATAAACAATGAAAAGAAAAACTGTTTAATGAAGATAAATTTTACTCGATTAGTAATAGTTCCAGTTTGTTAAAAAATGTTTATAGGGTATATTTTTTTCTTAATTTTTGATCACATATGGATAAAATACACTTCTACTTTTCCCCATGGAATCTGAAAACACTTTACAATGATCTTTTTTTTCGAAAATATTAACAATCAGCATTTAGAAATTGTTAAATCCAGGCTATTAAGTATTTGGAATAAAATGTAAAATGAATTAATAAAAATTACAGAGCTATTCAAAATTAAATCAGCCAATAATGCCAAAAATGGTATTTTGCTCTTTTATATTTAACATTTATCTAAATGACTTAGATTACAAATAGGGACTATAAACTGATGTACTGAAGTACAAGGCATTTTAAAGTACAAGATATTGAAATTCATCAAAAGCAAAGGACTTGATTAATCTTAAAGCCTAAGTACAACAAAAGAGTGTACGTTTAGCTCCACATTTAATTAAAACTTGTAATTTTATTTGATATTTCCAAATAAATTAGGCGAATTTCTCTTATTTCTTAATTACTAGTTCTGAACCGAATTTGGAAACTGTTATTAAATGGATGTTGGTGTTTCCGCAGTTAAAAAAGTGTTTATTATCAACAGAAACAATACTGATAAAAAAATAGAAATGCGTTAAGCTCCTTTTTAATTAAATAATGAACTTAATTGTTTTATAACATTCCTTGATTTTATTAAAGCTGAACATGTTTTTTAGAATAAAATATTGAAAAATTTAGAAAAAGGCTTCGTTTCATCACAAGCATGGAAAACAGTTAGCTTCTAGAGATATTCCTAGATTAATTTTCTCGAATTTTCTTTTGTAGATTTTCCAAGACATAATTAACTTTCTCGAGTCTTCTATTAATTTACTTTTCGATATTTTTTATGCAATACTTTAAAAGTTGCAGGAGAAAAGTATTGTAATTACCATGGAGACATTTCATAGTTTAAAATGTTGAATCAAATCTACAAGCCATTCTGACTTTTTAAAAGTAAATTAATACCCAATTTCTTGTCCTCAATTTAACCTGAAGAAGTTTCCTATTGAAGAAAACGAAATATTGTGATTAAAGAAAGGAATTTTAAGAAGACATTCTAGTTGTGTTGTGTATATCATGATAAAAATTAAAACCCATTTAACATTATATTTAAACAACGATATCAGTATATTAAGAAATGTTCACTGGTTCTTATTTGAAGATAAAAGGACATTTGATGTTTTGATAATCGCAATTATACAATTACATTACATTACAATCATTTTTTGTTAAGCTATGATTATATAATATTAACATTACATTAATTAATTAACAATTATTATGTAATGTTATACAATATTTCTGTTTCTTAAATAACAACATTAGCCTGTAATGAAATATATAAGGGGTTTGATTCAACTAGTTAAATTTTAATAGGGTTATAAAAACGAAACAATTATTTTGATTTAACCATCTTGGACATGGTTCATTTTAATGTACTGCTAGTAAAACTTAAAAATAATTTTTTTCGGCGAACGTAAAAAAAAAATAGAAATAATAATAAAAAAATTTCGACGAAGCGATGCAGGAATCAAGATCTTTTAAAGCTGGACCCAGGTGCACCAACGGATGGGTAAATTTGAACTTGAGACGAGAGTTGGTTTTTGCAGCCGAATTGCTTCGTCTCATTGTGTCCACTCCAATCAACTTACTCGGGCTTCTTGTGCCACAGTGCATCTGCAGACAGACATTGCCTACCGGAGCGAAGATCTTTGATTTATTCCAATTATGATTCGTATAGATCCAGTCTCTTAACCCCTCTTGGACCTTTCTTCAGTATTCGGAGAAATCAAGAGGTGGATTGTCAGTTCATAAAGAGCAGTATTTCATTATTTTTCAACCAGATAGTAAAAGATAATTTATAAATTATTAATGATGACCCAGCAAATAAGGTGACATTATAATCAGAAATATTAAAATAAAACTTTCTTCCTAATCCCAAAACCAATGAAAATCCATCCGTAGTTTTTAATTATTATGATCAGTCGCAGTAAATAGCCAACAGCCAACCGATGTGTGTTCTTTTTTCTATTGGGCTAGGACGCTACTGAAGTGAAAATGAAAATTTATTGTTACTGTGATTCAACAGTAAGAAAGCAGATATCAAAGTATTTGTTGCTTGCCAGCGAATTTTGGTCTACTGAAATCTCAGATAAACTATCCAACCATCAAACCTCTTTCATTATTGCAATCTATTAAGTTACATTCAAATTGTCCTTCCATCTTAGACGTGATCGTGCTAAGCTTTTTTCCTTTTCTGTATTTCTGATATCCGCCAGTTTCAGTAATCTATAAGCATACATTTGACTTCACCTCAGCCTCCTAGAATCCATTAAAGTGTCGTTTTATTCATTATTGCTATCCCCTTCAACTCAAGAGAGGGGTATGGCCTTCTAAGTCTGACCATCCATTTGTGAATACAAACTCAAAAACGTTTTATTCTAGAACCCATAATTTTCATAGGATTGATTTTGATAGAAATTGACCCCTTAAATAAAGGGTTTCGATTAAAACTATTGTTCTAATTAAAATAAAGGACTGTTTGTCCTAGATATTGAAAGTTTAATATAAGTTTTCACTTTCCAACTATTAGAAATAAGTATTACAATTATCTGTTAAAAATTAATTATTTTGAAATGTAATCATAGAATTAGTCACATACTTTGATTAATGTTTCAATTTCATTCATTAACTTTTTCTTATTTTTTTTTTTCTTTTTGAAAAATTCAGAAATATATTTGTAAGAAGAAAGTGAAAAATCCAAATTTACTGTAATTCAAAATTAATAACTCTATCCACTGTCGACAGAGTTCTGGATTCACTTCTAATATTTATTATTAGCTGTTTTATTAGCAGCCTTCCAGCAAACTTTGTTTATTAAAAATCAAAACCGATCTACTTTCATTTTCATAAGATATAAAGTATAGCTAACATTTGTTTATTTTGAATGTTTGAATATTTCGCAACTTTTAAATACTTTTTAAATAAAGAATTGCTTCAATTTAAAAGAGTTAGACAAGATAAGGGAATGCTCGAGTAAAGTATTTCAAACTTCTTTGTTCTTTTATATTAAGTTTGAAGTTTCTACCATTAATGCTTCGATATTTCCATGAACAATACAACTGAGTTAGTTAGTTTTTTTTGTCTACCGCTCTGCTAATAGTGGCGCTTCAGTCAGTCGATTCACACAAGGAAAGACGCTTCTTCTTCAGCCCTTTTTATACCCATTGCTGGCTGTAGGCTTTCTTCTTGAGGGTGTATTAGTCTAATCTGCCACACTGACCAGTTGGGTTGGAAGATGCATTTTATATCTACTGCCCGGTATTTTGGAACAGATACTGAGAGGGTTTCCCAGGTCTTTCTGAGGAAACCATTATGGAACCAGAAAAGAAAGTGAAGAAGAGGCCGACAAACATAGGAGAAGAAATGAAATAAACACCATGCCTGCATCGGGATTCGAACCGAGTTCGAATTCGAACATCAGCGTCGGGATTCAAACATCAGCTTCGTGGGCTGGAAATGAAATAACTCAAAATAGTGGAGGGCTTTACGAAAATTGTAGAATATTACTTACAAAAGTATTACACTGCTTACATTACATCGTTACCCATTCTTACAAATTATTACCATTTTTGCGTTGGAGACTTTGGATTCTGAAAACTTTAGAAGTATTTTCAAAACATTAATTTTCTATCTGAATGTATATGAATTTAATCGTCCACAAATCAATTATTAAAATTCGATAATTATAATGTTTATGATGTTTGTAATTTGCCACAAACCAGTCATTATTTATTTATTTATTTCGTATTTGGAATTCTGATTACGATAACTAATTGCCTGCTTATAAATAGATTATTTATAAGTTTCCATATGAAATTAAATACAAATTCGCTAAGCAAATTAGCTGATAGAGCATTGGAAATAGTTGATGTATTCATTTTATTATATGTGTAATAGCAATTGTAATACCTTTAACAGCGTTAATTTGATTAGCCCAAATGTAAAAATATACATATTAGAAATACTATAATATTTATCAATTAGAATAAAAAATAAAGTCAAAAGTTTTTCTGTAATTCTCATCCAACGATGAAGACAAACTAGTCTCTTAGACAAGTAGCCTCTAAGAAAGACGTTGAACAGCAATGGAAAACTTGTAGTGAAATGTAGTAAAGAACAACTATAGTGTTAAATATGACCATACAAAGATACCGTTGTACAACATGTCAACATAGAATGAAAAAAAATCAGAAGGAGAAAATTATAATATTAGAACAGGTTAAAATAATACAGTTAATGTAACTTTGAAAAGTTTGTTATTGTGATTTAATAATGGATAAAGAATTATAAATATAATATATATTATCCCTAAGTATTATACTTTATAAATTTGGTCAACTGAATATCAAATCCACTATCGAAAAAACGAAGGCAGGGTTTTCTAAGAATACATCATCAATAAATAGAAACTGGAGATTTGAAATTTGAATTCGAAAATTCTTATGTATTAATGGCATAAGTCATTTATGTATATAAATTCCTTAACTTAAATCTGAAATTTACTTAAAACTTGAAATTTCTATGGAGTATAATATGATACAAGAGTCAATGTTTACAGATATTTCTACAGCATCAATATTAAATATTCATTAAAGAGATTTTCATTAGTGATTGCAATGTTTTGCACCATTTAGAATGGTAAGTTATATTAGAAAAAAAATTAAAGCTAACGTATTTGCTAATACTACAATTTAGTTTAATAATTTCTTCAGTAAAGACTCTTTAAATCATGGCTAAATTATCATTTTAAATAACAAATCAAAATGGAATACATCATAGTTACAGACAGTATTTTGTTTTCTTGACATACAAATAATTAACATTTAAATTTAAATGGATTATATAAAATTTATCAGCTATTAGAATAGAATTGGAAGAAAAGCAAAGAGTCAAGTAACTAGTTTCCTTTCCATTCCTTCGATCTTAAGAAAACAGGAAAAAATCAAGACATTCCTTCTTGTGAATACACGTTCGAAATTTCCCCCTCTCTTCGCATCCTCCCATTGTTTTCCTCTCTGCGTAATTTCGCCATCGTGTCATTCTCTCGTTTATTCCTCCCATTTCCCAGTCAAACGATTGCAGTTACGGCGCTGCAGTCACTGGTTCTCCGCCAAAACGAGCGTCCTCCCTTCTATTTATGCGTCTTCCAAATTTCAGAGCTGAACGCCGAAGCAGCAGGAGGCAGTGCCACGAAGATAGAATCCAAGAACAAAACAGGAGCGAAATAGTGGAGCGTCCTCTGGTCAGCGGTCGGGTACTTTTAGGTCAGGATGTATCAGTTACGGACTACTAAGCACTTGGCGCAGAATGCTCATCAAGTTTCAAAGGAACACTTTCTTCTGCGAAACGAGCAAATTGTGTTATGGTATTTGGCAAGGAAGGCATTTCAAATCGAATTTTTTTTCTCCGCTATTCAGAATTTCGGTTGCACTTTTTCATTTCTTTATTATTTTTTGGTAAGGCTTCTGTGCTGGATTTGCCAACTCGTGTCTTTTTTTGTAAGCATGTTACAAAGAAAAGGAAACGATAAAGAAATCCGATTTTTTTTTTAATCGGTTAGAAATGAAAAATAAATTTTGACAACACAGTAAACAACCAATTATTATGATTTAAGCAGTCAAACATATATCACACATAAAATCGAGTAATTATATTAAAGTTCTACTAAAAAGAATAAAAAAACAATTATACAGCTAAACATTATCAAAATATTTCGTAAGCTTAATATTTTTAGTTAAATAATAATCTATAATCTATGATAATACAGCATACTAATGTTTCATGGTTGTTTCATTGTTCTTTTTTAGGAAATATTTTAATTGTATGTACGATTATGCAAATCAAACAGTGGAAACTCGATTAACCGTCACCTTCGGGACCGGGACTGCGACGGTTAACCGAATAGACGGATAACAGAAATTTCGCAATAAACATGTACAGTAACGAAATTTCAATGCTGGTTTGGGACGAAAGGCAAACAATAAATTAATACAAAGAAAAATCTATTGGTAACAAATAGATATCGCCAAACACCAAACAAATAGTAATAATAATAGAAACAACAGTAGGCCTACTAGATAATAAGGTTTATATGCTGAAGCTATAATCAGTCATCTTGTTCTGTTTCTTCGAGGATCGAGCTTTTTTTCGTGGCAATGTCCCGTATTTTATGGAGAAGTAGGTTTTGCGATCGATGACGGATAACAGAGTGACGGTTAATCGAGTTTCCACTGTATTAACTGCTGAATTAGAAAATGACTCGATTGAAAATATCTTTGCTACTAAAATGTCGCGTAATAAGATTCAGTTCATCTTTAGAGAATGTTTTAAGGGTTTTTACATAATAACATGATTAGATGTACAATAAGGACATTTACCAACAATCAAGATCACACATTTAAAACAAAAATCATATAATTATGTAATTTTTTACTATTAATTTGAAATAATCATTATTCATGAAAATAGAGAAGTATTTTAAATCTCCTATAATAGTGGTAATCAACCTTTTTTTGTTCGAGTATCTCACCAGATTATTGGTACATAATTCAAAATATTCAATTTAACTATATATAAATATAATTCTATGACGTAGGGCAAGTATCTGAAATAAGTTACATTATTGACAGGTTCTTAAATTAAACCAGATTCTTTTTCTTGCATGTCCTTAGATGTCTTCCCGTACCCCCGATTGAGTATCACTGCTTAGAATATCCATTTAAAATTTCCGTTTATATTTATAAGTAACATTAAAAAAAGAGGTGTTTGATTGAGTATACTTTTTTCCCTGCAAATTGTTTCACAATTATCTCATTTCGTTGAATGTAGTGGGCCCCTAAGCCGAAGTGGTAGTGTACTTGGCTGCTGGTTGAGGATTTGGGTTCGATCCCCGGCTCTCGGTGAAGAACGGACATTTTTCCACGCTCCATACTACTCCAAACCGGTCCTAAGATCCAGCTAGTCCTCTGTAGAATGGACACAGGGCTTCTTCCATGGGGGTTTAGGCTGGCGAGCGTCTGGGTAACCACCTCATCTCAGTCCCGTTGATCTAAGGAACGTTGGAGCCCTACCTCCGGCGCCCTATGAGCCGTGAGCCTTAGAATAAATCTATCTAATCTAACCAAACCTAATTAATATCACATCTAGAAAGGGCTGAGATTCTATCACACAAACAAGTTTGTATGACCATTAACATGTATTTGAAAATATTCAACTTAGTTTCATAAATGATAATTTATATGTGTAAAGTTCAAGATGATCTGGTATAGCCTAACGACTTTAAAAAGATGATGTTTGGATGTGCTAAAGGTGCCTCAGTTTAGCTAAAGATTGTTTACATTTCAAAGCTACGATATAAAATAATTTAAAGTATTCCACTACAGGCCTATTTGGGTCACGGCAGTTTAGGCTTCCAACGTTTCCTGACTAACGGGATTAAGTTGAGATTGGATGGTCAGCCTCACGCCCTCCCGCTTTCAACCTCCCGTTAAGAACCGTGATACCTACTCTTCATTCATAGGGCTGGGTGGACCTGAAGAACCATCTGGAGGAGAAATATTACAATTTTCAGCTCAGAACGTTTCTTTATAATCTACAATACGTTTCTATAGAAAAAAAGGAATTATTCATTACTTTCCTTTATTCCTGGCAACTTCAATAAATCCAAACAATTATTCAAAATGTATGATTTACTGCCAGAATCTCATCGAGTGGCTGCATTTAGTAGGACTCTGTGGATTCGATTTTAATTAAAGTGAATGCATCAACCTCTGTTCAACATTCAAATTATTGCTTGCATTTTGGATTATCTTATTCAGGAAATTAAGCAATGCACGATCCTATTTTTAGGGCACATATTTTTGAGAATGCTTTAACATAACTCAAGTATTTTGATTTTCTGCACAACAATCTAGTTTTGCAGGGAAGCCTCTATTTTTTTTCTAGGGAAATTATCAAAAGACAGATCACTTTAGTTTTAACAGAGAAAGGACAATAGCAATAAATGATGTACACAGTTGAATTCAATTGAATGCCTATGTTCAAGTAAGCTTGTTATTTTGGCGACTTTGAAACTTGAACTACTGGATCCACTACATTTTTAGGCACGTTCAGAACTACTCAAGTTACACAAAGTAATTATAAAATTTAAATTTATAGTAGTAGATTTTAGACAATAAGTAGTTCTTTTTGATTTCCAATGAAAACGAAACGAATTTTTTTCCCATTTTGGATTTTTTTAATAACTAATTTAATTTATCGGATTATTATTTCCTTTATGTGTATAAACCTTAATTTTCAACTTCATGAATGTTAATTTCATGTAGAACGAAATTCAATTTATTATCAGATTTTATCCAAAAGTTTTAATCCAAAAGATCCAATTGAAATTTTAAGATATTTTCGCATTTTTTTTTCAATTTAGTCATTCAATTTAATTCTTTCTCTTCATAAAATAAAGAAAAAAAAAGAATAAAGTTTCAAATATTAATTTGCTAAAAAAAAATCTGCTATTTTTTTAAATTTTTGAATTAAATTTGAATTAAGTTTAGTATTATAAAAAATTTAATTAAGATAAAATTTTTCTTTAAGGGAAAGCTAAGATGTTTTTAATGCACTTGTTTCGTCTCGGTTTGTCGAGATTAAAATTATTTTATTAATAAGAAAAAAGAAATTAGAAAGAAAAAAATCATAATCAAATGATTTTCTTGCTATTCATAATTCGTGTTGAAATCTAAAATTTTGAAAATATATTTTAAATAATTGCTAAAAATTCAAGGAAATAGGAATTTGATTTTGAATATTTTTTTATAAAATTTTAAGTTCTCGTTTTTAGTGGGAAGGAATTTGGGAAATCATTTCTTTATTGCTTCTCCTTCTGGCTTTGTGTTATCACTGTTCAGGGTTTTAAGAGCTACATCAATGTTATCAGTGGAAACGATTTGTTTCCAAAGCTGTAGTGGTTTTATTGTATAGTTAGAGCAGATACATAGATATAATAGTGGACATTATTGTTTTAAAGCAAGTTTTTAAAAGCTTCTGTATTATCCATGACCATTAACAATTTTACTTTTTTTAATATTCTAAAAATTTTATTTTTAAGTTACGTTCCAGATAGAAGAAATAGGTAAATAAAAATTCCCTCTGTCAATTCTGAAGATTTATATACACTCATGTCCGTAAATTAAGGATGATTGTAATTCAAATACATACGGAAAGTTAATGTGAATCAATTTGGTTTACATATGTGTGACATAACTGAAAACGATAATAAAACACAAGAAAGCAGCAATCGTGATTGAAATAAATTGTTAAAATGGAAAAAAAGCAAATTTAGAGTCACACAGTTATTGGCGCGTCGTGATACAAAAGCTAATTTTAATGCTCTACAGAAATGTTAAGATGGAGTATGATGTCCTCTGACAGAAATGCATGCCGTAAAATGATGTAGCATACTGCGGTTGTGATTATCAAGCTGTTTCTGAAGATAGAGTTTCACTCCTGCAACAATGCTATACGCACCTCTTGAAGGGAACGAGGAGAAAGATTCCGCCAGCAATGCGTCTCCCGAGCATATCCCAAGCATGTTTATTAGGGTTGAGATCGGGAGACCTCGTCGGCCAATCTATGCGCCGGATATCCTCTGTTTCAAGGGACTCATTGACTCTATGGGGACGTGCATTATCGTCCATAAACTGGAAAGCAGATCCCATTGCACCCTGAAGAAACGCACGTATTGTTGAATAATCATATCCTGGTATATCTAGCCAGTTACGGTATCTCTACCAAAGACCTGGAGACACGTACGGGACCCCATTATAACGCCAGCCCTCACCAGGATACCAGAACCTCCGAAATAATCCTCTTTAAATGATGTTCTCTTTCTTCCATTGTCCGCCAGACGTACATACGCCTTGAGCCACTTGTACAAAGAGAACCTAGACTCATGCAGAACACTTGACTGTCGTGCAATGTTTTCCCCGAATTCCCTTTGATTCTTAATTTCTGGAAGTAAGTGTAAATTGTTTATTTATATTATTATTTATATTTATTTCAATTCACCATGCAAAATCTTATTATTCCATTTGAACACCGTTTTATTTTCACGATTATTGGTTTCTCAAAACTGACTCTTCCATCAGGATAGCACAAAATGTTAAGTTCAACAAACTAAACTTTCAAGGAAACCAAAAAGCAGTTTTCATTTTTACAATTGCATTCAGATTTGAACAAAAATGAATCCACAATGCTCTAAAACATTTCAGATACTGTAAGAATTTAGAAAAAAATGATCACAAAACCTTTTGAAATTATTTTGTAATGAAATAATAGAAGTTAAAATAAAAAGTCGCAGATGTGAACTTTTTGAATTAAAATGTGCAGAAGTATTAAGTTATTGAATTAATAAGAAACGATAAGTCATTAATTTCCTTATCATTCATTCTATGATCAGTTACCATATTTTTTTAAATTTTTTGTTTTTGTTTTTATTTTATTGTTCTCTACTTTCAAAGCAGAGCAAGCAGCTGTATTCTGTATTTTAATTACTTTTTCTGTTTTATAAAAAAGTAGATAACCTATTACAACAACAAATAAGAGATAAGTTCATATTTCCTCCTAATCTCTTCTCTTCAAATCCTCATATTATTATAAATAACCACATCCTACACCAATAAAATATAGTAAAAATACATTTATTACAATTTATATTGTAAAATATAAAAATACAATTTATTAAATATCCGCAAATTTTCGGAAAGAGAAATCTTCCTTTCTTTTTCAGGTCTATTTCAAACTAAACAATTTCCGACGGTAACAAATCATTGAAGCATGAAATATTGTAAAACATAAGAGTTATCTTACAAAAACGGAATTTGCTAGAGGTCTTTCTATTTTTTTAATTATATCCCAATTTTAAAATATTATTAGTACGATAAACAGTGCATATACGTAGAAAAATAAATCACAACAACAATTTTAAAGGTGTTAGTATTTTGGGCGGGATTTGCAATAATTTTAAAAAAAGGCGAAATATTATTTTTATCATTATATTATTTGTTATTAAGCAATATATATTATAAAACATAATGTAATGTAATTATTTGTTATCAAACAGTTGCAACAACATTCTACTAAATAATTACTGGTTGTAGACTGTTTCAAAATAAGTAATGGCTAATTATTTAGTAATGGATATTTTTTACCGTTAAAAATAATTAAATGGCATCAGATACCACAAATTTTAAAGATAACTTTGCAATTTTTTTCCTGATAACTTTCATCGATGATTCCATGTCAAATAACTACAAAGGAGGTTTTCAATTCTAGCACTAGAGATAACAGCTTTCTACTCTCAGAACTATAAACGTTTTTAACAAACTGACACTAGATTCAGGTTTCTGACCATTGTTTTTAATGATTTTTCGCAAAATACTCATTTTTGCAACAAAGGGCCTTGTACATAATTTGCACTAGCCTCTATGTATTTATATATGCTAAGAATTTTATGTACTTTAAGTAAAAACGTTAGAGCTATATCATACTTATAACCTTATACAGAATTCTATTTCTATAAACTTGGTGGCCTTGTAGCTAACTGTAGTGTTTACAAGGACAAAAAAGGGATTTTTTTTTTCGAAAAATTGGAAAATATCGGAAATGTACTTAGGCTTACAACAGACTAAATTTCAAAATTATTTCAGTTGAGATTTTTTTGTTGTGAGCGGAGGGATAGGACTGACTGTACTTCAGTCCCCATCGGCCAAATTTAATTTAAGAAAGAGGCTTGAATGTCAGATGTTTTGAAACGGAGAGTGGATCTTGACATTTTCACAGGGAATCAAGGAAAATGGTCTCCCATAAAGACAGGTTTTTTTTTTTCTTTTTCTGATAAATGGGGGGAGAAGAGATTGGTCAACACCCCCTGTTGATTAGGCAGTTGCTATCCGTGCTGAGGTTGCTCCATGGCTGCGCTCTGTTGACTGCGGACAATAGATTCATACCGACATCCTCCAAGCAAAACGTTTGCCTCAGCTCTTGTCATTCCAGTTAGACCACTGAGCTATGTTGAACTGTGACCGACATAACGATTACGGTTCGCTTCGAGGAATCCTTTGGTAAGTGTCGGCTTAGACGCCCTCAACCATGGATTAAATGTAAAAAAAAAACGTCTGTCCCCAAAAAAAACTTCACGAGAAGCAGTTTTCTAAATTTATAACTGGTACAGTCATTAAATCATTGCTATAAAACGTTTTTAAGCTATTTTGTAAATCAAGAAGGAAAGGGGCGCCGGTATTACAGTATCGGGATGCTGGGATGTAGATTGTTTTTGTTTGTAGCAACCAAAGGAATGAAAAAATTCTTAATGTTATTATTATGAAAAAAATATTATTGTAGTCTACTCCTGAAATCTACGTATTTGCCACTGTTGTACTATAATCACAAAGTCAATGGTTGCTTATCTGTATAAATATACGAAACATATATTTTAAAAATAACTATTACAATTACAGTGTACGAAACACACGTATAGCAAAGTTTTAAGGTTCTTCCAAAGGGGGTCGTCTTCTAAACTGATATTGGAAAGTTCATTCTCAAACACGATAAAGGGACCCAGGCTACACATGTGGGGACGGGACATCTTTCCGTAAACCAAAACAAACAGTTCTTTTCTTAAAGCACATTTTCTGACTTTTACGATACTCTATCCCAGATTAATAAAAATAACGATTGAGTAAAGATCATGGCAGACTTCTCTACGACGCAGTGATGTAAGTAAGGATGATGGAACCTTCCTTGCAGTTTTGTTGTTAAGGAATAGAAGATAAATATTTAATTATAAAATATTTAATACATGTATTTGTTATAAATATAATAGATTTACGGTAGACACTTTTTGCCTCATCAACATTATGCCAAAATTGCAATATCATGATATTCTTCATTTAAAATTAGTTTCTTAGTTATGCCTTATTTGAAAAAACAATGTAGAAGTGTTCACTACAAAATAATATTTGCAAATCATTTATTTCTTGAATAATTATTATTTAATAATTAAAATGTTTTTATAATTCGCTGATGTACCAAAACCGGAAATGTATTATTTCTTAATTAAAATAATAAACGGAGAGAAATCGCCAACCGTACAATAAATATGCTTTCGCCCACAGAGCCAACATCAACGAGAATTCTGTACAATTGTTTCATCCTTATTGGGGAATCATCAGCAGAATCTACTCGTTGATGTTTGGTTCGCCGAGCGGAAGCTTTACCCAAAAGCATTCTCGGTCCCGGGAATTTATTGTCCGGTTGGCGATTTCTCTCCATTTATGAATGATTACGGACGTTAAGCTTGCTTTCTGTAAAATAATAAATTTTAACAATTTTATCAAAACATTAAAAATAATGATATTTTAAAACTTCGACTGAATCAATTGCTTTTGTACCTATTTCTCTATATTTTGTACATGTTTGGGAGGAGGTGGTTGATAAGGAATTTAATATTGTGTTGGATACCCAGAATTACTTCAATGTTGCTTAGCTGTCGTAGAGTATAAGGTTGGATTGATGCATGTAAAAAATCATAAATTATATTCCGAAGGATAGAGAAAGCTTAGTAATGAGGTTAATGGTGGATATGGGTTATTCATTACGGAATACTTAATTTTTATAGTAATAACTCCGGAAGTAATGAATGGATATTACTTTGCTTTCAGACAGAATGAAATCAACGAGAATAAAGAAATGAAATTTGAGACTTTTTGAAACGATGTCTCAATGTTTCGACTGGAAAATATCAATTACAGTATTTTCTAATTATATAATAAATACTGAATAAAGTGTGTAGGTTAGAGAGAGAAAATAATAAAACTTCTCAATTAAAGCATGGTGATGCTTAATTAAGTATAATTAAGTATTTTTCATTGAATCTTGATTGAAAATTCTTTGAAGGTAGGAAATGATTGAATGTCTTTAAAGATAATTTTAAGAAGTTGTAATCTTTCTTGATGTGATTGACTTCCTTTCTTCTTAGTAGCCATTTTTCTATTCTCTTTTGAAGCAGGAGACACAAGCTGACTCCACCCCCTCACTAAACAATCGAAACCAAAGCAAATCTTTTTTTTCTTTTTTTTCTTCCTCAAAAGAATAAACTCCTTAAGATTTTACAATAATGTTGAGGAACCGAAGCAGAAGAACCGGAAGACAATTTCCGATTTTGACGTGACCGGAAAATATTCTCTATTAAAGCCGATCTTCCGTCCAATTTAGTCAACAAAATAAGTGGAAAGGCTACCTTAGGCCTTAAGTTAATCCTTTACTCTTGAACGGGTTATGAAAAAGTTGATTGAATTAGATTGCCACAAAAGATACGAAGTTCGAGAATTTTCTTCTACGAATTGCGGTAACCAAAAAAATAAAGGAAATACTGAAAGATTGCCTCGTTTTATCAGTTTTGTTTTTGATTTTTGGAATTCTGGCTACTTTTCACGGGTAATTTTTGGGGCAATTAACTGCAGAAAACTGTTCAATGACCTGAAACATCAGTGAACTCGATAGTTGCCCTAATTTTGCGAATTCTGCATGGCCAAGAAAATTATCCCTGCCATGAAAGTAAGGAGAATTATAACTAAAATTCAAATGATATTATAATTATAATTACATTATTCGAATGATTTATAAATATTTTATCTATTGATAAAAGATATATGGTGATTTGATTTAGTAACAAATCTTCATTTAATAAAAAAAAATGAACTACACAAATAAATAAGATATTAGAATATATGTCTGTTTGCGTTGTAATATATATATTATTACAGTCATATATTTATTAAAAAGCAATGTTTATATAGTTTTTGCACATAATAATCAGATGAACACGCCTTTTTAATAATTAAATCTACAAACTATAATTCGAGTCAGGTAATTCCTGTCTACTCTTAGATAATTAATAAATAAAAATAAAATAAACTGTCCAAATTAAAAATCAGAATAAAAAACCAGACTGTACTCTCAAGCTAGATGGTGTTACTATCCATACAAGTGCTTTCTTCGAGAAAATAATCATTAATATTTCAGAAACTAAATATCATAATACAATAGTCATTGATACGTTGCGAAAACACGATATTCTCGAGAACACCATCAAATGGGCAGGTAAATTATAGCGAAATTTTGAAATTTTTGTGCAAATAAGTTTAAATTCGTAGAGTTAAATAAGATATAGCCAAATGTTCTTCGATGTAGGATAGAAAAGTAAGGTTACAGAGGTAGGTTTATATGTAAATTACAGTTTTCACATTCAATCTTTTGAGTTAACTTTACATTAGAACATTTAGATTCATGGCAAAGGTTTAAATAAACGTTGCATAATGGTTTTGGAGGAAAAAGTTGT
This sequence comes from Thereuonema tuberculata, assembly GCA_023159025.1. Lineage (NCBI taxonomy): Eukaryota > Metazoa > Arthropoda > Chilopoda > Scutigeromorpha > Scutigeridae > Thereuonema > Thereuonema tuberculata. The sequence continues at coordinate 50,301,849 of JAFIDM010005346.1, read as the reverse complement.
ACTAAAAGTTATTTATTAATCTATCAAATTTTACTGTATAGTTATGTAATTCACTGTCGTAATCCGTTAATTAGACAATAACTTATCACAGAACTGACACTACATTAGAATTATTTAAAATGTGCAATTTTAAAATGCTTAACTTAGAATTTCACAACTTCAAGGAGGGTTACTGTGTAAAACAAAAGATTCATAACTTTTTATTATTTACATAGAAAAATAGTCTACTATATATGTTTTAAGTTAGATAGCAAGATTAGCAAGATAGTATCTAATATATTTGTATTCATCTAATCATACCTGATATCTAAAATGCTAATTTACAATCCAACTCTCAATATTTCCGTTATTAAATTTATTATTTTTTTTTATAAATTTAGGATCAAAATACAGTTGAGCATTCCCTTATCAGGAAGTCTGAAATCCGTAATATTCTGAAATCCGTAATATTCCTAAATCCGGAACTTTATAACTGGTAAATGCATGTGCAGGCATTCATTCTCCTTACTCTGACGAATACATTAGTCACCTTTGAAATGCAAACGAATGTTAATTCCTTGGGATCATAAAGCCCAGGAATTTCTCTGGATTTTCCATCAACGAGGAATCCAAGGTAGGCTATTCTTTTTTTGTCATTAGGCAAACCTTTAATGCTTTGTGCTCTTATGCAGATGATATGTAATAACAAGGTCTGTAACTATACAACATGTTGCTGTGATAGGCTAATGACGATTGCAATCTCCCTATCAATGACGGGATCTGGGAAGACATAAGACCGTTCACAGTATTCGCCAATACAGCCGCCTGCTGGTCGCGGTCAATTTTTAACGCAATGTATCACTCAGAGTCTGTATTTTTCACATAAATAAATTCATAATCTTTGTATATTTCATTTACGTTAATCATTTTTATGCAAATAAAATAATTACATTTTTGAAAGTATGAATTTTTCACGTCCATGCAACACCATCATGCCAAATCCGGAAAAATTCCAAATCCAAAAAAGTCTTGATCCCAAGGATTCTGATTAGGGATACTCAAATCTATTGCAAAAAAATCAACTGTTGCATCACGAACTTACTAACCAATGATGAAAGAGAATCAAAAAAATATTTGCTTCACTTAGTATTGAACATACACCATGATATACTTTAAAAGTAGTACCCATTGGTGTATGGAAAGGAGGTAACTGCAAATGTTCCAAAACATTCATAAATTGTTATATGAAACTAAATAATCTTAAATTAAAGTATGATTCTAATTAAAGATGATTGAAAATAAACTTTTCAAGTTTTATATTTTTATTTTATAAAACATTATCTTTTTTAAAGTTACCCAAATTCAATTCAATTGTCATGTAGTTTCAATTCTTTATTATAAAAACTACTGAAAATTATTTTAAAATCTAAAATTCTTTCAGAATCTTATCTAATGTATTTCTTCAGTTATTTTAGAATTTTATTTGTATCTTCTATTCGAAATTATAATAGTAATGATAATAATAATCGGCAATTTTCGGTTTAATATTTTAATTTTTGTGTTTTTGCTACATGATCTTTTACAGCTCTAAGAAAATTATTTCCTTATAAAATATTACTATTTTTTTAAAGGATTCACATAAAATACCATATTCTGAATTCAGCAATTATTCGGAATAGTAATTTCAAAAGCAACAGTTAAAACAGCAGTTTTTATAATGATTATGGCTTTAGCAAGAAATCAGCTAAATTTTAATAAGGATTTGCTTCTCTGTAAAATAAAGAATGTTTTAGACTGTAAGTTGATGACGTTGATAACTTTGTATTAATCATCGTATATTCACAATATTAACCAAAGTCTTTATTTTCAATTAGACTGTCTTCAACTAATCTCTAATGGCGCAACGATAAGCTTAAGAATTCTTAATCAACGATGAAAGAAAAAAGGAAGGGATAATGAGACTGTAGAATTTCCTAGATTGCGTAGGCGGCAGATGCGGAAATAACAACTCTTGTTCTGCTTGGTTGTCAGGGTGACGACGACCATGAAGACTATCATAATCCTCTGATTTTCAGGATTCCGACAAGGATTAGCATCAATTACAATAATTGTTCAACGTGCTAAGTCGTCATCTACTCTTGTTTGCATTCATTAAGATCAGGGCTCAAATTAAATTTCTCCCAAACCCTAAAAGGAGCCCAAATTTGCATTATGATGAGATTTCGACTCAGACGAAACTGTACTTGTGTAAATAACTTTCGGACCGTCAGATTATAAAATTATGCTAATATTCCTCTATAAAATTCAAAGAAAGCCCCGTTTCCCAACTCGTGTCTCCACAATGAGCGCTTTGATGGGGATCGTAAAAGGGAGAGAATAGGACCGGGGTTCGACACAGTGTTAATTCGTCCTCAGTACAGTCAGCGGAGTTCCCTCACAAACAAACTGCTTAGACAATAGAATCATCAGTTTAACGGCACCGAAAATCAACAAGAAAGCATTGAATGCCTACTAAGGAGGTGCTGAAGGACAAATACTGAAGGACTTTTTTTCCACATCATTTCAGACTCTTTTTATAAATTAGTTCCACTTAGTGAAAACCATGATCGCACTTATATAAAAGACTTGAATGTATTCTTAAAAACAATTAAGAATTATGAAGTGCTTAAAACGATAAAATTGCCTCCAATGTTTACTATAAACTTTTCATATCCAATATTTCACTTCTAATTAAGGAGGAAGTTAAAGAGCACTGACTTAAATGACAATCTTAAACAGACAAAGCTATTAAGGAAGAAAACAACATTAAAATATGAGGAAATTTTTTATGCAAATTACCGAAATTATTATTATTATTATTATTAGCACAATACTGTCAAAAATGACAGAATACTAGTAAAAATTGGAAAATTTAAATGAAAAAGAAAGTTTTTTTTTTGGAAACTTTAAATTGATCACTATTACAAATCGTGGAATGGCGGAATAATAATTGAAATCTAAAAATCAAATTGGAATTTAAGACACTTTTCTCTTAAATACCCAAGCGAATGAAACATACTCCTATTAATTTCTCAAACCCAATCCTCTTTAGGTGTTCCTACAAAATCCTTTACTTTTTTTTGTAATAGGAAACTAGTAATACTTGAAATTGTAAGCTCTTTTTCATGAGAAACTGAAACATATCTTAGACCATTTCTTGTTACCGCTTCCATTGGCCATTCCTTATAGTTTTGTAATAGATTTTAATAGCTACTTAATTTTAATAATTCACTTAATAAGACATAACGATAACATTTCGTTCAAGGAGATCAAATGCTAGAAAGACACGAACATATTTGAAGAAAGGAAAAAAAAAGCATTAGAAGAAGATCTCTGCTCTCTGAACCAAATAAGAACAATTTTATCTTCATGTTGTACAAAATAAATTGTACAGATTACACAGCACAGCAAATAGAAATAAGAACATACATTTAGGAAATCTATCAAAGAAGAAAGGCTGGTCCGTCAATATTGGAAAGCACGTGCATAAGAAAAATAAAAGAATCTGTTACAAACATTGTAGAGTGGAAAGTTTTTATTTAACTCCGGATATATGTTTTTACTGCATTAGGATTAAAGATAGACCTAATCAAAAAGTAGAATTGTACAAGTAGATAGAACTGTAAGAAGTAAAAGTGGATAGCTTGAATAATTATTCTTCAGAAATGGTTGTTATCAAAGTGATTTAACGTTCGTAAAGTTCGTAAAAATGTGGATCATTCTATCTTATAATCAGTTCCAATTCTTTTTTACTGATTGTTTATCGTAAAGTTGAGCTGCTAAGGCAAGAATAAAACAGCATGTTGCAGTTGTTCCCCGAGGTATGTTTACAAATGGTTCATATTGAGCATCTTGAAACAAACGGTTATGTTTGTTGAATTTCGTAATTTTTTTTTGTCCACCATCGCCACCTGGTGATACTCAAAATAACTAATTTTATTTTTTTCACAAATTCTCTTTCTCATGTTCTTATTAAGATACCCTTAATTATTGAGTTTGGAACACGAACTTTGACATGGGTGTTCTTTGTCAAAATCAAAAAGATACGTTTTCGATGAATTTTTCAATATTCGTGTCCTAAGGGGTGAAAACCGAGGTGGATACCGCATCTTTGAAACCACTTTGATAGCGCTTAAGTTAAACCGCTAGAAACGGGAAACTCAGAAAAAATACTCTTCTTAGAAAATTAAAAAAGACATTTTCAACGGATTTTCGAAAAAACAAACAAACAAACGCTCGAAGACTGTACGAAAAGGTGTGGGTTTTTTGAGTTGAGCATAATACAGCTAAGTGTCGTCACTGACTCGTCAACTGACCGAAACCGATGAATCTAAGACCTTGAAACTTTTAGGGATATTTTTTTCCCCTTATGACGTAGGTGTCCACTAAGAATGGTGTTTTTTTAAATGCAATCCCTAAGGGGTGAATGAGATATGTTGAAGGTTTTTAAATTCCACTTAAATGTCTATTAGAATCTTCGCACGTAGAAGCTTGAAATTTATAATGAAAGTTCCTTTCTTTTGAGGAATTGGGTTCTGTGACTTTTTATGATGGTTTGTCAAATTTTTGCCTAAGGATGTAGAGAAAAGGCGTGAGAAGTCTTATGTCCTCCGAGCTCGATGAAATTTGAAATCTATAGTTTTCGGGTTACAAAATACGAGTATAACAATAATTTGTAACGATCACGTGATTTTTTTTTACCAATTGACAAAGATTCGAAGTGATCTCACAATTACAATTTCTCCTTTCTCTACATCAGGACTTTGTTTTTTTTAACGGGTTTTGCTAGTAAATTTTAAATTTTAAAATACTCAGTGAAATATTTCTTTAAATACTTTATTTTTTACATATTATAATTTACGACTACCTTTAACAATAAAGGATGACCGGAAAGTAACACAATTATATTTTTTACATTCAAACACAATTACATTTTAATTTTATTCTCTTGTCTCAGAGTTCAGGTTTTACATGTAAGAATTTTAGGCAGATATAACAAAAGCTTCCGTCAGAGATTTCGCTACAAAAACTAACGTTCTTTTGAAATGCTTTTTTCTATTTGAAAATGCAAAATAACTGTATCCTCCAGGGGGTTCTCAGCAAACATTCCCAAAACAAACATAGCATGTTCTTATTTTGCCATTAGCACTGTCGTCCCAGTTGAAAATACGAGGCTTGGATTGCATAACTGCGGGCTTTTCAATGTTGACGAGGGAAGATGCGAAATTTTTTTACTTGACTTTTTATAAGAAAACTTCAAGTAAGTTCATTGAATTCAGCAAACCGTGAATAATAGTTGACTTTCCACAATGCGAACCTCTAGCCTTCAGAATTAAAATTAAAATTTAAAATTTTAATCTTTTTTCGGTACCAACCCATCGCTGTAACTATTGTTGAGCAAAAATGAAAAGTTCAAATTTTTAAAATAGTTTTTTTTTTACAAAACTCCTCACTGCAAGAGGAAATTCGCTCTCTTCTTATAATTTCTGTTGTCTGGTTTGTAAATATCTGAAATTTTAATTCAAATACTAAACGAGATATTAAAAGCAATGGGATGCAAGTGATATTATGAAAAAGTTGAAATAAATTTAAAAGTAGTAAATTCAGAATAAAGCTGTTTCTTCATACAAAAACATAAGTTAACTAATTTTTAATGGTGCTCTCTAGCAACTCTTTGCTGACGGATAATTAAAAGGCTACGGTCACAAATAATATTTAATGATCTTTTTCTTGAAATCATATTTTTTTTGCAATTACATTCCTTTGGTTTTAAGCCCCTCATGTTCAATCTTGATCGGAAAAATTTGTGTAGATGATTGCTAGAATATTGGTGTGGTCCATGGTTTATCCATGAGGTTTTTTTTTTTTTTTTTTTTTTTGAAAAAAGTGTTTTCGCTCATAGTATGTCTCGCATCTTTCCAGTGTACAAATAAAACCTTTAGTATTTTCTTCAAATTGTAATCCGAGTCGGATTGTTCCAAATGATTTTAGAATTTCATCATACGAAGGTTTTTTGATTTCTGCATCATGATCATTTCCATTTTCATCTTCTTTATCTTCATCGCAATTCATTGCTGTATTGTTTTTATTTTTCACACTGTCCAAAATATCCGATTCAGTTAGTGTTTCCGAGGTCTCAACTTCAAAATCAAGTGAAAGATAATCATCAATCAGCACATCATCGTTAATTTCTTCTTTTTCCCTCAGCTGTATCCACATTTCTTTCATTTCCTCTAAAGGAATATTAATAATAAAAACATTTCAAGGAGAAAAAAAAAAAGATATCATGAAAAAGTTCGTTAAATAGAAAATGCACTTCGTTATTTGGAGGTTATTTTACGAAGAAATTAGCAAAATGTTCTTGGTTCCAAAGAAAAGTTCGCAAAACAGAGAAATTCGCAAAATAGAGGTTCGTTAAATAGAGGTCCGACTGTATTTGCGCCCCACCCACCATCCCAAAAATCTACAACCAAAAAAAAACGGAATTTCCAAATTTTTTTTTTATTTTTGCCGTGCTCCGGTGCCCCCTGTGGCCCCTCGGCGCCCAGGAATTTCCAATTCAACAACTAAAAAAAAAAAAACGGAATTTCCAATTCAACAACCAAAAAAAAAAACAAAAAAAAAAAAAAACCGGAATTTCCAATTTTTTTTTAATTTTGCAGTGCCGCGGCGCACCCCTGGCCGCAGCGCCGGTGGCGATCGCCCCGGTCGCCCCGCCCACACGACGGCCCTGAGTCTATACTAGTGTGGTTTTAAGTTTGTCATAACATAAAACCATACATACGTCAGACAGGAAAAAAAGAAAATGAAAAAGATCTATTACCAAAGAACTGAGACTTAATACCTTATAAACAAATCCTCACAAGATTTGGTTCATTGTGATTATAATTGTGTAAAGAATTTGAATCTTAAATATTTTGGTTTTATTTTTGCAGAATTTTAACCGTAAACCTTATATTTATCAAACTATTAAATTTTTAAGCAATTTTAAAAACTACATTTCGACTCTCTCACAGACAACAAAATAAAAAAAAATTAGAACAGTTCGAACAACAATGTTTCATTTGGACAGCAGAGCTTGTGGAATCAACTTCCATTGTTTGCAGTAGGTCTTTAAATTCGCCACAGACTGTTAAGATTCTCTTACCGCAACTGAGAATATCGTAGTTGAACGAAGTATCAATCGATGAGTATCCGTGCTTTTATTGATGAATCAAGATTTATCTATCAGACAGAATAAACTTATCTGCGGGAACAAGAGAGAGACACCGTGATCCATCAAACACCATCCAAGCACAGAAGGGGCAGTGCCACCGTCTGGGCAGACATTGCATTAAATGGTCTCTTTAGATCAATACAGCCAACCAATTCCGGATTCTCCAATTGCAGTAATGAAAGTTGGAACTATGAAAAACTAGATTTGATAAACAATTATCTTTAAATTTCTTTCATAGTAAAACTCAAACCAACCAACAATATATACATGAAGAACAAGTGTAACATTCAGAAACTACGAGTAGCAATTGATAGTGTATTACTTAAAAATATATTATATTATATCATGATATAATTACCACTTACCATTATAGTTCACAAATTTAAATAAAAATCAAATTTACAATTTTAGGGTTTACTTTACTATCTATGACAACATTTAAAAAATTTTGGGTTAAGGGAAAGTGGTTTGTTGCATTTTCAATATTACTTCTTGACAAATTACTTACTTGCCTGACGAATCAGAGGAATTTCGCTCTACGAAATATTGCGTGTAGTTTGTAAGTAGTTTTTTAGTAATTACTTAATTAATTAGTTGAATGGAGATGGATTAACTTTGATGAAATTAAGATAAAATTAAAATCTTAAGACACATACAGGGTAAAATTAAATATTGATATTGCTTTAATTTCCTGTTTATTTCCAATAAACGCAACAATTGCGCCTTCTGACAATCACATTTATAATGCAGCTCTACAACAATCATAACAATCACTATAAATGTGATTGTTGCGAATGCAAAAGACGAAATTGTTGCGATTGTTATGATTGTTTTGCTTAATGATAATTTAATGAGATTTTAATGATACTTGTCCACAGAACAGACAAAGTGGGATTATAAGTCTTTTGATCTTGATCAGAAGACTAAAAGTTAAAAAATATAAATGTTTTTTTCTTTAGTTAATACTGCCAACAATTCGTAACTGATTTCGTGTTCTGCCAGTCTTAAGAAGCGACTTATAACTTAACGCTGGGGTCCAACTGATAATATATTAAAAACTGCAATTGTTACGATAAAAAAAAGTTAATTGCACAGCAGACAAATTTAACAGATTGCTCAAAAGTAGAGGAACATCTTGGACCGCCACGCTGTTTGGATTAAGACTGATTCTCAATGCCTTCAGTCGCTTTGTTACGGTAGTGCATTACAGTCCCTACGCTGAATAAAGATCTTCCCAGAATGCAACGTAGCTTATAGATTGAGCTTTCCTGGCCGACCGCTAACATTGAAAGAGAAGAGGTCGCTTCTCTTCTCTTTCAATGTTAGCGGTAGGCCAGGAAAGCTCAATCTATAAGCTACGTTGCATTCTGGGAGGATCTTTATTCAGCGCAGGGACTGTAGCACAGTGTGACAACGGTCCTAGCTGCTATTTTCTCATTGCGAGAACTAGCAGCTAGAACTCGCAACCAGTAAATCGCCATTTATGACTTAGCCTTTACATTTAAAGTAAAAATTCGCTGACATAATAATAATATCTGGCCCATTTTTCATTATGTCGTAATGAGAAATTATTCCCTATTATAAGAATCTCGAAAAATTTAGACTTCCTTAAAGGTTTAATTTTGATGCTGACCTCTTTAAACTATTTGGTTTACTTTTTGCATTTTGTACACGACAGTAAAGTATTGGAAATATTTAAATATTGCATGTTTTTTGATGTCATTGTTCTTCAGATCGGAAATGAATCACCGCGATTTCTCTTGAAATAAAGCGTATTGGACTGCATTCTTTTTAGCCAATAAAATAGCCAATCATCTTTTATTTTCAATGAACCATAAAGCAGAGCGCACACGATGCAATTTTGGGCCGAGTTGCATGTGCAACAAGTTGCTAGAGCGCCTTTTGAGCGAAGTTGCAATCAAAGTTGCATAAACGAAAAGCTGCAAAGGCGAGGTTTTGCTGTAGGTGCAACTTCGAAAGCTGCATGGAAATTACCCAATAGTGGTGCAGCGTTGGAACACGTCAGTCGTGACGTCACGCCCAGAGGAAAACATGGCGTATAAACAGATTTCCATCGCTTCGGGTGGGTGGAGAGCGGGTACACAATGAATAACAGAGTATTGTGAGTTTCTTTCACGCATAAATACAGTTTATATGTAAATACAGTAATTTAATGCGGCAGAATGTATCAGAGCGTTTAAAAACCTCGCTTTTTTTTTACATTTTTCACATCGGAAGCGGTGTTCGCATTGAATTATGGGATTGATGTTGTTCGCACGGCGGCGCAAAGAATGTTGCATCGTGTGCGCCCCTGACTGTCGTTTCCAACCTTCATTTGCGCAACTAATTGCAACGAGTTGTACAGCAAAAGCTGCATCGTGTGTGTGCCTGCTATAACATTTCAATCAACCATTTTTAGAATTTGATATTTTGTAAAAAAAAATGATGATTTCCTTCCTTGTCTCTCAAAAACGGTTACTTTACACCTTTTGAAAATTGAACTTATCATTAGCATTTCGAAGCGGCGGTACGTTTGTCTTATTTGATTTCAAAACCACTTAATTCACTTTAAATTCTATTCAAAAGAGATGGATTTTTACCTTTGGATTGTTTCCAATCCTTATCTCTGAGAACAGCTTAATTGACCTGGCAGCCATACACACTGATCGACGACTTCTTTCCAGTGATGAAGTACTTGGCGACTTCTGGTGGTAGACAAACTCACCAAGTCATAATCTTATCTGTCTATTCTCTGTTCCAAAATGTCACTTGTAATGCATTAGAAAAGAGTGGAAGAGCAGAAGCTTCCAGAAAACTAAAAGCTCTTAATGCTAAGATGACATAAGATTAACAAATTTCTTAGTGTAAACTAGTGTAAATTAGAAAGTTTACCACTGTGAAAGAGTTTCGAAAAGTCAAATGGGAAATAAATTAAATAGATCACTCAATTTGCAGCAAACTTAAGTCCCTTCAACACTCTTCTGCTTTAAAATCACAAACTTAGTATTTAAAGCTTAACAATTTAAAAAAAATATTTAACGTGTGAATTCAAGATAATTTTAACTGTAAAAACATATAAACTTAAAAAAATACATTAAAATTGATTTCTTTATATAGAATCTTCAAAATAACAGTAGGCTGTTACTGAAATATCCAAAACTATATCTCTATTAATATGAGATTGATACTAGAAAATTTTAATTTGTCACTTAACTTTCAATATGTTTAGGAACTTAGAATTTTTTCTAGCATTTAAACATTTTCTTTCTTTGCTATATTTCAAATAAAATTTCAAATATTGACAGGTTGAAATGTCCATTATTGATTAACAATTTCAAAGCAGATAAGTTAATCTCAGATTTCAAATGGAATTTGTTAATCAATCAACTAGAATTCTCCAGTTAACGAGTTAAAAATTTGCAGGATAAACAATTGTTTTTAACAAAAAATTGAAAAGTTCTCTTCTGATTAAGGTCTATGAAGATACAGTGGAACTTGGATAATTCGAACGTCTTTAATTCGAAATCGTGGTTAATTCGAAGATTTCTCTCGGTTCCTTGAACTTCTTATTAAATCAATGTTAAAAAATCGTGGATAATTCGAAGTTCAACTTCCTTGATTTGAAGTTTTTTATAAAAAATTTCCAACCATAACGACTTTTCGCCGTTTCATCGTTAAGAAATTCGACACGTGACAACTGAAATCCCCTTCCCGCCACCGTTCGACACATGACGCCATTCGACACGTGACGCTTCAGACGCCATTCGAGCTTGCTGCTGTCAGTGTCACCATATCTTTCAGTAAACCACACGTGTACAAGAATTTAACGTTCGTTGAAAGGTCGCCGTCATTCGCGAGGTGGAAAAGGGTGTGAAGAAGAAATGCCAAATCGCCAACGAGTATGGGATAGCGCCGAATTTCGTCGGTACATTGAAGGACAAACCAACGTAAGTGAAGCTGTTTTCCGTTCACTGAACATGCTTGATAATTTTGCTAATCTTAAGCGACTGAATTCTACAAAACAATCAGATATTGCACAATTTTTTGAAAAACTATAATTTTCGGTATTGAATGCAATATGTACTGTAGCTTACGTAACTTAAAACTTATTTTGTTTACATACATATAGTGTTTAAGTCTTTCATACCAGGATCTTTCTGAATAAACATTTACTTATTGACAGAATAATCTTTTGACAGGACCTGAAATTAAAGTTAAAAGATGTAACTTGTTTAATTCGAAGTCTTGGATAATTCGAAGTTTTGTAGTGGTCCCTTCAGCTTCGAATTATCCAAGTTGCACTGTATTATGAAGATGGATTATTTGAAATATAGCAAAGAAAGAAAGTGTTTAAATGCTAGAAAAAATTCTAAGTTCCTAAAGATGTTGAAAGAAAGTGACAAATTGAAGTTTTCTAGTTTTGCAAAGACTCCGATTTTATTGTTAATTTGAGTAAAAAGAATTTGAACATTGGAGAAATTATTTCATTGAACAAAGGTCTGGATTTTAATACGTTTAAAGGTTTCAATAAATAATCCAGTTATGGAATTCTTTTATCCTAAAGGCTAGGATCCTTTAAATCTCGTAATCCTATTAAAAACTAAAATTCCATATTATAATGGATTTCACACAAACTTCAACTTTTCAGCCAAACCTGAAATCGGCTATCTTGGGTTTCCGGTATCACAATTTCCAAAAACAGATCAGTGAACTCTTAGTTTTGTGCGTTTTATTGTTAATTTTCTTTATTATGATGTTGTACGCACGTTAATTTTATGTATTATATATTTCTTGTTTTATAATTAATCTTTTTTATGCTAAGCGGGTCTTAGCGGGGATTAATTCATTGGCCCTTTTTATTCTTTATTTAGGTTTTGATGTTTTTTTAATTGGAGGGCCGTTTTGATGTTTACTTTTGTTCTATTTATATGTTTCTTGAGTTCACTGAGATGTTAAGATACTGGACAGACCCAACTGACGAAGGTCAGGAAACCAGAAATGGTCAATCTTGGATTTCCGGTATCACAATTTCCAAAAACAGATCAGTGTGCTTTTGTTTTATTTCTCATATAATAGTAAAATTACTAAGTAATATTTTTGGATTACTTCATGATAAAAGAAACAATTAGAAATTATAATACTAATCATTCTGCTATTTCGAGAAAACAAGCTTAATCTATTATCACGATAAATTCCTGGCAGGATAAAGAAAAGCCGTAGGTTTATCTCTGCTTGATCGCAATCTTGCAACGTCATGATGGATGCAATTTGGTTTATTTTCGGGCTGAGGGGAAAAGAGAAAGAACAGGAAAAGAATTACAGATATCTACTATCTCCTAAGATGACTTCGTAAATTGATGAATGACAAAAGAGATTAATTGCGACTAGCGATTAACAGAGCTCGAAGCCAACTAATAATTAGGATTGAGGGCCCATGGCCAGAGCGAACACTAATCATCTGACGATGAACTCATCTGATTTCAAAGGCCTTTTTCCTCAGGGAACTCGATAGAACATACGTTATCTGTCTCATCGATCCATTGCAAAAATACGATCGCATCCTGTGCTAATAAACAATTACGAAGACAAATTCCTCTTCTACCATATATCATTTCTTTACCTAGAGAGAAAGTCAGATTCATTTTGTAAGGTCTTGTATAAGAAGGATAAAAAAGAATCCAGCTAATTAATTTGCTTATTTTTATTTCTGCTATTTTCATTTTAATTTCATTTCTATGAATTCGTATGGTAACTGTAGCTGACAAAAATTTGGATGTAAAATTGGCAATACTTGATTTTCTTGGGGAAATAAAAAAATAGGTTATAATTTTAGAAAATTAATTTCCTTCGATCTAAACATTTGGGAAAACTCTATTTATCAAATAGTTCTGAAATTTAAGCGGCCAGTTTCCATTAATAAAAGGATGAACCCAACTGAATTCGATACTTATTGATCAGGAGCTTTAAACTAAAAACACCCAAAATATGTTGAAACTAAAATTCATCAACACAGATCACCCCAAAATCATAGTTAGAAAATTACGATTTTAATGGCAAATATATGAAATTTATTTTGAGTTTCGTATTGACTTTTGTAAAATAAGGATCCACTAAGACGAATTTAGAACAAAAATAAAATAAAATCATATTACATGACATTCCTTAAGCTATGCTAGACAGATAAGTAAGTTACTAATTTATAAATACTGTAGATTTATTATCAGGTTTACGAATTTGTAATTTTATTCTATTCTGTTACTTTAATTTTAAATTTTATTCTATTTTCTTTGTAATTTTCTTCTTTTTAACACAATATCACACAATTCAAAAGCATGTTTTTCTTCTTTAATTCACTTCTCATCAGCATGTTGACTCTCAGTGTCTGACTGTTTTATTTCTATCGAAAAATACATTAATTAATAAATACACAACATATCATTTAACTGTTTGAAAATTATGTTTATTTTGCAATTGGTGAAATTCATTTGCTTGATTCTAATTGTTGTCTATTTTCATGTAAAAACATGGATTCATGTGCACAAGTTATGGGCATTATGTCTAAATTATTAGTTCAGAACAAGACGTGGCATCGTAAATCCTCTAACTTTTAAACAATACTTTCTTCAGTCAGTTCTAAATTATTAGACTTTGAATATATGAGAGTTCATCATCCTCATCTAAAGATTCCAATTACTGAAAATCTTACATCCAACAAAGAAAATAATCAACTGCTTTACAGAAATAAGCAATATTTTTTTCTAACTTCGTCTAGAAGTTACATAAAAAGTGGTTTATATGCCCTAGACTGTTTACGATGGATCTAATTTGTACCAACTGCACAATATTGAACAAACACCAATGAAGCAGTTGGAACTATTTCAAAAAGTTTTGAGTTGATAATTGATCCTATCGATTAAGAATCAAGTGGTTTCTAGTTTGTAGCTTATTCGTCGGTCTATAATTCTCCAAATTCCTAGTTGCTTGGTTTTTTGCTTTAAATAGCCCAAAGCGCAATTTAGAACTTTAAATATCATTGTGATTTTAACGTTACATGCAAAGTTCCTTTTAATCTCTAGCACTTAAGTGGAATAGACTAAAATCAGATGAAGGCATGCGTTCTCTGTAACACGTTGAATCTGTGTTCCAGTCGAGTACTAGAATCAATTGTAATGTATTCGTATGAACGAATTGTGAAGTGGGAAATTTTTACAGAAGGCAGTTGTAAGACGGTTCTAAAACGAGATTCTAAACTTAAATCAAGAAACTTCTTGAAATTATTTAAAGAAAATAGTACATAAAATTAAGCTAAATAACAATTTATGTTATTATTGTTTGATTGGATGAATTAGCTAACTATTTTAAGTTCGAACTATTCTTGTCATGGCTGCTGTATTCCGTTCTTCTCTTGACTTTCGGAAATTGGAATAGTACTAATCGGATCCACTGATCCCGAGGGTCAGCGGAAAGGAAAGAATCTCAATTAAGCGTTGGTCGGAAGTGACATTTGTTTTGTCAGTCGGTCTTCCTTCATCACAATGACTGTCACTTGTGCTTCTCCTCTGAGGTCAAACCCTGAGCTGATAGCAGCTGATTGTTTTGATTCCAATTCTCAATTCTCTTTGCTGCTCTCGCTTCAAAAACTCTCTTTCTCTTTTAGCAAACCCTTTACTTTCATTTGGTGGATTGCTAAATATAGTCAAAATATTTGACGGTTACGAGTGTAACACAAGATAATTGGTATATGAATTGGACATGATGCTTTTGAGTATGTTCATACATATGATTTACAATTTTAAAGAAGTTTCAGAAATGATTTCTTCATAATCCAACAGATTGCTGGTCTATCTGGAAATTAACATTGAAATCTGATGCAAATTGTAGCTATTCAAACTTTACGTTAAAAAATTTCCTAATCGATTAAAATGTCATTTATCATGTTTTACGGCCGAACCCCTAATTTGAATTAAGTGGCAAATCAAAGGAACAAGTACAATATTTTACCCTTACACTGTTCGTATTATTGAATAACTAGGATTTGTCTACAACTTCTAATCCTGCAACTTCTCTAGATTATAAGTATCTGTTCTTCCAAACGGACTTGATTGTACAATTAAAGTCTGATTAGTCTAATTGCAGTGTAATTGTTGATGCATCAAAGAACACAAATCGTCTTTATTTTCTTTCTAAATTGAAATCCAGTGCGTCCGCAAAAACAAACCTGAATCAATAGACAATGAACCAGATTAGTCAGAGGATCCAATTACTCTAGTGTGAGAAGTTAGAATAGTTATTGTGAAGAGAATATTACAGAGAAAGAGGTTTGCTAGAAATATCTTTGACAGGAATTTGTGAAAATGTTGTGACGGTGTATAGGACTATATTTGTTTCGCAGATTATTGGATGTTCATTTCAAGAGGCGAAGTCTTTTTTTATTTCAGCAGTCAGGGAAGGAAAAGAAATCACCCCTTCATTGTTGGATCGAATAACGTTGGTATCTTGTCGTTGGTGTTTAGGCTATATCTTAAACTCCAAAGACACTACTGGTGAGGAGGATTCTCCAAAAAGTCGATTTTCAGTTATCCATTGTACATTCTTTTTCACTCAGTTGTTGCATCTTAATGTGTTATGCAATTTTTAATTTCTTGCTTTCTATTTTTTTTTTTTGAGTTTCTTGTTTTATTGAGCAACATTTTAATGTTTATGACAACTTGACGAGGAGGAAGTACCCACGATCTTCTGCTATTAAGTACAGCTATAAAATGAGACTTTAAAGAATTAATTAATGGTTATCCGTAATAATTACAGTAAATGGTTTATCATTTCTAATCATTTAAATTCTTTTCCAAATGTTTGCGAGCATATCAAATATAATTCTAAACAAAGAAAGACGTCTTAGCAACTTATTTCTAGCTGCATTTACCTTTACATTTTGGAAATACTTTTTAAAAATAAAAATGTAAAAATTTTTGTAAAACACAAAATAGATATCAATTCTATAAGAAAACAGAGGTAAGTTAATACGTAATAATACTAGTGTACATTCGATGGTCACGAATAATTTCAAATTAAAATACAATCTTGAAACTAGATGTTAGGATGGTAATACAGCTAGATAATGACTTACTTTAGCTTTGAAATATGAATTTTGAGACGTTCTCTATTCAAAGTTGAATAAATGATAACTTTTCTGTAAAGTATGTTCTGAACTTTCCTGAATAGACATTCTGTTTTGCTTCATGATTAAAGCGAATTTAAATGGAGAATTGGAATTAAAATTTAGGCTTCGTATATGCCTTTTATTGATTTAATTTTTACAAGCATATTTGACTTATAATTTCCTATAGTTTTATGTAATGTAATGTAATCACGAATAGCACTACGTGTAATCATGTCATATAACGAATGAATACAGGCTTTACTATTTCTGTCTGAAATTCTTCGACCTTCAAACGACATCTAGAGTTCTACTGTTTTCTAAAGGGACATCCCTCCACTGTCTCTTTCCTGAGTTTTTTTTTTTTTGCTATCTTTTTTTTTCCTTTTCTGTATTTCTAACTAATCATATGGGAAAAGAATAGAGGAAAAGAGGACAATGGAAGCAATGGAAAGGACGGAAATCCAGCTAATGGTCCATTCCTTTGAATAATTATTTCCTTCTTGTTCCCAGTGTTTGGCCATTTGGAGATAACAGTAACAACAAAGCTGTTTTTCGGATATTTGTCAATAACCAATTTTAACAATTATAGGAGGCATTTTTTTTGTCTTTAAATTGCCATTTTTTTATCATTTGTCATTGTCCTTTGGCTTGGGCTGATGTTCTTGAGGTTTCATTAGTTCATCCAAAGAGCACAAAAGAGACAATAATGGAAAAGAACATGGGATTCTGGGGGCCAATGACTGTCTCTTCCCTAAAGAATCCGCTCTCTTTCTTAAAGGATAAGCTTTGGGAAAACAATATTGTTTCCGTTTATCAAAATGTTGTTAACTTTTTCCTAAAGTATATATTACAGTAAAACATTCTGCAGATATAATTATTGAATAGAAATACTGAAAATTTTAAAAAAATGGATATTTTTTAAGAAATAAGATAAATATCAATAACAGAGAATACTATCTTGAAACTTTGGGACTTAAATTAAATTGGGACTTTCATGTAAATATCCCAGTCACAATACTTAAATTTCACTGAAAACATATCAAATTTAATAATTTAAACAAATGAATGTCGATCGCAAATCAATTTAATTTTTGTCGCTTTTTTTATTTTCCAATTTCCATAAATGGAATTGGCATCTTTCGTATATGTCTGTATCTTTAGCATTGAAATGCAAACAAGAAATCCTCAATAATTTTCTAATGTAAAACAAACGCACATTGTAAAAGTGCATGAATGTCTATTTTCGCAGAACTAAACCAAAGAGTTTTACAGGAACAGTGAAGCCTAAAAAAGTTTTTTCGACTTATTGCGTAGTAAAGAGATTACCACGGTAGTTCATAAAAAAATGCATCAACACCAGCATATTATACTTTAAAAGGAATTATTTTAGGTCCTTATGTGCGACCTTTGTGCATATATTACTTTATTGTTTCCGAACATAGAACCAGTAATGGATACGTTAGCAAAGATTGCTTAGTAATGTGAATAGGCTTAATGACAACATAATTTTAATGATGGGGATTTCCAAGTTTTAAGATGACATATTTGAAGCTTTTCCTTCTAGACAAATGTTAGATTTGTCTTTCATTAATACTATCGTATCATAATTCATAGAGGAGCAATTTTATACCAATAAACGTCTGAATCATGACCTTGAAGACTTTGAAGGTAACAAGCCTCAATGATATTTCCACAATTTAGCTTTTATAGTAGCATAACACATCTCAGTTTTTGTTCCAAACTAAATTACGTAGTAAACAGCAAAAGATGTTTTATGTAGCTAAGTAATTTATATAATGTCAAAGATTAATTGCTACCTCTACAAAGCACGGAGTCCTGATTGAGATGCTTTCTTTTATGTATTAATGTTTCACAATAGTAGTAATCCACATAGTAGCCGAATGTGTTATCACGAACAATGTACGAGTACATTATATTATTCGTTTTATTCAATGTTGTTTTTAATTTCAACTTTCGTATAACTTATAAATATCATATGAGAAGATATTTTTAGATTCTATGGACATAACATAGACATATAAACCTTGTTTAAATTTGAAGTCTACTAGAAACAATGAGCATCAACATAGAAACATATTTCTATAAAAGTAAATTGGCTTTATACTAAAAAATACCCTTAATTCAGGATAGAAATTTGACTTTTAAATACACTAACGATGAAATTATAATTAACGATATAATGAGAACCAGGATTACCAATTGTACGGATGGTAAAATCGATGATGCTAACTAACTTAGTAGGAATTTTTAACTTAACTTCGACTATAAGTGCTCTTTCTTTACCAATAACCATTTACTTTTTTGAGATTGATCAATTATTCAACTATAATGTGTTGACTACCATTTGCAATTTACGCCACCAGAGGGTCTTCCTATGTAATTACGATTATGGGCTCTTATAAGAGAAGAAAGAGGGGATAATTCAACGCCAGTCGTCTCTCTTCGTAATTGCCAGCAGACAACGGGTGTTGGGACAAAGGTTTCTTTTCTTAAAGCGGATTTAAGACTGGAATCTTTGGTTATCAGACAATCACCATTACGAAAAGGAGGATTAGATGAAATCTGCTCTTGTACAAAAAAAATAACGCTTAATCAGTCGATTCATTCATGTTTTTAATGTAATGTAAAATAATAAGTAGCAAAGCGTCTGCAAATTTTTTTAATATGATGATATTTATTTATCAGGCTTTCCAACTGACAAATTACTTCGTACTACAATATGCGAAGTATAGTGATCATGTAAAGATTCTAAATGAAAAATATTTTTAAGAGTTTTCTCTTAGAACAGCTGCTTAAAATACAGTAAAACCCCGTTATTACGCTCGTCAAGGGACCGTGACCTACAAGCGTAATAAGCAGGATAGCGCTATAAACGGGGAATGATTTATATGATGGGGAAACATTTAGACACCATTTTACAGGAAAGATACTTGATTCTGAAATAGATATAGTGCAAATGTGAGCTTATTTCCTATTAAAAAAATCTTTGATTGTGGTTTGCCGTGTGTGTATGCTACTGTTATAAATTATGACATTTTGAATGCGGTTCAAGAAACTATTAACATCAATTGATACTCCACTAGGAGCAATACAAATATATTTTCGGAGCAGTTTTAGTGCACTGCCCGCTATTTCACGCGCCTTTTCTTGAATGATTGGGTCATTTAATGGCACTGATGCATCACGGGACTGATGAATCCATTCAATTAGAATTTCCTCGGCATCTTCACATTTTCCACACTACTTTTTTACGTTTGCAACCACCCTTCGCTGAATTGATAATTCCATTCTTATTTTTTATTATTGTTCTCAGACTGGATCAGGGAATTCTTAGATTCTGCGAAAACCTTCTGACTTAGTGTAGAATTCTCGTCGTACTTACGAAGAATTTGCAATTTTTCACTTATAGAAAGAGATTTCCGCTTCGACATTTTGCACTAACTTACTGTATCACAGACCCGCACTTCAAAGATTCCCTCCTACCAGGAAAAGAAAAGAATCGTTACAGTGTTACATTTCTTTTCGATACAAAATTTCCGATATAAAAAAGCGCTACAAGCGGGATTTGAAGCGTTATAAGAGGGTAAAAGTATAGAGAGTTATATAGAAAATTCCAGGGACCGTACAAAAGGAGCGTTAAGAACGGGATAGTGCTATAAGCGGGAGCGTAATAACGGGGTTTTACTGCAGTATCATTCAGAACACCTAATCCCGAATTTAAAGAAAATTCACGTTTTCTATTCATTAATACAGTCGTGTTGTACCATTTCTTTATAAAAATTCTATGAAGATTTATGAAGATGTATTGACAGTCTTTACACGTGTAAGATTGTCAATCTCTTCGAATAATAGTCGTATTAAAATCTTTTAGGTCTGATAATTCAAAAGTATTGGAGCGATTTCCATCAACTATCTTATTCAGTATACTCCTTTAATATACTTAGGCTTTGTATTTATTATTTACATGGCTGTTAGATGTTTTTAGTCCAAATTATTACTATATTTAATAGTAGTGTAATTGCAAAAAAATGCCATAATTTCATGAAGAAAATATCACAAGTAATTAAAGTGCTGTCTTTCAATATAAAATAAAGAAAACAAGTTCTTGAATATAACAACTTTTCTAACCTACAAAACAAATGTATATATTCATTGCCAGAAATTTATTATCTTGTAGTCTATTATGAAAATGCTCCCATATATAGTAACTTAAATGTATTTCTTTAACTTATGAAACTTTTATTTAACTATCTGAAATGAGTTATAAAATCTCTATGTATAAATTGGGCTTCCTATACTGAAATACGATCGAATAGGAATAGTTGCACTTTTGGAACTTTACTGTTTCTCCGGGTAAGTAGAAACTTAAGTTGCTGTATTTTAAATGTCAAATAACAAAAGAAAAAAAAAAACATGTTTTTTTTCCCTACTGGATATGAAAATTTATATTTTCTCTTCTCATACTATCTTGGCTATTCAATGGAAGATGAAGTTCAAAATTTTAAGATTAAGCAGCAGGAGTCATTTCTTATCACTATAGTTCATTCTTGTTCTACATTTTTAAAAAGGAAACTTTCTCGTAATGATTCACTTAAGTTGGATTTTAACATGGGCTAAAGCATTTGAAATGAATACGATGCGCAAATAATTGTGGGTCTCGTTACAACACTTGTGCTGTTGACCAATGACCTCAAACAGTTGGCTGTAGCAATGTTCGCCTTCCAAGCTTCACTTGGCCCCCGCTGCACAATGACGAATGTGTTTACGCAGAGCATTAGAGCAGCAAACAAGTGCGCACCCATTGGCCACCAGGAGTGTTCTGAATTAATATCCCATTACCTCACTCTCCTCACGTCATGGAGCTCTTAATGTGGCCCTAGTGAAGAAGTGAAGTTCGTGTTTAAGACTCTCACATTATGCAATTGGGATGGAAGAGCACTTTGGCACAATTCTCTCTTCAGGTAAACTAATACTGTGTTTCCTTTTGGTTGTCTTTGCTGTGTAAAGACGAAGCTTTCCAGAAAATTCAATTCCAAAATTCCCATCGGTTTTTAAAAATACATGGAGGAATATGAAAACACCCTTCTTGTTTCCTTAGAAAGAAAAAGGAAGAGAAGAAAAGAAGTAAAATATCAAGTTTTCAAAAAATTGTTGAAATAATGTCTTTACACTTTCTCTTTAAAATATCTTTTATCTGATTACTTGTTTGTTAGCAAGTTGATAAACATTTAAATTTATATAATCTCCTTGATATCACATCTACAGTCAAATGGTTAAAATAATACTAAGATATAGGCTACATTTTGAAATAACAAAACTAAAACCTTACAAACTTGAAGATCAAACATCAAATATGGAATAACATTTGCGGAAAAGAAAACCTTTCTGTACTTTAAGCATTCTACTTTTAAATTCGATTGTGGATTCAAGGAACAGTGAATAAACTTTGGTAAGTTAATCTGAAGCCCCATTCAACTTAACAAGAAACTGAAGATGCTAACTTTTCCTTTGATTTTAACCCTCATTTTGATGGTTGCATTGTTTAAATATCAATATATACATATTTGAATACATGCTTACAATAAAAATAAAACAAGAATTGATAAACATAAAACAAATATCAATGCAAACAGAAGAGCCAGTAAAACATACAACCAAAAATAAAAGATATTTTTTATTACAATTCCCAACTTGAAAAATCAAGAACAATATGGACAATAGCACAACATAATGATTATGAAGAAAAGATCACATAAAAAGATCAATTGTTGAACCCTTCCCCCCCCCCCCCCGAAAAAAAGAAACTTAACAAAAAAACGATATCGCTAAATGATAAAAATAAAGTTACCAGTTGAATGTATGTTATGCAATCTTACGCTGATGGGACTCAGAAAAACTGGAAGAACAAACAGTGTGATACTTCTACTTGTTATTTCCTTTTTATATTTTAAGTCATTTTCTTAACTTCTTCCTATGTAACTTGTTAATTTATGTTTAACATTTAAATTAATTAATCAGAAGTTAACCTTTAAATAATGTTCTCTGATTCATTTTCTTAAGTTTTTCCAGTTAAATTTTTCTTAGCGATTACTCCATTTTTTCCAAACTATTTGTCTGTTAATCAATTTTGGTATTTTTATTATCCTGTTTCTTTATTTTTATAGTAGATAATTCTTTCTTCAATGTTTATATTTGATTAGTAATTTTGTAGATTTTAATGTTTCTAGCTACGATCCTATTAATTCACTTTTTAAGTTTTCATTGCAATATTTTACTTCCAATTTAAACTTAAATCTTCAAGACAGTTATTGTAAAAGAAGAAGAAATTTTTTTAGAGTTAAATATTTATCTACATTTAAATTCATCAAATAACGCCGCTATTTATACTAACTACAAATTTAGGTCATTATAATGTCTCATAATTCAAATTTTATGAGACATTATCAAATCATGAATGCATTTGATTTTTTTTTTTTCTCAAACTTTTCTCAATGTTTTTCAATTTTCTAGAATAATCTCAGCTGCAAATTAGTTTTTAATTTTTCGAATTCCATAAAAACGTATTTGCATAAATTTTAGTTGGTATTTGCTGATTTTTAAGTATCTTCATGGAAGATAGAAAAATAAATATTTAATGCTGGAAACGACAGTGGATAGTCTAATATTATGTTTTTAATGTTTAGATGAGTAGTGCCTATTTACGATGCATTGGTAATTTTGGACTAGGCCTTAGTCTGCTCTTTAGATCTATAGGTCCAATTAGATACCAAACACCAAAGCAATCTATCGTCTAATCGCCTAAACTTATTACAAAAATTTTAGCTTCTACTACACAAACTCAATATTTTTAAATAAGAATTGATCAAAAACTGACAAAATTGACGAATGACTGGACATGATATTTCAACTTCCAATCATTCAAAACATTTTGTTTTATTCTAAACAGTAATAAACAATAAGCAGGGAATGTTTAACATAAGTAAAATTTACTATCCTTTCATTTTAGTTACGCTGACCATTCCAGTAAAACTTCTTTCTAATGACATATATAAATGCATTAAATTATATCCCGACCCTCTTTCCAATACTAATAAAAAAAAGAAGGCGAGAAAGACTGCATTACAACCAGACAGACTGCGACAACAGATTGTACTGCAGCAAGTAGATGTTTAGGCACAAATGGGTTATTCTCCTGCTTTTATTAACTATATCTAGAGCCATTTATATTCTTATGTCCTTCAGCTATATCCTAACTAATTTTATTTGGCTGCAGGGTTATTTGATCGTTCTCTTCCACGGTTGGATGAAAGAACAGCGAAAATGTAATACTGTAAGAAAAAAAAATAACTTGCAAAATGTCCTTCAGAAAACACGAGAACCTCAATAAAAATGAGTAGGCTTCTGTTGCAATAATTTTGTAATAATAATTAGTATTTATATTTATTTTAAGAGTATAAATATTTCTAGAATAACCTTCAAGGCCTAGCAATGCCATAGGAAATTTCTTTCTTTATGAATTCTCTATGTACGGTATATAAATTATAATTGATTTAAAAAAAATCAACAAAACTGTGTTGATAGTTTTACTTTATTAGTGATAGAATAGCGATAAAAATGAAGATCATTTTGCTGATTAAAGCAGTGAATAAGATTGGGATTTTTCTTTCTTCTTTCTTATCACCGAAAATCTGATCGAAGGGAATAAAATACTGATCTTTCTTTGACGTTCTTTGGCAATTCTCTTGGCATAGGAGGTAGGAAGATATCTCAAAACATCACTTTATTTCAAGGAAAGAATGTTTTTTGTTAGTGAATATTTTTGTTTTCAAAGTCATTCTGAAAAATCTGCGATGTTCATATTTCAATAAGTTAAAAATGCAGAAAAGTATTACTTACATCCACTTCAACTCCAGGTAAGTCGAAATTCTGAGCTGGAGGCTTGTCTTTAGGTAAATAGCGGTAAAATTCATCGTTGCCTTTATACCACTTTATGGAATATAAGTCATCACCGTCTAATTCATACATGCAGTTTAGAAGCACAGAATCTCCAGTTACTGAATGGGCAGGCATATCTAGAGTTATTAACTTTAGGCCTAACACTCCTGAAAAGGAAAAAAAAAGCAACATTATAATACAGAATAAATGACTCCTTACAAAATCTTTTTTAAAAAATGATATTAAGTACATTTGTGAATCGTAACTTAACTTCTATAAAAATGATAAATTAAAAACATTAATTAATAATGATTCTTCATACTTATATGGGAAATTACAAATTATAACGTTTTTATTAGATAACTTGAGGGGATTTTATTCGGGAAGACAGAATTTATAGAGGAATTCATTATTGGTTTTACACTGAGATCATTAAAAATTAACAAAAAGAAGGGTGATGGCTTAAAAATAACTCTCGATTAATATCGAGTACGTGAATATTTTAGTAATCTTTAGTTAGTAATCTTTAGTTAGAGCTACGTCAGAAGCAACAAACCAGGGAAGTGGCAAACACTTTGAAGATCACATGATGATCAACTACAAAATTAAATTTTTTAACTAAGTCATCTGAATAAGAAATAAATTGTTAACGAAGTTCAGTTATGATATACATAATACAACTAAAATGCTTTCTTAAAATCCCTTCTTTAATCACAATATTTCGTTTTATTCAATATATCATAATTCAACGAAGATTATAGATTTGGAGACTATATATGTTAACGAAGTTTCATTGGTAATATATTATACATACATTATAATATATATATATATATATATAAATAAATATATTATACATTTCTGCTGCTATATGGCTTTCGAATTTAATTATAAATTTTATTAAATTATAATTCCAGTATTGCATATTATCCTACAATATAGTCCGACCACGATAACGTGACGATCGGAAGGAACCCCCCGTGATTATGACGTATCTGTTTTTCAGTCAATCCACAAATAAGCGCGCCTCAAAGCACAGGTCTCTATTAATTTCTCTCAAAATGTCGCCCCAGAGTATTTTACAGAGCAGTGCCTCGAAAATTATTTTTCAGGTTGAAGATTATTTCCGAAAGGAATTGGAAAATGGAGGACTAAAATTAAAACTAAATGTTTGTTTTTGTTTTGTCTTATAGCTGTAACATAAAATTCTTCGAAACCTCTGGGAGAGGCTAGTGATGACGTCATGGGGCTAGTGCTGACGTCGAATCACCACGTTATCGTGGTCGGACTATAGTCATTTAATTGTTGTTCGCTTTAATAGCGAAAATAAATTTATATGTAACTTAGCTGTTTTTGAGATAAACAATGATTATAATAAAAATATAAGGTACAACTTTAATCTACGTAAAGGGATCAGTGAAAATAAACTGAAATTAAGAAGAGTTTCACTTTATAGGTTATTTCCAAATGATAAGCTAATGTTGAAGAACATAAAGAAACTTTTCGTATAAATTTTTCTTTGCAATCTCTAATTTTTATTCACTTTTACCATAAAAACTTGAAACTTTCCATTGCTGATATTTTAGTGGCTCAGAGCCTTTCTCTGAAAAAATACATCTAGGATCCCACCTTCAAATCTACTTGATTTTCTTTCTGTTTTTCAGCAGCATTACAGATCCTGATTGCCCTATTTGGAACGTTCCCAGAGCGCCATGTAGTGTCTCCCTTAGGAACTAATCACAGCGCTATAGTAAACATCTTCACTCACAATTGCAACCGCGGATGCCGCCACCGACAAGAAATCAGAATCCAGGTGGGTAGGACCTGACACCAAAACTGAGTCTCTTAAAGAAAACAACACAAGACAGGAACCAAAGACGCTGCAGAATTCTGCAAATTTCATACACACCTATTTACTTTCTCCTTAGACTTCATTACAACAACGGTACTGTAACAGATCCTTTGTCACAAGTCAACAAAATTATCCAATTAGGCTGAAAATTTGATATTAAGTTAATATTATTTTGTATCTTATGCATTTCACGTTAGTATAATTGAGTAAGCCTAGTTGGAACATTTGTGAGCTGGGAGTAAAAACTTATTTAATAATATTAGTTTGAAATATTTCTAAAAATTCTTTTGTCAACTCGGCAACAGTTTTTCTTAGTTCTTCACTTTTATTCGTATTTGAAAAATTTCTGTTGAAATAGTGATAGAATGCACAAAAATCACAGCATCAATCTCCAATCACCCAAAAGCTCACTTCTAAACAAATATCTACCTTTAACATTTTTTATAGCCACAAGAAAAATTCTAGCCTGTAATATTTTACTTCAGAAATTTGTATAACTCTTATGGAATCATAGAGACAAACAGATAGACAAATAATATCAATATAAAAGAATAAAATAAAAATTTACTTCTGTTCTGCTTCTTCTGTGATCAACTTAACTCAATGTGATGAATTGTATTTACATTGTACATTAAGTTTTAGATACAATATTCATATTCATTTTTGATCATCTTTCGTAAATAGGTTAGAGATTACTGCAACCTACTATTCCAAATACCACCTCGAAAACTACATAATTTCGTTTGAAACGCTATTGGAATCTTTTATTACTCAACGAGAGCTTCTATTCATTGAGATAATAGCTATCAAAGGTCCAAAGGAAAGTGTTGAAAATCATTATGCAGTTAATATTATTTTGTGTCTTCTGCATTTCACTTTAGTATAATTGAGTAAGCCGAGTTGGAACATTTGTGAGCTGGGACCTATTAAATAATATTAGTTCGAATTATTTCAAATCAATACTTTTGTCAACTCGACAAGAGTTTTTCGTCAAGTTCTTCGTTTTTGTTCGTATTTGAGAAATGTCTGTTGAAATAGCGTCTTATAAAAATAAGTTACTTGTATCCGGCTAAACTCGCAGACTAAACTTGCGAGGCAATTCGTCAAATTTCTATATTCATGAAGGCTAGAAAGTTGAAATTTAGGGATATTATAAAGGAACCGACTACACCAAAGGTAAGGGTATTGGTATGCTCTCTCCAATCGATATTCCATACTTTGAAATTTGAGGCTACTATACTGTTTTCAATCAATGCGGACAAACAGATTAATTACGTTTTCTATTTTCAATAAATAATAATAAAAATAAATTGCTCGGTGGTAGTGTGTTTTGTTGCGTTTTAAATGTGTATGATATTTTTTATTTGTTTTTACAGTTTTTTAAAAAATAAAAAATAAAAAAAAAACTTGGAGAATTTCAAAATACCACCTCACATTTTATTTTCAATGGGAGTTACATCATAGGTATTGTTGAAAATTACGAGAGGCATAAATTGTCTGGGAATAAAATAAAAATCATTAAATCACTTTATTAGAACAGTTCATAATAAGGGCAAGTTCATTGTTATTGAATAATGACAGCAAAGAAATCCTCAGCTTCGACTACTCCAGCAATTAGCTATCGTAGAGGCTTGCACACTAGTACAAAGTATATTGTCTTTATTTAATTTAATGTTTTTGTTATATATTTCTCGTATTGGCTACATAGATGAATTTCATCGAAAATTAGAAGTATCTTTGCTGTAATCCTAGAAGTTCTCATTTCATAAAATTTATCTTTCTCTTGCTGCATTCTTGTTAAAAAAAACGTTATTGCAAAATAAAGCAAAACCTCTTCAAATTCATCAAAAAATTCAAAGTATCTCATACATTTCCGGGTTTCCCCATGTATACACCAAATTTCATACAAATCGATTCAATAGAAATAGAACTGACTCAAACTTTATGGACAGATTGACTAAAGGAAATTCTATATTACCCATACGCTTAAATAATATGCGCGAAATAAAGTACATTATTCGTATTTATATTATTTCTTTTTATTTTATTAAGCTGTGATTTGTCTTTCTAAAATACATTCGTGTTATTTTACCATTGGACTATTATTTTCGGGAAGAACAGGAGACTGATAACTTAATTACACTCGTATCCCAAATAAGAAAACAAGGATATTTGAGACGCTGTTTTAATTAATGCTCAGGGAACTTCTTCAACAACATTGGTTTCCGCTGTCTCTTGTGATTTTCATACAGGTCGAAAGAGAGGCTGACTTACGCAGGACCAAATTGAGTTCAACCGAATCAATCACTCGGCTGCTGTGTTGCTGGAAGAACTCGATGAGTCAAGCAAGATGCGTGGAAAGGCCCTTTCTTCACCCTAGGGAGGAAAGCGCTGTCTTGTGTCTTTTATTAGCTGCAGTTTGCGCCTGTAAATTACTGCCAAAAACTTGGCAATTTGCATTCAAGTGTCTGTCTTCCACCTCATCCATTACATCATTTTGCACTTAGAGCTAATAGCGGTAGAAGCTTTCTAATTATTGAATTTTCATTATTTCATTATTGTATCAAATTACAAAGGTCTTTGGGAAGGGAAGAAGATATAACGTAAGGGAGAAGAATTGTACTTTCTCTTTAAATCCCTCCCTTTTTTTATCCCCAGTGTTTTTGCTGTATACTTTTTACTGAAATTTTTTGAAAATTCTTAGAATACATATTTTTTCTCTTTCATTTTGTTAATGAAAGAAATATTTAGCTAGAAGAATAGATAAACCTGCTCTTACGACGGTTGTTTAGTAAGTGGTTATACAGTCAGTGAACTTCCTAGTTTTATAAGCAAACTTTATAAGATCACCGTGTCCTGTATATCAAAACATTTGTCCTCAGTTCCAAAATAGGCAACTTGAAAATGTCAATAACATTTATACCAAATAGCATTAGTTTTTTTAATAACATGGGGCCAAAGGTCTAATGGTACAAGCACTGAACTGAAAGTTGGAGAAGCTGAATTCAATCGGCAGTGGAGGTCGAGGAGAAGAAATAAAATATGAAAAATGAAGTAGTCTACAGCCCTAAGGCTTACTCGATCTTCAGTAAAATGAGGACCGGATTAAACGTTTCCTGGGATAAAGCATTGGGCTGACCCCCAACCCCAATCTCGACTAGTTCCGAAAGCCATTAAAATACACAGGGTTTTCAATAAGTGCTGCAACATACGGATATCACAGTACATCACAACAAATATGAAAATGTGAGCAACCACATAGTCTCACAAGTGCACTCTTCGGATCATGTACTTTCCTCACCCTCAAATCAACTGATACCATTAACACCATTCCTGCACTTGAAGTCACTGAGTCATTCCAACCAATCAGAAAGATTTTTTGTAACTATGGACTTCGGCTAAGATTTCTAGAAGATTGACATGCATATTTATGGAAAAGATACAATTTAGTCTTAAATTCAATATGGCGATAAAATTGTGAAGACCTCAAATTCTCAGCTGCACTTTTTACCACTAATTATTTCATAATTTTATGTCGCTAATTTTTGTGTTTTTAAATCATTTCTGAAATAATTGAAAACAGCATGCAAGCAATATCTTCAGCAATACCCAACTGATTTTTAATGTGATATTTCTAAATAATGCGAAGTAATTTGTGAAGATGTTAAAGTAGCTTTATTGAAATACAAGTTTTTGACACTTCGAACACTCGGAGTTTTAAAATATTCATTCAAATGTGCTTTTATAGAATATGATTCCACAAATAATATTTATAAATTTGTATACTTTGACTTTACCTTCTTTTTTTTATTTACATTTTATTCCAATTTTGTTATCTTTGTAAGTTAAAATTATTACATAGGGAATTCAGCTACTAATGCTGTTTCAATAGAAACTGAAATTTCATCTTAAGACGAGATTTGCTTATATGCCACCGTTCTAGAACCAATTAAATGAGCAAATTAAATGCTATTTTTTAGTTAAGTTGTTTTATTTTAATAGATTTTTATCTTTAATGTCTTCTGGTAATCGTTGCTGTGTACTAGAATTATTCAGCAAAACAGGCACCTTGTTTAGCAAATCCCGCTCCTTCAGACTCTTTATCTCGTAATTGCAGGTCTTTGCCCTAATGATTAACGACAGGCTTCAGCTTTGTTCTAATGACAAACGACTTGAACCCAAAGGCACATGGTATGGTCAGTAAATATACTTCTTGTTTCAAGCCGGGTGAACTCATTATACCCACATCCCAATTGACTAATTCCTTCGAAGAGTATACATTGCCAGTCCTGATGGTGATTATCATATAAACATACTTAAATCCGCCTATCGAAGTTTTGTTCTCATGCAATTTTGAACAGAGATTCCCAGGGGAAATTAGCTTTCTAGGTCTTCTTCTTAAGAGTCACTTTATACAGTAGTTGTTGACTTTAGCTGGCAAAGAAAACGAAAAACAAATTTTCTCTGAGATTGTCCGTATAAAATATTAAAATTTAAAACAAAATCATGTCCTACTTAATTTTCTATCAAATTAACGAAAATATTAACTGAGCTTTACGAAAAAAGTTTTAGAAAAAAAAAGAATGTAGGGATGGTTGGCGTGCAAACTTTTGCAATATCTCTCTCTCAAAAGTAGAGAAAAAGAAAATAGTTGTTTGTGATTAAAAAAAGAAAAAAGAGAATGCAGGAGAAAGAAAGGAGAATGGAGGCTACCAATAATTCAGAAAAAAAAGCTCACACTTCAACCGAGAAGAAAGTCGACAATCTTAAATGCGAACTGATGTAATCTCCCCTTTTCAACTTTAGATTAAAGTTTTTTTCCCCAGATGTTATCCATCAGGATACGGGATCGAGACCATGACAGTGAAAACGACTAGACGGATAACAGGGGATATACATTACATTACAATAGACCCATCTTCTAGCGAAAGATACTCAAAAACCTTAATTATTACTTAATTTTTATCGGGCCATCAAAAAATCATATCACAGGTAATCTACATGTCTACTGCAGCATAGTGCGGTTAACAGAGAAAGGATGGTGAATAGGGGGACGGATAATCGAAGTTATATGTGATATTGGAATTCATGTTGTTTAGTAGTTTTCCGTCGACAGATGGTTTCTGACCTATTAGACTGATAACAGATTGATAACAATGTATAGTTATGAGTTCTTAATTTCGGAAGCTAAAACTTCCTAAAATAAACTTTCAACTTTGAATTATCTTGATCACAGACAGCGGACCTAAAATTGCATTTATTTTTATACTCTAATCCATTTATTCTTTCCAATGTTGATTAAAGGATAAAACACAGTTTAGACCGAATCTACATTACCGTGTATTAGCACACATGTGCTATAAAAATAAATTCAATATAGAGACAACAGCATTATACTGGCGTGCCAATTATCAGAAATCCGCGTAGAAGGTAATTATGAAAGATGAAAAAGCTTGAAAGTCAAGCGCCTTAATCCAATTAAGTCAATAACTAATTGTCTTAGAAAGCTGAAACTTCACTGTAGCTTCAATGAAATTTGATGAAAGCTGGATAACAAAGTATAAGAATTTTGTCAAAACACTATCACAATAAATAATCAAACAGATTTTTATCAGAAATGCTGAAAGTTCTCAATCGGTTTCGACTATCCACTATATGAATCAACAATAATTTTTTAAACCGCCTTCTTGGTGTATTAGGAAATTAGCTTGTAAAAATTAATTTTCCACTTTCTTTTAAGTACTAAAACAATATATGTTTTTCTATTACTAGAATTTGCGATGGATAAATTGCTAATTATTGTTATGTAGATGCAAAATCAATTTGAAACCAGGGAAGTTTCAGCTGGCAAATGGACAGCAATTCGTGCAAAATCAAATGCAAATTTACGAAAGAGCTTCAACTTTTTATTTGTTTACTTCCAACGTAAAAGCTTCTACCTAATTAAGCGAGCGTTGTTGCTCTGCTGTGGGATTCAGAGCAGTTCAAAGTCACATTTGTCATCACAGAAATATAAGTTCCCAGTCCAATGCAAACCACGATGCCTAACTTAATTTGTTCTTACGCTAATAGGATTTACGTGCTCTTTGTAATCAACTCGAGTTATACTGATGCCAGATGCTAGAGAAAGGACCCAAATATTAATTTGAACTTCTGGAACCTCGTAAACTTCCAGAAAAATCAGAAACAAAACAAGCCTTAATTACTACTGTCCTTGACAGGTATCGTTTTCCTTTTTATTTTTAAGCGTAGACATAAAATTAAAATAAGTATAAAAAAGTAAGAACTAAGAAGATTAAACATTTTTTAAAAATAGAAAGAATAATATATATACACAGAGATAGATAGATAAGTGGATAGATAGTTAGATCTGGATTAACATAATCCAGACAAAAAAGGCGAAAATACATAATAAGAAAAAAAAAACATTTTATGATGCCATTCACGGAAGTTCGAGAATTGCTATATAAAGATTTTCTTTTATCTTGTCTGCAGCTAAAAAGACGAAATTGAAATTGAAGTTTTTTTTGAATTTATCAAGCTACTGACTGCCATAATGCTGTAAAAATTTCTGGTTGTAGCTTTGTTAATGATTTCAAATAAATATTTTAGTTTTGAAACCTTTATATACAAGGTGAAATTAAAGTATCTCTATACAGAGTACTCTAGAATGAGAACCAGTGGGTGAAACAACGTCAGATTTGGACTGTATACATTCAAGATTATGGGATAAAGATTTCTGCAATAAAAAACAAGTGATTGTAATTTTGTACTGAGCATGAATTTAAGAGAGATCCATAATAAAAAAAATTCAAAAATAATAATAAAAAGGAAAGTACATTAACGTAAGGAAAAATAAAAAAAGGTAGAAAAAAACGGAAAAAAAAAACACACGGACATTAAGAAAAAAAAATTTAAAGAAACAAAAGAAGCAGTAGATACACGGAATCGAGCCGACAACTTCAGCATGAGTCTCGGACCATCAAGCTGTAGCTGACAACTGAAGTGAGATGGTAGCATTTCTACCATTTAAGCTACTAGCGGAAATCCAATGAAAACAATGCCAAATATCTCAAACTTGGGGAGAGTTGGCCCCTGAAATACCTCATTCATACGGTGCTTGGGAGGACAGACACGGACAGATGGACGGACAGGACAAACGCAATAGTTACCGATTTTGGTCGCTATCAGAATAGCTCCCAAATGGGTCGCTAAAAAAATTGTTAAAAAAAATGACCAACAGAGGGAAATTGATGCTTGAGGGTACCATTTACAGTAGTATAAACTGGATGGGTATGTGAACGGGAAAGGGACCATAAAACACGGCATACCAAGTGTTAAGGAGTGATTTTTATTCATTCAATTCATGCATTATGTAAAGCTGGATAAAAGCACCGAGAGCTTGATTGAGAGCTGTCAGTGATAGTTAGAGGCAATATTCAATGTGTTGGCCGCTCTGCAGGAACAAAAGCTGATACCGAGTAACAGTAGTTTCGACAGCAGAAATTGATCTCTAGAGATGTTTCGTGTGTATAGTACGATTTTGACCGTCAAATCTGCCAGGTGAAGAACGTTGACCCGATAAACCATGCTTTTGAGGTAATCCCAAAGCCAAAAACCACAGGGGATTTGGTCTGATGAATGTGGTGGCCGTAGGGAAATGAGAAACAGAAGTTTATGTGAAAATTTAGTTACTTGTTTACAATTCCGATCTTTTACCAAAAAGGGAAAATTGACCTTATTAGGGCCAGGAGTTCCAACTAAGGCCAGCTCTGAGTTTTTTGTTTATCTCAAGCAGTTCAGGGGGTGACAAAGTTTTAAATTAAGTTAAACAAGCTTGAATGAAAATTCGTTTATTAATGAAAAGCCAACGAAACCATTCAAAAGTGGTTTATATAGCTTTAAATCAAATGTCTAAGTATCAGCAAAATCGGATCGGGTCCCACAGCTGTCTTTCTATTTGCAGTCACGCTCACTAAGAACCAAATAATGGTTGATGTATCTTAAGCCCGTACAGAACGAAGCTCCAACGCATACCAAGGTACATGTGGACAGATATTTGGATGCGTTGGAATCGATGTGTACGGTGGTGGCGAACGCACCCCAATGCATTCCAACGGTTTCCAAGGCGACCGTTGGCGTTGGAATGGCGTCGGTACTTCAAAGAGATATTTGATTTGGTGTGGACGAGTTAAAACGTTTTCAGCAAGTATTCCCTGGTGTGAGACGTATTGTTTATTTCGTGTTTCCATATGGAATGGGACGATGATTTGTGTCTCAAACTAATTCAACTACAATACACCGGATAATCCTATATTAAGGGATCCTAGCAATAGAAATTATAAACTCTCAAAAAAGAAGATAGATATTTAGCAGAGTATTGCAGCTGAACTCCGAAGCTCATCCAGCAAATTACTTGTATTGTACGCACTTCTATTTTTATATGATGTTGTCATCTACCAACGTCGCTTTACGTTTCTTCTTTTTTTCTGAACTAAAGAATTCACAACTAAAAATCCGGCACTTGCACATAAATCATCATCACTTGTCGCCATTACGAGACGATCAATTCAATACCTTGCTGCGTAAAATGACCGAACCACAACCAACGGTTTCCAATTCAAAACTAAATCCGATGTGGACGACAACATTTTATCAAAATCATTTCCAATCGTTTCCAATCCCAAACCAACGAACACATTCGGTCGAGTTGGCGTTGGTTTGCATTGGAACTTGATCTGTACGCGCCTTTACTTAACGCTCAGCAGAGCATGCTGACCAACATCTTTGAATAACAAACCGTGTAGTATGGTTGCGGTAGCGGAATAATTCGCCAGTTCTTCAGAAACCATTAGTTAGCCTTAATCGTATACTTGGCCTTATTTGGCAAACTTACCTTACGATAAAAATTTACATTTTAGATATAATTATTTTATGTATTTGTAATAATTTCTAGGATTTTTTGTAAATTTTTAATTCGAATAGCTTATAATTTTACAGAGAAACAGAAGAGTTGAATAAATATTTGAAGATGGACGTGTGCTGCTCCCTCGTACTTATTACTTAAAACTGCTAAAATGGAAAATTGCACTTATTATGTAAATAATATTAAACCTACATATTCAGATACTTTTGGAATACGAACTTCAGCTACTCATCACATATAAATTCAAAAGATCTCATCGTGCTACCTGTTCATGTTGTACAGATTTCAGTTTGTCTCTACAGATCTTACTTTATTTATTTCATTGTTGTTTTTTTCTTAATAAAGAAACCCGCTCCAAAACTTGTAGATGTCACTAAAATAAAAAAAATACGGCTACCATTTTGGTTTCCACTGCATCGTTCGCAAACATTCGGATAGTGAGGCCATCTGGTGGTTATCTGAAGAATGAGGTTCTTATACTTTTACTTTTTTTATGCATTATAGTTTCATTATACAGTTGAAGAAATACTTTTTAAACCATTCTAGTAATAATAAATCTGAAATTGAATACATAAGAATAAGCCTAACTACTTAGCCAGGGTTTCCCAACCTTTTTATGTTTCAGGATCCCTTCAGAATGAGATGAGAATCTTAAGACACCCTTGTTGATTTTTTACAATTTATATGTTTTCGATTTAATCTTTTAATTTTAATTTAATCAGGAGATAATTGAAATTAGAATCGTAAGTCACTCTTGCTGATTTTTTTGCAGTTTGTTTTTAATTTATTCTTTTAATTTTAATTTAATCAGGAGATAATTAAGATTAGAATCTTAAGGCACTCTTGCTGATTTTCTTGCAATTTGTTTGTTTACGATTTAATCTTTTAATTTTAATTTAATCAGGAGATAAATTTGTTCCGCCTCTGGGGATCAAACCCAAGAAAGAAACATGTTTTATTCATATTTTCAAAATACATCATAACCATTATTAAATAACAAATACTGGAAGAAAATATATTAAATTAAGTTTTAGAAAAGCCTTGGAAATCAGTACAGTAGCACACTAGACAACTCCAATAGGAGAAAACACAAAAGTTTTCCATTCAAAAGTTTCCCTACAAAATCTCGCCGCACCCCTGGCTGATTTCACGGCACCCTAAAGTGCCGCGGCACACCGGTTGGGAATCACTGGACTAAGCTGTAGAATGTCTATATTTTTAAATTTTATATTTTAAATATTTTTTAGTGTTCTATTGATTCTTAGATCAACAAAATCGAAAAAACCCTATAATATCAGCAAGAATGTTTGGAAGATCTTCAATCCACTTTAAAAGTAGTACCATCTCGAAGAACATGTGTTGTCAAGGTATTTCAAAGCATGTCCTGTCTCCTTAATTGTGGCTCATCTGGTTGCGTGGGATTGTCCCCAGTGCAATCGGAGATAATCTCCTTCTGGCATCAAAGCCAGCGAGCACAACGAGGGTCTTGGGACTTCCTGAAGGAAGAGTTGCCTTGATAAGGGTCGAGATGACGCCATCTGATTCGGGCAGCAAGGCGTCGCACCTGCCCCTGGACGATCGATGGCACGATAAGAGATGTCAACCGGAAAATTCAAGTGTAACAACGAACGGATCTTAATAGTGTTGGTACTAACGTCTTCTTCTTACAAAGTTAGATATTGTTGCTTGTTATTACACACATTACAACCTTTCAATCAGAAGTGCCCTCGTCCTTTTTGTTTATCTTTCGAGATAAAAAGCTACATTTTTTTTTATCTTTACTAGAAACTTCATTTTGGTTCATTATTATAAAAATAATAGTTAATTATATTATCGAAATTAAACTAAAAAAACAAACATTCATTGTTTAAAATATATAGTCGTTTAGTCATTTTATAA
Organism: Thereuonema tuberculata; assembly: GCA_023159025.1. Classification (NCBI taxonomy): domain Eukaryota; kingdom Metazoa; phylum Arthropoda; class Chilopoda; order Scutigeromorpha; family Scutigeridae; genus Thereuonema; species Thereuonema tuberculata. The sequence goes on along the minus strand of JAFIDM010005346.1, from coordinate 50,264,825 downwards.
AAGTCGTAGGTTGTATACTCTAAAAGTATGTAGTATTTTTATTATCATTTTTATTATCATTTTTACTATCATATCATTTACCATTGGAAAGCTATTATAAAAAAGGATTATTAAAAAAGATGTTTTTAATGTTTTTCAGAGTTTCTTTGTTAAGCTTTGTGTTAAGATTTAGGTTGAATTTCGCGTATAGTTGAAAATTCATTTAATTTGTAAATTTCTTTCCTTTTTTTATTACTTTATCACCATGTTACTAATTTTTCCTCTGTTATCCGTGAAAAATTCTAAATAAAATTATTAATTGGTAACAAATCGCTGGATAAACGTCCCTTCCTTTAAATTAACAATTTATAAATAAATTGCATGCATTTTAACATTGACATAAATGCAGAAAAATTTACATCTAAAGCATAATTACCTAGCTAATTAAAAGATGGAAAGCTGCATGCCATTTAAAATTAATTTCCATTGTATTTTCCTTTATTTGTTGTAAGTCGTTTTTTAATTTTATAACCTTTTTATCATTTTTAGTTTTTGCTTTATTTCTTATTTCTTATGATTTTTGATATTTTTAATATTTAATTTTAATCTTAATTTTATATGTTTAGTTCCTTTAACTGATTCTAGTATCAAGCGAAGCATCTAAACTTAACTCTGATATGATTTTCACTTGTTTTGTGTGTCATCAATGGACAACATTCTCCTAAAAATGATTCTCTTTACTCAATTGGAATGAAATAAGGGTTTCACGTTTGATAGTCTAAAGAAAAGCTTGAACTTTACTTTGCTAAAAGGTTTGAGTTATCGTATAAAGAGTGCAAAACATAATGATAATTTCTGATATAAAGTACGCAGTATGGCATAAACAGATATCAAGTTATTCCGACCACAGATGAACTGACATTTTTTTAAACCTTTTTTTTCTCTATGACCACTGTAAACAGTGCTTATTTAGGCTAAAATCAAAGCCTATACAAAGCATGTACTATACTCTTGGAATAACATTATAACATTAACATACAGTATTAATTTATAGTATTTATGCAGTACTATGTAACGAAAACAATTCATTTTCATTCAGCCACATTCCTGCATTCAAATTTCATCGCATAATCTATTATTTCTCAAGGAAAATAGAAAAATTTTAGTAAATTAGTAGCATTAGTACATCATTTGTTCTTGACTATTAAAAATACGTTTCATTAACTTTCAAAACCAATAGCTCTTCTAAAGAAACAAGAAAATGCGGGATTCCCTAATGCGGGATTGAAACAGCCAGTTCCACTTGTTGCTAAAGATGTAGAGATTCTTGTAACTAAACAAGGGCTTTTATATTTTTTTTTCCCTCTAGACTTAATTTCGAGAAGAGCTTTTAATCCTTTCAGGTTTATCTTGTCTCAAGAATTAAGTTACTTTTACATCTGATATGGTTGAGCTCCATTAATGAGGTTTGCTTTTTTTTTTCTTTTCTTTCTAGAAGTTTCGAGATAAAATCACTAAAAAAAAGCCAACAAGAACAGCCACTGTAGCAGTAACAACAGAAATTAAAAATTACAGCGGAATATCAAAACACATTTAATCTACAGCGAATTTGAAGGTACATGTTTTACTCAAAATGATTTGCTTAAACTGATTTCCATATACCAAAGAACACATTTCGAAAATCCACCTGTTTTAAAGATATATAATTTTAGAGAAACACTTTTCTAAAATAAAATTGGAAATTAGATGTAACAGAAATTAGATTCTGTCAAAATTAAATATTGAAAACAAGTTATCGAAGGAAGGGTAGGGGACGTGTGATACTTGACGGGAATGAAAACATGCCAAGAATTATTGGTAAGAACTACTCTTTAATGTTCTCACAACCTCTGGAAAGTTTACAATGTAGTTGACAAAAACAAAAAATATTAAACATATTTCTCCTATTGCTAAAAATTCTTTTACATGTATTTGATTCACAAATTATAGAATTTCTCATATTCTTTAGCTCGAATGGCTTCTTCTTTTTCAATTGTTTTGTTAAAATTGTTTTACTATCGTTGAAGGATGTCAGCGCCCTCACACAAGTCTCACTGCGTGATATCTTTCTTTACATTTTTATTTTATTACTTGGAAAATACATTCCTCAAATATGAGGGTTGATTTTTTTTAGTAGTGGCAACAATGCTATAGCGACGCCGTGCATCGGAGTCAGGCAATGTCGTTTATGCCACAAGTTAGTTACATGCGTACCGTCCCTCCGAGCAAAGGAACTCACGCTTTCCCCTCCATGCCCGTGCGCAGTGACAACAAGAACAGAGCAGTTGTGAACGAGCGATCGCAATCATTTCTGCATGTCCGTTAATTCATGTGGAAAGCACCTTGATGCAATTTTGCGCATTCTTAGACGGTCCTTCAGGATGTGAAGCACAGTCGAAGGCTCCAGTCCTGTATTTTTAGCTAACTCACGAATCGTGAAGTTCAGATCCGTCTTCACTAATGCCGACACAGCCGGCGTTACTTACTGCTGGATGACCAGACCGAGGCAATGTCTGACACATTTTAGCGTCCTTCTCTGAAGGCTTTTACCTACCTTGCAACCGTACAGAAAGGTAATGCAGATGCACCGCAGACCTCTTGCAGTCCTTGGTGACACAATCGTGCTGTGCGACCTCTAGCATATTCAATTTTTAACCAGCTCCTCTGCGCCTGCTTTGAAAACATTGCGACTGTATTCCGTGACCGCTCTGTTCACAACTGCTCTGTTCTTGTTGTCACTGCGCACCGGCATGGAAGGGAAAGGTTCCTTTGCTCGGAGGGACGGTATGCATGTAGCTAACCTGTGGCATAAACGGCATTTCGATGCACGATGTCGCTATACCATTGTTTCCACTACTAAAATTTCAATCCTCGTACATTTTCTGTTGTTATTATGTCAAAATATTATTGAGAGATCAAAGAATTAGTAATGTTATAATATTTAGAACGAGAAATACATCACTAATTAGAATTAAAGAATCTCTTTATATACATAAAGCGGAAAGCGCAAAACTGTTCTTCCCTTCAAACTTAAAAACTACTTAACCGATTTCAGTGATGTTCCACCATTCGGTAGGAGATGTATCAGAGATGCTTTATGGCCACATATCATCATTTTATAGATATTCACAACAGTGAAGAAAACGCTTCAAACCTCAAGGGATTATACGAATTAGACAAAAACGCTTCAAACCTCAAGGGATTATACGAATTAGACAAAAACGCTTCAAACCTCAAGGGATTATACGAATTAGACAAAAACGCTTTTCAAAACCGAAACCGAAACATTATTTGGCCGCATCATTTCATTGATGCGCTTTACAATTAACAGAAATTATCACTTATGAGTTTTGTAGAGGGTATAACAGTGACAATACATCTATGTCCCATATGTCAGTACAGTCATGAGCTGATTTTCAAATATAGGTACAAATACTGTCCGTCCTTAGGTTTTGGACGCCTGTCTACATCATTCATTTACTCTCTAAACCTGTATCTATGATTGAGATTATTTAGATATACTGAACAGATAGTGTTGAAACAAACAGAATTTACTAATCAAATAATAATTCCAGGAAATTTCCCAATAAATACTAAATTATTTTTACATAGAAATGTTTTTCTTGGAAACCTAAATAATTCCAAACTTCTAGTCAAAGAAGAAATATTCATGTGGGCAAGACGAGGTAGAGTCTGACTTGGAGACACGTTATATTGTCAAAAACAGATTAATATAAATTATATATCAAAATGTTCAGCTAAAAAAAAAAATAATGACACCAAAATTTTTAGGGGTTGACCTCTAGATCAGAAGTTATAAGCTTTTAAAGATCTCCGAAAACAGGAAGTGACCGTTAGAACACGAGCGCGCACAGCGGTGAAAAGTGAAATAACTTTCAGTTTCAGTTCAAAATTAGTCAATTTAATATTTTAATAGTCCACATTTATTAAATATTCACATAACAATTTCAAATAAGTACACTTTTTTGAATATTACTTCATCAGAACACATTCAAACTATAGAGCAATTTCGCACCAACCTCATTTGATTATAGGCAATTTTTTTATTTTTTTTCATTCTATTACCAATGTGCAATTTTGCAGACGTTTAATGAAATCTTTGATTTGTCTGTAGAAATATAAATCGCATGGCTTAACAGATAGGTGCAGATTCAAGTGGATTCGTTTTGAAAGTTTATTTTATTTTTTTTACATCTTTTTTTTTTCTAATTTATTTCAGTAGATTTTTCTTGCATTTTCCTAATTTTCAAAATACAAATTATGGGAAGAGAAAATATTATAAAATAATGACAGGAATGACTTGTGAGTTTATTTGGTGCTCGCTCATAAATTTTCACCCAGAGATCACCTTGTTAAATTTTGGATATCATGGTTTTCTTTTCTTGAAAATCTGAATAATTGGATGTGTGACTATGGGTCAAAAGTTATGAGCCAAAAAAACGAAAAGAGGGGGATCGGGTACAGAGAATCAAAATAACACACAAATTCTTTATTATTATTATTATTATTATTATTATTATTATTATTATTAATTCACTATGTATTCATAAACCTGTATGTAGGTGCTGAATTTATTTTAAATTAATAACATCAACCTAATCATAATATAAATTTAAACTATATATGATATTTATTTTAAATAACAATTTCATTAAATAATAATTAAATAATATATAAATAATAAGTTCTGACTTCGAATAAAAGTATCTAAGTTCAAAACTAATCGAGGATGAAAAAAAAAATTATTATTTCGAAGTCCGATTGAAATAAGAGTAAAACAACACTAGTAGTCATGCGCTCGTATTGTAACGGTCACTTCCTGTTTTCGGAGATTTTTGAAATCTTATAACTTTTGACCTAGAGGGCAACAGCTAAAATTTTGGTGTCATTATTATTTTTTTTTTAGCTGAGCATTTTGCTATGTAACTTATGTTAATCTGTTTTTGACAGCATTACGTGTCTGCAAGTGAGCATTTGTTTCAGCAGACTCCGCCATTTTTTTTCCTTATTTTTCCTTGGAAACTGGGGTTCTCGAATCAGATTGAATTTTAATTTAAGCTTTTAATGTCTGAGGAACGAAATTAGCGTAGCTCATAGAGACGAATATTTTTGAGACGAAAATGAATGTATATTTCCTTAGTTTTAAAGAAGATAGGTTAAATGCATTTGTTTAACCATATTTACTTAGATTATTTACAGTCAGATGAACAAATTTACAACTCTTTTCAAATAATTTATCATAAGAGTGTAAAAGATTGTAAAAATAAAATTTTACAGCTAAGTTTCAAGAACTGATCTTTCAATAATTCTTTCACCCAAAGATGGTGTTTGAAAATTATTTTTTTTTAATTCTGCTTTTTTTTTTATAGCTTTTACGTAACTAATAAAAAATGGAGATTTTTTTTTTACTGTAATGGAAATCCCACACAATTAAACACTCTAAAAACTAATTTACCTCACTTTTCTTTTTTTTTTTTTACTGAAATCAAGCACAACCCGTAAAAAAAAGGACCTAGCCACAAATTAATTTCTCCTTCATTGTGGGGGAATTTGAAGCCTGTGAGACAACCTAAGATTGATTATCATTTGGGATTAAATGGGAATTAAAGTAAATATATCTTTATTGCATAAAAAAAGCTCTTAAGATTGGGGATTCCGAATCATTACAGGGAAAACTAAAAGGCTTCCCAATTAAATTTACGATGAATTAAAATTTTTCACAATTATTTTTACATTTGATCTGATTTTTCTTGTTTCAGTCCAATATGTTTCTAAGTTAATCACTACCATTCAGGAAAATTGCTTTTCAGTTAACAGATTATAAATTAATACTCTTGTGGTTTACTATTTAAAACATTACTTTTTCAACTTTGTTAGCTTTTAATGTATGTAATCTTACATTATAACCATTAGAGAAAAGCTGAAACACCCTTTTGTAGCTAAATAAAGATTAAAAATTACAATCCTTCAAATGTAGGTAACCTCTTTTCGTTCTAATTGATTTTCTTTGTCTTCTTTACAATTTTAAATTCATCAATGCTTTAATTAATCTCTTAAAGAGATCTCCTAAATAAATTATGACTTCGTGAACTTTCTAGGAAGTTATTACTTGTCCAAATCTTTCTTCGCAATCATAATCATCGGCAATGCAGTGTAAGCTTAAGCGTATGTCCCATCTCTTGGAAGCCTTGAATTCTTAAGGCAACCGCCTAAGTCATCACCATTGACGGACTCAGAAGCTTAGCGAGGTCGCGAAGGTTTTTATTGATGAGTGTCTCGCTGACGGATGACAGTAACGACGCCGACAACGGCTCGCCAGGACCCGCTTCTCCATACGGCAAATAAAGCCCAATTATGCGGCATCAGAGTTGGCGCAGTCGGATCATAAAGACCGATCGCGGCCTGGCTTTTTGAAATGGAAATCCAGCTGCAAAGGAAATGTTAACACAGATCCGGCCATATTCTCGTACCACGATTTATTTCGCTCCGACGATTGCTCGGCGCCGACCATGTGACACTCCCAATTTCAAATCCAACTTACAGGAAGGGGAATGTAATGATTATAGAAAAAAAAAAAGAATTCGTGTGTTGCTTTTCTGTTTGTGCTTCCAGAGAGCAAGAAAAGCCCTCACATTGAGCAATGATTTGCCAAAAAAAAAGCAGAATTGAAAAACTTCAACTTACAAAAGAGCTTCCACTCATTTTGCGCCAAGAAATTAAACGACTTTTTTTAACTCAAAAACATTGATTAAAAGAACTCTGAAATACGTTTCAATAGAAGTAGTACATCTAGGATTATATAAGCTTAAAATAGGGATAAACCAATGAAAATTGGAATATTACTGAAATTCCATGAGATGTCATCAATTTAATGTATTTATTGAGAAAATGAGTTGGTATTTCTAATAATAATTTAATAAGATGATTATTATCTGGAATTTCCTTCCATTACTCGTGTAAAGTCAGAAAAAACCAATAATAAATCAACATTAGATATTAAAAACAAATAATTAATTTTGTAAATTAGAAATTACACTGTTAAAATAACTACAGTTAGCACTGTAATAACATATATTATATAGACATTAAAATTACATAAATATCAAGATGTCAATTGTTAAAAGAATAAAGTTTTTCTTCTATTAGACGTTCTTAACGAATATAAACATTTAGAGGATAAAACACATTTATCATATCGCAAAACACTTGACATATCTTAAAAACATGGATTGAAGAAATATCAAAATAAATATACTTATTCATGTTTTTCAAAATATTCTAATATTTTGTTTAAGATTAAAAGCTTGATTAAGATTTAAGAAATTTAATCATAATAGTAAAACCTTTAAATGAAGAAGTATCTTAGCTCCATGTGCATGTTTTAATATGCTTCGTCATAATCTGCTTGATATAAGAACGCGTTACTTATTCATGTTTTGTTTATTCATTACATTTGTAACGTAAGCATGAAAATCTCATGTTTAATTCTTATCATATTTACTTATTTCTAACGGAATAATAAGAACCTATGGGATGTACTTTAGTAAACGTTTAATATCATTATGTAATTGTAGTCTATATCTGACTATTAAATCAAATCGTATTGGACAAATCTTAAAAAATTTCTGTCGATTATTATAATGCACATAAACATGAAATAAAGTTTCAGGAAGGAACCGAATTCTCATTTTGATCAGATTATTCTGAGAAAAAATATTCAAATAATTATTTAAATCCATATTACAATGTTGTAAATGAATAAATAAAGGCGGCATTAATTTAAAAAAAATACCAATAATATTAAGTTAGTTTCATTTTTATAAAGCAAGACAACAATTTAATATTTGTGTTTTGTTTTTATTTTTTAAATTTTTTTCTTGTCTAAATATTGTTTGTTTAATCATACGAATTCTATTTTATTTGTTTTTTTTGTTGTTTTTCCGGGTTTCTGCTTTATATTAATCTATTACAACTTACATTGCTGTTTTGCATACTAATAAATCCCGTAATATATAAAGCGCATTTTTACTGAAAAGAGAACAGAATTAAATTGCATAGAATACCGAATATCTTTTTCATAGACCTGAGACTGTTTAACTGAATATCATCTTATTCCGCCAGTCTTGATCTCCCCATACAAAACATACTGGTTTATGAGAACGGGTTGTTGTTGTAGGATATTCAAAACGTTGCTTAATAGCTGTGGCAACCTGATCTAACCTTCTAATGCATTACAGTAACCTTATTTATGGTTACCATAGTTCCAGTAAAAGCTCCCTAAAAGAAAATGACATGTACTCTATTAATGTAGCCCGTTTATGTAATGATTTAATTTCATTCCAAGTTCCGAGACAAGAGGGACCGCTGAATTTAGAAATATTGATTTTCTAATTAGGGTTCCACCCACAGCTGAAAGCGAAGAGATTGATGACTGTGTGCTTGATAGAATATTAACTCTTACATTTCTTAAAATTCATTAAATACCTACCAAATACTTACTTGCAAAACAGTAAAGGTCTTATTAAAAACAAAGAAATCTCAAATTAAGAATTAAAGCAAATTATAAAATTGCAAATTTAATGGATTCAATAATTGCCCACCTTGAGTAATTACTGTATTATAACTATTACGATTATTTAAACAATATTTCATGACTACTGATAGAATTTCAATATCCACAGAAGTAAGGCAGTCAGCTAAATTATATCGTATATTATTACAATATAAAAATCTTAGACTACAACTGCTGTATTTATTCAATAATAAATTTTATGCTACATATAGGTCTTCTTGGATCTAACACAAACTTCTTGCAAAACGTTTCAAATGAATCTACAATAACAATTTTCATATAACCAAAAGCCGTTTTCATGTTAAAATGAATTTTACAGTATATGTAAAAATAGATAAATAAAGATTTAGTAAACCAAAATAAAGCGGAAAAAAACAATGTCATTTCAGTTTAGGCGGATAGGAATCAAATTAAGTTTACTTGAATTCTCTGTACTCCATTTTATATATTTCATGGTAATTCGGTATAACTATAGCCTGTAACATATAGAAGACAAATGGGGACCACTACCTACAGAGCAGATTTCGGTCCCCAGCGGACACAACACACAGAAGAAGACGAAAGAAACAACCATGCCACCATTACTACTTAAAAGAATTTATTACGAGTATGGCCATTTCTCCTTTAATCTAATTATCTATTCCTTAAATGCAAAACCTCTGTTTGTTTTATATAACAATTTCTCTTATTAAAAATTTTTTACATTAAAAATGGTGTGTATTAAAATTTTTAGATTGGTTTAAAAAATTACACACATTAAAATAGTTTTTAACCGTTTTAATATGTGTAATTTTTTAAACTATTCTAACAATTTCTCTTAATAAGCCATTTTCCTTTGGGCAGTCACATCACTATATCGTGCGGAGAGGAATACGAAATAACTTTGTTTACATAATACGCTTCGACTTTGCACTAATTTCGTTGGGTTTTTTTTTCAGTAAGCTTATTTCAGATTTTAAGAATTCATACTAATTATCAACTTCATTAAATAATTTTAATTAAGTCAGGATATTCTTTTTCTGGTAATTTTTGGACGAGGGGGATAAAAAAAATAAGGCGTATCTCAGAACCACGCTTTCACATGTCAACAAAAACAGAAAAAAAAAGATTAAAGAATAAGGGATGCTCAGTGAACAGAATGAGTGTAAGAAAACCATTTTACTTGGAAAACGATCTTTCTTTCAGGGGGAGATTTGGTTAAACAGTGCGTCACAAGAGCTTAGAAGGAAGTTGGAAGTGACATGCGCACTCTGTGACGGGCAGAAAATTGAATTTCAAATTTGTTATAGTGCAGAGAAAAGAGCAGAGAAAGACATTTTGGAATGAAATCACTCTCTTTATGCGAAGTGGAGGAGGTGTGGGAGGGGCTCGACATCGGAAAGATTCATAACCGGATTCCAAATCATTTTCTTTTGTGCCATCATCAATCAATAGTCGAGGGAGATTATGTCCGTTCGTCCAGCGTTCCGCCCGTCATGAATATAGGAAAAATGTTGATCGCCAATTCTCTTTTTTCGAACTGGTTATCTCTTATCACAGCAATCATGCATTAATCAATTTTCGCGGTATCTCAGGATTTATAGTCCTACAAAGAACTTAATAACTGTACTTAGTTCAACATCGCAAATGTACTTACGAATGTAATTGGCTACGTTGTTACCTTATTTGTTTAAATTAAATGTTTATTAATTATTTAATACTTTTACCTATCTTATGTATATTTGTAAGATTTAAGTTCACAAAGCTGTAGTTTTATAACTTAATATTTTCAGGACTTTTAATAACGAATGGAAGATGATATTTCTGTATACTGATGAAAGTTATTAAATATAAATTGTAAATAACAATTTATTTAAGTTTTCCAAGCGAAGTAGAAGCATTGAGATTCTGAAAGTGTGTAACTGATAGTTTTAAGAACTAGGCCTATTTCTGCATAAAAAATTTATTGCTGTTATACACTCATTATAGTACCAATGTTTATTATTTACCTAATGCTTCATATTACGTGTAATGTGTTCACGTTACTTTTTTTTAAAATTGGCAGCTTCTCTAAACATTTCTTTTTTATGCATATTTGGGCCAAGTTATTCTATGTTTTTGATTTCTTTAAATTGAAAATTTATAGATAGCGCTGCGGAAGTTTTTGTAATGATATTCAGAATAAGCGTCTACTGTTAGTTAACGATATTAATTTAGTGCCAATTTAATAATTTAATGACAGTAACTATAAAACCAATACAGATAAAAGATATGGGAATAAATTAGAAATTTTAAATCAAAATTGCGTCAAAGAGCAAGTTTCCATTATGATAATTTTTTTTATTTTTTATTTGTGGTGTAATCTGGTTACCAACAAAAAATATTCATGAGGAATATTAAACTACTTGCATTTAACATCTACTAGCAGAGTTGGGCCCTAATCCTAATTATCTATCAATAAGGCTTTAAAGGAAAATCTCGCAAGAGATAATAATCACCTATCTTGAATTCAAACAGAAACTTGAATCTTAAATACGAATGTATTTCAACTTTCTACTTACATACAAACGTTTAGCAACGTTGAGAATACAAAATCATAATCTTGTAAGTGCGCTTTGACTTTGGATTCAAAATATAACATAAAGTTATTTTAAGTCTTTGTAATACAGTTTCTTCCTTTTATGGATTAAATACTTTCTCAATTAAAGTTAATCGGCTATACAGTATACATACATAGGCACTCGTTTGTATCAATGCTCGAAGCGTTCTGGCTTCCACGAACTTCAACAAGAAAATCTTCTCGCGATCTTCCCAGAGAAATACAAATAACGTACATACTCACGATGCCTTGCTTCAGATAGTCCAGGAACTCGGTGAATCGCCATATCACTGAATGTAGATTCACTAGGCTTGAATTAAGACTTCACTCGTTGTTGGTTTGACCTGAGAACAACATGGCGTCCTTCATTCCATGTTATTTCGATGAACACTTAAACAGCGATGTCACCATGGTAACACAAATACTAGGGATAAACATTTCTGTGCTTTCTTATCAATTGATTGATACTTTAGGTTACAAATGGTTCAGGAACTTTTCACTATACTTATATTGTATACTTATACAACATTTCTGGAGCACCATTTATGATAAAATGATAGTTTCACAATTTTCCAAGTTCTTATCTTAATATAATTTATAATTTTAAAGTTAAACACTACCAATCAGAGGCATGTAGTTTAATTTGAATTCATTAAATCATGCCTCAGGCCTCTAAGCTTAATTCTACAAACAACCTTTCAAAAAGTTAATTCTTATGTTCAGTTAATCTAATTTTAGAATAAAGAAAGAACGAAATGAAAATAACTTTTCCTTATGGAATCACTATAGAAACCTATTTTATGTTATTGCCAAATTTCTGTGCTCTGGAATTAATATTAAGAATTTTTTAAAAAATGAAGTTAATCAGTTTCACTTATGCATGGCTTACCTGTATACAGTTTAGAACAATATACATATACAGGGTGATTCAAAACTTTAAAGTAGGTTTTACTCAGTAAGAAAAACAAAAAAATTGAAATAAGCAAGGGTCCGGAAATGAAAAATTTTCGCGAAAAAATTAGTTTTCATTATTCAATGTATGGTTGGTCATTTCTGGACGCACTTAATTGTTTTTTTTTTTTGTTTTTTTCAACATCGTTTATTAAATCATTCTTTCCTTATTTTGTATATCTGTGTTTCAATTTATGAATACTTTGAAATACGTTTTATGGCATTTTACTGAAGCAACAAATCATACATTGAATAGCTATTTCGCCAAAACTATTCATTTCTGGACCCATCTTTATTTGAACTTTTTTGTTTGTTTTAATGAGTAGAACCTACTTTTAAAGTTTGTACAGGGAATTTTGAATCACCCTGTATATATGAATATACATACGAAAATATTATACAGTTAAAGCTAAATGTTTATTATCAATAAAATTATATAATTCGAGTAGTTTTTATAAAGGAAAAGACACAAAATAGAATAGGGTATTTCGAGTGAATTTTAGATAATCCTTACGAAGCCGTTGTTAACATTGGAAGAAACGAAGAAGCCATTTCTTCAAAACACACCACCAGTGCAGATGAAGTTCCCGAATTGAAGACGACGACCAAACGTGACAGGGTCTGTTGTTGTTTTTTTCTCGTTCCTTTTTCCACGAGAATCAGTCCGACAAGATGTTTACTAGAGATTTGCATCTCTACGTCGCAGAGACAATGGCAGCGAGCGACGGCGAGTGTTTTTCTGTCCTTTCATCCCTTTTCTTCTTTTTCAGTCTGCTGATTCAAAAAGAAAGAAAAGAACTCTGCTCGCCTTCCTTTTTCTTTTTTTTCATTCTTCATCTTATTCTTCTATATTTACATGGATTTCAAAAGAAGAAAAAAGAAAGTCAAGGCTATTGCAGAATAAAATTAAGTTCCCGTCTTCACTTGTGAACCGTACAGCGGAAGTGCTCAGCGTTAGGATAAAGTGATATCCATTTGTGTTATTCGATTCTCCAGATACGAATGCAATTTATTAAAATCTGTGTATCAGTAATGTGAATCAAATTCTTTTTCAATCTATTAATACAAATAACAAGAACATCGGTGCAACTTAAAGCTTGCTATTATAAAATGTTATAAAATACCATACAATGCCATAAAAATGCTATTTCTTAAATTTTTTTTATTGTTTCAAAGTCATGTAAACGCAGAAACAAAAAGACTACTTTTATATTCCATTTATAATACGGTATACTCTCGATATCTCGAAAGCCTTGATATGTCAAAAACTTATTTTCCCCTTGATATTACATATTCATCTAATGTTAATTTTGATTCATATGTCGAAGAGTTTTCACTCAAAACCTTGTTACGTCGAATATTTTTCGAAGTAAAAAATGAATTTTTCCAGAAAAATCGCCGGAATTTTCAATTTAATATAATTACTTTCGACTACTTTTAAAAATTAAAATTATCATTGCTGTATTTAGACTTGTTATCAACTATCATTACATATTTTTACTTATTCTCATCTATCAAGACTCTTAATTTTTAGAATATTATTCCGTATCTTGTGTTTTTACGTGAATTTTTATGTTTTGGTTATGACCTTATTATCTCGAAAACTCGCTATCTCGAATTTTTTTTAGTGTCCTTTCGACTTCGAGATATTATAGAGTATACTGTATTTACTGAATAGAAAATAGTAAAAATTACGCATCCTCTGAAAACTCAGAATTAAATCCACACTATTTACTTGAATTGGGTAATCGGATGAAACCATGCGTGGTAGATTAGGTAAAATTTAATACACATTGTTTAAAACAATGAAATATTAACAGAAATAGATAGAAATTCACTGTTTAGATTTCATTATTTTTCTGTGAGAATTGCCAGCACTAATTTTTTCAAGACCAATTCAGAAAAGTCTTGAAATGTAAAGATGTAGATAGTCCCTAGTCCTTGAATAGGTATACCAAGTTTCAAAAAGATCCATATGGTAGTTTAAAAGTTATTACTATCAACACGCCGAAAGATGAAACTCCCAGAATGCAAAGTAGATTAT
>JAFIDM010005346.1:50238787-50250541 GCA_023159025.1 Thereuonema tuberculata | reverse complement strand
GCACAGTTTTAAATCGCGCCAAAGATCTGAATAAATCTATGATACAGATAATTAAATAACTTGGATTTCAATATTTTACTGCATATATTGTTTCAAATTTAAACTTTAATTTAGTTTTACTTCTATGTTTCAGTTTTTACTTTATGTAATTTGGTTTTTCGTGATAACTAATGCAAGGCTTCCGGAGCGAAGCAACGGTAGCCAGCTAGTCTATCTTAAAAAGAAAAGGTTCCTGAAAAAATGGGAGCCTACTATCTTTAAACTATAGCATTTTTTACCTTTTTCTTTTTTAAATACAGTAAGAATATTTCAAATGGAGAGTCTCCTTGCATTTGTAAAGTTAATATTCAACGAATCAGAACAATCAATTTTTTTTATTTTCTGAAAATGAATTCGATCCTGAAATACCTAACTCCAATTAATCTTAGTTATATCAAAGCAGTGACATGGAAGCTTACTAATGTATTAATAAAGCTGTACGAAATACGGATAAGACTTGTTTTTATTGTCATTATTTGTATTATTTATTTATGGGAACTGGAAAGTTCACCAAATAGCCCCAAAGAAAACATGGCTCAAACAGATTGAAAAGGACATCAAAAACCAACGACTGACTCTAAAACGTCGCCACTGATCGCAAGAAATGGAAAGATATTGTAAATAATACATCGAACCCTGTGGCACCTACAGCAGTATATTGGCTGCGAGGTAAACCTGCACCCCAATCACCATCTAAGGACTGATGATGATCTTGATTATTATTTTTTTTTTTTAACAGGTTTGTCTTTTGTTCCTGAAATACGCATACCAAGTTCTAGAAACATCCATTTCCCGATTCAAAACGTTTAGGGACACATACGCACATCAAGTCACACCACATCGACAGACCATTTGGGCACAGCCGAATGATTAAAGCGATTGTCCGAATCTCGATTGAATCCCAGCTTACCTCTTGTATGCTTCCTTCGCTCTTCTGTGTATGTTTTTCTTCCTTTCAACGACTTCTTCTCAAATCCATGCCTTGTTTTTGGAGCAGTTTATCCTATGTCGCTATGAAGTGTGTATGCGAACAAACAGACAAACAAACAAACACTCATTTTCTGTGTCTCACTTTCCGAGGAAGTTTCTACCAACTTTTATGAACATTTAACAATTTTTTACCAAGAATTGAGATGAAAAATGAAATCGGTTGTCATGTATCGATAATTTGTTTTTCAAATATTTCCAATAGGAAGCATAAGGAAATTAAAAATATCAAATTTTAACTGAAGTAAAATTAAGTTTTCCGGTTGGAATATAAAAACAAGCCCTCGAGGATTTCGTTTATTTGCTTTTTCACTGAAAAACTTCATCATATTTCAATCGTGGCACTAGGATCTTCTTCATACCAGTTCAAAGATTTCTCTTAGTAGAGTTCTATTGTTTGTAGTAAACCATGAATGTTATAAAAAACAACATTCATGAAACATTCATAAAAACATATCTTTGAATTCTATTTTTACCACTTCTGCTTGAAAATTCAACGAATACATTAAAAAAAAAACCCTTCAGGAAAAATTAAAAGAAAAATACTTTAAGCTACAAGTACAAATACAAATTTTAAGATTTTCTGATTGTATTAAAACAAAAAACTACATTTATTCTCATTCAGTTCGAAGCTTAACTTAAAAATATAATTTTAGTTAAAAACGAATTTAACATTTCATAAATATGCATTTGTAAATGAAAATTTATCTAAGAGAATTGTAATTATAGTAGAAGGGTATATGTTCCTCAATTTTCAGGCAAATAGAAATAAATATAAACATTAAAAGCAGTTTTTAAAAAATCCTTGAATTTTTCATATTTTCCTCATGTTTCAGGGCTATTGAATTTGAAATTTTTCTTAAGAGATTTAAGGAATATGTTAACATATTTCTACAAGCAAATATAATCTTCCAGATGCTGTAGTCAATCATAAACATATAGATTTCATTGTTTTCCTGCAATAAACTAAAATTTTATAATAAACATAATACTTTGTTAAAAATAAAGCTTTTGCTGAAAATATATTTATACTTTTTAAGCATTGACCGTAGGTATGAACAGTAAACCTTTTGTCCTTACAGAGATTAAAGATTTATATATAAAAATGTTTCCATTTGTCATGGCTTTGTATGTGGCATTTACACTATCTGCATAAAGATTAAGAAGACAAAGGCGAAGGCTCCGAAGAAACCCTTGGTTTTTCTTATGAGTCTCCAGTGAAGTGTTTTATCGTATTGAAACCCTTGGAATTCCAGATGATCTCATGAATGATGCAGTCAGCATATCTGTAGCCTCGCCTTCGTCTAAATATCTATTTTATGCTGTGGCGAATTGGCAGTTAGCATTTAGATGAAGCACTCAGCGGAAGGCATTCAGGTATCCACAACGGCAGGCGTTAAACCGATGTTAAGTTGTTACAATGAACGATTCGCAACACAAAGTAAATATTTTCTTTGGAAAGAGTGAAGTAAGAAAATAAAAACAAAACAGCAAGAGAAAGAGGATGACTAACTTAAAGAAAAAAAATGTTTTCTAAAATATCTTTTGTCTTCACTGAACTGATTAATATTAATCTCTGAATTTGAATGTCGCTAATCCTTTGGTTTTACTTTAGCAAGAAAATCACCACCACAGTTTACTGAGCTTTATTATGTAAATCAGTTTCTCCCAAACTTAGGAATGGCGTGGAACCCTTTAATAATAACTTCGAAAAACCAGATAAGAATTAAAAAAACTTCAATTATTTTTCCAAAATAAACATAATATTTTTTATTCTTCACTAAAATTGAACTTTCGCTGTCAGTAATGAGGACGCGATATGGAACACTGCCTAAAATACAACTTTGTTGTATTTCAAAGTCCATCGTTAGTTTCCTTTACAAATAATAAATAAACATTGATTTTTTTTTTTTTATTTTGACAATAGATGCAGGTAGGATTTGGAAAAATCTCAAAGCGGGTAATTAGCTGAAATAGGATTGATTTAGTATGAATTGAAATAGAAATGTTGAAACAACATCATTTATGCTTTCATCTCCTGACTTCAACTTGTGAATTCTATATAATTATAACAAAATTATAAATGGCGTGCCAACTTTTAAATTCTTGAGCATAAAGCGCATCAATTTCATTATTTCTTTAAATTTCCCCTTCTTTTATATGTAAAACTAATATTTTTGTCACTTTTTGCAAGATTAGTTAGTTTATACTAAGAAGCCAAAAGTCATTAAAAAAAATAATTTCCATTACCTATAACTATACTATACTACTATACTAGGTAATTTTAACATTACCTAGTAAGAACTGGCTTCCAAGGATAAATAGTTTTTTTGAGTTAGGATCACCCCGCATGGCAATGATTTTTTTACCTTAATACAGTAAAACCTCGTTAAGTCGTCACCCGGATAAGTCGTCACTCCGCTTAAGTCGTCGTTTTCCTTTGGTCCCGACAAGGTCTCATAGTCAATAATGTAAAATAACCCTCTTTTACTCGTCACCAAATTTAATTCTACTCCGGATAACTCGTCACCCTCAAAAATGGCAAAAAGCATCTTTATTCTCAATTTTGCCTGCTATCTTTTCAGCCCCGCCCCTTCACTTTAAGAAAGCCTAGCCTTACGGGGAATTTTCACGTGGGAAATTCACTTGGGAAATTACACACTTCTCGCTGCGACTCTTGTCAAGAATAGACGTTTTTCTTGACCGCTACTTAGTGTGATTTTATTTTATAGCGAGTAAGCCCCGAAAATTTAAAAGCGATCGAAATTGTTCTTCTTCTTCCAAATGTAACTGCACTTCTTCAGCCTTTAGATCAAGGGATAATTCTTGACTTTAAGCGAAAGTACAAAAAAATGCTTGTAAAGGACATGATAAAAGCCTTGGATAGGAACGAAAAGCTAGAAGTTTCGGTTTTAGATACGATTAACTATGTGCACAAAAGTTGGAGTTCCATTTCATTACAAAGTGTTTCGAATTGTTACCAGAATCAGCACCTTCATCAATCAACACTATTGGATTATTTTAATGCCAGTAAAAGAAAATAAAATGTGGTAAGTATAAAATGTGTTTTTTTTTTTTTATTTTCCACTCATTCATTTGCATGTATTGATTTCTGAAAAATCTTGTTTTTCTCACCGAATCCTACAGCAATTCATAAAAATATTTTATTTCAGTGTTTTTTTTTTTATTTTTTCAAAACTGCCCACTCCGCTTAAGTTGTCACTCCGCTTAAGTCGTCAAAAATGTCCGGTCCCTTGAGTGATGACTTAACGAGGTTTTACTGTATAAACAACATTTGGAGTAAAGATTAGTACTATCAAAGAAGTAAATAATTGTAATTAATTTCAGCATCAAGTTTACTGATAAGCAATTTCGAAAATATATAGGGGAGAGTGTTGTACCTTGGGCTACTTTTTTTAATTATCTTATTAATTAAGTTTTAATAGTAATTTTATTATAAAAAATTGAATTAAGAGTACAGTAGTCCAATGAGTAAAATCAAAAATTATATTTTAAATTGTAAGTTTTTTATTTGGAAAAATAAAAATAAAATATTGATTTTCTCAATTTGCTTTGTTTTTTTTTAATTTTCTTTATTATCATGTTTATTTGATTACGGTTTTGCTAAATAAATTTTTAATCATTTCAGTTTGTCTTAATTTAAGTAACTTAAGTATCTACTAGACAATAGATTTCTTTAATTATTTATAAATTTCATTACTTTATAATAATTTATGATTTGTAAATTGTTTTTTTGGAAGCAATAACAAATTTTAAATTTAATTATAAACATTTATTTACTGAAATGAAGGATTAGCTTCTTCTGTAAATAGAACTATCGTCTATTAACAATTATATTCATATGTAAGTTAAATGCAAATTTAAATTCAAAATAAATTGTTTATTTGTTTTAAAACTTTACATCTGGTGAATTTAAGAGGAAGTATTTTTGCAATAAAATGGAATTAATTGGAAGTGAAGATTGATTATAGATTTCAAAGCGATTTCTTAGTGAAGATATTAAAAACAAAACAAACATACAAAGATAGTCTTTAAGCTTTAATAAACCTCCTACAATTGAAAGGCATTTATTTCAAGTATGCCCTCATTATGGCAATTCGATGATGACTGGAAGCAGATAGTTATAGCTGCAAATTACTGACTAAAATGAAACAAGGAAGGTTATTGGGCAACAGTGGTGAGTTGATGGGATTAATCTTCCCATTACAGTCTCAAACATTTGAAAAAAAGAAAAAAGGAGGTAGGAAAAAAAGCAAAGACGAAATCATCAGTATAAAAAAATAATGCTGGCTTTTATTTCTTTGTTTGAAAAATGCTTGGTTCAAAAAAAAGCAAACATACAAATTTTTTTTTTTTTTTCTGGATGGACAAAAATAATATTCTTGTCCCCTGTTCAAAATTCCAGGAGACCCTATCATCGGAAGAAGCATTGGTGCCTCAAAAGAAAAAAATGAACAATAAAAAATTCACTAAAGAAAAATTAGTGAGAAAATTCATGTGCCAGCAGTGCGCAGGCCTCAATGACTTTTTTTTAAAGCATAAAAAACTCAAACTGCGCCTTTGAATTATTAATAAACAACAATGGTGAGACCAAATTGTTTACCAAGTGACATCCTGGAACAGCTGTTTCACGCTCTTTGGCGATCACCAGCCAGGGGCAGTCACCAGTAAACAACATGGCCTCCGTAATGAGGCTAATATGAATGATCATCGGAAGCGCAGTGGTGCCTCAAAAGAAAAAAAGAGACCCTACTTTCTAGAAGAGTTCCAAAATTAGAAAAGAAATAATATTTACATAAAAAATTATGTTTCATCAAATAACGGCACTTTTTAAAGCATCATTAAAAGTTGATTAAATATTCTTAATGTGTCCAACATTTTTTATATAAAAATTGCCGTTGCAGGATATTAAGTTATGATAAAAGAAAAAAATCTCTACGTTATTTTTGTTATTTATACTGTTTCTATCCTGTTTATAGAATTATACAATTGGTATATCAATTGACGTAGCTCTTCAGCTTTAAATAATAGCTCATTTTTTTAAGCATTTATAGAATTTTTATTTTCAAATTTGTAGTCTATAATTATATTTATGTAATATACACAATAACAATTTTCTTTTATTAATTATATAACGTAAATAGTAAAGAAATGAATGGAATTTTTTATCTTTTTTTTCTTTTTTGGTTGTTGCATAAGTTTGCCTTAATGAATCTAGTTACATAAGTTTTAATGAATTAAAAATTCTAAAAGATAGCTTAACCTTCTGGTTTGTACGTTTCCGTTTTTCGAGAACCTAATTGATTCTCTTTTTTTCCACCTCATTATTTCAAAATCTGATTACGAGAACAGACAGCGTTCATTATATTTGCAAACTTCGACGAGATCAGGATTTTGTAGATAAAGTGATCTTTCAATCTCTCTTCATTAATTTTGGCTTTAAAGTCTCTTTGCTGTAGTTTTGCCATGGATCTAAACAGCTAGCCCTTCCGTTTCCATGACTACCGCATCTCCAGTTGAGACGAGGCATAAAAGTTCAGCCAAACACTATTTCTAATCCTTCCAACCAATCCGTACCGATGGCAGCTGAAACCAAGCATTGCTTATTCCAAATTTCGTCAACAAGTCCGGGGATCAGATTATATCTATGAATAGATGTACACATGTGATGATAAGGCTTAGGGATACATCTCGATCGACAAAATGAAGAGAAAACGTCTATTTTTTCTTTTTTCCAGTAATAAATTTGATTTTTATGACCCTCTTGTGTAGTTTTTTTACGTTGGTGTCATTTACAACAGTGATTCTCAAATCTTCAGTAACTGCTCCCATACCTTTATAAACCAATAAACGCTTCTAAACTTACTATAATAACAGTTACAAGGAGTCCTTTCCCAAATTTTGTGTTTTATTATATTGTAGCAGTGATAGTTCATCAAAAGGAAATTTTAAAATGTAATGTAGAAGAAAAGTAATTTGATATAATTGACAAGTCAGTTAATTATTAAAAGAAAATGTTTTTTAACTATACACGGAAACATGCGTAGAGAAATGCCATTAAAACTAATAAAACATACATAAAACATGCAGATAATTAAGCTAATTAACATATAAGTTATTATTATTATTATTATAATTATTTTCAAATTTTCAATTACAATTTTAAAAATTATGACTACAATATTAACTACATCATTTTATTATGTATTACATTATGTTACATTATAATTAGTTGTAAAATTACCTTAACTCGAGAACCCGTTTGATAGGGATTTCTTATATCTAGCGGGACTGCAACTTAATTTTAAATAATTAAAAAATAAAAAAAAGAAATATATTATTATTGTTATTATTATATTTACAACATTTCTTACTTTTTTTTTTTAATTTACATACAATGCGGGAAAAATTCCAAACATTATATTTTCACTATTGCGACAAATTTTTTCTCACAATATGACAGCAATCTAATAAAACTGCCCTTTGAATTAGCGGCAATTAATGGCTGATTGGTTGTTTAACCAGATTTTTAGACAACTCCTGTAGCTGATATGATGATGGGCATTATTGGGATTTTTGATAAGACCCACATAATTTTTAATTCCTGAATTAAAGCTACGTCTTTATTACATTTACCAACATAGGCCTTACGAAAATTATTATTAAGGAGGCACAGTAACATCGGTGAGCTCGGCAGTCTTCTGTGTTTTGTCTAGCAATACA
Source organism: Thereuonema tuberculata (assembly GCA_023159025.1). Classification (NCBI taxonomy): domain Eukaryota; kingdom Metazoa; phylum Arthropoda; class Chilopoda; order Scutigeromorpha; family Scutigeridae; genus Thereuonema; species Thereuonema tuberculata. Next base: position 50,242,771 of record JAFIDM010005346.1, on the reverse strand, counting down.
ATATCAGACCTGTTGACCGTAACTGTCTTATAGGTGATAATTGATCGATCCCAGTACAATTTGTAAGCTTGATTTATCCAGAAGTGTATCAGGATTATATTTGTAGTAAGATGTTTGCAAACTAAATAAGCCATATCTTATGGCGAGTGAATGATGCACGATCTTTGCCACATTGTTATTTCTGCATGTATAATCCACAATAGAAAGAGTCGTACCACTTCCGATTATATGTTGCTCAATTGTTTCACTTGCCTATCTACATCATCTGCAAGAATCATCATTAGTTTCATTTTGGATCTTATATTTCCTATTATTATTATTATTATTATTGCCAATGAGGCTTAATTATAATGTAATTTGTGAGCAATTCAAGTTTCATCCATAATCTAAGAATTGTCAAATGCCATCGTTAAAATATGAGCAGATTCTCATTGGTAAGTTGCTTTCTGCAGATAACAAAATTGTATATCAGAAAGGTATAGTGGATTTCAGTAATTTTCTACTTCTTTAGGAATTGCTCAAAAGTACCTGTAACTATTGGCGTTGTTTAGCTTTTTTTATACCGTAAACGTTCAATTTCAATTTTCAAATCAAATATTTGGTGAACTTTTCTCATTATTGTTTTGAATGAGTTTATTCGCCAGGGGGAGAATCCCTGTTGAAAAGTGAGTCAGCTGCGTGAGGTTGTATCTTTATTTGTTCCGATATTCTAATATCGCTAATTGTCATATCAATGAAAAAATTTATTTTGTTCAACGAGAGTAATATCTGATTCAGATATTGTGATTCAAATCTCTACCAGTTAATATTTTATAATCCACAAAATTTTGACATCATTTTCAATAATTTTCTCAATATTATCTTTACGTAGAACTGATAATTGTGATTCTAAATTAACTCACTAAATTAAGAACTTAATTGTCTGCAGATGCATTAATTTGTGTACAATTAAAACAATACAAATAAGAAATACTTAATTTTTGTACACTTACTTCTAAATTATCAAATAAAGTAGTCAAAAACTTAAGTTAATAAATCGAGTAAAGCAGAAAACAACAAAATATTGACATTCGTGACAGCACTTTCTTTGCAGCTTCTATATTGCAATGGTGAAATAAGTTATCCAGTTGAAAATCATTTAAATCTTTCAATCGAGTTGAATTTTAACTTAGAAACGCTTTATTTCGTATTGGTTTTGTATTATGTTCTCGTATGTAATGATTGTCGTTTTCCCATTCGTAAACTGAAATATTTTTGAGGGTTTCAAAATATAATGAAAGTAATAATTCAAGAATTCTAACATTGTTTTTTCAGCAAAAACTTAGACAAAATGCATGTATTAAATAAATACTTAACTTTAGTACCCCATATCCATCATCAACACTTAAAATTGGTATGAAAGAAAATGCCCCTATCAACCTATAATCTTATTTTATTTTTTCCCCCCACTGTGAAGCTAATTTCATTAAGTTTTTCAATATTTACTTTGACTCCCTTAGTTAATGTTTTCACTAAGTTAAATAATCACGATCAAAAATGCATGGAATATTTTCATAGAAATTTTTCACTGTTGTACTCTTTTTTTTTTCAAACAACTTGAAAGAGGCGTAGGTACAAAGTGTTTCTAAGCCTGTACAATAATTAAGTAAAAGAGTGGATGACTCCTGGGGATTTCGGAGAGGGACCGGGGGTGGGTTTCGTATGGTTTGTCTTCCGTACCCACCACCTCCACCCCTTGTGGAACGTTAATTGAGTGTGACAAGACGGCTTTCATGTTGTTCTGTGCTGTAGGGGAGTTATCCCATCGCCGCCTGGGAGGGGTGGAGCTTTTGCTAAGTGACTGATGCAAGTTTCGTGTTTCTGCACTGCGGTATTCTTCTTGTGTGGGTGGGGAAACTTTAAGCCGCCATATTTGAGCTTGACAGCAATCATCGTATTGATTTTTTTATTTCTTTTTCCCTTTTCAATAAATTATCTATAAGAGATATTTAAAAAAAAAAAATCAACTATCAATTGAATTTGCAAATAAAGGTCCTAATAAATATTCTAATAATTGGTATTTGCTGTGAAAGTCAGTTAATGTGTGTAGAACAATCATTGAATGTTGGAGAATGTACAACATACAGCTATTAAAAAGGCATAACAAAATAAAACAATGACTATATAAGCACAAAATAAAAAACGAAAGATTTCATAACATCAGTGTCTTAATGTTAGACTTTTTAGTACTTTTAGTGTGTATTAAGCTTTCAACTTATTTTAAAATAACCAAATATCCAGCTGTTACAAAACGTATTGAAATTACCTAAGAACTTATATAATACAAATAATTCGATTTATACTAAAATATACAGAACATTACAAAAACAAGGTTTACGTAATTAAATATGTTGTGTAGAATTCCTTTTATTTAATTTATTTACTTAATCAATTTATGTAAATATAATGATATAAAATTATTATAAAAAAAAGTAGGCTAAATATTTGAAATAATTACTCATAATCCTAAATTTACTGACAAATAAACAAAATATTCCGTTTACTAATATTATATAGTAGTTCTGAGTTTTATGTAACTTGAAGAATATGAAAGGAATTAGGAATTCAAACGGAGATGTCTGCGAAAGAAGATATCACGAAATGCACATATACAAGAATTCTTATTGGTTAGAACTGTTAAATGTTCGCAATTATATTGTGAATGATTTAAGATTATTGTCCGATCTAAATTGCTGTTCACTGAATAACCACATTTGAAAAATTATTCGAATTACCGTAAAAATGATACTGATATGTGAATGTGCGCATTGTGCAACATAGCGGTTCCTAAAGGTCGGATTTGTATGTAACTCGGATCCCTAATTAACAGTGCATATACGGAAATAATAATAATAATATAATGGTAATAACTTACTAGCATGAATAAAGCCATACACCTGATTAAGCAAAAACACATTTATACAAAAATAACGTTACAACTAGTTTCTCCACCGAAAGGTGGTATTCTCAAGCCCAGACTTGAGAATACCACCTCTCGGTGGAGAAACTAGTTGTAACGTTATTTTTGTATAAATGTGTTTTTGCTTAATCAGGTGTATGGCTTTATTCATGCTAGTAAGATATTTCAGTACATGTAAAAAATTTACTTGTTTGTTTTTTTTTTATAATGGTAATAATATGTGATAATAATAATAATAATACAATGTAATACTTTGGAGGCATGATCATAAGGGTAAAAAGAGACTCACAAAATCGAATAAAAATGTAAAGACGTAAATGATGCTGTGCATAAGCAACCGTATAAATAATGAGATTAGAATGACAGTTTTACCTTACTTTCCTAGCGATAACATTCACCTAATAATTTTTGAACTAGAGAATGGATCTTCTTGAGAATTGGTATACGTATTTAAGGACAAGAGATGATCTAATTTTTTTTTATCTGAAATCTTTCCCAACGGGGTCCTTGTCTAGAAATTAGCTCAAAAGATGACAAAAATCCCAAGCAAAAGCACTAGGACTTAAATTTATTGATGTCTTACACAATGAATATTAATTCTTTTACCTAATTCATTAATTTGCCCGTGATTTAATATGATTCGAGAGTATCCGTTTTAGACAACTTAAGTTTTAGACAAATACTATAAATTCATTTTTTTTGTCAGAACTTTGAAAGTTTCTTCTGTTTCTATTCAGTACGTACATTTAACTATAAATATACTTTTTTTCGTTTTTACGTTTAAAGAAAAAAGCAATACAAAGAAAAATAAAATTTTTATGTAATTTTAAAATAGATTGATGTTGTTTCAGGACTTCTTGTTTTTATGAGTTTTCTTTAAATTCTTTTATTTTTCTCGTAATGTTTTGTCTTAAAATGGACATGAGCACTATACATCTGAGAACTCATTGAAATTGTATTTGAATGTCTGAAATTTATTGTAGGTGCTTTTTTATTATCTTTCTCTATATTAAAATGAGGCAAGA
>JAFIDM010005346.1:50222035-50235179 GCA_023159025.1 Thereuonema tuberculata | reverse complement strand
ATATTTATAGTAGTTTTTCTTCTTTGATTCTGAGCACGTCTTGGCTCCTAAGAAGCTGCGTTTTCTGTTTTTCATTGACATCCCAATGAAAGATAGTGGAAGTAGTCCACGTAGTAGATTCTCTCAGGAACAGAGAAGTGGTTGACGTATATGACAGGTGTACGTCCCTTCCTTGCTATTACAATGGACAGTTGTTCCATTCGTCGTTGCACAAGCATGACAGCAAATTAGCTGGAGGTTGCAGTTGTCAACAAAACGGCAGAGTGGAATTAACCTTGGTGGTTGGAGGGGATGGAGGAATGTAGTTCCTCTCTTTCTTCCGCAGATTGGTGATGAGAAAGACAAGATAGGAAGTGCAACGGATGCATTCTCCGAATACAAAATGGCTCTCATCCGGGTCACGAATGAAATCAAGAAGCAAGATTGCTGTCAAGAAACACAATTAAGATCCATTGTGCAGTTAAGGAAAGAAGTAAATACCATTAGTTCACACTTCAAATGAGAAGAATGAAAAAGAATGGAAAGAACTTAGAACAAAATTAAATTAGAAAATGAATCAGTTTCTTGTATTAAGTAAAACTTATAATAGCATAAAAATAATTGGAAACTGAAACGGAATCAAGATTTTTTTTACAAAACAATGTTGACTTTCAAGAGTACAGTGAGAACTGTAAAAGTTTAAAATACTTTTTCATATTAGAAATTTTTTTACAATTCAAAAAGAATAATACAAGAAAAAGAATAAAATTCGTATCTAATACTATATTCTCATCGTAAATATTTTTATTTAGATGTTTTACTTTATTTATACAAAAATCTGAGAAAAATAAGAAAAAAAAAATCATAAAGAAAATTGCTATTTAATACATTGTTATTTATTAAATAAATAAAAGTACAAATAATTTTCATTAAGATTTTTCTCGTATTTTCTCAATTTTTTTTAATGCTTCTATTTAATATTTAATCAATTATTTACAACATGCTGTAGTATAAATGTCCATCGTCGTGCTATCAGTTGAGTTACAAAAAAAGGAGTGTGTTTCATGTAATTTGTCTAATATAAAATATAAAATATTGAAAATACAAAAACCATAAATACAAACAACTAACCTAATCATTGAAGATGACATTACAAAATTGTAGATTCGAAATTTAACTTATAGCAAGTAACGGACATCCATTCACACGTTGGTGATGCAAGGACACTCGTACAGCTACATAAAAATAATTGACTCGCGTATCAGTGCGTCAAGATTAAATTTCTTCTAGGCTTAAGTAAATCTTACTAATAAGTTTCGTTTCATTTTATGTCTTAAATAACGATAAAGTTTTGAATTTGCTTATCGTGTGTATGATTGCAAGTTTTCTTTTAATTCAGTTGAAGTTAATTTTAAAAAAATAAAAAGTGAAGTAAGAAATTTTAAGAAATAAAGAACAACCGTAGTACTCATTGTTTTAGGTCTTGAAATTTCAAAGTGCCAAGAAATTTCAGGAATTATCCTAAGCTAAAGACGTGGACACAAAGAAAAAAGCAAAGATTGATTTTTGGGTGCACCGTAGTCAATTTCATCACTCGAGGGCAATTGTTTTTCGTTTTACCTGGTTCTTGCTTCAAAAATGTTCTTCCTTCTTTTTTAAGTTTTTGTTGCAGGCTTAGTCCTAACTAAAGAACTTATTCTCAAAAAGTACCATCCTAACAAACTACTCTACCTATTGCGTGTAAATAAGTTATCCTCATAAAATCCAATTACAGAAACAACTCAGACAGTTTCTAATATTAAGTTAAGAATAGAATATTAAGTTCCGGCCACTTGATCTCTTGGATAACAATGAATTTAAGTGTATACACATCTAAAATCCAGATAAATTTTAATTAGTTAAGGCATTTTTAATAGATGCTCTAGGGAAAGTGTTTGGCCATAAACCCTGATTATCTGACTAGAAATTTCCACACACATTTTAGATCGTAAAAATTATTGGATGTGACAAACCATTCTTTTGACAGTCAATTGAACGTTGCATTTGAGACAGTCATAAAAAAATGATGGTTCTGATTAAGAACAGATTGGAAGTTAGTTAATAATTGGAAGGAAATAATAAAAGAGATTCTAAAGGAACTAAAAAAAAATTAAGAAAGAGAATACATATCAAGTGTTATGTAACACTATTGGATTAAGAATATTAATATAAAGAATTTCCATGATCTGTGCACAAGGAAACAAAATACTATACCATTTGACCAAAAAAAAAAGATATCACATAGAGAACATTAAAAAAAGTAACTTAAGGACATATATTTTAAATTTATTAAAATTACATTATCTTGCTCACGCTTGGATAACTTCAATTCAGAAGACTATTAGGCTTTTTGTTTCTGACTTTTTCTACCGGAATTTTTTTCTTCGAATTTTCTCTCCTCTTCTCCTATGGATTTGGTTTGGTGCGTTAACCCTCCACACTCAATGGAATGGTCCCAGTGTCCTCTTTCGCGACCTGCTCTTGTCCAACGGATGGCCGAACAAAACAAAGTGGATTTTCTGGTGAGTTTCAGCTATGTCTCGCTAGTAACCAGATCTCGGGATTGTGTCAACTTCCAAATCCCCTTCAGTTAGACAACGATCTCGTATTCGTTTCTTGGGGTATTAACTGACCTTTCATCCGTCAGAAGCCCCACCTTTCTTCCGTGAATCGTTTAATCATATTATTCGACCCTTCTTATTTCTTTTTTCTCTTTTCTTCACGCAAGTGTAGACTGATATACTGCAGGCAGACGGAGGATAGGTGAGTTTTCATTTCGACTCACCGCAGGTGTGAGTATCAGCGCTCTGCGCCAAGATAAGCAGGATCTACGAGCTCATTATCCGTGGAAGTCTTCCCTGCCAGAAGCTTCCTCCTTATGTCTCTTTATTACGAATCATATGAAAAATCCTAAAGAAAAAAATTCTTATTAAGATACACGTTTTATATTTCTTTCTTCAACGATATTTTCCCTGGCGACATTTCATTTGGAATTCTGCAATAAGATAAGAAAAAACAAGAACTGCCATAGAACTAGATGGGTTTTTTTCCCAGCACTTTCTAGAAAAAAATATAATTGATTTTCTCAAAAAAAGTAGAGCAGAAACTAAATTGCAATTAGATATTTGAAGATTATCATTCAGATTCTTCAATCCTGCCTTTTTTACTTCTAAATGAGAATTCCTTATACTGTATTTGTTGTTTTTACTTTTATTTTCAAAACTAAAGAACTCAGAAAATACTGAAAAGTAGCTTTAATAATTGCAGATGATATTTATGTAAAGATTAAGAAATCGATTACAAATAATTTATTTACAATTTTTATAACACCCAAGTTTTGTTCTTTTTTGCCTTTAACCTCTATATTAATATTTAGCTGATGAATTTTTGCCTATGAAATACCATGGGTTCCAGGAATAGGCTCAACACGGAAGAAGGAAACAGACCCCAAACTAATTTCGGAATCCTGTACGAAGTTCAGGCGATGGAATTGCATGGATTACCCTCTTTACCAATCGATGACGCCTGAACGGCGATTTTTTAAAATAAGTTTATTAATTTATCTTAAGTACTACTGTTATAAATTCAGAAAAATATTATCAATTTCCCTTCTTACCTCTAGTTATATATCATTCATTCATATTGATTAAAATTCTTTGTGAATCAACTTCCTTCACAGGAATGTATAGTTCAACAGTCACAGAACAACAAATGCACGTTAAATAACATTCAATCATTTAATGTCTTTGAGTTTCTGTATATTAAAGAACATCAGTAATTTCTAATAGAATCCAGAATATTTTCTGGACAATTAATATTAGCGAAAAGTAAATGTGACAAAAGATTGTATAGTTTTTTTACCAATGTAGAAAGAGGTCTTTGAGCCGAAAAGTATTTAAATTTTTGTCAAAATAAAAATTAAATTCTTAAATAAAATCTTTATAGAATGAAGTAATAACAATACTAATCGCATAGATGATACGCAGTAATTTCTTCAAGGTAAACGGAATTCAAAGCATTGCGAAGATGCTGTGACAGAATATAGTCACAGAAAATCAAGGATAAGTTAAAATGCTTCAAATAAGGAATGTAATAAGACCATAAAATTAATGACGTGTAAAAGAAAATTGGAAGATATTGCATTATTTCCGCCATACTTATTATAATTCGTAGGGTTTGACTTTTATTGTTATCTTGAGTTTTGACGTTTAAGTATTTATAACGAATCCATGTTCTCACAGTGGAAACCAGATTTGTCATTGATCGAGCGGCTGTCAACACATCTTTGATGAGATTATCCTTCCGAGTGAGGGTGACATAATATTGACAACTTTTCTTGTCAGGGCCTATCTTCCAACAGTGTAATACGGATTGCTGACCAGAAGACGTCATCTTGACTTAATTTATGTCAGTAGGAAACATTCAATATTAATGCTGTATTCGATTCATAGGTGACAAGGTTTCATTTATTACAACTCTAAAGCTTCAATAAAAGTATTAACAGAAGGATTGGCTGATTTATTGTTAAAAATAGAAGATTAATTTTATTCAATTATTTAAAAAATATTAATCAAAAATAGTTTGAAGATCTATAATGTACAATATAATTCAAATTGAAGTTTATCTAAATGCAATCAAAAACATCTTCCTCCTCCTCTTCTCTTTCTCTTATTGTATGTATGTTTATAGGGATATGCTTTAAAACGCACTTCCTGTTCATACAGGATACCCTAAGGATTTATTAGAGTTTCTCTCTTAATCCAAGCAAGTTTTAAGAAGTTTTTAATTTTATTCAGATCTAATTTTCCCTTGAATCCTAATATGTGATCCAGTAATTCATCCTCCTCCCAGTTATTTGGGTTTATGTTAATATTTTTTAAGAGTTCGGTTCTCTCTTTTCCGAAGCATGGACATCTTAAGATGAAATGTTTTAGAGATTCCTCTTCATTTTTATCGCAATTTAAACATATTGGCCCCTTTTCAGACCATTTTTCTGTTCTTTTATTTAGCGCCAATGATCCCGTTCTGCACTGGAAAAGTAAAGAACTTCCATAGGAATTATCATAAATATCCTGATATAGCGGAGCCCTTTTATTTTTAAACCCTAATGGTAAAGTTTTGTATTTATTAATAGAATCAACGAATAGTTCTAATTCTGTACTTTTTACACATTTATTTATAAGATGGTGCCATTTTTTTTCCGATTCAATGTTTATTCTAATTTCTTCTGTTTCATAATATTCTGCTAAATATTCTAATTTATCTATCCATTTGCTTTTTTCTGTTGTATTTTCAAACACCTTTCTAGACCATCTATTTTTATTCATGAAAGTCAACCTCCCCAGATATTTTAATTTGCTTGAAGCTTCTCTGCTAAAGAACGATGACCACCCCATTTCACTTTGAACTGCCGTAGTAGGTGTCAAATTGTTCCCTCCTATTAGTTTTCTTCCAAATGTGTTTTGCATATTTGTCAATTTTTGAAGTTCGGTTTCTGTATTAATTATAGTTTCGTTACCATATGTTAGAACAGGCACAGCCAATGATTTCCATAATATTCTACCTAGTTCTACTTTATTGTAGCTTTTATTACATATGCTCCTTATCCATCCACTTAGTTTATTTGCTTTAGCTATTGTGTTGTTTGTATGTTTTTTAAAGATTTGTCCCTCATTTGTTATTAATATTCCTAGGTATTGGTATTCATTGGTTTCTTTAATTTCCCGATTATTAATTTGCCAGTAGTTTTTCTCAACTACATTAAAATTTATTACTTCGCTTTTGTTGCAATTGAATTCCATTTGAAAATCTTTTGCGAAGCTTCCTGCCGTATTTAGTAGGCTCTGTAAATCCTTTTTATTATCTGAGAATAGAACAATGTCATCCGCAAACAATAAGCCTGGCAGGGTTTCATTCCCAACTGGGATACCCAAGTTGCTCTTTTCGAGTCTAAACGTTAATTCACTCATTATTATGTTGAATAGTTTTGGTGACAAAGTACACCCTTGTTTCATTCCTATTTCCGATTGTATCCAATTTGATTCCCAATTATGGAGCTTGTATTTCAACTTGCTGTCTTTATAAATATTTTGAATCAATCTGATAAATTTGCCATCAAGATTTTTCTTTTGTAATATGTTCCAGAGCCCTTCTCTACTTACCGTATCATAAGCTTTTTTAATATCCAAGAAGGCAATATAAAGCGGTTTTTTTGAATTTTTATATTTATCTATGGTTTCAGTGAGTACAAATAAATTGTCTGAAGCTCTTCTATCTTTTCTGAATCCATTCTGTAATTCTCCTAATATGTTGTTGTTTTCCATTATTGTATCCAATCTGTTGGTTAGTATTTTGGTAAACAGTTTACAGAGATTACTAATGATCGTTATAGGTCTATAGTTTTCCAATTTTTCCAGTTCCTTTTTTTGTCCTTTATGGATTAATTTTACTTCGCTTTGTTTCCATTCCTGTGGAATGATTTCTGTTTCTATTATTTTGTTATATAATATTTTAATCCATTTGTTTAGTTTTTCTCCTCCATATTTAATGAATTCATTAGCTATTAGGTCTAGCCCAGTTGCTTTATTGTTTTTTAAATCTTTTATGTTTTGTTCTAACTCTTTTATACTTATTTTTGAGGTTATTTTACCTTTTTTAATTTTTTGATCATTTTTTATTATTGGAGTTACATTTTGTTTTGACTTATTAGCCTCTTCCCAGAATGATGTCATTAGATTATTTATATCTACAGTGTCTTCTATCATTATGTTTTTGTCATTTATTAGTCCTTCTGGTATTACTTCATTTTCCCTACCCATATTTTTTACATATTTCCAGAGAACTTTGGATGCATCTTAACCTGAATTTTTAATTGTGTTTTTTAAGTTTTCATTATATTTTTTTATTAATTCATTCACGAGGTTGTGTGCATCTTGTTTCTTTTGTAGATAATCTTGTCTCAAAATGTTTTGTTTTTCAGTTGTTTCCCCTTTTTTTCTGGAACTTCTCCATTGTCTATTTGCTTCTTTTCTGTTTTTTATTGCCAATTTAATGTCTTTATTCCACCAGGCGACTAATTTATTTCTGCTAATAATTTCTGCTTATTGTTACACTATCTCAATTAAGCGCATGTTGCTGTGAATTTTAGTAATTTCCTAATGAGACTTTATTGTGTTTTTTTATTAAAACAATAAAAAATATCATTATATTATTATAGATTTTAATGATCGGAAAACCGTACTTATCTTACTGACCACAGCCTTTTTCATAGTAATTACAGTATGGTATTTTATGTTAGAATCTAATAAAATATATGTATTCTAAATTACTATGTTTCTAATAAAATATTATGGGATGAACCTTTCATAAAGTTTGTAACATATTGTTAGTCTCAAGTTTTGCTTTGCTTAGGAGTTCATTCACTTAATGAACTTAACCATTCATTCACTTAACCATTATCAGAAAATACAAACGAGAAAAATAAAGAAGAGTGAGAAAAAGGAAAATAATAAATATGCAATAAATATAATAAAATAATAAATATACCTTTACAATGTAAGTAGGCAATTGATGTTTATCGAGAATCTGTAAATCATTCATTTTAAATAAGTATATATGTTATTAACAAGATATATTTATAATATTTGTAATTATTTAGTTTTAGCTCTTTCTGCAAGTTTCCTTAAAAACAGTTCAACGGAAAAAAAATATTTTACTAGTATGTCGATTTGATTCTAGGGCCAGAAGCAGCTGTACTAAACGTGTAGAAAATTCAGCGAAATTTGTGATAATGGTTTCTTAAATGTACGTACCGAAATTTTACCGTTTTCAACTCTTTATTGTATTAGGTATTATACAGAGTCCTAAAAGTACGATCGGATATTTTATATGGGCTACAAAATAATGAAATCCGTAAATGCAAAATCTTTATCAAAATCATGAAGATACATTAAGTAAAGACAATATGTCCATACAGTTGTTAGTACCAGCCCTCAACCGCCCAACATCTGGGTGTATTTTCCGCACACAGTTGGATTCACAACCATTACTTGTTCGCCTGCCGGAGGATTCGGAAGTGATCGTCATGAAGACGCTGTGAATCTCTCCTTGTAAATCTTACATTGTTTGTTTTTGATTTGCAACAAATATGCAATTTATCTTCTCGAGTTTCATAAAGCTTTTGAAATGATTTGCTCATTCCTTTACTTTTTAGCGCACCATTTAAAATGTCCGATCGTGACTTGTGATTTACCCTACATAACGTAATGAAGAAAATTTAGTTTCTGAATTTCGAAGTAAAACTTGCTGTAATGATTTTATTTGTTTTCTGTGTGCTGATCAAGTATCTGTTTATCAGTCTGTTTATCTTCATTTACTAACTATCCATACTGTATAATTGAAGAAAAAATGAACATTACATTTCACATATTCAAATATTTCCATTAAATACATTTAAATTGTTGTAAATTCATGTAGCCTATTTTAAAGCTATAACTATTATGAATATGATGATTCAAATAATTCTTTAAAATATTTTGACTTCAGTAAAGTATTTGTTTTGACAACTTTTTATTAGTTACCGATTAACTTTGCTCAGATCTGCACAAATAATGAAACATAGAAATAGAGCCATTTCTAATACTTAAATAGTTTAATTATACTATCTAAATACTGAATAGATACAAGTATTGTCTTCAACATTGAATAATAAATTTAAGAAAAAAATAATAAAAACCACTCTTTTAGCCAGTAAAGGCGCACGGAAGGATGTGTTGCCTTGGCGGAATATATTTATGCAGTATATTACTGCATTGTTATAAGACATAAGCAAGTGTGAAAATTTCTAGATGATTGACCGATGGAAAGGGATTTAAGAATTGATTACAAGGTTTGAAGATGGAAACCAGACAGTGTGAGTTAATAAAAGCGAGGTAATAAAAACTAATTAACTTAGGGAATAAAGCTCTTGATAGAATAATTTAAATATTGGCTTCTGCAATTATTAAATATATAGAGAAAGCCTTGCAGTGATTACATATCTATAGATTTTCTAATTTAATATTTATTTATAGTGAAAGCATATTCAATTATTTATATTTTGCTTACAGACGTTAAGTTTTCAAGAATTAGTTTTAAGTTAAATAAAAAAAAAAATCACTTGGAGGTATTTAAATTTGAAATTTCAACAACTTTTATTTATTATACAACGTCTTTCTCAAAAAATATAAAGTTGCGAAATTTATTTTTGGTTAATCTTTTTTTATTCTAGAAAAGTTACTAAATTATCTCTTCTTTGTTCATTGTTTCTCTACTCTTTACACGAATGCCTAAGATAAAGACATGGGAAATCTACAACACAAGGTCATTTTGCCTGTGTTGTCATGGAGTTCTAACTTGTTTTCTTTGCTGAACTCGTTTAACCTTTTCAATCATTATCTGCAATGCAGGCCCGAACACTTTGTACCTTCAGGAGGGGATGAGGACAGATGGTTGGGACGTTGCGTGAAAGATCAGGGAGATGACAGGATTGTTTTGCGTGGGGTGCTCTTCTCTTCAGTTACAATCCCTTACGGGAAACATCAATCAATAGAAAACAACATCTGTTTGCCGGTGAGTAATGGGCGCTGCTCGTAAAAGTTGGATGATCAGACATACTGCGCACTTTACTCACGATCTATGATATATGATGGCTGGGAATTGTCCAAATTGTGAGGGAAAAAGGAGGAAGAGGACTTCGGCGATGAAATGCGGGGGAGGAACAGTGACTCTGACCGTCGTGGAAAGAGGGGGGGGGGGGTATTTAAAAAAAAAAAAAAAAGCATTTGTTGTAGTGAATCCATGGAGCGCAGTGGAGTGTTTAACGCCAGTTTCAAGGGGCTTTTTTATGGCATCCTCAGCCGCTAATCTAACCACGCTGTACTTGGCAGAATGGCAGTTTTTCTCCGTTTCTTTTATATTTTAGCAACGCAGTCGGAGCGTCAGTAACACTCACTGTATATTTCGTCAAAGTTCTAAGCGATTTGGAAATGAAGCTTTTCCTGTACTTTAGACGTTAATATTATTGTGCAGCCCCGTCTTTATTTTTCATACTTCTCAGTTATCAGTGCTGCTTCCTATTTCCACAGAAAGCCTAGGAATGTTGGCACGCAGACACACTAATTTTATTATAAAGTGAGACGAAAGTTTTCATTCAACTCCAGAAATTCATACATAATTTATATCACAATTATAAATAATAAGAATATCCTGCTCTTCCAAGCAAAAAAAAAAAAAATCTTTTCTTTTTTTCCTCTTTTTTTCGAAGACATAATATTCATCAAGGTCTTTCAACTGAATACTTTAATTTAAATGAGGTTTTTAATTTAAGGATATCCGTTGTCTTAATCTCATTGAAACTATTACAAAAGAAAATTTCAGACAAACTTAATTGAAACAATGATGACATTTTTTTTTTATTAATCACAGTTTTTGTTTTTTCTAGTTCCAGGAAAACAATATATATTAATTTTCTTTCTCATCTAATTATTAACCTTTCTAATTTGCGTTGCAAGTATTTTTGTTCTTACAGTGATAAAATAATGAAAGCTAAAATTCAAAAAATTCTTGATGCAATATATTTTGTATTCTCTTAAAAATTATAATGATATAATACAATTTTTTTTAATGAAATAAATGGTTTCTATAAATTTCAGTTTAGGAAACTCACTGTTCCCAACAATAGTTTGTCTTCTTTGCGTGTCACTGCTGCTGTGCGGAAAAACAAACCATTTTGAACCTTGAGTTGGTAAAAAGTGGACCCTCAAAACTAAATAAACATAAGAAAGCTAGAGTAGAAAATTAAAAAAAAAAAAAAAAAAAAAATTAATGGAAATGTTAAAGTTTATGAGTTTTCAAGTATAATATTTCAAAAATTAGAAAAATAATCTCGGATATTATTTCTCTCTCTGTGCTATACTTTCTTAGATAAGATTGGGCGAAGGATTAACGAATGGTACAAAGTTTTCTCCAAGAAGTTGAAGTAGAATTCAAATTTTGAGGAAAATATGTAAATTGTAATTTAATTCATTATATTATTTGTGATTCTTTTTAATTATTAATAATATGTTCATATTTGGTTTGTGCAGATTGATTGATTTTTATCTATGTAAGATAATAGCAGATCAGAATCCATGTTCTTTTTAGAAATTTATTCTTTATTTTCACTTCGATTTTTGTCTTGTGGAGTTTAATTTAATCCGTCAGTTTTATGTTATCTGAAGGTTTTAAACTAGACTGCATAGTAGAGGTAAAGAAAAAAAAGATTTTTATCCTTATCCTAATACAATTCTAGTATGAAATATTCCATATTACCTATGTATTTTATTCATGATTCTCAAGTAGACTAATATTATATGATTATTTTTATCTATATCGCAGTCTACATAGATATTTTTTGTAATGCTTTTCAATGACTATATTATATTATATTTTGATTATATTTGTTAAATTAAAAAAAGTTCTGAATCATAATTTCTGTTTCTGATTTTAACTTTTCGAATTAGAATAGAAATTTTGATAATAATTTAGTTTACTGTTAAAATGTACTTTTTAATTAATCTTTTTTTTAGTCAAAACTACTTTCTAACATTTAGTTTGACCATTTGTGATCATTTATCTTAGTATTACTATTTAATTACAATGTGCATTAATATGCGACTTCATTTCTTGTCTTTTCTCTATAAAAGTATTTGTTATCGAATGATAATTATTTTTGGAACTCACTTAACTATATTAAATCTTAAATGTCTAAATCCACTGAAAACAAAGGCATTAATCTTTTCTTGTTTTGTAGAGTTCATCTTTATCTCCCTGTTCTTCGCTGAGTTTATCTGATGAGTTATCACACTAACGATAAATCTCAAAATGAACGTAGTGTTGTAAGATTTACAATGGTGTTGATTTCCACTACATAATCAGGCAGTAAATGCCAATGGAAAGTTCTAGATTGCAGTAGTATTTTCCACAAGTCCATTACGATGTCTAGACATTTAAATAAGTGAATTCTGCAGTTTTACTAAAAATTCTGTATTTCTGTTGCTTTTAAAAGATTAATAGTACATTGTAGATAAACGAAAAACTGTGTCTAATTTAAGTTTTAATGTTAAAAAATTTAAGATCCTAAATTATAAAGTAACTTCGATTTTGCTGGAAGAAATGGAGAAGCAAATGAGATTCCCGATGTGGACATTGGAGTTTTCTACTGCTAATCAGCGAAGACATTAATTAAATTGCTTGCAGACAATAAGAGGGGGAGAAAACCACCAGTAACTAACCTTTTCTTCTTGCAAATCGTATTCAAATTGACTTAATTTTCAAACAATGCAAACATTTTTGAAGTGAGTTTTATGAAAACGTTTACAGTTTTTATGTAAAGAAGAAAATATCTTACAATAATTATTGTCTTTATGAAATTCATAAAAGATAATTATAGATTTTGTGAATGAAAATTGAATTAACGCTACGTAAATTTTGCTGTTGATCAAAGACCTCGAGTTAATAAATAATGCTCAAAATATTTTGTGAGTCATTTAGAATTAAAAAAGTAATGAAAAATGAATTGTTGTTGTCCGAAGGATATCTTTTCTTTAATTGGTAAAATATTAAAATCTATTGATATTAAGTACACTACACCCGGCTTTATTTTAAAGACTGTTTTGGCCCTTCTATGCTGTGCAAAAATTTCTGAATGAGGTTAGAAATTATGTTAAGTTTATATTGATTGCGCAAATTTTAATTCAGTAATAGACATTCTGAATAATATCAACAATTTTGAAATGAATAATATTGAAATGCGAAAGACATGTTGTTTGAAATATGTTTCGAAATAAGAAATTATTGATAAAAATATATGAAGGGAAATTTAATTTATAAGAAAGATATGTGATAATATAACAATAATTTCTATAATAATTTCATAAAATCACAGGCATTGTGAAATCTAGAACTGGAAGGCATAATGTTTGTTGAATCAGTTCTGTTCAGCCTTCTGTTTAGCCTTCGTTGCAATAGTGTGTGTATGTGTGAAATTGTGTGAATGTGTATTCACTATTATCAACACGCCGAAAGATGAAACTCCCAGAATGCAAAG
>JAFIDM010005346.1:50209836-50221935 GCA_023159025.1 Thereuonema tuberculata | reverse complement strand
TACGGGACCGTGCTCTTAATAAGTGAATATTTGTGTGCTAGTTGTTGATGAACGATTGACGCTACCTGATTGTGTCGGTGGAGGTAGTCTGTTTGAGAGAGAAGGGGACAGCCTGATATTACGTGGTCGATCGTCTCATGCATAGTGTGGCATTTCCTGCATTTGTCGTCATGTGTGTTTGAATCGTGTAGAATGTGTTTCTTGTAGCTGCGTGTGGAGATGACTTGGTCCTGTATTGCGATCATGAACCCTTCGGTCTCCCCAAACAGCTCACCACTCGTCAGCCATCTGTTCGACGCTTCCATGTCGACATGAGGCTGGCTGAGTTCGTGATGATGTCTGCCATGGAGTTCCTTACGAGCCCATGATTCACGCAGCTGCTGAGTGTGGGTGTCAGGGGTGGTGAGTGTTGGAGAAGAGTTTTCGAGGTTCAGGGGTGTGAGGTGTGTGTCAGCCTTGACAATGGCTGAGTGAAGTAAGGAGTCTTCTGCTCTTTGGTGGAAATGTTCCCTAAGTGTATGTACTTGTTTTTCGTGTAGGGTGATGAGGTTGATGAGTCCTCGGCCTCCATCCTTGCGGGGAAGAGTCATCCTTTCCTTAGCGGACTTGGGGTGGTGCATGTTGTGTTTCGTGAATGTAGTGCGTGTTGCGCGTTGTAGTGCTTCGAGTTCGGTTTTTGTCCATAGAATTATGCCGAACGAATATGTTAGTGTGAGAACGGCAAAAGTGTTGATAGCTTTAATTTTATTTCTGGCGTTTAGTTGTGTTTTGAGGATTTTGTGAACTCGAGCAAGGTATGTGTTCTACAGTGCATTTTTGATGTTTGCGTTGTCAATGACGCGCGCTTGCTGGAAGCCCAGATACTTGTAGGTCTCTCCCTGTTCCATGGATTGGATGGCCAAACCATGGTCCAGTTCAAAACACTCCAAATTCGGAGTCTTCCCACGTATTATGTGTAATTTGCGGCATTTGTCAATTCCAAATTCCATCCCAATATCTTTGGTGAACTGTGTGGTAGCTAGTAGTAAATTAGTAAGTTGTGCATTGTTTGTGGCATAGAGTTTAATGTCATCCATGTAGAGTAAGTGTGTGATTTTAAATGGGGTCACAGTGCCTGTGGTAAGCCTATAACCGTGTTTTGTGTTATCTAGTATATGGCTCAGTGGATTCAAGGCGAGGCAGAACCAAAGAAGACTCAAGGAGTCTCCCTGGAAAATACCTCTCCTTATGGGAATGGGATCTGTAGTGATGGAGGTGTTAGAGGTGCGTAGGTGTAATGTTGTGTTCCAACTCTTCATCGTGGCAGCTAAGAATGCTGTGATCTTGGGGTGTATTTTGTAGATATGAAGAGTGTGTAGGAGCCAGGAATGAGGGACAGAATCAAATGCCTTCTTGTAATCGATGTATGCAATATGTAAGCTCCTATTCTTCGCGCGTGCCTGGCGCAGGATTACAGAGTCAATAAGGAGTTGCTCCTTACAACCATGGGAATTCCTGCGACAGCCGTTCTGCTGTTCGGAAAGAATGTTATTTCTCTCGATGTGTGTGTAGATCTTGTCTGCGAGGCAGGAGGTGAGGAGTTTGTAAAGTGTGGGGAGGCAAGTGATTGGGCGGTAGTTTGCAGGTTACGCTGTTTCAGTGTTCTTGCTCTGTAGGTATGTGACACCCTGTGTGAGGAAACGAGGCATATGGTGTGGGTGTTGGATTATGTCAGTGAGTGTAAGCGCTAATTTTCCATGCAGGGACGTGAACCTCTTGATCCAGAAGTTCTGGACTCCGTCTGCACCAGGAGCCTTCCAGTTGTGTGCATGTTTTAGTGCTGTCTGTATGTCTGCGAGAGTAATCTCATGGAAGGGCATGCAGGGTAAGTGTTCAGTGAGTTGCTGTTCCTCTGTGATCCATGGTGCTTTATCATTATGGGGGATAGGGTTTGACCACAGAGACGACCAGTATTCATGTAAAGCCTCGCTGTTGGGAATGTTTATGTTAGTTGTAGTAGAGGAAGATGTAAGGGATCTGTAGAATTTTTTCTCATTGTATTGGAAAGTGTTGTTCTGTTGTTTGCGCGGAGTGCACTGTTTGTATCTTTGTAATCTTTTTGCAAGTGCACTGAGTTTTTGTTTTAGTGTGTCGAGATGTTCCTGAACCTGGTTATGATGATTTGAATGTGAAGGGCGAGTATTTATGTGCTTGAATATCTTTCTCACCTGGAACATAAGTTTCTTTGTTTTGTTTCCTGCACAGTATTGTGTGAGCCTGGCTATGTCTCCTCTAAGGTCGCTGATGCGGCCCTCAAGGCGACGTCTCCAAGGGGGGATGTATTCTTGTGTCCATGCAGTGGGAGGTATGTTGTGTTGTTTGATTCCAAGTGCCCGAATAGTTCCCTGTGTGGCACAGTAGAGTGTTGTATGTATATCTTCTAATGTTTGGATGTTGTCAAGGTGTTGTGGGATAGTGTGTGTGTTGAGATGGTATATGACTGTGGCGAGTTGTTTTGATGTGTACTTTGGTGAGTGGCGGCCTGAGCGTGGGTCTGTGCCTGTGTATTGTGCGAGTGCAGTGTAGAAATGACCATGAGCTGCACGTAATATTTCATTATTTGCATTGTTGGGGCATGTGTACTGAGGGGTAGAGATTGTTTCTGTGTTTTCCATAATGGTGTCTTCTGGTGGGGTGTGGTTTGGTGTCCTGTGGTTGGATTCTGCGACTTCTTCTTTAATTTGTGCAAGTATGCATGGGAGAATAAGATTGTTTACTACAATAGAACGTCGCTGATCAGCTACCCGCTGTTCGCTAACGATGGATAGCGTGTGGTGAAAGCTTGGTGTAGTGCCTGTCTGTATCCTGTTAGTTGAGTACCTAACTTTGTAACAGTGAAGAAGTCGCGCATAAGATCCTGGTTCATCTGCGATGACCATTTGATGCGCTGGCGTGGTTTCCCAGTCTTGGTGGTCGCCTGCTCTGACACAGACAAAACACTTCCGACTGTTCGGGCGGGATGGTGTTGCCCAGGCATTGTGGTAGCCATACTACAGGATGGGGTGCCACTTTCTCCACCACCACCTGCGGGAGACTGTAGTACATTTTTCGAACGGAGGCCTCTGCCTAACCCCTGAACGCGGGTGACTTTATCCTGCGCCACACCCGATGCAGCATGATCTATATTAGAACGAGTTCTCATCATGGATGGTTGGACCCTTTAGCCTACCCTAAAGCTAGTGTAGTTCCCGCCCCCAATAATTATTGTTATTATTATTATTATTATTATTATTATTATTATTATGTTTCAACATGGCGGCCAGGTCAGAGTGCGTACGATGCCTGCCCTCCGACAAAGTATTGTAAAGGAAATTAATTTGCTAGTTTCTTTTGTCAGATTTTCTTACCAGTGAATGTGTAAATAGTGTGTGACCATCTTGAGCCTATTTCGGATGCTACTGATCGTTTGATTAAACGTTGTATTCTGAAATACTTCACTGGACCTAGGAATTGAAGCGACGACATGTGCTCCCATGTTAGGCCTATTTCGTGATTCCGATTTGAACCTTAACTGAAGCCAAGGAACCCACAGCGACTGCGGACGGCTGTGGCTCGCTGCTCGCCGTGCTTCCGTCGCAACACTGCGGCAATCCGAAGCAAAACAAGCAAAGGATTCAGCGTGCAGAACAGAACAAAGTGTGTATATGGTGCAACATCGATTGATTTTGACATTATAAATTGGTTTTTGTGTTGTCCTGCTTGATTTTTTTGGAAAGGTCTACTTGATTTTTTTGGAAAGGTCTGGACGACGCCATCTTGAATTTCAACGAAGTGACGAGATGACTCCAATGAAAATTAAAGGAAACCGCAACAATAAGGTGAATTATTACGAATTGTTTTGCTAAATAGCTTAATTCCCAGAATTGGTTCCTACCCTAACTTTAAATTTACCCTTAAAATAAAAAAAATAAAAAAATGGGATTTCAAAATACTTGTGCTGTTTGCTCCAGGGATATTTTGGAACAAGAAGTTAAATGTTTCAACTGTCAGTCAGAGTACCACCATGGTTGCTCTTTGTCAGAGACCACATACAAGGCTATGGCTATGAAAAAGAAAAAAAAATGGAAATGTGTACTTTGTAGACCAGATAGCTCTGCAAAACACTCTCTCACAGCAGTGACTAATGATGGTGAGAAAGGAAAAATCTCAATACTAATAAAACCCCTGAAGAAATTAAAAAAAAAACTTGATGGTCTCACCAAATTGGAAAAATTAGATGTGCTAGATGTTCTAATTCAAGACATAAATGAAATAAAGAAATCGCTAGATTTTCTAAAACAAAACTATGATGAGGTACTACAAAAAATGCAAAAGTTGGAAGAAGTACACAAATGCCAAAATAAAGAAATCAATGGTTTAAAGCAAGAGACCATAAAAATAACACCAAAATAAGAGATTTGGAAAACAAAATTGAAGATATTCCAGAAGCAAAAACATAAAAATTTTGAATGTCAAAGAAAATGCAAATGAAAATTTAAATGATGTCATAAGAGGTATCTCAGAAAAATTAAACATCAAATACAAATCAAATGAGGTTGAGACAATGCACAGAATTCCCACATTCAACAAAAAAAAAAACCAGACCTATTATTATTAAATTCAAGGAGTCAAACACGAAACTAGAATGGATGGACAAAAAAAAGAATCATCTCATAAGAAGCAAAGACATTACTGATAATGGTGATGATTCAATTATATTCATTATTCATAACACAGGCCTTCGAAATTGAAGTTTTTGAAAACTACAAGAGAAGTTGTCGCTGATTTTTAAGTTATTTGGTGTGCTGATTTCGAAAATGACCTCCATTTCTTTCCATCACGTCAGGATTTTTTGTCAAATCGATATCGATATTTTTGCTAAAATTCTATTTGAAAAGGAATTCTCTCGAACAATTTGGCATGTATATCTGGTAACAGTGGTTTTTATCCATTAAAATCTATATAAAATAATCGATTATAATCTATTATTGTTGAGGCAAATTGATTTTTTAGCAATCGATTAATTTTTATAGGTTTAAATCAAATTATGGTGCTGCAGTTTCTAGAAGAAAATCACCAACATACTACAGTGCAACTTGGATAATTCGAACGTCTTTAATTCAAAATCGTGGTTAATTCGAAGATTTCTCTTAGTCACTTGAATTTCTTATTAAATCAATGTTAAAAAATCGTGGATAATTCGAAGTTCAACTTCCTTAATTCGAAGTTTTTTATAAAAAATTTCGAACCATAACGACTTTTCGGCGTTTCATCGTTAAGAAATTCGACATGTGACAACTGAAATCCCCTTCCCGCCACCGTTCGACACGTGACGCTTCAGACGCCATTCGAGCTTCCTGCTGTCAGTATCACCATGTCTTTCAGTAAACTACGCGTGAACAAAAAATTAACGTTCGCTGAAAAGGTCGCCGTCATTCGCGAGGTGGAAAAGGGTGTGAAGAAGAAATGCCAAATCGCCAACGAGTACGGGATAGCGCCGAATTTTGTCGGTAAATTAAAGGACAAACCAACATAAGTGAAGCTGTTTTCCGTTCACCAAACATGCTTGATGATTTTGCTAACCTTAAGCGACTGAATTCTACAAAACAATCAGACATTGCACAATTTTTTTGAAAAACTATAATTTTCTGTATTGAATGTAATTGTACTTTAGCTGACGTAATATAAATCTTATTTTGATTACATACATATAGAGTTTAAGTCTTTCATACCATGATCTTTCTGAATAAATATTTACTTATTGACAGAATAATCTTTCCAAGCATTCAGTGGACCTGAAATTAAAGTTAAAAGATGTAACTTGTTTAATTCGAAGTCTTGGATAATTCGAAGTTTTGTAGGGGTCCCTTCAGCTTCGAATTATCCAAGTTGCACTGTATTTTAATTTGTTTTTATTAAGATAACTTACATAAAATAGACGATTGACCAAGTTTATACATAATAAACAAACTTTAAACTGAATAAAAAAACAAAACAAAACAAAAAAAAAAGTTTCTATTTAAATACATACTCTTTTTCCTTTGAAACTTCTTTTTTACGTTCTTTTATGTTCAATATCAGGTCTATCTCGTCTTAACATCCAAAAGTAGTCGGCGAGCATGTTCTTGTCCCATCTTCCTTGATATTTGAGCTCCATATCTTTGATGTCTTGGTGGAACCTTTCTCCCTGTTCTTCGCTGACTGATCCTAAATTGTGGGGGGAAAAGTCCACATGTGAGTGAAGGAAATGTATTTTGACACTCACGGAGCAACCCAACGCTTGAAATTTGTCCAGCATATTCATAACAATTGCTTTATAGTCAGGATTCTTGTAATTCCCATAAAGTTATTGACGACATCTTTGAAGGCAACCCAAGCTTCCTTTTCCTTTGTTGTCATGCTAGTCTCAAATTCTTTATCCTTCATGAGCTTGCGGATATATGGACCAACAAAGATTCCCTCTTTCAACTTGGCTTCGGATAAACCTGGAAACTTTTTGCACAGGTATTTGAAACAATCGCCATCTTTTGGAATAGCCTTCACGAACTGCTTCATTACTCCTAATTTTATATGCAGAGGTGTAACAAAACTTTTTTTGGTTCAACTAAGCTATTCCGAATAACATTCTTGGTGCCTGGTTCAAGATTTTGTCTTTTCGGCCATTCTTTTTTGACCCAATGTTGAGTCTTATCACGGCTGTCCCACTCACAAATGAAACATGGGAACTTTGTGTACCCGCCTTGTTGACGAAGAAGCATGGAGATAACTTTCAAATCA
Source organism: Thereuonema tuberculata (assembly GCA_023159025.1). NCBI lineage: Eukaryota > Metazoa > Arthropoda > Chilopoda > Scutigeromorpha > Scutigeridae > Thereuonema > Thereuonema tuberculata. The sequence continues at coordinate 50,215,140 of JAFIDM010005346.1, read as the reverse complement.
GTGCAAATGGTCCAACCATGGTCGGCATATTTTATTTTGTTAAGGACGACAGCCAGGTTTTCATAGCATTCTTTTAAATGCACCGAGTGTTCAACTGGTACAGATGCATACTGGCTTCCGTGATGAAGAAGGACAGCTTTAAGGCTCCTTTTCGATGAATCAATAAGCAGCCTCCATTCATCTTTATCATAGGTGATATTAAATTTGCTCATCAATCCGGGAACATCAGAACAATAGACCAGGTTCTCCTCTTCCTCAAAGTACTTAACAAAGTCTTTTCTCAATTCCTGTACCAATAAAAAGACGCTCCTTTGGCCAATAAGTTTTTTTCTTTCAATCTGGAGCCCAACAATTCAGCTGCCTGATTCGAAAGACCCAGATCACTAGTCAGATCATTAAGTTCAAACTGAGAGAAGGGCTGGGGAGGTGAATCGCCTCCAGAGGGATTATTTTCGGTATCGGAACCTTGAACTTCTGGATGTTCCTAGTCTGAAGACTCGGAAGAGATGACTGGCAATTCAGTTGGGGGCAAATGCACTGGCACATCAGGTCAATGAGGAACGGGATGTATGGCCGATGAACAGATTAGCTTTTGATTTTTGCGGTTATACCCACGGACATGGCAGGAACAAAAGTAACAATCATCAGAGTGGTTTTTCGGCTCCCTCCATGTCATAAGAATATTGAATCGTAAAGCAATCTTCTCCCCTTTGAGCCATGAGCGTAGATCATTCAAACACTATACGCAAACTTTATGAGGAGCCCACGATTTGTCCTGGTTTCCGAGTTTCATACCAAAATAAGCAAGATAAAGTTGTCTTTCGTAGTCTGTAATGCTCCTCATGCGATTTTTAATAACACTATATTCGCCGCATATGTAACAAAAGTCATCTGGCAAATTTTCACAATGTCTTGAACTTGACCATGTTTTCACGAAACGCACAGAGAAAAGCAACCGTTAAAATTGCTTCTGTGATGAGGTTTCCACTTGTCACTGTATCAGCGCATGCACGATACCACACATGAAAGAAAAATTCAGACGAACTTAAAACTTTCCAGCTCGAGAAAATAGAAGGTGACAGTCGATTATGCTCGTTCCTGCGAGGTCAGCGAACCAAGATAAGGATCTGAGGTAAGGATTCGCGCGACGCTATTGGTAGAGAGATATTGGGACGGGGAGGGAGGGACGGCGTCCCAGAGGGTCCCAGAGTGGTATTCTGTAGGTTTCACCACGATAGAATGTTGGTCAGGCAGGGAGGGAAGAAATGCAATGCTGAAAAAAACTTTTTTATGGTAAATTATCATAAAAATCCAAGCAAAATTAAATTTTTCAAGAAAACGTGACGTGATACAAATTTTTCATTACTTTTTTTAATATCAGCACCAAAAAATACATAAAGTTCAGCTATAAGTTCCCTTATATTTTTTTCATCGCAGGCCTGTGTAATCAATAAATCAATCAATTTTTTTCAAGGATTTTTTTTTTCGGGTTTCAGTGGTAAACTTAACTTACAAAAGAATAAAAAATCATTAGTGTATTTAATAACTGTACAATTGCTATAAAAATAAGTGAAGAAAGTAAACTTGCCTATGATTTACTTGTCAATCTACACAAATTAGTATTATTAGTAGGATCTATGCCTATTTTTCTGATGATTTGTTGATACGTCATATGTGAGCTTTTGGTAATTTTGTAAATTTTAGGAAATCATTTTAATCATTCTGTATTTGTTTTAATTTCTTAGTAAGGGAAGGTGTAATGCTTAAATAAACAGCCTCTCATTAATTGATTTTTTTGGAAGATGAGATCCTCTATGCTAAAAGTAGTAAGTAATTAAAATGTTTTTTTAGCTGAACCTGAATTTTCAGACCTATGTTAATAAACATAATGGCCCCTGAATTAAAAAACATCAAAACTAAATTAAGAATAAAAGGGGTGAATAATTAATTCCTGCTAGCATTTAGCTCTATTATGCTTATTATTCACCCCTTTTATTCTTAATTTAGATTTGATGTTTTTTAATTGAGGGTCATTGATTTGTATGTTTGTTCGTTTGACTCATATATGTTGAGGTATGATATATGTTAGAAAATATGTTTTTTACAAAGAATAAGATTAGTTAAATCCCATGAATAAATTATTTCCAGGATTTTATCCCTTTTACTCTGAAACATCAGTAAAAGTAAAGAGAATAAGGAATTAAAATTTCATCATTTTTTTTATTTGTTTTAAAAATTTTTTTACCTTTCTGGCAGAACTTTCGTTGCCAGGAAGGAAAAAAAAATTCTATTTTCTAGTACAACGTTAAAATATAAAGTATTTCAATGTATTAAAGAATATTCTAGTGTTTTTAGAAAATGAAAACCAAGATGTCGAATCATAACAAAAAAGAAAATTTCTAGAATAATGCAATTAAATATCAACGTCTCCTTTTTTTTCCCTTGCAGTTATGTAATAACTCTAAATCATAACTCTAAATCCTCACAATTTGAAAGGATTTTTAGTGTTGTCTTTTTTTTCAAATTACTGCAAATATTCACTTTTGCTGAACGTAAATCTCTGGAATTCGTCATTAAAGGAAAGTGAATTAAAAACACAGGCAGTCATTTGTCTGCGAAAGACATAAATTGAAATGGTCTCGCTTTAATTTAAAGGTAAACGGAATATCAGATAAAAATGTCTTGCTGGGTTATTGTCGTTTTAGGGAGATGTGTTTACAGAGTGCAAAATGAAATGAAGAGTATTTTGAAAGGTTTAATACAGATAAAAAGTTAACATAAATAAAGTAATGATAAAGAGGCAAACTTAGCAAGAACGAGAAAGATGGAACTTGCATTCCAATTAACAAAAAATGTCTATAACAAGAAATCTATCTCCATAAATACAAAACTAAAACATTATGAAACTGTGATTAAACCCGAGAGCCTGTATGCATCAGAATGCCTAACAATGAATACGGCCACCCAGCTAAATGAACTTGAGAAGAAGGAAAGAAAAGTAATCCGAAAAATTCTTGGTCCAAACTATGAAAATGGAAGATGGAAACTCAAAAGTAACAGAGAAATATACGAGAGAATAGAGAGGATTGTGGACACAATGAGAAAGAGGAGAATAACATTCTACGGACACCTTAGTAGAATGAATGAGAACAGATTGTCAAAGCAACTCTTAACTACTTTGATAAAAACCCCAAAACACGTATAACCTGGTTTAAGGAGGTAAAGAGCGAAATGAAAGCAATGGGAATAACAGCGAAAAATTGGAGAATGATGCTCAGATCAGCAGTTAAAAATTTTGTTGGTTTTCAAGCAAAGCAGAAAAGGAAAACAGGGGGAATCTGGACAGATGAAAGACGAAAGCAACAGAGTGAAAGGATGAAAGAATACTGGAGGAAGAGATTGAATCAAGGAAGAAAATCATGAGGTTATTTTACGTGGTCCCTAGTTGGCCAAATTCGAAAGAAGAAGAAGAAAGTAATGCTTTTTTTTGATATATTGCTGATAAAATGATAGTCCTAACTAACTTGCCTTTAATTTTAATTAAACTATATCAAATACCCTAAATAAAAATAAACAGCAATAATTGAAATCAGTAAGTTATGTGCTAACTTATAAGCACGTTTCATTGTTTTCTTTATCACAGTTCTTTTGGTAATAAGATTAAACTTTTTGAATGCTATATTGAAAGAAGTACAGTAATTAATGTTAATACAGTAAACCTGTATTATGGCAATTACCGCGTTAAGGCATACATGGGATAAGATGGAGGTGACTGTAAGAATACATTAATGTAATGTCAGTATACATTAGTAAAATGGTGTAGTAAAATGTGAAACTGCCACTTAAATATACTGGTGGTTAAATTATAGTTATGAAAGTTATTCTGATATACAGAGATTCTTTAATCCTAAAGTTAGTTTCTTTATTTCCATAAATAGAATTAATTGTATCAATCGAAAGAGCAAAAGGTCGTTTGAGTGCATTAGTACGAAAAAGATGGAATAATGTGATGGCAAAGAGGAAGGAATGCCTTGACACGTAATTGTGCGTTTTAGCGCCACAAATTAATTCAGTAGTAATTTTCCATTTTGAACGGTGAATTACCCTGCTAACTGGATTTATCTGCAATAAGGTTTCTTCTAGCAGAAGATATTGCTAGGAACGGTAAGAAAAGCCTTTGGAAAGACAGTCGCAGTTGACATGGATATCCACTACGACTCAGTATTTGCAGTTTACATCTTAAGAACATTCCAAACATTAGGGGGAAATATACAATAATTACCTGAAATATATTTTATAACAAACTACAATTTGAATGTTTACGTTCAGCTTCTGTGATTTTTAAAAAGCACGGTAATACACTTATTTTTTTAGTTAGTTAGCTTTGCTAGTTATTATCATTTACAAATATCCTTGATATATTCGTTATTTTTCTGTTGTTTACTAAGTAAAAGTAAACATAAAAACATTTTATGTATATTTTGAATATATTAGAATAATTTTTATATTTGCTTATAATATCCTTCAATAAAATTAGAAATTTACACATCATATTCTAATTAAATTCTTCTAATTAAATAGTTTATTTTATTATCGTTGCCTATTTTGAAGTTCCGACATTTATTTGCTGTGATTAAAAATTAGTTATATCGAACTTTACATTTATACTTTATATCAATAGTTATATAATTATGTCATTTTAGTATATTTTAAATTTGCAGAGATTATTGTTTGCTGAAGAATAATAGTGTTATTCATGATTTCTTTTTCAACAATAATGAATTAGGTACATATTATTCATTAGGACACCTAACAATAATCTTTAGAAATTTTGTGTAATCTATAAATGTAAGCTACTTGCTTTATAATCTGATAGTATATCATTTTTTTATTGTATTTGTTCCTAGTTTGGAAGTGCGAACAGTCACAGAAACAATATATGAATCCCGTTAAAATAATAAAATACCAAAAAAACTGTGGATTACATTAATTAGAAACTACAAGATACAGATTCTGATACATAACATACTTTTCTTGAATTACTGTTATAAATTAAGTTTTAAGTGAATTTGATCTTATCTCAACAAAACTGACAGCAACCAAATACCCTGGAGAGACTTTCCAATTTTAAGCTACATAATAACAATAAATAGACCTGTTGTCTTTTGTATGAGCTTTGTTGTTTGAGATTGTATCATCAGTCTCTCTGATGCTGTAAACAGAAGGTTTAATATTCCTAAATCTAGGAGATCACCTCCAAATTCAATAAACAATAAGATTAGGGTTATTAAACTAATCTCTCTT
>JAFIDM010005346.1:50177193-50192512 GCA_023159025.1 Thereuonema tuberculata | reverse complement strand
TTTTAGAATGAATTCGGCGGTCATTTATAAGAAGGGATGTACACCAAAATAAATGATTTAAGTTGGTTTGTGAACTATATACGTAATTTTATAGATATCCGTCTAGCTGTTTGAACGTAATAAGCGTGCAAACAGTAAAATGAGCAAACAGAGAAGAAAGAAAGTGAAATAATAAGACCTCGAATGCTTCGCAATAATTATATGTATTATACGTATTATCTTAATATATATAAAGGATGACGTTTGTTAGTTTGTTTGTTCACTATACACTCCTAGGCCGATCTGGACCAATTTTGCAGAGTTACTCTTTAGGATCCTGCGGAAATGAAACAGGCTAATATTGAAACCTGGACACATCTCTCTCCCCCCCTAATTTAATCCCCTTCACATTTTTATATAATTTTCAAGTATGGCTTATTACCTTATTTCTGTTTTCGTACTAGAGCTATTGATGTGGAGCAGCGGTTACATGCTGTCCTTCGAAGATATGGTTAGTGGGTTCAAATCTGCTTGGTGGCAATAATTATCTTTTTTTTTGTATATCCTTTATTTCACTTTTATTTGGTTTTGTTTTTTTACTTTCATTCTTTATTTATGATAATGAATTTTCTTTTCTTTTTTTTTCTACTATTTTGAAATAAATAATATTCTTCTTAACTGTTTTTTTAATTAAATGTTCATAATTTAAGAATAAAGAAAACCCGGATTCAGACTAAGGGGTGTAAACAGGGGGAGGGGGAGGGGTGGAAAACAAAGTTACGGGTATTTTTCTTAGTATAATATATATCATTATATATTTCCTATTAGCAGGATATTTTCAGTTTTATCCAAACTTCTTCATTCTCAAAATAACACAATAAGGCAGCTCACATGGGAAATTTCAGGAACAATCACTAACATAATGTTATCTTGAAAGCAATTCTGATAATCTATTGTACCATCGCAAAATTATTATAGTTACATTTAAAAAAAAAATTCAATAGGAAGATTCAATATAGTCTATTTGTTGGTATAACATGATTTGATGGCTAAAGCCTCATTGCTCATTCAATGTGAATGCTTTGAACAACAGCCTTCTCTATTATAACTGTTTATTTATTGTGATGAACTCTAAGTTCATTAATGAATTTGAAATATAAATTTTAATTAAATTCGATTGGCATCTGATTTTGTATTGTTTATCAAATGTTATGTTTGAATGCATGTAAACTATGCATGTCAACAAAGAAGATACAGATAAAATTACAGTTAATATTTAAACAAATAAAAAGTTTCTACTAGCTTTAGAATTAGTAATTTGGTTTAACGTACATTTAATTAATTATATGTTGTTATGTTTTTCAAATAATAGCTTTGAAAACTTATTTTAAGTTCGAAAGCTTGTCTAAACATAATTCTCATTTCGTAATATGTAACACAGTTCAATAAATTTAATATTAAATTGTGTTATCAATTGTAATTAACTTAAATTAAAATTAATTAATATAGTTAATTTAAATAGTTGGAAATTTAAATTGGATTTATAGTAATTGAATCTAAATTAAGTATTTGAAAACTTATTTCTGAAACTTTATTCTAATTGAGCAACATTTCTAAATTGTAATACATGGCAATTTTAATTGACACTATTCATCTGAAAATTTTAAATAAAGACAATAACATTAACAAGATCAAATGATATTCTTACATAAATGAACACCTACCATTGTTGTTGTTTTTTTATCTATCATGGATTATTACTTAGCAAATAGGTTGAGAAAAAAGTTGACAACTTTAATTTCAACAAAAAAATATGTCTACATCTTTTCAAATATGTCAAAATAAATAAGAGGTGTTTGTGATTTCATTTAGGGCAGAATAATAAAAAAACCAATTCCCACCTTCAGTGTAGATTGCTGTTAGAAGTGGCACGCGCCGCCCTGGATTTAATATGATCTACAATATCTTGGTGAAGGTACGACCCGTCAGCCAGTATTACATCAACAGCGCAACAACTTTCCATTTTTTTTTTATCTGTCTCCCTTTCGCGTTTTGCTGATGGAGGTCTCTGATTTCGCGCACCCTAACGACAGTTTTAAGCAATGCGAGCGAGAACAAACGATACAGTTTTTCTTTCTTTCTTTTTTTTTTTCGTTCTGACGACCAACCTGCCGTCTTATCATGTTTCCCACTAAGTGAAGTCAGAACCAGGAAATTGTCTACTAGCCATAAACGACTAGGCCGGGTCATATTAATAGGGAGTAGGGGAGGAGAGAGGGAGAAGAATGAATGAAGCAACGTAAAGAAGGATGGAAAGATATGAAATAGCGAAATCACTATAAGTGAAAAGATGTTTTTCTGCAAGACTTCCAATTCAGCTTAGACTGAAAATTATTATTGCTGATGTCTTTATAATGATCCATGAGGAAGTTGATAGGAAAGCCTATCATTACTGAACTACAAAAAGAAAACATCAACATTTATGAAGAGAAATCTTATCTACTTTTTCCATGTAATCATCGATGCAATACAAAACAGAAGTGGGGTAAGGTATTTTTATGTTGTGAAGATGCAATATAACATATTATCAAAGAAATTAGACGATCACAACATAAAGATGATGACGTATAACAGACTTTATGTGAACACTAGCCGGGTACCGCCGCTTCGCTCCGGAACCCATGCATACATAGCATAAAAAAAAACAAAAATAACTTTATTTATTTAGCAAATTAATATCGAGATCGGAAAATATACGAGTTCGCAGCTCGATGTGGCCTTCTCCAGATAACTCAGATGTATTGCGGGTTGGCCACCAAACACTTCATGGTCATTTTAAAGCGAAAATATAAATCTTCTTTATTCCCTATCCTGTGGAAATTTTGGCCTTACTCCTTGTCTATATCATAAAGGGAACCTCTGTGCAAAATTTCAGGTTTCTAGGTCCAAGGGTTTGGGCTAGGCGCTGATGAGTGAGTGAGTCAGGACTTTTCTTTTTATATACAGAGATAGATAACATAGACGTTAAATGAACCTAACATAACATGGGCATCAATAGATCTTTATTAGACCGTTGATACTTTAGAATCAAATTATGTCTGCCTTACGCAGAGGTTTCTCTCCAATTTTGTTTTGTTGGCACATTCCATATAGTCATCGCTCTTGACTACTTGCATGTAAAGGTTTTTCCTTTAAGGTTTCACTTTCTGACTTTCTTTCACTTTTTCCGATCAACACTTAAATAGAAGTATTTCAAAATAAAGGAAGTGCTAAGTCTAAACGTTTTTATTCTTTTGAATTGTTTAAAGACTGAATTTTTAAACAAAGATTTGGCCATGCTTTAAGCAACAATAATTACCACAATGGTTGAAGAAGAGTAAAGAAATAAATTCTGCGCTTATAAATTTCATAAACTTTTATTTTGTACATAAAAAGAACATAACATCATGACTTAGAAGCTGTAGAAGGCGAAATAGAATTATAGAATCTATTAATATGCAGATGAAGCTATGACTTCCATAAATAAAGATTTTAAAGGAAGATTCTTATTTTTCTTCACTCTATCTACTCTCTTTACAATCCTTAATTCCCATCTTAATGTAGACGAAACGCGAACGACAAAGAAAATTTCATTTCCAAAGAAAATGTACTTTGAAAAGTACAGAAACTATGCAAATTTAATACAGACACCCCTTATTTTCGACTATTCACAATAACGACGATTTCGAAATATCAAAAACACCAAAAGCAATAAAAAGGTTCAACCATATCTAATCGGATAAAATGTTAGCAGCATCTCGAATCAGAGATAAGAGCTATCTCCATTTTAAATCAATCAGAGATGAAGTGACTGAAGATAAGAGAGAATACTGAGTTCGATTTTTGGTGTATCATTGTTATGCCACTAATATTTATTTGTTTGTTTTCATTAAAAATTAAAAGTTTGAAATATCGCTTGAAAAACTGCATTTTTCTAAAGATTTCTTACCATTGTATATTTATTGTTAAGGTAAATCTCCAAAAATCTTTTAAAATAATGGAAAGATACCGAGTTCAAATAAACGCAAATTTCTCAATTTCCACTATTAAATAGTTTCAGAATAAAATAATAAAGAGAAGTACTTTATAATAATATGTTGCATTATACAGTAATCCTGTATTTAGTTTCTTCCATATAACATATGATTTGAGTAATAATTTAACAGTAAACTTAAGAAAATACTTCCAATCTAACAAATTCTTGAAATTCATTTCACCAATCTGCTGTTACTTAGACTAATAAACATTTATTTAAAAAAAATATTTATTTCTAATAAAATATTTCAAAGTTTTCAACTATATTCAATAATAACACTGATTCTCCATTCGAAGGAAGAAGTTATTAGCAATAAATCAAGAACCTGAATAAAAGCACAGCAAATCCTCTTAAAATACTAAGAAATTCAGCTTTATCAAAATACCTTTCCTTTAAATAGAATTGTTTAAAAGTATAAAACACTTCCCTGGAACGTAAGGCAAATTTCATGGTTCAAGTTTCCGCAAAATGTTAATAAATCACAAGTTGAAAAATTGAGCTGTATGATATTCTGTAAATTGAAACTGCTTTATTATTTTGCATACAAGAATGAAACAATTAATTATGAATAATGTTTAGCAACTAAACAACTATCCACACAGACCGTAACACTATCATTTCTGTAATTAGTCTCTTTCACTGATCAATAATGTGTTAAGTTATCAAGGAAGTTAGGCATACCTCGACTTAAATACCCAACAACAATACAATAATGAGTATTACACTTACATGCACTACAACAAGTTTAACCTAGACATAAGACTCGCCTAATATAGTGTCTTGAATAATATATCCGTCCTCATGGTAGTTTTCTCATGATTGTTTTCAGGAATAGCCTTCAGAAAATGTTAACTACAACTATTTCATAATCTTTTATGTATCTGCTACAATTCAAAAATATAATTCATACGAAACTTTCATACAACTATATCTACTTTTATATCTATTTGAGAGAATACACTGACATCAGACAAGTGCAACAACCAATTCTAAACCTATTGAAATTTAAGGATATCTACTACCTCGACACTTATTTTATTGCAATTTATTTCAATAATATTCGATGATATTTTGATCCGTTTTTTTCAGAAAATTCTTCAAAATTGTATAAATATTAAAATAAAGCCTTTCATGTAGTTACAGACATTTCGTTTGAGTTACATTAACCGATTACATCCTACTTTCCTTTTAAGTTATAAAAATCCAGACTTCCAAGTTAAATGCCCTAATTTAAATTGCTGTTAAAATAAGCTAGAGAACAACGATAAATTCTGAGTGCCTCCATTTGACTTATTTTCAATATTTTTTTCTTTTTATTTATTTATTTTTGCAACAACATCGAATTAGGACAGTTAAATTTATTAGAACTATTTGTATTTTCTTGTGCCAAGAAGTAAGGTGAAAACAAACGGAACCTAAAAAGAAATGCAGAGAAAAAAAAAACAGCGCTGCGTAAGAGATTGGTGGAAGCAGAGGCCTATTCATTTGGATGTGTCGTTAACCTCTTCGCTACCCACGAATCCGTCACTGACAAGAATGCAAAAGTAGAAGCCGTTACCGAGGATCTTTATCCGAAACAATTCCACACGAAATAAAGTGCTGAGAATTGGGCGGGAATGATCATTGCCCACAAACACTTGAAGAAATGTAGATTTACAACTTGGTTGCAGAAAGAAGAAATCTTTCTTGACTGCTTGAATCTTCTTGTGTGCCTGGAATAAAATATTTCACTTTTCTTAGCCTTACTTCATCATCTATCACTTGTTATGAATTTCTCACCAACACCCTTATAAATCAGGGATTTTCTTTCTTTTTGCAACGTGATTCCAAAGTAAAAAAGACATTTTACAACTTTTCTCCACGATTTGCCGGAAGTTATGAAAGGGTTAAATTTTCAAATTTATTGAGGCTTGTAAAAAAAATTAAATGTTGGTATGAGATAACATTTATTTTGGGGGGAAGTTCTTTAGAAATAAAGATTATATTGATCGTATAAATGAACAACATTAATATATCGATGTATCTTAAAGCTCGTCTGCGTTTTGTTGTGTTCTTAATAGATTTTGAAAAACTTATTCAACGAAATGTCGAAATTTTCGATAGAAAATTAAAACATATCTTCTAATTTTTTCAAGATTTCCAAAGTGTAAATATATATTATTTTAAAAATATTGAAACTATCTTTGATGCCTTGCCTTCCGTTAGATCATCAAATAAATTCCTTATATATTATATATTACATTGACGTAATAGAAAAAAAAATCACATTTAGTTCTTCCAGGCGACTAAAAAATAATCTGATTCAAATGAAATTATAATTTTTAAAAGATTATCAGAAGCCGTCACTGACAAAATCAAAAACAAAATTTTTGTTTTCAAAAAATGCTTTTGATCTTTTCCAAATGGAATAATTACCTAATTTTACAATGTTATACATTGATTGTTTACAAGTTTCATCAGTTACAGGAAAGGAGGTTCTGTCTCTAATAAACTGGCATCTCATTGTATAAGTATACATAAAAACAACATTATACATACTTTCTCCTTCAAATTATTTGCAGTTCATCGATATACATGGAAGTAACGCCTTCCACTTCATCAGGGAATTTAATAATACAAAAGGAATTGTGCAAGAATGATACTACAGACAAAACTGCATTAGTACTCGTAGATTATTTACAAACAAAAAAGAAACTAATATCCTCTAGAAACAAAGAAATTCTAGAAACATATAAAATGTCATGTACAGAATTAGCAGGCAAACAATACAACATAATAATAGATTCGCATACACTGGTTAGTAAATTAAATTTTTAAAAACTTTTAGCCAATCTGCAAATTTCTAGATCTTCTAGATATATCTAGGTTTCTGTTTCTGCACATAAAATTTCTGATAAACATTGGTTCAATTATCATTCTAATGAAAACCAAGTCCCTACGGTTCATGTTCTCTTCCAAGAACAGGACGATTACATTAGAATGATAATTGAATCTATGTTTATCAGAAATTTTAAGTTCATAAACAGAAACCTAAGTATAGCAATTGCTAAGTACTAGCAATTCAGAAATATGAAGATTGACAAAAAGTTTTTTTTTTTAAATTTAATTTACTAAATAGTGTATCTCAAATTTATTATTAAGGTTAAGTTTTTTTCATTTTTAGGATTATTCTGCTGAATCGTTTGCCTGCTTATACTGTGCATGACATTATATAGGTTACTAGGAATTTCTTTGTTTGTAGAGAATGTCATTTCTTATACTATTCCGATTGCAGTATTAAATTTTCTAATGAATTGGAAGACGTTATTTCAATTACACATCGATTAATTGTATATAATTTGAAGGAGAAAATGTTATAATGTTTTTATACTCATTATAATGTGCCATCAAGTATTTAGACAACGCAATGTATAATAAGTAATATTTCACTTTATTTAAGAGATAGACATAAAACAATACAAACTACTAGTTTAAATGAAACTTAAGTTGAAGTTTTGAAACTTAATTTACTATAGAACAAGAACTTGGAACATTGCAATAATTTAGAAAAACACTTAAGATTAATTAATTTTGATATCATCCGAAAGTATGTTATGTTAGTAAATTTACTTAAGGAATTTATTTTTACTAAAACTATTAGGCACATAATGTGTAAAGTATCTAAAAGTAACTAACTTCCTTAGCTATTCTTCTTTTTATCTACTGAACAATAATAGTAAAATTTCACAGAAATTTCAAAGAAAAACAATACCCTAAGGCATAAATAAAAGCAAGTTTTGGGTTTCATAGTTAAATAGATAATCTTTGTTTGGTCGTGAAGCATTTTTTTGGTTTTGGTTTTTTTGGCTTTTATTGTGAGATTAAATCATTTAATTTAAATTACCTTGACCCTGCTTTAGATGGCGGTCTTATCTTAAATCGAGATTAAAGATACGTCTTTGTCGAAAGTGTCTTACCTACAATTGTGGTAGACAGTACCCTTGAGGCATTGATAAGGAACTGAAGTGTGTCACAAAAGTGCTCATAGGATCTAAGGTTTCGCCTTAAATCGAACCGTGAAGGTTGGGAGTCAAAAGGCGATGGGAAGATAAAAGGGAAACGTCGCAGAATCCATCAGATATCAGATGGCCAAGATAACAAGAAAGTATTAGGTACAACTTATGAGAGATACAAAGATTCTATGTGTGATTATTTTCTGATGCAAAACGCCAATATTCAGAGAATTGACCTTCATGTGAACTTTACCATTCATGCTTTATAGATAAAGATGCTTTCCAATCGACAGAATATTGGAATTTCAATAAAAATAAGTGAATCAATGATGAAAAGAAATATATTCTGAGAATATTGAATCAGAAAACTTAGGGCTCAAGCGTTTCCTTTGTACAGTTATTTACTGGAGATTCCGAGTTTGATTTCCATCGGTAATTGGGAAATTTTTCCGGCTTGTTTCTCTTCCAGATACTATAGGGCTTACTAATCCCTTTGTAAAATAGTTTCTTTTCCAGGCAGATAAACGTCCGACACCTTTCTTCATCTTAATAAGTCCCTTCAATTTTTGGAGCTTAGGTCAACTTTTAATGCATGTTTTCTAATTGGGTTTGATTTAGATCTCGCCTATATCTAAGTCATTATTTAGAAGAATTATATTTTTTAAAATATATTAAGATCAAATATTTTGTCTTAAGCAACCTAGTAATCCTGATATCTGACATCAATGCAGGAATCGTCTCTTCATGGATAGCTTTCACTTCGAGAAAATTATGTAATAGCTTAGTCTGCAGCTGAGGAGCTTCATTTAAGGGGCCAAATCATGGTAACAACAATAAATTACATAGAAAAGATAAAGTTAAATAGTAGGTTTTTTCATTGTCAAACTAGCATCCCAATCGTAAATGAGTTTAATTGTTTGCAGACTTGTTTGGTTTTGTTAGTTATATTTAGAATAATTTATTTTATCATAGATTAAACTAGAAAGAACAGATATCAGAGAATAATGGGGCAGAAAAATACTTCTACTTGAACTTACTGCGAGCATAGATGAAAACAATGTGAGAAAACCTTTTATTTACCTAACAACATCTCTTATTACTTTCATAATTTTTTTTATGAAATATTCACGTACTATATTTCTACCATTATATTCATCTTTTGCGGTATTTAAATCTTTAAGTTTCTTACAATGTAAGGTAATTCAGAAGAGACCATTTGATATTTTTTAAGAAAATCGGAGATTCTCAATACCCCACAGAAAGCCGGAGACGGAAACGAAGTATTGCTTAAATTTTGCTAATTTAATTGCATAAAGAAAACTCGTTGCTTGAAATCTGATCTTAATTTGCGTACAATCCGAACCTCCAAGAAAAATATCTTGAAAGGACAACGCTAATGATCTTGACGTTGAAGATTAGATTCAAAGTACTGCGGTTTTCTCTTCGGATGTTACGAAAAATCAATCGTTGGTGCCTCAATAACGAAGACACAATTCTTCATTTAATCTGAGAGAAAATATTTCGTTTAATCTGGTCTGAACAGCCTCTGAACTTCACCGTTACCTCAATTTTGCATGGAATTTCGGTTTGGTAAACTGAATGGGGGAGGGAGGGAAAGAGAAAGAAGGGACGCAGCAGCAAAGGATTCGCCATCCAGCATTCCTTTTCCTTGAAAATTCCTCTCCCGGCAAATTCCTCGCCTATTGTTTGAGGCTTCCTCCCTTTGTCAGAAAGCTTTTGGCGTCCACAATTAATCAGAGTGATTTAAGGAGAAAATAAGAGCTTCTTAGGCAAAATAGCAACTGGCAGCCGAACAAGCGAGAGGATGACGATGACGGACATCTACTGATGTAATGGACATTGGGTCGTAGGCCGTCAACCCCACGAATTCTCTTTCACTTTTATGACAAAGCATTTGTCTTAAATGCATTTTTAATAGCCAACTTCAAGCAAAGTTTTTTTTTTTTTAAATAAAAGTATGTAACTATAGTTTGGTTCTGAAGGAGGGGTGGGACATGACACTATATAGATCCTTTGTGAAAAATCTCTAAAAAAAAATCTATAAAGTATGTAACTATTGCTGTATCATATATAAACAGAAATCAGATATTACTAAACGAAAATTATGTCTAAGAGAAAGATTTTTTTTATGAATTAAAATCCTATAACAATAATAAAAATCTACAATCAGATGACACATTGTAAGTTGATCAACCAGCAATGCAAAATAATTATATTTCAGATTATTAGTGTACCCCGTAGTGTTTTATGTTGTAGTTCATCTCCGACCTGTTTGGGCCCTTGTTAAATAACTAATAATGACTTCAACATATACTGCCTTTCTGTTATGTTGCCTGCAAAAAAGAAGAGAATTTAAATTCATTGTTACGATGACCTAAGAAAGTATATATCTATAACACCATAAAACACCATAAGTATAATCCACAGAAATCCAAGATTGAGCCTAGTTTTGCTCAGTGTACTGAACAGTCTTCAGTATACTAATTTAGTAAGTACAATCTCAATTAGTATTCATCTTATCGACCGGGATAATTTTTTGGTAAAATGACGTATCCCAACCTATAAATGTCAATGAATCCATCACTGCGTGAGTCAAAGTGTATCATTAGATTGACTATTCGAAAGTCTGATCTGAACCCCGTAGAGCTTCGTCAAACGACGCGAAACGATGAAAAAACTAACGTTCTTCTTCCAGTGCTCTCTGATGACCACAATGACCGAACAATTTCCGCTTTTCTTTCATAAACTTTTCAGATGTTCACTAAAGATGATCGCTGTAATTCAGTCCAAAAAAAAATAGATATATGCAATTAATTTCCTTGTAAACACCCACTTTTATCAAAATGTAGGATTTCCTATCTGAACTATTTTTTTTTAGTATTGATACAGGTTTCAAGAAATTGCCCGTAAAATTAATATCAGAAAAAAGAAATCTACAAGAGCAAATTAATATCTGGATGTTTTTGGGCATTTTTGATATCAATCAGAGTATGTTAAAAATAAAAAACTATTGTATTAGCAAGCTTTTCTTTCTATATATCGTTTTAGAAGCATTGAAAATACTGAGTTCGAGCAAACTGAAAGTAATAAAGAACAAGCAAGTGAAAAGAATTGATCAAGAATTTCATCAAAAATACTTTCGGAAATTCCTCCTCAAAAATTAAAGGCATTAGTAATGAACGAACTGGTATATAAATTTCAAATTTAGACTAATGACTGTTATCGAAAAGTAATTATTACACAATAGTTTTTTGACAATATATATGAATTAAAAACATCCTTACGAAGCAGTGAATACAATCCCCATTTGACTTTTAAACTTCATCTATAATAATTGTAAACTAACTCTGCGAACACTCCTTACTTCCAGAAAAAATATTAACTAATATTAATCGAGGTTGACTTTACAAAGTTTAATTTTCTTTGTAGATGTAAAGAAATCGATCCTGACATAAACTTTCTTTCCACACTTCACATATTAATATTATGAGTTCCGAAGATTATCCGCCATTTTGTTTAGAATCCTAATGGCCCCAATTCAGAATAAAAGAAACTTTTTATACTGAATACATCATCCAATCAACTTGAAACTTAAGAAAAATTAATAAAGAAATCATTTTCATATTTCATTAATTACTTTTTAATTACATCCCATTCTTAGAATTTTTCTATCGGCTACAAATTCACAGTTTAACATCGTAAAATTTCAAATCTCTTTCCGTATTAATAGACATTAGTGACACTACTTTTTTTCTTCATGAATAGAAGAAAACAAATAAAAAAAATATTTTTAGTTTTCTTCCATCAAAGTCAATTCTATATATTATATACGATATTTATGAATAATGGGAAAGCTTATCACATTTTGTAAGAATGGCAGTTCGCGTGTGATGAGGAGGAAGTAGTAAGCAAAAGCTATTTTTATTTGAAGGGTGTGGTTAACGAGTTCTACTCATGATTTACAATATTCCTGTATATGGGCCTAGTTACAGTAGACTCTCTTCATGAATTAAAAACTATTCGCATTAATGACAACTATTCAAAACTCAAACTCTGATAAAACATTAGGTTATAAATATGCTTATGACTTCCGCGTTGTCGTTAACATTTATGCTTTTTTTAGCTTTTTTTCAAATACTCTTAATGCATTTTCAATATTAATGCAAGTAAGGTAACGAGCAATAATACTAAAAGCAAATGAAAAACAAATTCAACGTTAAGAAAAACTTGTTTTTTTGCCCATCAATACACACGAAAGTTTTGGAATTAAAATCAAAGCCTTGTTTACTTTAGAACTCGAAGTGTGAACAGTGATGGAAGGGTTAATTAAATCCAATGATATCGTGCTGTCCACTTAATCAGGAGAAACACGAAAATTGCTGGAGGAAATTTCCATTCGAACTCATTAGAGGGAATCTGCTGGCAACAGGACAAAGAACTGCAACGAGATTTTTAGCCACTATTGGAAATTACTATAGAAGATAGAATCTTCTTTTTTTTTTAGTACAGACTTTCCATTCAATTTCAATAGAAATAACTTTGGGTCACATTGAAATTCGTATTGTTCACCCTGGTCCATATCAGGTATTCAATCTTCTCATTGCATTACCGGAATGATGAAAGCTCTATGATCTATTCTCCTACCATCATCAGTAGATTTTAATCTTTTTAGCTTTCGGTTTGGAGCTTACTCTAGTTAAATTGCAAGTTTGGAGTTTTACCGTTATCGATATAACTCAATTTAAACTTCATTACCTAAAATCAGGAGTTTGGAACTTAAATGTTTCTATAAATTCATATGTTGTTTTCATTACTGCAATACTTAAATTATTGCTAATTTTATATTAAGTCATCTTTCCAATTTCGTCTAAAATATATCGTAGGGGGTTCTGAGAAAAAAGAATGCGGTAAATAATAACCATAAAAAAATAAAATTCAATTACTGTGATTATAAAGTAATTAATATTCATTTCAACTTAGGAAATAACCATTTAAACAAATCTACACAATCAATTTATAGTAATATTAATTTTAATACCCTATTTTTATTTTGAGAATTCGATATCCATGGTGATTCAAAATTTCCTTTACAAACTTTAAAGTTAGGTTAGGAATACCAAAACAAACCGTATTCGTAGTGGAAAGCAGTGTCCGCAAACGCCACCCGAATGGGCTAGATGGCGCTGTTTGGCAGCACATTTTTTGGGCAATGTGAGCCATCGTCGTTTGAGACGTTGACTTTGTACGAGTAGAAACATTGATTTCAGCATTGATGTGTGGGAGTATCTCAACAGTACTTATCCGAAGCGATGGATTGGTCGGGAAGGACCCGTCACTTGACCACCAAGATCACCCGACTTATCCTGTATTGATTTCTCCTCTGGGGTTATTCTACCTTACTTGTTGTCTTTCATATTTGAAGCTTAGTGTATCTTCTAGCACATTCGGGTGGCATTTGCGGACATACGTTCCACTATGAATACAGTTGTTTTTTGTATTCTTGACCTATCTTTAAAGTTTGTAAGGGATTTTGAATCGCCTGTATATCTTAGGAATTTCAGGCTCAAAAGAATTGCAGGAAATTACAGAGCTTGAGATCTAGTTTCAAATATTTATCTTTACTATATATGAAGAAAGACGGTGAAGTATTTACTACCATCGAAGTTTTCGATAAGACGGTTTTTTTTTTAATTTATTATTCCAGATAACTTTTCCTTGCTGATTTTTTAATATCTCAATATATATAATATTTCAACTTTATATCTCTGAACACAGAAATAGTTAACCTTGCTGGTATGTTAAATTCTTTAAGCATTCATACAGTAATCAAGAGAAATACTTGTAAATAATTTTTGTTGCGTTTCTGCAGGAAAATGAATTATTAAAAAAAAGAAAGTGTTCAGTTGTTTTCCCACAAACAAAAATATCCAAATTCTTTTACATATTTTATTTAAAATTTGATTCGACGCTTCCTAAATAGTGTAAGGAAAGGGCACAGATCAGTGGTGTGATGGCTGTGTTTATCTACTCTCCAATAAATTAATTGTAGAAGGAAAGAATTGGTTCAATTATCAGCAATCCAACAATTGAGCTAATTACAGAAAGCCTGGGTTAATGAAAGTGCCAGGATACGAGTCAGAACTCACAATTAATCATTGCCATTTGGTATAGAAGAAACAGAAAAAAAAAATAAGAAGAATTACATCCAAACGATCTACAGCAACAATGAAAGATAAAGAAAAATGATAAAACTCAATAGAAAACAATCATCAAGTTTTTTTTTTGTTTTGTTTTGGGCTTGATTAATTTTTCTAATAATTTACTGTATTAAAGTTTCGGAATTTCCGAAATTTTTTCCCTTGAATATTTTAGAAATAAGTCTCAGTAATATATTTATAAATTTCAGGCCAGTTTACTTAAAGATGGTTTAAGTCTAAAACAAAAGTAGATTACAAACATTTACTTTAAAGAGATTTACAAAATTTATGATCTAGAAATGCCCTCGGCCTTACATGAATTAACAATGTAGATTACTAATTAATCAACAGTGAATTAAAAATGATAAAACTAGCCGAAAATACCTTTAAAAAATCAATCAGTCATCTTAATCTCTGAATCATTGTTTTCTTCATTTTGTTATTCATAAGGAATATAAATAATTTTTTGATTTGTTACGATTTTCATGGCGTCTAAAACGATATTTTACAGTTTAACTTGATAAAGTCTCACCTTTTTGTTTTTAGTAAATAAAATTGCATAAATCAACAACAACAATTATAATAATAATATTAATAATGAAACAGTCGATAACTAGCAAAAGGTATCATTGACTGGCATTGTGCAGTTGATACAAGTTTCCACCGGAGACCTAGCTATTAACCAGTTAATAATAATAATAGTAATATAAAGATTAGAAAAGCAACAAATTCAAACAAAATATTCACATCTGGTGGCTGAGTTGGAAGATTCTAGCAATGGAAAGCCCTTCGAAGGCTATCCAGGTTCGAAGCCACAAGTAAAATGTTTCTCGTTAATCCTAGTTCTTTTCTTCTAGAGATAGATAATAATCCAGAATCCATTTGATATTTTTGCCATTTTGATCTCCTTAGTTCCTTAATTTTTCGATTCAGTATATAACAACGAGTATGAGGTTAGATATGATTAAGTAGTTTGATAATTAAAATTTTAGTTAGTGGAAGTAGATATTTTAATCCAATAAATGAAGCCGACGCACAGATGTATAAGAATAAAA
>JAFIDM010005346.1:50149903-50177183 GCA_023159025.1 Thereuonema tuberculata | reverse complement strand
TAATCCAATAAATGAAGCCGACGCACAGATGTATAAGAATAAAAAACATAAACATAAAAACATGAACATAAAATGAACTTACAAATAATTAAGTATCTTTTTCTTTGGAAGAAAGAAAAGTTATCAATTTTTGATTGTTACTAACTATTTAAAAGAATGGAACAGCACTCGCTGATTATTCCTCGCAATGTTCAATTCTAAAACATACTACAATATGTTCTTAAAGCGAAGAATTCTGAAAGTTTAAGATAGTAGAATCTGACTTAGGTGTCAATATCCATTGCTGTTCTAAATAATAATACTTTGCACAACCATATATACTTTCTTAAATAATTAATTTATAAACAGGTGTGAAGACTCAACTGAAAAATATGTTTCATTTGATGCGATTCATACTATCTCTGAAAATTAAGAAATGATTTAAGAAAAATAATATTTAAATAAATTTTTAGATTGTTTCAAGCATTTATAATCTTTGAAGTATTAGTATAAGATTCATCTTTTAATAAGGGCTAGATTTTTGGTTTTCAATTTAAGTTTAAAGTTTCATATACTTTGTAAAGAGAAGTCAAGTGACTGTAGGACTAGTTTGCTGAAAGCAGTTCTTTAATTATTTATTAGGCTTATTTATTTTACACCAGACTTGTCCTGCCTCACCGAAGTCCATTAAATGTTAATCAGTGTTTCTCTTCAACTCGTGTAAGAAAACCTTGCTCTGATTTTCCTTGCTACCAAGCTTTCTTAAATGCTCTTAACAAGCTGAAAGAGTTCCTTTATATTCAAAAAAGCTGTTAAAATGTAAAGATTCTAAAAGTCATATTCATTTTGTCTAAATCCCACTATCGTAATTTTCGTCTTAGTCATGATCACTGACGATGATCATGAGATTTGCTTATGTCATCATTTCCACGAAACGTTTCATCATTGAAATGCCTTTAGAACATGCTCTAAAATTCAGGGAATTTCAGTCAAAGGTCATTAGTGAGCACCAACAAGCTTTGGCGAAAACAAAGAAACCCTACATATCCAACCCCACAAGAACCCAGCTGGCTCTATCCTTTGATTGAATATGAATTAAATGTCACAGTCAGGAGGTCATCTTTTGAAAGTACATAATATTTTTTATTGAAATAAGTTCATTCTATGCATCAGAATTGGCAGATGCCAATTCCTAAAGAGATTTTTCATTTTTTATTGAAGGGACCACCGATTCGCAAAGGATTATGATAGTATATGTCGCTCTTCGAAATTTCAAACTTTGTGTTGAAATGTACTCTGCTCTCATAAATAACAGAGATGCCCACATACAATATGCATGTACATATTTGAAACAGGTTGACCACTTGCTAAAAATCATTTAGTATTCTACGAAAATTGCGTTGCCTACAGGCGGCTATAAACCATAAAGAAAACTGAAAGTCGAAAATTTTAGATCTCCTCGCTGATTGGTTCTGGATTTAAAAGGCTTTAAAACGCAGCGCCAATGAACCTAATGTCAGAAGCATATCATCAAAAACTGTGACTATTTCAGAGATTCAAAACAGTGTATTAACAGCGAAAATACTAGGACCGTGTGATTTGGTCATCATTCTTAAGCATGAATGTGAAAGCAAAGGCGTGTCCAAGAGCTTGAAGTGTGTGTGGGTGGGGGTCGGGGTTATGATGATCTTAGCCGCTACCAAAACATAAACATTATGTCCGTTTTCCGGATTTGGAAGGATGGGAGAAGGGTCCAAACCGAACGATGACTTTCTCACGAACAAAACTTCAAAATCCTGAATTTTTTCCTTTTTCAGAAGCAATGAGGGAGAGTTACAACCCGTACCAATCCTTGCTCCATCGGTACACCAGTGCATCAATGACATGATTTAAATTGAAAACCGGTATCGTAATTTCAATAGTAGTAAAATAAGGAACTGTTCTTCGAAGCACTATAATCTTAAGTAAAATATTATTATACTAAAGCATAATTTTCAAATCTATTAGTTAATTCGCTCTTAAAAGTACCTTATTTGTCTTTTAATTAAACAAAGAAAAGCATTAGAAAAAGTATATTTAAAAAACACTTAATGAAGTGCAATTAAATATGAAATGGAAAAATACAAGCAAATATGAAAGGACATAAATTTTTCAAATTTGTAAGTTCACGTAGTTTTGTTCTTTTTTTACAATGATAACAGTTTGTTTTTCAGAGAATGTTCCCTTAATGTTTGTTGATAAATTTTTAATTTTATTTTGTCACTAAATTATTAATAAATTCAATATTCATTTTTAAGGAATTTATGAGTAGTGGAAAATAGCTTAGTAAATATTCTTTTGACGTTATAATTGAGTTTCGTTCCTTCTTTTTTATATTCACGTATTCGATTTATAATATCGATTTTTTTTTCCCCAGCAGGTTTTTAAAACATTAGTTGATTTTAAGCACTCACCCAATTACTGACGCTTGTTTTCAAATTATTCTTACCTAAAAGAAAAAAAAGAAAAGAAAAACATTAATATTCTCAACAAGAACAACTGGAAATATCAATTTGTTAAAAGTACCAAAAGAAAAGACTTAAAAACTTCAAAGATAAAACAATGTTATGAATATTGAATAACATTGAATATGTATTTATGTATTTTAATAACAATATAAAATAAAAATAAGTTTTCCTGTTGTTGAATATTGCCCCTTATCTAGAGAAATGAAATTTCTGATCTGATATATCTGTTTTTTTCTTTCTAGAATATATAAACAGTCTATTATTGTTTTACGTTCCTGAAAAATCCGTGGTAATCGAAACCGCGGTTACTGAAGCATTTATCCTATGAATAAAATAGGTTAGGTTCCCACAGACCCTCTTCCCTAAACACTTTTGCTACCTCTTACATAGACACATTATTTCGTGTACAGTTCTTATAATGAACACTTTCCCTACTGCAGTATGCATTTTACAAAGGTATTTTATGCTTGTGAATTAGCACATTAGCACACGAATCTTATCATTTAAAGCTCATCATAACGCGTTTCCACTTAGAACCGCTAAGTAAAACACTTTCATTAGCACTACACTTCGCTGCCATTATTGAAATTCAATAAATTAATCAAAAAATACTGTAATTTAATAATAAAATGTAGAATATTGTTAGCAGGACGTTGAAGAGTTGTTTATAAAACAAAAACCATAGCTTCGCTTGGTGCAGCTCCTGTAAAGTATAATATAAGGTGAATGGTTGCACTTCTATAGAAGTGAATTCGGATTTAGAGGATAACGAGGATTTACTGTAGAAATATATGCATAAACAGTATACACTAAAAACTCAAATTACAAACCATAATTTTTAGTCAATCAATTAATACCTTTAGCCTTTTGATATGAAAAAAATTAAAGAAATATTACAAAACTGTGGTAACAGTTGATGGGTTATTTCAAAAGTAAAATTTTTGATCCTTTCACTCTAGTTATATAAACATTTTCCAATATTTCTTTCGCATCGAAGAATGAATGTGTGTGTAATGTTTAACAAAAGCTTATATACTGTAAATATACGTAATGTAAATTGATTTACAATTTATATAGAATTATTAATAACCAAATTCTTAATTGCCATTAAGTGCACTGAAGTAATTGCAATTATAATTATTTTGAAATAAAAATCAAAAGTTTGCCCAGATAAGAGTTTGACCTTACAAAAATTATATAATTACATAAAGAATATGCACAGCATAAATAGATTTTAACATATAATTTGATATTATATCAATTTTTATGCTGAAATTCAGCATAAACTTGTTAAGGATATATGCCAATCAATTTATATAATTATTTATTTAAATAACAAACCATCTTTTATTTACTTATTCATGTTATTTACATAACATAGTTTCTGAGTGTAAAAGTTTAGGGACAGGACTATTTAATAAGCGTCTATTTATTTATTCTATTTATTTAATTAAATAATAAATCAGGAATTTTTAGAATCGTTAGCAAAGGCTTAATAATAAAAAGTTGAAATATATTTTTAAATATTTTTAGTTTAATCTTTTAATAAAAATTTTAATATTTAATTAAAAATAATAATTAGAAAAACTGTCAATATTATAATATGTAAAAGATTGATTTTACAAATTTCAAGTAAACAATACTGTTTCAATATCAAAATAAGTAAGTTATTGTAATTACTTATTGTAAAAGTTATTACAATATTTTATAATATCTTACATTTATGTAATAATAACCATTTTTATTGCACATCCTTCTTTCGCTAAATATTTTCCACTAAATTATTTACAACTTAAGTTGTTTATAATATTTGAAAAATGGGGTTCACTATCGATTTATGAGGTCTAAGTGCAGAAACAGGTTAAAAGTTGACCCTCATTTGTTTGTTTTTTAAACTTTTGTCATTATTGATTAGGCCGTTGTGTACATTTTTATGGAATTTCATTGGATTTAAATTAAAAATCTGTCATAAACTATGGAATATTTTATATCTTCATTACTTCTATTTATGTTATTTATTAACTTATTTAAATTCTTATTATTATTTGCTGTTATCTGCTGTTAACTACTTGTTTCTAAAAATTTGTAATATAGGAAAGATTTGTAAGTATTCTCCAATATATGTAAATGCCTTCAAAATATAAAAAAAAAGTTGTTAAATTGTGTCAAGGCATTACTTCAATGCTAAGTTTTCAAAGTTTTGAGTATGTTAGACTCATTTCGTATGTAGTGTATATTCCAGTCTGTAGATCCTTTCGGACAAATATCCAATCGTGTAAATAAATACTGTTACATCTGTTTCTTGCAAAATATGGTTTGTCCTGTTCGTAGTAGTCTTATCGAGAAAAAAAAAAAAGAAAACCTGCAACGCCAACGCCAATATCAGATGATCCGCTCGTCTGAGTACAGAACCTTCTGCAGTCACAATATGAAGTGCACTCTCTGACAGTGATATGTGGAGTAGAGCCGGGTAAGGCCACTATATTTCACGGACGCCTCCGAGTTGCGTTATCGCCGGATGGGCAGCTACACTTAAGGACTCCTCCCTCATAACTCAGGCCTGTTTTACACGCTTTCTATAGACGGTGACATGTTGCCAACTTAATGCCAGATCTAAGATCAATCAAAGTCATGTGGATTCGAGACCCCAATACATCTCAAAATGCGCGAGATTTAAGGCGTTGGTCCTTGATCGAAATTTGGTACTTAATCTGTCTTAGCTAGGATTTATTCCAATATCCGTTATCAGCGATCCAAATAACATTTTTTTCCCTCGTCAGTTCAATTTCCATAACTGCTTCTGATATTCCCTTGCGAAACTTAAAGGTGACTTTAAAACATTAACGACAATCAATATTTAAGTACAAAATGTGTATTGAATCAAAATATATTAAAACTTAATACATATATTCGAAATTATGAATACAAATTAATAATGTTTTGCTTAAAAAATACATAAAAAAGTTCAATATTATTTTTTATTCTAAAAATGATTGCTAGTTTCTATGTCTTTTTTTAGTTTTAATGAAATGGTTTTAAAGCCTTAGTAATTACTTAATAATTTACCGCAACATAAAAAAGCATTCATTGGAATGTTTATAAAAAAGCGAATTTATAAATTTAACTTTGTTTTTATATAGGCCTACTAATAAATTTTTTAAATTTTTTTGTATTAACTTTTACATTTTTACACTAAATTAAAATAACCACGATAATGTAACTTCAGAATTTTGGCTCTTTATTATTATTATTTCCCTATTATTTCTTCTGAATAACAAAACAAAAGAGCAATAGCAAAACTGAAGTTTTTCAGAAATATTACATGGGACTACAAGGAAATTTTCAAAGATTTTAAAAGTGAAAGTGTAATATTGATTTTGAAAATCAATATTATCTGGTACTGAAAATAGAAAATTCAATTTTTTTTCTTTTTGATTTGTGAGAAGCATGTACATGGATAACGTATGTTTCTCTCTATGTTCTTTTTTTCTAAGCAATGGACCACTTGAGGTTTACGCCCCTGTCGACGTCACGAAAAACGTGTAAGCACATGCGGCGAGATCTTGTGGGATAAACAAACATATAATTTAGTGTGAATTACTCAAAAAATCGTCGATTTTTGATATGTCAAGACGGAATGGTTCAGTACTGTGCAGTTCCTTACAGTAATAATTCTATAAAAACGCTTGGAATATCCTTCGTTAATATAATATTTCCTCTATATCTACACGGGTTAGATCAAAGCACATGGCTTTGTTTATCCCACAAGCCAAGCAATAGCCTGGTGGGATATTTTGTAACTACGAAGCCCCGCCTATCCTCAAATGGTCCATTCTACTTCTATTTCCTCATCTATATTACTTAATGCTACTAATATGTCGGTTATTCACCTATGAAACTTTAGTTTATAATATTTTAGATATCATTTCCCCTGTCTCTTGGCCTATCGGTCATTGTTTTGTAAGTCCGTCTACCACCAACAACTGAAATTGTTATAAAATATTATACATTTCTTCAAGATTTTAAAAAAATTCTTTTAAAAAATTAAAATTTTATTAAAAATGGTCAGCAATACAATTTAGACTATTCTATATTTTAAATTCCATAACAATCGTCTATAAACCTAAAACAAAATATTAACGATTATTAAGAGTAGCCTAACTTTTATAAGCATTATTTTTCATTATTCTTCAACTATTTAGAGTTTTTTAATTATTCTATGTTATTGTTGTTTTTTTTTAGATTGCTCTGCTAATTCCTCTTGACAAGGGTGTATATTCTATAATTTAGCTATGACAAATTAAGTTTGTTGAAGGGATCACTGTCTTTCAGTTTGTTTTCAACTTAAATCACAAAGAATGCTCCCTAAGAAATTTAGATTCAGATGTATTCAGCGAAATCTGTTTTTTTTTTCCTCAATGTTCATCTATTTAGGCCTAAGTACAGTTAAAAATTCCGGAGAAAAACATGATTGATGATGGTGAAGATTGTTGACAGCCATAATATGAAAACAGGGTCTCTTAATACATGCCAAGAAAGAAGAAAAACACGCAGGCAGGAAGAGAATAGACAAAAAGGAAGGAAAATATTCGAACGGAGAGGAATTTCATTAGAAAGAGGGTGGAAGAAAATGATCACATCAACCTAAATACTTTTTGTATGATGAGACTCTTCTATAAAAATCGATTGGAAGTTGTTTATCCAGTAACTTTAATAAAGCCAAATTCTGAGGAATGCAATATTGGGTTAGTAAATTAAATATCTCGTTTCAGGAAAAAAAAAAAAACCAAAAAAGAAGAACACAATACAAACAGCACATTCTTCAGATTAGGAATGTTTTTGAGGACATTCGGTACAATTTCTTCGGCCATTGCATTCTGCAGTTAGTGCTACTCAATAATCATTGACTCAAGGGATCATAATAAGAGTAAAGTGCATTGCACTCAGTGTATACCAATAATTACAAATTTCATGGAAGATGAATTACATTGAAAACTATACATTTCTGAAAAGAAATTTCTTCAGTTTTAATATTTTTTTTTAATTCTTTAATTTAAAAAAATCGCTGCCATTCCAGTCTAATGACTAAAAACAACAACAACAATATACAAAAAATTCCTTAATGTTATTCATTATTACTGATTAGTCTAGGTATTCTATGTATTTTTAACTATTATATTGTAATCGAATGGTAGTGTATTTAAGAATTCACATTACAGATTATAGTATAACATATATGCTGTATGCCTTGCAAAGCATACAGAAAGGCTTACAGAAAGGCCTAACATCTTATCTGATCCTTGAAATATGTGATTTGATCTGGCGCAAAGTATCCCTCTAAGGATACCTGCTACTAAGAGCTGACATAATAACTGCTAACAGAGGTGCTGTCATCTAATCTGGTACTGGAGGCCATCATCTAGCTTAGCAAAGAGAACCCGCCAACAAAACAAGCTTTAGGGCCAGCACTGATCATATGAAGGGTATGAGTACTTTTAAGTCTTCATTTTGCGAACTTCTGTTTGCTGTTTCAAGATTAGAACATAGTTTTTCAAATATTATTCATTTAAATTGCAGCTTTTCTTCAAATAGTGGCGCGAAGATAATTAGTTATGTGGTAAACCAAACCAACATAAGCTCGCAATTGAGTGTAGTAGATGGTAACAAGTTAATATTACAAAATGAAATTATTATTTTAAGAGAGAAGAACGGAACCAATGAGTGCGGTTTTCACAAATTTATTTAACTTTGAATCAAATCACAAATGTTTGCTGACAACCAATAATTTATATTCATAAGACCATTAGAATATCAAAACTGCTGTAAGTTTTAAAGCACACAAACTACTTCATTCACATTCCAAAAATAAAAATTGTTTCTTCATAGGTATTCAGTTATTCATATTTATTTATTCACTATTAATTAATATTTAAATTAATTCTTCGATAATAATAATAATAATAATAATAAATTAATAAAAAAGGACCAATCACACAAAGATTATAACGATATAAAAAATAATAAAGAACTTCATGACATGTTGCGAAGGATCACTTCAGATTCTTCTTCAGATAATGCTCTTTTATAATGCATTATTGTTATCCATAAAATTCATTGTTTACATTTGAATGTTAAATTCCAAGCCTATGCTTTCCTTTTCGTATATTTAATTTACATCTTTCTATCATCTGAAGAAAAAGGAAGTGATCCTTCGCAACATGTCATGAAGTTGTTTATTATATCGTTATAACGATATTATATATCGATCGTTATAATCTTTGTATGTTTGGTCCTTTTTATTAATAATTACACACACAGAATGGATAAAGTTCATAATTCTTTGATATCTATGTTTTTCTATATATCCAACTTATATACACTGCCTATTCCTGTCTTCACTTAAGGCCAATATATATGAAGTCGCTGACTTCCTTTCCACTAAAGAAATTGCCATTCCAATATTTACTTGCATCATCTTCGTTGGATCCTGACTCGAAGACAACTGCGTCATTACTTGGTCTTATTTCTTTGGTTATCCTGTTTTCTTATTGACTGGTTATGAAAGAAGCTTTCCGTCTATTTTATATTAAGTTTCATATTGTAAACAGCATCAGTACGTAAGATCAGTCGAAACTTAGGTTTTTATTTAACAAAAAGCTTTTCAATTGAATGCACTTTTTTATTTAATTTAGTGGTGAGCACAAATTTCCAAAAAATCATATTTTTGTTTTTATTTCTGCATTTAAAAAATCATAATAGGCTGTGCCCAGAATTTATACCTAAGACAACGATAGTTATTTCTAAGCTTTGCAATGGCTTAAATCAGCGGTTCCCAACCGGTGGGCCGCGACTTAATCCTAAAACTATCAGAAACCATCAGAAAAGATCAGAAAAATCGAAAATCGATCATATATAAGGAAGGGATATGATACAAATATGGTTTTATTCTATATTCTTCTATTCCTATATATGTGGAGGTATTCCGATAAGGAAAGGTGGGTCGCCAGCTGAAAAGGTTGGGAACCGCTGGCTTAAATGCATTTCGAAAAACAATGGGAATTCGAAGAAAAATATACTTAAGTACAACAAAAAAGGTAATTTTCTTTTAGGAAAGCACCTTTTTTGTTGTTCTCAAATATATTGTTTTCGCATTCCCATTGTTTTTCAAAATGTATTTAAGCCATTAAAAGCTTAGAGATAACTATAATAAACATTAAAGTACAGTGGAGCACCGTTTATACGTTTCTCATTTATACGTTTTTATCATTTATACGTTTTTTTGAATGGTCCCGGCAAAATCCAATGCATATTAACGTTAAATAATTTCATTTATACGTTTTCCTGAAATCGCAAATTTCATTTATACGTTTTTTTCAAGAACTCAAGAAGAGAGAAAATGCGCATTTCAACCTCAGATTCCCACCTGCCGATTGTCCAGTCTTAGGAAAGGCACGCAGTCTTAGAAAATTGCACTGAAAAACCTCTGCCAAGTTTTCAACAAGCTTTGGCTGGTTTTAACACCATGCAAAAATACCTCATTAGTAGTGAGTTAAATGATAAAGTTAAGATGGCAATTTTAACTGTGCACAATGAACTTTTTTCTCTGCATTCCAAAAAAGCCCTACAACCTAAATTAACAAAATATTTTGTAAATGCTGAATGAATATGAATATTAGTACTAGTTGTACATTAAATCCGGAATAAAAAGTTTTGTATTACGTACCTCTTGAATTTCATTTTCATGTAATATTTTAATTTACCTCTGACTTTTTATTGTTGGTTATTACGAAACTGTTCGTAACTTTTGTGAATTTCGTTTATACGTTTTTTCATTTATACGTTTTTTTTTCTCGGTCCCTTGAAAAACGTATAAACGGTGCTCCACTGTAGTTATTATATCGTTGCATGTTTCATTTATTATTAACAGATATTAAATGTTTTTTTTTTTGTTTTTTTTTTTTGTTTTTCTATGTGTTTGAAATATGTTCAACATTAACTTCCACTGAAAGAAAAATCATTATAAAAAAAATAAATTACAATATTTAGAATGGTAGACATCTTTAAGTTGCTTAAAGTTATACATAAGAATCTTTGTTTATATCAAACAGTAATTTATAGCTGGTGTTTGCATTGCAACTAACAATGACTGCTAGTGCTGTTGTTTTGCTCCCTTTGTTGACCCTTGCTACAACGGCCTACTGCATCTCCTGCTGATGATTTTGAATAGGCTATTTATGAGAGGCAGGGAGGGGAAGGTGCGGAAGACTTGTAGGTGGTTAGGGAGAGGGAAGACGAACGGAATTTCGTGTTATCGCGTCATCATATCATGGACGAACATAACCATAATTTAGGGAGGAAAATTTTAGTCGAGCATCGATGATAGATTGTTCTTGTTGCTTTTAATGCGGCCTCGGCACGCATGATTTGCTGTCCTCCTGCTACGATTCCCACATTCTATCATCGGGGCGCAGGCGAAGAGTAAACACTGCCCTGCCACTAGTGGCGCATAGTGGAATTACGCCTCAATAAATGTAGACAACCCCACAGATAAGTGAGGTTTAATGTCTGCCAGTCCCTAGGCCCAAATAACATCCGAAGTTGGCTGTGTAAAGCTCTGCACGCCACAGATTATATAACAGCTTCAAGCTTTGAGCAATGTGCTGGCCCTGTACATTAGTTGGAAGGAAAGCACAGCAGGAAAAGTCAATACCATCAAATGAAACCAAGGCCAGAAGTAAATAAATACAAGCGGTAAATCTCAAGATAGGCTTAAATAAGTAAATTTAATGAATACTGAAAAGCAGAGGCAGAATATAAAATTTCTTTAATCTTGGAAATTTACTTTTAATCCTAACGTAAAGATTAATTAGAAATGCTTGAATAACGGCAGTTTCATGTGCTGTTTGTTATTACAGCAAATCGATAATCACTTGGCGATGTATATTCATTAATTTATACAAACAATTAATTAAACAAGATTATGGAATATCCGACTTTTGAAATAATAATTTATTAGTTTAATGAGTTTAACGATTATGCCTTTCCAAATAACAACCATTTCAAAAACAGTCTAGCCAAAAAATAAAATCAATATTTTTAAAGAATGAAAAATTTAAAATATTGATTTCATCATTACTAATACAATATTATTAGAGTCTCCCTGTTTTCAAAAAAATTAATAGGTTTTCATTTTCATTAAATTATTTTCATTTTCATCAAATTAAAGTCTTAATCCAGTAACATGCAGTAAAGATTCAAAAAATAAAAAAAGCCTGCGTCATCAGTTAATGAAAAAGTAATCATAAGAAGGATATTAAAATTAGCTGAACTGTATGTACAACAGGTGAATTACAGGTAAACTATGAACTTAGATATATATTGAAAACACTAAATTTAGACTTTAATTGTAAAGTGTGTTGGTCACATTTCAACTGGTAATAGTTAATTAATACACACGTTAAAAGTTTAAATATGTATGTACAACTGTTCAAAAATTGTATTTTCAATTAAAATTAAGTTGCAGTAACTTTAATCCTATCAAAAGGAACAGGTTGTTTTTAAGAACATTAACGTAAGTTATAAATATTATTGAAAATGCCTATATCAAAAAAGCTTTTTTGTATTACCTAAATTTACATTACAAGTTGAAATGAATTATCAAATTTAATTAACAAAAAACTAAATCTGCATTATCATTATCTGAATTATCATTACTATTTAATATATCTAAAAAGAAAACCAATCTCATTACAATTTTTGATTTTTCAGCTTACAATATTTGATGTTTTGAATATTGGTTTTTGTTTTTTGTTTTTTTTAATTCTGTTTTTATTTCTGTTCATACCCGCACATGAAAAATAATTAGCAGAATAAAATGTATGATTAATAAGAATACAAGCTCTGGAGATTCGCCCTAACTTCTCGTGCTCGACTTCACTCCAAGGAATATATGGATACATATCATCCTATTAATAGGCAAAAACTGCCCGTCCGGATGTATGTTTGTAATCAATGTGTGCTTTAATTTCCTTATTATCAAAAATGTGATTGTTGAGAATTGATTGTGGGATTGTTGTAGAGCTATATTATATATGTGATTGTTGCGCAAGCAACAGACTCAATTGTTGGGCGTGGTGTGATTGTTGCGATGGTTGTGATTATAACATAGACAAAAATCGGATGTTTGTCATCAATCAAAGTGGAGATAGTCGGAGAGAGAATATTATAT
This sequence comes from Thereuonema tuberculata, assembly GCA_023159025.1. Taxonomy (NCBI): domain Eukaryota; kingdom Metazoa; phylum Arthropoda; class Chilopoda; order Scutigeromorpha; family Scutigeridae; genus Thereuonema; species Thereuonema tuberculata. The sequence goes on along the minus strand of JAFIDM010005346.1, from coordinate 50,164,469 downwards.
TTTTAAGTGGAGTAGTCCAGTGGCTAGCGTTCCTGACTGCGATTGCGGAGGTCCTCGGTTTGAATCCAATGCAAGGCGAAAAAAAAAGAAAGAAAAAATATTTACAAATACAGTAATTAATGTCTTTTTGAAAAGAAAAATTAGTTGATTTAATGTTGGTGCGTTGTCCAATACTTACTTAAACTTGTATACAAAACAAAATAATCTTTAATTATTTTATATCAATCCAATAATTGTAATTCAAAAACAAGTAAAAACAGGATACTTAAGTATAAACAAATCTCCTTATAAAACATGAGCTTAGAACATCTTTTTCTATTTTATGTTTTAGAAAAATTTTACGGTATTTCAAAAAGGTGGAATTTGTTTTACTTCCTGAATATTTCACGGGTTGCAACTAGTTATTAATTAAAAGCAATCAATAAATTCAGGCTGATTTATAAGTAAAATCGTTTGATAAAATGAAGTTTGGTAAATGGATCGCAAGTCTGAATTACATCTGTGAAGGACTTTTTGCATTCAATTTTATCATAGTAAGAATGAATTAGTGATGGCAATTACAAAGAAATACACGAACTGGACTACTGTGTTAACGTTTACCTACACTTCTTTATTAGAAGCAAATATTTTGAAACTGTAAATGAAATTAATTGACAATAGTTTTCGAAGAAAGCATGAAGTTCAGATATTCTCTGGACGAAATATTATATATAATAAATAATGAAATGAAATGAAGAAAAAAAATTAATGTTGAAATTACATTTTGAAAATATAATAAGATTTTAGATGAAATAATCTAAAAATAGATTCTTACCGAAATGCTGAAAATATATGGTTGACATTTCGTTTTATTGGTAGAATTTCAAAAAACTAATGATTTCAACGCTTTAAAAAGTATGCATTTTTAAAATAAATAAGAGAAAATATGAATGTAGATACGCAGATATGTTTGTATCAAAAGAAACAACCAAACAGAGAACATCTAAAAAAATTTTCAATATAAAACACAGTAGAATTTTGATTATCCGAATTAATTGGAACTAACCTAGGTTCGGTTAATCAAACAATTCGGATAATCACATGAAAATATTCGGTTTATACGAAACAAAGTGTAATTAAGCCTACAATTAAATTAGTATATTATTGGAAATACGAATTCTTATTAAAAATAATTGACTTTGTAAATGATTATTTACAAGCTAAGATTTCTGCAATGACAAACTAAGATTGTTACTACGCTACACAATATATATCTTCGAGGCTGGGTTTACAAAATTTGCGGTTTGGATAAGTCGTGAGAGTTTTACATAAGCTAGAATGTCAACATCCGAACACTGATTATCAGGGTAATTGAAGTTTTTCTATACAATATAAAAATTTCATCAACTATCACGATTTATATAAGAGGGTTTTAAAAGAAATATAGATTGTATTATTACGATAATCATCCGCAAGCAGCTCACTCTATTTTGAAAATCTATATTAGACTTTAAAATTATTTAACTTACCTGGTCTAAACTGAGAAAACATATAAATTGAAAACATTTGATCTGTATAAGCACATAGCAAAGCACACACACATAATTATATATGCTTTGGTATGTGTATATACATATCAAATCTTTTCAATATATATATATATATATAGAAGTAATTTTTTAACTATTATGCTGTATTAGTTTCAATAATCACAATATATATATCATAATATAATATGCACATAGTAATAGTTATTCATATATGTGATTTTTAAACTGTTACTGTGTGTTAGTTTCAATAATCATATATATATTATTAAACATCATCCACCAGAAAATAAATGTCATAAACTATATTTATTAACTGAAAAAAAAAAACGAATTTTCAAGGAGATAAAATTCACCGTCTCCTCTTTTTCAAGCCTTTTACATTATAATAATAAATAGACGAGATTCTTTTACAACAATGACCTTAAAATATTGATATTAACAATTAAAAAACGTTAATACAATAATAATAAAAGATCATAATCTACAATATAATAATCACACATTATTAATAATCACAAATTCTTATCAAACAAATACAAAATTATCTTTTATTATTATTGTATTAACGTTTTTTAATTGTTAATATCAATATTTTAAGGTCATTGTTGTAAAAGAATCTCGTCTATTTATTATTATAAAGTAAAAGGCTTGAAAAAGAGGAGACGGTGAATTTTATCTCCTTGAAAATTCGTTTTTTTCAGTTAATATAGTTTATGACATTTATTTTCTCGTTGATGATGTTTAATAATATTTATTATAAAAGAGAAGATTTAAGGAAGAAGTATGGTTTGTTTGTATATAGTAAAATCATATATATACATGATTACTGAAACAAACAGAAAGTACATTTTGAAAATCACATATATGACTAACTATTTTTAAGTTATATGGATTTCTTAATAATTATATAAATTTATGTAGCAAAATTTGCTTGTAGCAATAAAAAAGTATGTATATTATTTCTTCCTGTCTTGCTGCTCTCAAGCCTCCAAAATTTATTATATATGATCCTTTAAATTAAATAAATTTTGCAACACCAAATCACAAGAATTAGGGCATAAACTGTACAGTTACGTAATGATAACTTGATCCAACTACATGGTAAAGTAGATAAACTGAAATCAAAGGACGTTTCCGACAATTTGGGTCACATTTTAAAATTCCGTAATTTTCATTTAATTTCTTCTCAACATTTCCCCTCAAATTCTTCCAAAATTTTTTTTCTTAAACATCTCGACTTGTTTAAACAAACTAAATTCGAACTTTGAATAAGACTAATGCACTTTAAAAGAGACTGCAAGTCTGTTGCTGCAGGGTTATGTAAATCAGTGTCTACAAATCTGCTTGGAAAGCTAGAGAAGAAAGTTAGCTGCATTTTTGATTTTATTAATCATCAGCTCCTGCGAAAATACGCTTCAGGTAAAGATTCTTGAGCAAATCCAGCTGGATTCTTCAACGCCTAAATTAAAGCAACATCCTAATATATTTCTTATCAACATCTCAATCTTCTCAGTAATCATGGAAAACTACCTTCCTTAACGGAATCTATTTATGAGCTTTATATGGGATTGTATTTAATTAACAACTAAATAAATAGATGTATTAGTCATGTGCAATCTTAAATACTTCAATTTAAGTTACCTAGAAAGTAAAAATAGTTCAGTGATATTTTTTCACATATCATGCAATTTAAATTTCGTCTTTTTTTTCCAGTTTTAACTAGAAAGTACTTTTTTTTAGTCCTTTTTTTTACGAATTCTTGCTTGTTAAAGTGAGGCTACTTTTATATTTTCTAAAATTGACGGAAAAGTAATAGATTTGTCTTTATTTATATTTTTTTAGAATTTTTAATGTATTTTATATAAAAAAGTATTCGATTATATTAAAATATAACTTTGCATTCTGAGGTTATTTTTAGAAAATAAAGAAGATACTAGGACTGCTGTTTCGAGTTGCCCTTACACCTAAAGAAAATAAGATAATTTAAAAATTATTTGCTTCAGAAATATGGCCATTAATAGAACATTCAGGGTTTTGTAAGTATTGATTCTGATCCATATCGGACAATAGGTAAGAGGCTAAAGAATAAAAAACATTAGTTTTCAAAAAACATTCATTTTTCAATCATAATCGTCTTAGATTTATCATTTGTTTCCCTGTAAAGATGTTTACATTTCTTCCCTCAGATGACATTCAAAATTAACTTGTCCAATCAGAAGTCTTAAGAATTTTAAGAAATCTTAAAATCAGAAATATATTATATATATGAATTCTAAATTGCAAATGATTAATTGAATCTTTGCTTTACGAAATTTGAAGACCACCAGCTTCAAGTTTTGTGTGTTGGATTATACATGCCTAATTTTGTAGTATTATGTATTCATGACTACTTATTAAGGTAATTCAATATATTTTAATATATTTTATGTTTATACTTTAACTCAACATTTCAGATTTTGCTCTTTTAATAATTTTTTTAAATATTTTTTAATAATATTTTAAATTAATTTACCAATTCTAATATTTAATAGTTCTTTTTGTAATTTAAATTTGATAATTTAAATTTAGATAATTTGGTAGAATTTAGCTATTAAATTGAATAGTTTAATTTTAATTTTGAATTTAAATTTAGATGATTTGATAAATTTCAATAAGCAATAGAAAGGATCGTCCACTTTTTGTTGCTTCATTTTATATTTAATCAAATTAATCATGTTGATTTGTTTTTAAATTTTAGATAGTTAGGATAAAATCTTTTAATTTTAAATTTAGATTTATATTTTAATTTTTAAGATTAATATTTAGGTAAATTTTAAATTAAATTTAAATTTTGAAAGAGCAAAGTCTTATTATGTTGCGCTTTAGTTTCTAAATTATTCCAAATTACGCCACTGAAGAAGTGGGGATACTCAAATTATATCTCCATGGAAATAGCGATTTGTTTTTTGATATTGGCATTTTTTAAAACAGTGATTAGTTTTTTTTTTGATATTGGTGTTTCAAATCACAAATCACTGTCTGGCTTATCATAGGTTTAGTAATATAAGTTAATTTTTATTCTTATATTCTACGCTTCTTGAATTCTAAATTGCAAATGATTAATTGAAATCTTTGCTTTACGAAATTTGAAGACCACCAGCTTCAAGTTTTGTGTGTTTGTATATATATATATATATATATATATATATTGTTCTACATACACTACTATTTTGTATTACAACATTCTACATAATATTCAAATTCAAAATTTTAAAATTGATTTCCTACAAATCCAGTCCATCTCTTATTTTAAATTTTCCTATTTTTTTTAAAAAAAAGTACTTTCAAAGGACTGATACAACTTTTCGCATTTCTAGAGATTACCTTCTTCTGCCTAGTTTCTTTTGAATAGGATAAATATTTCAAGAGATCTTCAGACAGAGGATAGGTTTTTGATAACAAAATATATATGTACTACAATTCTTTAGTAGAGCATGCAAGAGTAGGTCAACAAGGCAGAATTACTGCGTGAAAATAAGAAAAAAACATTCTCTAAAAAAATTTAGTTTCCATGAAACTAACTGAAGAAAACTTTAATAGTAACTTATATGTTCAGTAAAAATAAATTTAACTTGCATAAATAAGTGTAAGAAAAAAAATTCAAAATGCACACAATTAAATAAGATTTTCGCAACTGTTGTTCCAGATTCTCCAGATCATAGCTTAGAATGCGAGAACCTTATTAAATTGTATGCATTTTTTTTTCTTAAATTATATGTTATTGATTCATTTACTTTTCAATTTTTATTGTAATCTGAAAATTAAATTGAGTCTGAAGGTGAGTTGAAACATCGCAGTGTGTAATCATCAGAGTGCCCTAGTGCAGAAGATAAAGCTCTTGCGATTACAACCAAATAGGATGACGATGAGGTCGGAGACCTACTAGCGAAGGATCATGAACCCAAATCCCCTTTGCCTAGACTACTGAGATTCTACTATTAATATCATTCTACATCAGCGATTCCCAACCTTTCTTAACTCGCGAATCCCTCCTGATATCACAATTTTCTCGTGAACCTACCCTCTCTCCCTATCAATAACGAAATAAAACATAACAAAACTGTGTCTCAAAAAATACATATGCAAACCCCCAAATGGGAAAGGCTGCAGTAAGTTAAATAATAAGTGTATCAACCTAGAGAAGTTTATTTTAATAACTATTTCTTTTTTATTCAATGAAAAACTTCTATCTCAGTTCAATCTCGGCAATATCCAGAAAGAGTAATTCAAAAAGTTTTATTCTTGTAGTTTTTGTAAAGTATCAAAATAACCAGCTCTGTCTTATTATAAAAGAATTAATTATTTACAACAGAACTTTAATATTTCGAATTCTCATGATATGTATCCTTTTTGTACTAAACCCAAGACGTCGCTCTGTAATAATTCGTCTTAATATTTAAGATAACTATTTTCTTAAAAATTTGTTCCTATCAAATTTTATTCGCCCCAAACCAAATTTCATCAAATTTTCTGACACCGAATTTTTATTACCAACAATTTATGTTTCAGTGCTTAGTCAGAATGGAGCATTATGTAATTAATCTTCTCTGCTATTGATTCTGACAATGTCAAATTAAAATTTATGGCTGTAGCTGTGTCGTTTCAAAAAATATTTCGTTGTGGAAATATTCAAACGGATATCAATTAGATCAAGTTCACTCTTCGGTCAACGGAACCGATTCAAAAATGTACACAGAATGGAAAATCTGATTGAGATAATGTTTGGTAATGGTGAAATAATTGCAAATTATTAGATGATAATGAATGCAGAAGAGATTCAGCTAATTAATAATAAGAAAAGAAAATCAATGTTATTTCAATTAATGGTGTTGATTAATGATATTAACATATCGCGTATCAACATTTTATAGCAAATTTTCAGTCGTTTTCTGAGAAAACACACGTCCCAACTCTTCCCATGAAAAGTATTATATACAACAGTTTACAAAGACTTTAGTTAAATTGTAATCTTTAGGTAGGTAATGATTTATAAAAACAATTTGCCATATAAGGAAACGGTCTTATCTCTTCACCATGCCTGGAAGTCCACGTACTTAGTTATTCAGACAATAGTAATTGAAAATATGAATAGAAAATAAATCGACCATAAGTAAAATTGATAGGTCTAATAAAAAAATAGTTTATATTTATTTACAGTAATAATGTCGGTAAGCCCAATATGTAAGGAATTACAATAATGTACAACAGCTGATTATTTTTTACTTTTATTTCTGTAATAGTTTACTTTTTCAATAATAAATTTCTGTTAGATAACTGGCATGATTGATCCATTAGCAATGGCCACGCCATTGCAGAAAATATTACAGGTTCATTTTTAATAATAGATTGTATGTAATTAAAGAAAATTACGTAGTTATTTATATTAACGTGGTAATATATTTTCTTTTGGAAACTATTCTCTTTTTTTAAAAATTCTATTACGAAACTTACTTTCAATATTATTGGCCGTTACTGTTACCACTGTAGTTATGACGTGCGTTTCAGGCTGCTTTACACATTCTCGATTACTTATTTCAAACAGGCATTTTCTTCGGAAAAACACTTGTTCGAAAATAGGGGATGATCTTATTTGAGGGAAGTTTTAGTAGCAATTCGACAGCACCACTCCTAGCAGCAAGAAAAATTATTTTAAAAATTAGACAGCGGTAACTTCAAGCTAGAAGCTAGCTATACTTCGTTCGTGGTTTTAATGCGAGACTTCATCCTCTACCGTCTTTTCTTCCTGGATCTTTTTTTTTCTTTATATTTGCTGTGGAATGAGTTCAGAAGTAATAGGAAAACTAAAACTGCAAAACCAACTTCATCGTTTTATCACCATATGGACGAGAACAATATCGACTGGACATTGGAAGTTTACTTCTCGTGTAAAGCGACGCCAATTTCGACGAGCTGCAACTACAAGAGCGTTTTGGGGTAAGTTTCGAGAACGTGTAAAGCAGCTATTAAAACAAAGTTTTTGAAAATTTAATTTTAAGTCTCTATTAAGTTCATATTATAGTTGTGCAAATAACTCCACTTCATAATCTTGTCAGTAAATTATTTCTTCGATTTAGTTGAAAGGAAGACTTCTTCCTCAGAATTTCAAATCCTTAATATAAACTGAAATAATAACTACAATATACGTAAATAAAGATGCTCTAAAAGATTTCAACTCTTAGTTCATTACAACTCAATTCTTATTTTCAAAATAAAAATTTTATAATAGAATCTTCAGGAAATTGCATACAAATTGTATATTAATTTTCAACCAAAACAGATTTTTTTTTTTATTTTTGTTGGTTTAGGCATTCGCGATGAATATATTGCAAATGAGTTTCAAAAACTAATGCAATATCTGGGCTTGATTGTAGGTGAAAAACTGTAAAATAAATGAAATCCTTTGAGAAATATAATTCAGTTTTTAACTAAGCTAAGGAAACTTCGGAAATTTGATCAATAACCCAAATTCAGTGACTTTTTTTTCATTCTTTTTATTTGCAAAAGACCGAAATCTTATAACATCTCCTTGAATTTGTTGCAACTGTGTTTGGCGAAGTCTTTGGTGAGAATATAGCATTACCGATATGCATTTAGCGTAATGTTTTCAATGCTTACTTTCTGCTGTCTTCATTTCCCAAAATGTAATAATGCATCGTTCAATATTGGGGCTGTGGTTCGCTAGGGACCCGTCCTCATGACAATTACGCAAATGGAAGTTCCCGTTCTTCGGTAATATGGGATCAGAAGAGCCGTCTCCAATGCCTCTGATCAGTCGTTGCGACCACAGCAGAAGGTCGAACTCATGAGCAAGTGCAGAGAATGGTAATCGTGTTAAAAGGGCGTCACAAAGCCCGCCATTATGATAAATGGGGCGGACGACTCTCAATCACCAATAAATAGAAGCTGGATCGAGAGTGGTAGGAAGTTATCGTCATTGGAGGGGGAGGTAGTTCGACCAATCGCTCAACGCCAGCAGCCATTGTTTTAAATGACAAGAAAACAATTGGGCATCTCCAAATCGGAAGCACATCAATCGAACGACTCTGCTAAGGAGGGTGGGAGAGGAACTGAGGAGCAACAAGGTCTCGTCGCCATATGTCTTGTCTTCCCCATTGTCCTCCTACGACAGACGGGATTAACACCTTCGTCAAGGTAAATGTGCGATGCGCCCGTGACGAATGAGCCCCTGATGAATGATGCCATCAAAGGTCAACGAGCAGACAAGACAAAGGACAATCAACATTAAACGATAAAATAAACAAAAACTACTCATTAATTTAATAGCATCTTGTGCTAAGCAATTGATATCTTCATTATAAACTTACTTTTAATTACCGTGTTTACTCGAGTCTGAAACGCAGTTAATTGTTTTTACTTTTTTTAAGGTGACTATAACGATTAAATGCAAAAGTAGGTTTAGTACAACATTCGTAATACATGTACTTCAATATCTTATAGAAAAGTGAATCACTAATTCTAATTAGCATACGTTTTTTCCTACATTTGAATAAGATTCAAACAATTATTATTACCTATAGGAAACTTAAAATTTAGTAGTGATTTTAAACTATAAGATGCAAGATTTTTATAGATTTATGGAGATGTGAAACTTAAGAACCTACGACAAAAAAAGTGCCATCCTTTGCTATGGAAACTTCTAAATTACGATAATTCAAGAATTATTTATCCTAGGAAGTTAAAACTTCAGCTATTAGCACCGTAATGATCTTCTTAAACCAATGATCGCACCTAGAAAGGAATTTAGGTTGATATACACTAAATTGCCTTTTTTTTCTTTTACGTAAATCAACAACTCCATGGTTGACAAGCTAGGCTAAATCTTATAAGACGTTTAGTCGAACCACTGAACAATTTGTTTCTGATATTACCACATAGATATCTGAAAGTTTTCTACGACAGCTGTACAGTTAGAAAGCATCTTATATTCGATAGCATTCATCAATCGTCTACGCTGCTTCCATGGGTCGTATTGTAACTAACTCTAGATAACTGAGATGAACAATGGTTAATGAATCTCAAAACAACTCAATTGTAATAGACATATATATTTTATTAACTATCTGCTAATCGATAATAACATTTTGAACTGAATTGATCTCACAGTCAACGAAAGATTAAATTGACTAAACAAATTAAATTTAAGGGTTATAAAAAGTAAAAGAAAATTTGGGTGTAACTTTACTAGTTTGTGGTCCACGAGTGTTTCTGGTGGCTTTGTAAGTTGAGCTGTAATCGTTGTTGATGGGTGAGGGTAGGAATGGTATTGGTTAGTTGGTGGATGTTGGGAAGAAAATAATCATCTTTCGTAGTGGTTTTGGATGACGTGTGCAAGCGACGTTATTCTGACACTAAATACTGAAATTGTAACGAAAATTTAATTACCCTACATTACCATTGACAGATTACCCTACATTAAGTCATTGGAGTTCAGCCTTCAAGAAACATCTACTACAATATTTAAGGGTAAAAAATATTTTTCTTGATTAATATTCAAGAAAAAAACCTTTATAAAAGTATTAAACTCAAAATTTTGACTTTAATATTACTTTTGACGATAATTGTTAAAAATATTACATGGTAAGTATTAAAAATAACTTAAAAAATTATAATTGAAAAGAAATTATTAAAAAAAATTCGAAATAAAATATGAGATTTCCTTTTGAGTTATAGAAATAATTTTTTAATCACTTAATAAATCTGAAAATCTATTAAAATGACAGACACGACTTCTTAATATCGAATAAAAATATTTTTTAAGTAATAGGCCTACGAACTTTAAATGTATTAGTCGTTAGTATCAAAAATTTAAATATAATATAAGTATTATATTATTAATATTATAATGTTATTATATTATAATATATTTGTTATTGTGAGAATAATAAACAGTTCGAAGCTCCGAAATAGGAAGGAACAGGAAAGTACAATCAAGAATTTTTATCATAAAGTAAATTATTTGAGAAATATCATGAAACATAGTCAGACCTCGGAGTTACCTTAGATGCCAGACTTTTGCTTTAATTCGAAAATGTCCGTAAGTCGAATCACTGTCTTCTTTTTTTTATTATTATTTTCGTTTCACTTATCGATACATCTACTGTGCTTCAGTAGTCATATACGTAAAAGCTGACATAAATAAAACTTTGTAACACGATAACGTAGAGATGAAAAGCGAACCTACTTGTAAACAAACTGATGACAGAGACACTAGTAGTGGAAACCTGTCGGCGGTACCGTCATGCCACTGAAGAGCCGTAACTCCGAAGCAAGCGCCGCAACTTCGAGGAATGTAGCAATTCAAAATGTTTGTAAGTCCGAAGCGCCGTAAATCGAAGAACAGTTACTCGAAGGATGATTGTATTATGGATTTTTATGATGAACGAGAACCGATTCAAATTTAATTTTACTAACTTTTTATTTAATATAATTCTAAGTTTTCTAATAAGTCTTAACTAGGAATAAAAATTGGAAAAAAATATTAACTTATTTACAATTATGCTTCGTTATTATATAAAATCTTTCTAAGAATTGGCTTAAGAATTTGACTCATTAATTTTCTACAAAAAGGAACCAATTAGATAACTGACATAAATTGATCAATTAGAAAAAATGGGAGAAAAATAAGTGAATCAATTTTTTCCATTAACAAAATAGCTTAAAGACTTTTCGCTTCCAACTTCGGTAAACAATTTTAGGATCTTCTCAAAAATTTCTAAATGCCTAATTAACGCTCTTATTATATTTTAATCGGAGAATAGTGTGAATTTAAGATTCTCTGGAAGAGAGAAATTATATTTCAAAATATTCTACAGCATATTTTAATAGAATTCTGTAGGTTTTGATGATGTTGTAAATGGCTAAATGTAACGTAAATAATTACAGCTAATTGAAGAGTACTGCTTCTGTTAATTAAAAGTATAAATCTATTGATTTTATTTAGTAAGGTAATTTTAAGTAGAAGTAAATTGTAATAATACATTTTGCAGGTTTTTCGTTAAAGGAATATTAATTAAACAGTTAAGATAAGAAAAAAAAATAAAATTATAGTATACAATGTAGTAGCTTTTTATTTCGTTATGTTGATCATATTTAGAGATTCCTAACAGAATTTACTATTGAATAATAATAATATATCTATTATTTTCAATTTTTAGCGGTTCACGTTACAGTTAACATAGGGAACCGCTCTTGTTTTGTGTGGTCTGTATGTCACTTAGTATGTCACTCTCTGTAGCGGCCAAACGATTAGAGATATTAGAATGAAACCTTCACCATTGTGTTCAGCATCGAAAAGTGGTGACAACGTAAAAAAAAATCAAACCTGTAGGACCCCTCCCTGACCCCAAATTAACGTTTTTCATAACACTATTAGTAATAATGATAACAATTAACACAATAACAATGCTAACAATTGCCAACAGGACGTCATTGTTAATATTTACAAACGTATTGTTTCATAAATTCTTTAAACATATCCAAATGATGCACTAAGCATTGTATTAGCGGCCCCTAGGTTACAGCTTGCCTGTAAAACATAAAGGAACGGTCTTGCATTTAAATGCTCTTGCTTTTAATTATTTTGTTTACACAATTGTGCATATTATGGGGCCGCTTTGCTTTTGACACTGTCTAAAAGCATTAATTACCTTGTTAATTGTGAAACTCAATTTTATTTCTGTACAGACTAAAAATTAATTTTAATTTGGAACTTGTTAGCAGTTTTTGTGGTATTATTTCAGAAGTTAGGCTGCATAAATATCACTGAAATCATGTATGAATCAGTAATCAAATAACATTTCATTACATGCAGTTTTACTCCAAAATTCAGCTGAATTCTTAAAATTTATGTAGAAATTGTTACTAATATGTGTGTCCAGAAATAGTTAAAGATGATTAGCTAACATTCCATTCCTAAAATCGAATTATAATTCAATCAAATTGCAATTAACTCTAATTGAATATTAATATTATTAGAAATAGAACACCAGTCTCCTTCTGTAGTATCTTCAAAAACTGAAGTACTGAACGACAAATTTGCTAACATTATGGAGTTCTAACCTATGCTTTGAAGTTATTGATTTTTGCTTTTTTATCAGAAATTTAAATTAATAGCGCTGTGATCAGAACTGATTCCCTAAAAGGGCCAACCGTGGAAATAGAACTTTTAATCAAATTATAAATTAAATTGATGGTTGCTATCGTCAGGAAGCGGCATGCAGAAACGCGCTATGTTTACAGAATCTACAAATTTTAAATTCTAACTTTTCTAAAACATTTTGATTGGTTTATTCAAATAATATAATTTTTAGATGAGTCTCGTTCATCCAAAAATCAGCATTTCTTGTCATATATAAAATAACGCAGATATAGCATATACTTTCAAAGCCCTGTTTTTGGTACCGTCATTGAAATATCATTGAAATTAATATTTCTTAATTATACTTAGCTGTAGCTAACCAATCAGAAGATTGAGGACCAAGATGATGAATTTTACTTTTCAAAATAACTCTTATTAATATTAATAAGAATAATTAATTATATAAAATACTAATAAGAATTAATTTCTTATTAAGTATCAATTAAAATTGATCTAAATGTTTATCAATTAATAATTAATAATATGAAAAGTTTTTTTTATTCATAAAGATTTTTACATTATAAATTTTCTATCGAATTTATGATAGGATAATCTTATTCTTGGTTTGATAAAAGATAAAAAAAGGGATAAGTTTCTTTTTCTATAAGTAATTTTACTGAACGCCAATAAATTAGGATTAAGATAAGGGAAAAGTATTTTTCATTCCACAACGATGTTATTGGAAGAAGAACAAATGCATCATTTTTGGTTACTGTTGGTTGGAGAGAAGATTTTAGTTGCTTTTTCGAACACTAGATGGCGACTCGTTGACATTCAACTTCAAAATAATGTTAAACCAGCTAGTCAGTGTATGTGGTATTTTTCCGGAATTCGGAATGGAAAAATACCATTTTTTAATGATTTCATTTCCCAGTATAATCATCATTCCATCTAAATGTTCTAAAGCTTTTTTCTTTATATACATGTTTCTTTTCTGTGTTGAATAGTGGAAGTCTTTTCAATGATTCTTTTATCACTTCTATAAATATTATTTTTCATCTTGTTTTACTAAATGTGTAAATAATAATAATAATAATAATTATAATAATTTTTTTTTTTTTTTTTTTTTATTAACATAGATAGATAACACAGTACAGTCCCGTTAGGGAGGTATCCCTATCAACGGGTTCTGATATTCATATAATTTTTTTTCTTTCTTCTTACAATATATATTTACATAGTATACATTTGAAAAATATATAGCTTATAAGTCTACAAGATTGTAAATATAAGGACAAAAAAAAAAGAAAATAACAATAATTGAGTATAGATGGGTTGACATATATAAATAAATGATTGATTATTAGTATTGAAGGTATTTTTCGATAACGTGCTTGAAATGTCTTGAAACATATATTAGTTTTATTAATAGTTAAGTTAAAGTTAAAGACTCGATCAGGCCCTGAGGGCCGCACGAAGCCAAAGCCTGCCCATGCAGGCCGAGGAGGCCGCTGGAGGGTAGGCTCCAATATTTATTTAATAGTACCAGTCTTATGTTTTACTTTGGTTTTTATTTATTTATTTTTTTTCTTTCCTTTCATTTCTCCATTTTGAAGTTTAAATTCTTCCAAACAGAGATATTTAGAGGAAAGAAAAACAATATAAAATAATTAATGATATATTTACTTTACTTTTTTTTTTTCAAGTATTTTCAATAAGCCATTTTTTAAGGTTTTTTTTGACAACAGATATTTTTTGATGTTCTGAGAATATATTTATATTCATATCATTTATGATTCTTTCTATATTAAAGTTTATATTTCTGTGCCCATAACTATTAAAAATTGGAGGGTATGGTAGTTTTATTTTATGGTTTTGTCTTAGATGATAATTTTGATTA
>JAFIDM010005346.1:50133332-50144903 GCA_023159025.1 Thereuonema tuberculata | reverse complement strand
TTAAGTCAATATTTTTCGCAAGCGAGGATGTTAAGGAGAATCTGGTTAGGTTGCAGTAATTGCAAGATGTGACCTTTAAGACTTTTTATCGATTTCGTCTGCAAATATATATATATATCTAAAAAAGAAAAGGAACAAATGAAAAATTATAATACTTGGGATTAAAGTAGGGAAATATATAAATAAATAAAAAAAAAATCAAATTCTTTCTTGAAATATTTTCTCAGTTACAAGATCAGATTATGAATCGAAATACCTATATTAACAAATATAAATTATAATGTAAATTACTACTTCGGAATTTTTTTATCCCGATAATTTGAAATGTTAAATCTTATACAATGGAAATGATGCATGAAAATTAAATGCTCTTGTAATTAAATTACAGTAGAGTCCCGATTATCCGAGTTAATGTGGACGAAGACTAACTAGGATAATCGAAAAATTATAAATAAAATAAATCGTCTAGGTTTAAATGTATATTTTAACAAATACAAAAGTTATACAGATAA
Source organism: Thereuonema tuberculata (assembly GCA_023159025.1). Classification (NCBI taxonomy): domain Eukaryota; kingdom Metazoa; phylum Arthropoda; class Chilopoda; order Scutigeromorpha; family Scutigeridae; genus Thereuonema; species Thereuonema tuberculata. The sequence goes on along the minus strand of JAFIDM010005346.1, from coordinate 50,144,391 downwards.
ACCACATGCAATTTATATTGAAAGAGTTCTTTTACTTAAAAAAGTCCTTAATTGTTTTTTGTTTCACTTTACTTTGGCGTTTTTCTGCAGCAATGTTTCGGCATTTTTTTAAGGATAACCCAAGAATGTTGGTGTCGAAACCATTCCCCGATTCCAGATAGCGGGCCATATGACTAGACGAACGAAGATTAATTTGCGAAAAAAAATCCTAGAAATATTTGATAGCTCGGTTAAAGCGGAAACTCGGATAATCGGGGTTCTACTGTATTAAGTTTAAATATGCTTCAATATATATATATATTTATAATGATTAGCATAATATAAAAATAACTTATATCTAACTTTTATATCTATGTGGACTTAATTCTAGGAACATTGATACAAAAGTATGCAAATATTAATTTAAAAAAAACGGAAATAACAAAAAGAAACGTGACATAATAAAAAAAAAAAACCTATGAAGTTTTTATTTTATTTAAACTACGACTACATAGTAGAAGTTTTTCTTCTACATATTCCTTATATACATTATTAGCAAAGCGTGTTATCCAAAATAACGGGTTGTGTTATATCGATGCATGATTATCTTTACATAAATCAGCTCTAGAATTATAGAGTTCGCGACCTCTAGACATACGTATTAGGAACACCACTAAAATCTTCATAATCTATTTGTTATCCAGTATTAATTGAGTTCTTTACGCTATTGACGGAGTTGCATTAAGTGGGAAAAAAATGAAAAATTAACATATAAAAGTTTATTTTTACTCATTAAAACAACTCTAGAACATTCTCTGGAGGTTTAGATCTTTTCGGTTGATATAAATCAACTGCTTATTAGTCCAGATAGATAACTTTAACAGAAATATAGATTTGGTAATTTTTTCGACAGTGATCATTTTTACGCTTAATTCTGTTTTTATTTTATCATAATTAATTAATTTTTAAAAAAAAAATATAATTTGAGATAACTTGATTCTTTCTTGGATGTTCTGGGTACAATTGCGTTTGTGCGAATAAACAATGAGTTAACAATAGTTAACAAAAACCAAATAAATATGTTAATTGTTTTCTAACATAATAGGTAAATTATCATTTCACAATTTTAATATTTAGTAAAATGTTTAATTTAATGTTTAAATTAATATTTAATGAGATTTAATAACAAAATACATAATGCGATCATTAACCAAATAACAATAGTCACAAGAAATTTAAACAAATCGCATTACATTGTAATAATAAAATTTAGACAGAAAATTCATCATTGAGATGACCTAATTGAAAGAAAGTACACGTCAATGACATTGTTAGCCTTCTAATAAAAAATGCACAGAATCTGAGACAGATTTAATGTTTGGTATTTTAACTCCATCTGGTGAGAAATTTACAAAATATCTCTAGCGTTTCTATTTTATAGAAAAAATATTAAAAGTAAAAGCGCTTTTTTAAGATAAAAAAAAAAAAAAAAAAAAAAAAAAAACTTTAAACTTTTTGCTTTATAAATATTTTTTTTATTGTGACTATGTTGTATTAAAGCCAGTCCGTATGTAATGGATGGTGACTGTCCTTTGCTTTTTTTTCTGTATATCCATATGTGCCTTCCCGAAATCAGAGCATGGATCGAATGTCACTCAAGGAAGGCCGTCAAGTGTCATCACCACGTGCCTGATTTTTCCCCTCTGCCATCATTCAATGTCAGATCTTTCTGTTCATCTATCAGAATCGACAGAAAACCTAAACACATTTTTTTTTCTCTGAGTATAATGACAAGACCGCCCAAACATAAAAGGGCGGGCTTTTTTTTTTTTAATCTCATAGAATCCTGTGGGGGAATAATACTTTTCATTTTTTTAATTAATCAAAAGGGCTTTAATTTGATATTGATTTTTTCGAACAAATTGGACGAACTATTCAAGAGCATGGGATGAAAAATAAAAATAATTATTTTATATATTGGCGCCTTTATGTGGCTTGTAGTTAAAGTTTTTATAATTTAATTTATTAACGTAAAATTAATATTCCTCCTGCATTCTTTCTAAAAACGTATATGACTAAAGGCAGGGAAGTAAATGTACTTCCGTTATAACAAACCAAACTAACTGTAGGAAACTGATAATTTATTATAACTTTTATAACTGATAACTTACCATTTTTCAAGGAAATTTACATATACGAAATTTACATGTACACTATGAAACCATTTTTGTCTTGTTTTGTATACATATTTATCTTCTACGTACCACTTTTAAGGCTGGTTTCTTTTAAATTCCAGCAAAAAAAAAAATACTTAACCATTTTTTTTTGATAATTTTCAGAACCTTTCTTTTTTTAGTAGATTAAAAACAAAATATTAAAAGCCAATGGTGTTAATTTTTGAATAGAAGTTTCATTGAAAAGAGTAATGAAAATAATTCACACAACTTTCTTACATGGAAGAAACTTTGAAATGCTTTCTTTGATTTTTTACAGCTGAAATCAAAGATTTTTAAAAACAACCTTGTAATGATGTTGTCTCTGCAATATAGCATTTCGTAAAAGATAAAATGCTTAGCAAACACTAAGAAGTCACCACAATTGAGAGATTTCGTAAGGAATTACTTAATATTAATAATTAACTAAATATTAGTAATTATTCCGTCTGGTAATGACTAAACGTTTTCATTTTTAAGAGATGTTATAGGCCTACACTTTTAACATGTTCCAATATTTATTCGAAACGACTTTTATGAAATTTCGGAATGAAGACGCTTAAAGGCCTGACTTTTTTAAGGAAAAGCATGCATTCCTACCAGTTATCACCACTTTCCCGAAAGAACTTGAAGAAGACCCGGAGAAAGAGTGAAAGAAGCTAAGACCGGAAACAGACACAGCGCGTCTTCCTAAAATATATAGATAAATAAAGAGAGAGGCTGAAGTAGTTGGCGGCCTTCTCAACAGGCGAAAGCTCCGAAACATTACGGCCTGGCCACAGAAGAGTGCTTCTAGATGTTATTTATCGACGGTCCCTTACGGAAGGGGCCATTTGCGAAGAGGAAGGCACTCCCAAGCGACTATATTAACAAGGAGCGCCATCATGCGAACGACAGGAAATGGACTGTCCGTATGGATAGTGGATTCCGTCCGCTCTGTCTGTAAGGCTGCGTTTGAGCATGCGTTTTGTGCTATTGCTGACATCAATAACAAAAAAAGGTAGAACCCCTTATGTAAGAGATATGCAGTTCTTTCTGTTATTTAAAGAAAAGCTCATGGAATGAAATCTAATACAAGAAACGAATCAAAGAGTACTTTTAATGTATGCATTCAATTTTACAAAGCTTTATGTTACTTTCACAAGCAAAGCATTACAATGTATGTAGACAATAAAATATAAATAATTATATGTGTAGGAATTCATCAATGCCTGCAAAACAAGTTTAAAGATTATAATGAAGTTGTGTTTTTTTAATAAGTTATAGATGTATTTCGAATTACTTTATACTTAATGCAATACAAAAATAAAAATTTATTTATATATAATTATGCTAACAAATCATAGGCTTATTAATGTCCCTATAATCATTTTTACTCAGACAACTTTGCTTTAACTATTTGGAAAGTTAACTAAATTATAATTATGCATTAATTTTAGATTTTGTCTCAGATGATAGTAATCTTTTTGTTTCTTTGGTAAATTAAGATAATAGCATTAAAAACCGTAGCTTTTAAAAAAAATATAAAAAATAATTTTATGCCAGAAACTTTTTTAATTACAATTAAGAATATCCCGTTTCTCACACTAACGAAGCATTCTATGCTTTCATGGAATTACATTTGTAAGTTTTAAAATGATCATTTAAAACCTAAAATTATTGTAAATAACAATAGTTAACTGTGGGAGAATGAAGAACAAATGCATGCACTGAACACAATCTTTTCATTTCACTTTAAGTTTCTACTTTCTTTTACTGCTTAATTTGTTTTCGTTTTCTGATGGAGTGACTTCTTCAATTACATTGTATTTACATAGGAAAATGGCAAAGTGTTTCGTTCAACAAAGAAAAATTGGAAAAAAAGGAAGATAAAAAAATGAGCCAATTAGGCCAAGTCAGTTGAATAAAGATAATATTTGTTCGTGGAGATCTTATGAAATTCTAACGTACTAGAGATTGCTTTTATCAATTCGGATTTCAACAGCAGTGTGAACGCAAATGTAATTTAAGTGATTTTTTTTTTTTTAGTTGAAATCCATTTTTTTTTTCAAGTTATTTTCTTAAGATACATTTTCTTATCAAACAGTTGTCAATGACGACTTAATCGTCCAGACTTTATGTGTTTCTTGGCCTTGCCAAAAATTTCTACTAAATCTGTTATCAGTCTTTCTGTTGCAAAAAAAAATGTTGATTTCAAAATGTAACTGATAAATAGTAAATACGATATAGTTTCGTGTTGGTGGACGAACCGCGCTGGGAAGGTTTTCTCTGGGTTCTCCCGTTTTTCTGCGCTTCTCCCATCATTCTTTCTCAGTCTTTCTCTATGTCTGTCCTTATTTCCATGGGATAGCACAACAGACCAACGGTCGCAGTGCTCAGCTTCCCTGTCACCCACACTCACCACATACACACAAACATGATATAAAAAATATATTGTCTTAAATATTAAAAAAATAATATGAGTCAGAGTCCTTTTTGAGAGTTTCTTCATGACTACTTTGATTCATGCACAACACGAACTAAATTATATCCTAAATTATAATACTTTACACGAAAAAAAAACACTTAAATAATAATATATCGGTTTGGTTATCGTATCATTTATGGATATAATAAATGATTGTAATTTTATAGAAATGTTATCAATTATACGAGCAGCAGAAAAAAGTATTTTAATATTTTCAAAAATAGCAAATATAAGTTAATCACTAACGGAGGTTATCTGCTAGCAATTTAAGATAATATTATCTAAGTTTCTTTGCTTTTAAAGCCCAAGTTCTTTAGTTTGTTTGTTGTTTCGCGCACACATTTCAGTGTGTGCCTTCAAGAACGACAGAGACGAAGCAGCAAGTTATGAATTTCCAGAACAAGGTATGAAATTGAGAACAAGTCGCTGAAAGGAAGAGATATTACTAATAGAAGAAAGAAACTATTCCAGCCCACGTGAGGATTCAGATCAGGGTTCTGGCATATCAGGCTGTCGCTTGACCACTTTGCTGTGTCTGCACGGCCAGTTCCTTTAGCAAATGTACTAACATAGTTCTCACAGCGACAGCACTATATTCCCATAAGTTTATATTGTTACTGTGAGCTGGAAACTACTCTATCGACTTTTATTTGCAGTGCACAGTGCTACTTTTATGTCAGCTAAATTTAAAGTTACTTTTTAACTTCCACTGCTTAAAATGACTTAAAACTTTGTAACTTTTGTTGTTGATCTAATGTAAAAGCATATTATTAAAAAAAAAATAACGGAAGTGCTTGAAATTGTTGTCAAGAAATTTCAAACAATTTTGTTCATATAAAATTATTTCAACCAATTTCATTGCTGTTCCTGTGATTTCGCTTTTTCTCTCTTTAAGAAAGCTGTAATTGAGGAAGTCAAATGTTTATTTATGACAGCACAATTCAATCTTTAAGGATCATTTATTATCCTAAATCGTTTAAGGTGGTTCCTTCATGAAAACGACGTTTCCATATTTGAAGAAATCTCTTCCATTCCAGTACGATGATTTCAATGTAGATTTCGAGTACATTTGCCTTTGGTCTTACGACCAACCTCGTATGTAATTCCTTGCTTTGCTACGATGTCGATGTTCAATTAGGCGTGGCTGTGCGTTGTGGGAGCTGCCAGGGTGGACAGACATTCAACCACCGTCCCCCACTCAAGTCATTTATGAATAGGACATCGGGACCCATCCCCGAACCACCAGGCCGTGAAATGGAAGTGCACGGGAAGGGCTGGGCTCCACTGGCGGGGCAGCCAACCAACAACACCGCGAAGGACCTTTGAAGGAAAAGGCTACTCAGGACATCGTCCTCTCAGCCCGCAAGAAGTGGATTAAGTGGATTCAAAGGATGGCAGACATCAAGGCGACGTTACAAAGTTAGAGAAAAAAAATTAAAAGAATACAACGATTGCATTTATAAAAAGATCTTTAAGCCGATATTCTTCTATTTAAAACAAAAAAAAAAACAACAAAAAAAAAACCATAGGTATTCAGGGAATAGTTACGCATGAGTTAATGTAATAGATTTGAAGATTCTTCAAAATAAAAAGCCTGTTCTCCGTTGCTACAAAGTGGTGTCTTCACGTTGTCATGTGTCACCAAAAACATCTCCTTAGTGATGTCTACAATCAATATTCTAAAGAACGATAAGTTTAAAAGCTATTTAAAATTTTATTTTTAAATTATTCAGAATATTATTATATGTACATCAAATACAGATGACCAAAAACATTGAATCTCATGTCATTAATGAAATGTCACATTAATTTCAGAACTAACTACTTTTAATCTAAAGAATTTATTGTAAAGAAGTATATAGAGGAGTTGTAAGCAATCATGTTCTTTTTCAAATACATTTCCAGTTATCCTATCCTATGGCTTTCTCCGCTTAACTCAGGTGTATTGCGGGTTGACGCCACACACCTGGGGTTACGCCACATACATTTTTGCATGTATCTTGCAAACGCAGAAACGTTTGTGAATGACTGATATATCGTTCGATACAACTTTCAAATACCAACATTTACTCGATATAATGTTCTCTTCCAACTTTTATACTTTTCGTTTAAATTGAGAAAAAGTCAAAATTTGACCCTTTAAAAGGCGACATCTTGGAAAACAAAAAATTTTTCGAAAGATTTTTGTAGCATTTTGTTTGTAAAATGTAAAAGGTCTACATTTTATCCATTTGCATGACCAATCTAACTGTTATAGTTTGGTCACAAAATTGGAAAAACTTAATCTTATGACAGAATGACAGACAGAATAACGTTTTTATAAAATATAATAATAGGAAAGGGAGCTATAAATGATAAACAAATTGGAAATAGAAATTTAATTAAAATGTTTCTTCGTCGTTTTCTATGCAAAGACCTCTAATTCTGTGGAGTATCACCTTTAACAAGCAATCAACGCTTTTTTTTCCTCTGAAACAAATCAATTTCCAACTTAAGGATTCAGGAAATCAGCCTTCCACTTCAAAGAATAGTTTCGGATTATCACCAAACTTAAGATAAGAAGAGAACGACTCCACTGGCTTATGACGTCACTTCCTTTTATCTATTATAGCGTAAAAAAAAAATCCTTTTCTTTCATTACAGTAATTGATTAATTCAAAGTCTTTCAACCTCTTCCTGTTATTACGCATTAGAATGCTGCATATTTAAGTAAAAAAGGAAGAAAACTTATTTTTCTAATCTCTTTATCAAGTTTTCGCTCTTTTTTAATTAAATTTTATTATTAAATTCTACTTATTTCTATTCTATTTAAGTCAAATTGGAAAGATGTTTATATTTCATTTTGTAATCCTATATTTTAGGAAATTAGGGCGTTTTAGATTGATTTCTATTACTTCAATTACTTTCCGTTTCAAGTAATTTCTTCAATTTACTATTTGCTGAAACAAAACTATCCGTATTATTCTTTTAAGTATTCAGTTTTAATATTTAGAATTGTTTAGAGAATGTTATGAAATTAACAAAACCTGTAAATTTTCCCTCTTCTCTATTTAAAATTTATTTTATGTATTTTGTTTTTGCTTATTCAACTAGCATATTACCAGCTACATAAATATCGTTTAAACATAGCGGAATGGATGAAAATAGATACGCTGAACTCGGTTCTAATGTCCATGTTTATTTGGATGCTTATGTTTCTTTCTCTCTCCTACTATTACTAGACTTCTTCCTGGCGCAGCTTAGCCTCTGCTGCTCTTGCTCCGTAAACATCTCGTGTACGGGGAAAGAAGAAATCTTATAAATAATGTCTACCATCTGTTGGGTAGAGGTAACAATACAAAGGAACATATTTCCTTGTTTAGTCTATATCGCTGTGGCAAAGCATCATATCATTACTAAGAGAAAGGATATCGTAGACGATGTTATGTAAACTATATGTTAAATTTTTTTTTATATATCTATCAATATTCAAAGTTTTAGTCACTTCATGTCATGTCACCATTAATCTACTTAATATCGGCATTTTTAATTTTTCATCTTTCTTCAAGAGATGTTAACAAAAATAAAGGAAATGTACAAATTTAATAGCAAGACTGCAATTCAGGGAACATTAACACATTTCTAGTGATATTCATACTAATCATAAGAATATAATAATAAAAGAAAGCTAAGCATTTTTTTTTTTTGAAGGAGAAAGTTTTTACATGTGCTAGTTAATTCATAGTGAAGAAATAAGTATCAGCCAACACACAAATAACTTTAAAAAATAACAAATTGTAATTAACAATATAAAAAACATCCATACATATTCTGGAGCTTTCGAGCTGCCTTTGCGGAGCTCATTTTCAACAAATTTTATTTATTTTATTTGCATATTTTATTTATTCAACAAATTTGTTGAAAATGAGCTCCCCAAAGGCAGCTCGAAAGCTCCAGAATACATATGTATGTTTTTTATATTGTTAATTATAATTTTTATTTTTTAAAGTTATTTGTGTGTTGGCTGATACTTATTTCTTCACAAAGTATTTTTTTTTAATACTTTACAATAAATTTGTGATCTTATTGTCTTCTTTCTTTTAAGTTATTTACTGGGTAACAAAAAAATGAAATAAGATCATAATATTTTAAAAAAGTTCATCTGTTTCCTAAAATTTACACTATTTTAGTGATTTTTTTTTTTTACTCTACTGCACTTATTTCAGAGGCTTCTCCATTTCTCTCAGTGACATTTGTAAGTAAATTATTTCCTATTCAGTTCTGATTTAGGAAAACCTAATTTAATTTTTTTTTCCTCAACTCTCTCTTATCCTGAATTGTACAACTTTAATCGCTGACGGTTAATCAATATTAACCAATTATATCACGTGATCACTAATTATCCAACCAGTGACAAACTGGTTGAGACACGTAATTAATTGCTCTGGTACCGAAGTCAACTAATCAAATTTCTCCTCAAATCCATCATTAAATTAGGTGTATTTTCATTAGTACCTTGTTAGATGCTTTGGTTCTGTTCGGCTCCAAGTAAAATGAAGGCTTATGGGAAATTTTTTTTTTAAAAAAAAAGCCAAAATAAAAATTCTGCTTATTGAGCTTGAATGATTTATTTCGATAATTTCTCAGCTGAAAATCAACGATTAGCTTACTTTCAGCAAGTAATCACAATTAAAAAGTTAAATTGAAATAAAATAAAAATTTATAAAATATTTTGCTAATGAAATCCAACAAGACCTTAATTTTATAAAATCATCAACAAAGTTTATTTTCGCAGGTAAAATAGAATAAGTTTATTAAAGTCCTCCTAGCGAAGGAATGACTCTGACCTTGAACTACAACAATGATCTCTTAATCATTCCAGGACTGAAGTTTGTATAGAGAAACTATTCACAATCGCCAATCAGAAGCCAAGCACTTTCCCGCCATAAACACTGACATATACAATCGATTCAAATTCTACTATTGCGACATCTGGTGGCCACGGTCGTTCTTTGGTTTGCCCGAATATAGTTAGTATGAGTTAAATAGTATAAGTTGAGTTTTTTTTTTCCTAAGTAATACTGTAATGGTGTTTGTGGGAGAGTCTTGTAGGAGCGAAAAAGCAACGAGTCAAGTTTGGAAATGAACTGAATTAATTTATTAAACAGGAAACACGGGTTTTTATAGATTTTGCAAAGTTGAATTTCATTGGATAAGTAATTAAAAATATACATAGTGATTGGATAAGAAACATAACGAACTTAAATTAATTAACTAATTAAATGGCTGCAACGGAAAAGAATTTAAAAATAAACAGAAATCAATAATTAGGAAATAGAAAACGAATGATTTAAAATAAATAACGGTAAAGATTAAAACGAATAAAATACAGATAAATATAAATAAATGATTTCTAAAAATATTTACATATAAACTGTTACAATATAACTTGGCAGGAGACTGTTTGACTTACATTCCCGTATTTGGTGACTGAGAATCAGACAGCCTGTCTTATCAGTGCTCTTTCTGTACAGATTGATTACTCGACACAGGTAAGGCTGCACATGTAACATAAAAGAATAGGTAGACTACGGCAGAGTTGTTGATATTTTGACTCTGTTATTGATGTTTACAGGTTGGGTTTTAATATTTCTCATTCATCATAAAGTTCACTCAAATACTTACAGTTCAGTTCATTAAAGAAGAGCTTTTGATGACGTAATTTCCTTATAGATTGATGTTTCCAGGACGTAACAGCGCCATCTACTGCGAAAATCCGTAACTGAATCTTATAAACATTACGAAAACATTCAGGTTTTTGTATTTTCTACAGTTACGAATACATAATAAGAATTAAAATTGAAATAATGAAAAACGTTCCACACTATTCCCCTTGCTTGGCTATGCAAAGTTTGTCCTTTCTTTGTAACGCTTATGCGATCACAAAACAACGCCATCTTGGACTCACTGCTCGGAGTTCAAGTTGATTATGTCATGACTGGTGACGTTTGTTCCAGACAAAATCGATCGCTACGTAATGACCATGTACGGCAAATCCTGTTGTTTTTTTTGTTTTTTTGCAAAATACTGTAATTACATTTATTAAATAAAATTTGATCTTTTGTTTCGAAAATTTTGTTTATATGAATAATGGTTGTATTCTTTCCTGAGTTGCTGTAATTTATTCTGCGAAACACTGGCTTTCATTATTTGATAAATGAAACCTGATTCTTAGTCTGGGCCAAGACATTAATTTCCCGCGCAATCTTCCTCTCATTTCTCATATATTTCTTCCTTCATTTAATTCCTCCTTGAATTCTTCCTTTCGGGTTCCACATATTGCAAAGGACAACACTGAACTAGTAGCATAAATATCCATCTACGGATAAATTTCATTTTATTACTGGTGATATTTCGCGGA
>JAFIDM010005346.1:50107177-50125265 GCA_023159025.1 Thereuonema tuberculata | reverse complement strand
GTGTGTGTGTGTGTGTGTGTGTGTGTGTGTGTGTGTGTGTGTGTGTGAGAGACACAATGAGAAAAGAGTCAGGAAAAAAAACCTCATTAATTTTAGTCTACTAGATTTAAATTTAAATTTCAATGTTCTTTTATTTTTAGTCTACTACAATCGCAGGCCAGACAAGCATTACATGCAGAAGCTCGCCCTCAGCGACGAACTGAAGAGTCGTTAGAGACATTTCTCGACATGAATTAAGAAATTAAAAATAATATTTTTACTTAAATTTCTATTTATACTACTTTCTATTTTCTACTTCCAAAAAATTTCTACTTAAAGAGAAAGAGTATTTTAAGTAGTACTCTATCTCAACTAAAAGCAGTCACATTGTTCTCCCCTTATTGTTGATGGGACGTATAGGCTAGTACTTTAAGAAATCTGAACTGTTAAGTAAGCTTGTAAATAAATTACTAGATTAATAAACCGAGCAAATACGACTACGAAACAAGTATTAATAATATAAAAAGCGAAATTGTAACTTTTTTTTTTAGCTCTCTAAGTTTCTGCCTTGTTTTTCACAAACGTACGCCATAACCGCAGAGGTATGTATTGTTCCTTTTCAATTTATAGTAACTATTTAAATACAGCTGAAAAATACACTCAATTATTAAGATCACATCTTATTTTTTTGATTATTAATTGTTTTCTTTACTTAACCCTGTATTAAAGGTAGATTTGTAAAAGCTTCCATGATTTATATAATAATTGTTTCTATATAACGAGTGAAGAAAATTAATATTGTTTCGCTTTTCTTCATCAAGTTAGAACCACTCCTTTTACATAACTTTGTCTATTTTAAATTAGCAAATAACTATTTATTAATTTAATTATTTATTTTGTAGCTGATAAATAGGCTTCATTAATTTGTCGTATCTCTCTTACAGCTAATGCCCAAGTATATCAATTCTGTGAACGTTACCGCTATCAGGATAGCAGTTTACGCCAAATTAATAATTTATGGTAGATTTCATAACTGTGATTTCCAAGATTATTTCCGAAGCTGGAAATGTTGCGAAGTCAAAATTTATGGATTTGCGATTTTAAGGGCAAAGATTGATAACAACCATATAAAGTAGTTCCCTGAGGAGAGAAGTGCGAGAGTTAAAAGTTCCGAAATTAATGGTTTCATTTCAGAATTAGAAGCTGCAACGGTTGAAGACAAATTGAGTCTCTGAGACAATGATGAATAGTCCTTTTTAAAACTATCTAAGTGTTTGACAAATATGGTCAAAATCGTTGAAGCAGATCGCGGAGTTGTGAAGCTGACTGATTGTGCTCATTTGCTCCGTTTTGAGGGTATTGTGAAGTGCGTAACACAATCCCCAGCGAACTTTCTGCAATGGCAATACCCGGTCTCCTTTCAGCAAATATTAGATTAGAAATGCCCGTAGATTTTCATAACAGATCGCCAAATTGGAGCTGTAGCTATGTTTATAGTTTATCAGAGCGGTATTGACTTCTTCCACATATTAAATTCTGCTTCTCCACATCAATGCTATCCATTCATCAAGATTGAGCTATGCCAACTGCACTGTCCGCGGAGTTCGGGACACTGGCCAAGGTTCAGCATTGGGGCATTGCGAAAGCAGACTGTGGCGACGATGGAGTTCGATTGAAGTTTATTCCATCTATATGTGCATCCGGCCGTGATATCTATTAATTAACTGAACTCCCTAATGACCTTCTGTTTCTGGAATATCGTATCTTAAGTAACTGGAAACATTACATGGAAAATTAAACATAAGACGATTCATAGATGATAATAAGAAGATTTGATTTTGACATAGATGACCTTTAAGCACTTAGTAATAAGATAAAAGTACCTAATATGCATAGAAACATAAATATGAATAATTTAACAAGAAATTAAAAGCAATTCAATAAAAATTGAAGGATGCAGATAAGATTTAGAAATAAGAGGAATTACTTCGTACAAAATAATGAAGATGGCTACTTTTTTACATGTTCAAATACACTTTTTACTTACTGTACATATTTTTCTAAATAAAAAGGATATATTTCGTTTTTCCTGAATTGAAAAGTATTTTTGACATAGCTTATTTGAACAAGTATTTTTGACTATTTTTTATTTGAATACTTGGATGTAAATTTAGTTCTTTAAACCTTTGTTATAAAAAATAAGTCTAAAGTCTTGTAAATTGGAATCGTTTATTTGGGTTTATAATTAAAGCCCAAATAAAAGGACTTTGAGCCTCTACGTGTGCAAGCAGTTTGTTGCAGGATTCGCTTTAATCCAGTTTAAAAGGACTCTCCTGTTTTTTTAATATTAGGAGACTCAACCGACCATGCTTCGCAGTACCCAATATTTTTTTCAATGTTTCGCAGCAGTTAAAGAGGAAATTGGATAATGAAGCATTGGATAAAGATTAAAATTTTAATAAAATAATCAATTTTAATATAAAATTAGAATTTAGTAATATTTACTTTCAAAAAATTAATTGATCCAGTGCGTAATAAGCTAATTCAAAATAAAATTTATTGCCTTTAAAGTTTATGAAAACATTTACCATTAAATATACATTTAATATTCCATCAATTATTGATTTATTATGAGGAGAATTCAGAAAAGTCCTTGAATCAATTGGCGTAATTAAATTATACACAGAGATTGTGGCTCAGTTTTTTTTTTTTTTTTTTAAATTTTTATGAAACCTGATAAATTAAAGTTTCCAAAACAGAAAGTTGATATTTTCGAATTTGTTGAAGTCATTCAAGGTTAAACAAGGTAACTCTAATTATTACTAAAGTTTTTGTGTTCCTGAAGCAGAAAAAATCAAGCAAACCTTTTTGAAATGAAACTTTCTTTATCAAAATTTTAGCAACCTTTTTCTTAGTTTTGATGAGACATCTAATAAAGACGGAATCGTATTTATGTAAAGAAAAAAAGTATAGAGCAACTGAAAAACTGTAGAAATGATATAAAAGTACTATTCGTTGCTTTACGATTATTAATACGTTGAAAATCTCTTTTAACATCGTTGTATTTAGATTACATAGATAAGTCCATAACTATCCAGGAATATTCACTAAGCAAATTTTCTAAACAAAAGAAAAATGTTATTTCTTTTCAAGCTTTTGAAATGACGTAAATATAAATTTAACAGTAGTTATCAACTACTGTTGATACAAATGTTATCTCATTTACTATTAACATTAATTATCTAACAAGTAATTTAAGAATATTAAGATTTCTCAACGATTTCATATATCAAACTTAACATACAAAAAATATATTATATAAAATTATTTGATATTATAAAATATAAAATATAAAAATAAAAACAAAAATAATAAATAAATAAATAAATAAATAAATAAATAAATAAATAAATAAATAAATAAATAAATACAATTTTAGAACACTATTTAGCTTAGAGCAATATATTTTTACGCGTATCTTACGAGTAAGAAAAGGTTTTTTTTTTTTATATAAAAAGATTAATAACCAATGAAAAAATTTATATAAATATTACATTCATGCGCAATATATTTCATTTCACTTCATTGGTTATAAAACTTTTAAAATGTAGTTATCCTGTAATAGATTAATGGATTAATAGATATCGATACATATGTGTACAGATTGATAATAAATTGTTAATATATCTAAAAATGTGAAAAATATTAAAACCGTTGATTTATACTGATTAAAGTTCTAATCTAATATCTAATCATTAAAGCCAAATACAACTGAGTAAAATCTATTTTTAGGATTTGGAATCATTTCTTATATTTTTGATCATTAATTAATTTTATAATAATCCAATACATTATATTTTTAAAATGTATTAAACTGGCTTAATAAAGAATCCATTTTGCAACTGCAGATTTATACTTTTATGTAATGTAAAAAAAAAAAAAAAAACAGTTTAATAGACTGTATCCTTTTTTATAACATTATAATTTTTTAACTGTAAAATGTTCTACTAAGAAATTACAATTGAGCAATTACAATTTGATGATTTTTGTGGTAAAAATTACATCTAAATAAATAAATAAATTATTTATTAGTTATTTAGTTAAAGATCTTTTGTTCCACCTGCCAAAAACAAAAAAACAAAACTGCTGTTTTAATTCATTCAAAACTGTTTTCTTTTCAAGTATAACAAATAAAAATTAGGATCAGATTCACTTTGTAAAGAAAACTGACTAAATTGTCGCTTTTATTTTATTAACTTTAAAAAAGTAGTTTTTAGCTTTTTTTTATTTGAAATCCGTGCATCCATTTCCTCTTATCTGCTTAGATGGGTTATTACAGTTAAAAATGTTCCATAAAAAGACTTAAAAGCGGTGCGGAGAATACATGCTGATATTCCGGCATTCTGTCGCCGAAGTGCGAGAAGAACTTAACGACATACCAAGTGAAAGAGAAGATTTACGCGGTCGTTTTCTAACCCACTTTAACTCAATCGGATGGATGCCAATGCGAGGGATTCACATCAGCAACATCCAACTTTCGTCGCCGGATATCTTGTGAAAATCAGTAACGTACAGGCAATCCGATTCCGACGACGTTCTCTTTTGGTTCCCCGTAGCGCATAGGAGATACGTCGGCAGGACACTGACCTTGATCGTAAATTCTGTGCCGTTGATCGTAGCAAGAGGTACGGCAGAAAGAAAGCTATTCGCTGCAGAGGATAAATAAAGGAAGACCGTCCAATAACGCAATACTACGAGATAGCATTTCTGGTGGACTGTCATTGAGAGCAGCATTCCAAGAAGTGAAAGAAAATAGATGGTGTTTCGAACAGTGGAATTTGTACCTACGTTCTCTTATCATCCTTTAACGTATAGAGATAAATGTCTGCCCGTCCTCTCATCGCTATTTAATTAAAAACATGATTTCAAATTCCTACAGACCTTCTTGACATGTTACCTAACGTTCGCTATTTATGAGTACAACAAAGAAAACGATTTATGTCCTTTCAGTGAATAAAAAAAAAACCCACGATATAGCAAACCAACAACATATACTTTTTTTAAACAGAAAAATAAACAATACACGATGTTATAGTAGTAAATTATATTTATCTAAGCATATCAACAACTACTTTCAAACAAGCAAACCTAAAGATGTTTCAAGCTTAAAATAGATTCAAAAAAACAAAAAACGTAAATTCTATTCTAGTTCTCATCTCATTTCCGTAAAAATAATAATTATTTCCCAATATAAAAGTTTCAAACATGATATAAGTTGTTCCGACACAGCCTTGTGGTCAATGTGGTGACCTGCCACGAGGCTGATGTGTCTGAACCTGGGTTCGAATCGTAGCATGGGGCTTGAATGTTTCTATCTTCTTCATTGCTTGTTTCTCTTCACTAAATGATGATAAACTCTGACTGTCACCTAACGGTGCCTCCTGGATTGATATCGAACAACAACAGCATTTCTCCCTCACTATGGAGTGTCACTCTCCTTGGCCAGTGATCTAAGATGGATCTGGGATCAGTAAGAAGAAGAAGAAGAAATATGAAGTTATCTGTCGTAATTTTATCGTAACTTTGATTCTTTTCTCAAAATTTGCTTTCCTTGTGTAAAAGAAAGATTTTCAGTATTCCTTCGACTGCTCAAATTTTGAATGTATTTACCTCTAATATTATTATTATTGTTGAGATATTTTATCTTCAAAGTACTAAGATATTTGATTTTTATGAAAAAAAATTCGTAAATACTAGGTAAAGTATTTCAACTATTTTAAATATGACTTAACAGGCGAAGTTCTTGATCGATAAATATTTTTTATGTTGGACTAGCTTAAAGTATCCGGCGTTGCTCGGGCAGGAAGTGATGAGGGGTTGAGGAGTCCTGATCCTCCTCTTCTGCACAAACCTATCACATCAAACCTTCCCTAATTGCTCTAATTGTTGCAGAACAATATTTGTGTAGTTCCCAATGTCGCCACCATAGGTGACACTACTTCAGAGATTTCACTACTTTTCACCCTCTTGGGGGTGGTTAAGCATGTTTCAAGCTAGCCTATATTTTCCTCCGAGAGTATCTACGCAAAATTTGGTTTCTGATACAAATAATCCTACAAATTTTAAAACTAAAATTAGATTCTATCTCTTTTATAACATTCAGATAAACATAACTGAATTCGAGGTTAATTTTTGTCAATTTTCTTCCTATTGGTTTTGCCATTACACCAACATTGGTCAACAACTGAATTCGAGGTTAATTTTTGTCAATTTTCTTCCTATTGGTTTTGCCATTACACCAACATTGGTCAACAACATACTAATATGACAGAGCGCTATCCAACAAGGCATCAGTAAAGTCAAGTAATTGTTGTTTTTTTTTTCCATGATTTATTTAGGCTCTTTCCTTATCTTGTTGTAAATAAAAAGAATAAAAAGAAATCATGAACTATATTCCATATCGGAAATTTCTTCTTCTTCTTCTTCTTCTTCTTTGAGTCATTTAACACGCGTCTGGATCCGGATTGCCACGGAGCCAGTACGCTGTTGTACGTGTTATGGCTTGTCCAACACCGTGTGTTACATTTTCCACTGTCAAATGCCAGTTCTTTTCCATCCTTCAGATCTAGTCTATGCTTAGTCAGATCCTCTGTCACATATGTGAGCCATGTTTTCTTGGGGGCAGATTTAAATCAAGTAAATCGGAAATTTAAATCAAGTAAAGTGCATTGTAGAATAGTATGCGAAAATCTATTAAAAAACAATTACTACTGTATGTCACAAAGATTGTTGGCCCAACGTTGACAAGTAGTTGACACTGTTGGGGATTGGTTGGATCGACTGTCTGTATGGAATATGAAAAAATGTTTTAAAATTCCCTTTTCGATATTCAAGTTGTATAGTGGTATGGGATTATATTCGTTGTGGATTAATTACTGAAGTTTATTTTCGTAGTTTACTGATTACTTTTGTTTTGCGAACGCCCGGGCTCTTAGTGAAACTATTGGCCTCAACAATGGGCGAGAAATTGAGTATTTAGCCGACGAATCGTTGCCCAGGGTACGCCAAAGTAGGCAGCTCATGTTATACCCGCAGAAACGGACGAAACACAGAAGGAGAAACAAACATCCATGCGGACGCCGGGATTCGAACCCAGGTTCCGACACATCGGCTTTACGGCAGACCGCAGTCTAGACCGCTCGGCCATACCGGTACGGCAGTTTACTGATTACATAAGTGAAACATGCTTTTAGAAGGTTGTTTAATATAAAACACTCCTAACATACTACTAAAGTAAAATGAATCAACAACAATAAATCCATAAAAATAAATTCTTAATAAAAAATAAATAATATTACATGAGTGAGAGTGTTAACATTTTATCAATCAGTAACCGAATTATTTCTAAAAACACTAAATTTTATTAATACATCTAACACTAGTTGTTAACCTTGACCTTAGCAGATTTGTCACATGTTACCAAAGTATCGGAAATGACGTCAACAGTTTGGCAGATCGCCAGATCGTTAAAAGTGCCAGCGAAAAAAAGAAAGAAAGAAAGACAATTTCAATTTTATTCACGTGTTTATTCGTGTATATAACTAGGAAGGAAGTATAAAGAATTATTCAGATACGAAAATAAATAAGATGAATATCAGTAAAAGTTAAATGTTAAGAAACTTATTAACAAAAGAAAGTTATTACAAAATGAATTGAAGAAACAAATTATTATTATTGTTATTAAGAAAATATTGCTAATTAATTAACATTTGTTCCTTTCTAATGTTTTACGTAAATCAGTATCGTTATAGGTTTATTGCTTTATTTAATAATTTTGTTTTGGATTATCTAATCTTACCAACTGTTAATTTATTTTTGGTATCCGTTTAGCCTCTTATAAAGCTCATTAATTAAAATATATAACAAAACAACGTTTTAGGAAAATATTAAATGAAAGCATTACAAAAATTATAAATTGCAACATTAAAAAAAATGCACTGCAACATAATAAAATAGGCAAAACTAAATTTTGATATTTTGAAAAATTCATGGAAACAGAACTTCAAACATAATACGTCAATCAAATAATAATATTGTTTGCAAGTTCTTCCATTAAAGGCGGCTTTGATCAACGCTTTGTCAAATCATTTGTCAGTTGATGAGCCGTTAATCTTAATGAGTTTTCAAATAAAAACTGTTGTGCACCAAACAGAATTTGCAAAACTTCCCTTGAAGAGTGTGTCTAAAAGTGTCTGTGATTGGTTAATGACATTCAACGTCATTTCCGGATGACTTTTCCTAGGCACAAGTTCGTTTCAAAATAGCAGCATCCATGGAAAATGTGGGCAGAATTTTTTTTCTTGAAGACAAGAATTGTCAAGGCAAGAACTTTCAAATAAAATAATCGTATTCAGCTTTATTTTCGTAACTTTTAGTAGAAAAAATGTATTTAATTCATCGTCAAAATCACAGGAGTCGGTTTCAGTCGGAACCGATGTCAGCCATCTTGACAAAGGGTAAACGGCTCGGGGAATGATGGGAAATAAAGAATGATTTGATGGATGAAAATCGGACCGCTAAAATTCAACAACTCATCAGCGATTTAACGATGTTAAACTCTTAATGAATGTTTGTGCATAGAAATGGTCAGCTGAGAGGAGATTTTAACAACCCTCAATGTTAATGAAAGCTTCACGCATACAGCCCTAAGTCATTATAAGTGAAAAATCATTCAGTTAAAGCGCTTTACAGAAAGTTTCTATTTTAAATCTGACAACTTTTCGGATTTAGCTCTTTTTATTCAACAATTTCTCATAACTAAAACAAAACACATTTCGGAAAGATGGAGCATTACAATTGAAACTAAAAGATCGTTAAAATTGTAGAAACTACACAATAAATTGTGATTCAATTTAAAATCGTTTTTCGATTACATTCGTTTAGTTACTTAATCATTACTGAATCATTTATTTACGTAATCTCTGCAACAAAAATATTGTTTGTGAATTAACAAATATCGTAGAATAATAAAGGAATTTCAATAAATTATAAAAAAAAAATGCTTTTATTATGTCGTTATTAAGCTCAAATAATTTTTTTTAATTATGATACCATTATTTTATAATACAATCACGAATTTAAAGAAATAAAAATAAAATCACTGTATTTTTTTTAAAATTTCTCTATTATCCTTTCATGATCATTACTATTTCACGGGATTTTAATGGAAAGCAAACATTTCAAGCAGCTTGGAAAAATATTTATCTTTAATTGATAATTCTCTGGAATCTAATTAAAGTGCTTTTATTTAAAACAAATCAACTCATTACGTTAGACGATTAGTATTTCTAATAACAAAGCTGGACTGACTGTCTTTTTAAGAAAGCAACTACATTCCATTTTTAAACCAGTTTTACAAACGTTTCAATTTCCATGTTTTAATATATCACAATTTAACATGATTTTTACGTTTTAAAAATATTGAGTTACTATTTTATAAAAACATGATTTTTGTATGTTACGGTCTGTAAATTAAGTGAATTTTAAAACCGTTTATAATTTTTAGTTTCTTTTTTTTCTTGTGATAACATATCATCTATCTATACAAATTAAAATTTTCAAAAAATTTGAAAATTCATTTTAAGAGTGAAGTATTACGAAATTACAGTGTTTTTTTTTTTTTTTTTTTTTTTTTGTAGTTGTAAATACTATTTACATCGTGGGCCCGGTAGCCTAGTGGCTAAGAGCGCTTGGCTGCGGGTAGGAGGTGGCGAAAATTTTTCCACGCTCCATTCTCCTCCAAACTGGTCCTAGGGCTTACCCAGCCCTCTGTAGAATGGGTAGCGGGTTTCTTTCCCCGGAGTTATTGGGAGCCGAAGAGCAGGACTACGACATCTGGTGGCGAAAAAAAAAAGCTGTTAGAGTGGATAAGAGATTCTACAGTCAATTGATTTCCTATATAGAAATCATTACATCTCGTTGTTTCTTGCGAATTTATCATTCGAATTCTTTTGTTTTTGGAATATTTTGTGAATTTGTGATTCCCAAAAAGAGTATATACCTCTAAGAAGTAATCCAGAAGCCGTTCCCTAAAGAAAATTGAAGCGAAATCGAAGGTTTATCGGCGTGTGGTTACAATGACTACAGAGAAGAAACGGATTAAATGTCTGTATTATTTTGTATAGATAAAAAAAGATAGCTTATTTCAATAGTCTATATTTAAATTTACTAAATATTGATAAAAATTCATTTTCTAGTGTGATCGAAAAAGAACTATAATAATTCGTTTGGATGCCTTCACATTCTTTTATAGTTAATACAAGCTTGTCTGAAATGTAAGCAAATGCATTTGCTTTTCTTTTTTGTTTTTTACTAATGAAATATTTTCGAAAAAAATAATATTTCAATAAAAATAAAAATAAAATTTTATTATTATTGTGACATTTTTTCCCCTCTAATGTTCCAGGGTCTCAGTGAAGTGATTTATATTATTTTGAGTACCTAAATGGATAAGAGTACTTATAATCATCAGCCTCGTGGTCTGTTTGTAAAACTACTGATTTCTTGCATGAAATAATAATGCAGCATAAATATTTTTCATTAAAAATTGTTTCTTTAAGACTTACTTTTACTATTGACATAAAATGTAAAAATAAATGTTCAACAAAATAACCGAAACAAAAAAACAAAACAAAAAAATACAGTTAATAACAGTATTGTACTTTCAAAAAACATTTTTAACTTTTAAAACATAGGACCGAAAAAATTTAAAAAAAAACAAAATTACTTTTTACAATAATAGTGAATAAATACTTTTAAAATGTTTAAAATAAATATTTAATGAACTACTCTATTCAACTTGGCTTTTCAAATATAAGACGAAAACAAGTAATCTAGGTTTCGGAATAACTTACGATGATTCATATACTATTTACTTTAAATTATTCTTAAAATCAAACTCCTGAATGAAGCGAATTATTATTATAATTTTTATAGCTTTAAGCTTCCGTATAAAGAAAATGGATAAATAGGTTTAAAATATTTTAAGCTAGATAGCTATTTTCTGAATCATGTGTTTACGATTCGAAATCGTTTGCCTTTAAGAACTAAAGAAAAAACATGAGTTGGTTATTCTGTATTTTATTAATACTAAGTTTTTCTCTGAATACAAGACCTAAGACATGGATTTAAATATACAAAAAACTGAAATAATAACAAATTTAGATTATTGTCAACTTTAGTAACAATTACGACGAAACATAACATTTGCGTGTTGAAATGAAAAAATTCAGTCCAATGCTAACGGCTTGTTTGCAATAAATAAAACTAACGTCGAAAGATTTAGGAGAACTTCCAAAACGATTTTTTTTTAAAGAACTTGCTTACCTGTTGTATCAGAAAGTCTTCCTTTCTGAAATGATTGCTGTAAATCTGAAGGCTTTTTTCCGAAGCGAATTTCACCCACAGTGCTTTTTTTAAAGCTTTGTCATTCGGAAAAGAATGAAAACTTATATTGTTATTACATCCATAAACCTTATTAAGGCATTGGGGAACACAACAATTCCTTCCACCTCACTTTTTCTTGATTTTTCCCTCGGACATATACGCACGTGGTTGCTCAGCTGGGCGACTGATCAACTACACGACGTTGACTATAGCGCCATCTACATTTCATTTCGCTTCCCAATAGGCGGGCGGATGTCGGGCTGACCTTCCGAACTGAACCTCCGTCCCGTTGGTCATGAAACGCCGGGAGCCTTACCTCCCGCCAGCCCTTGGGCCTGCATAGGCCTGTTATGGGGACCAAACTTTAACTGTTTAGATGAGCTACACACGTACATGACGATTGCAGTACCGTCGATGCATCTATAAATGACAAAAATGCAGTACTTCGTAAACCGATTTTGTACTTTTCACTTTACGACAATGGCCTGGAACCTAGCATGTCGTAATACGTGGTAAGCTTGTATAATGCTCCGAAATAGGTAAAAATGCTTTACAGTAAGGAGTGCTGATTGTTTGCAAGTCTATCCTTGTATAAAAATAAGGATCCTATCATACATTTATACAATGGAGGATGACTAAATAAAGAATCACAATAAATAGGCATAAATTACCGATAACAAAAGTAAATGTATGAAACGTAGGCTACCTAACGTATGAAACACATGCTTAACACATAATGTAAAAACACGTTAAATATAAAATATTGATCATTTTGATTTGTTGATGGTTGTATTTAATGACGAGCAAAATAAACTGAATGAATTAGATTATGAAATATTTCGGGTCTTCCAATTCGAGGAAGCAAACTCTGTTTAATAAATTGCAGTAATGCTTTGATGGAGTAAGTCCTGAAATTTCAGAAAATTCAACAGATCGCTTTATTACTTGGTTCCTATTAATGGCTAGAGGTTTTAATTAAGAAGAGAGGCTTAAAGCTGAGAGAGAATCACACAGCATTAATCCATTGGCTCTGTTAATAACTGAATGAAAGATGGGAATTAAGAAAAAGCAAGGTTTTTTTTTCAGCCTCTGGAATCACGATAAACAAATGAAAATTTCAAAACATGAATCACCGTAAAAAAATTAAAATCACAGCTGCCTGGAATCCTTAATGGAATTTTTTTTTCAATGGCTTGATTATAGTTTTTCTCGGTGCTTGTATTTTTAGTCTATTTTCCTTGGAATTGTGTAGGCGGTGTATGTCCCTCCCTCTCTAACAACTTATACAGTGGAGCCCCGCCATTCGTCCGCCTCGCTATTCGTACAACTCGTTATTCGTCCAACTTTTTCAAGTAAAATTGAACTCGCCATTCGTACGCTTGCTCGCGATTCGGACAGCGTGACGTTGTTACTGGCCGCCCCACGCGGTCGCTTCAGTTCAGTCTCGTGCTAGCTTGCGTACGCCAAGCATCATCCACGCAAGCTTCATGAAACTTTGTGATATTTTATTGTTATTTTTTGTTATTTTTATTGAAAATAGTGCAGCCATGGGTCCAAAAATGATTACTGATTCAACTAAGCCTAAAAGGAAAGCAGTGAGAACGACAATTGAATTGAAAAAAGAACTCGTTGCGAAGTTTGAAAGTGGAACTCGTGGCTCTGACCTGGCAACTCAGTATGGCATGGCGAAATCAACCATATCGTCTATACTGAAAAAGAAAGACATAATAAGAGAGGCCTAAATAGTTATTGTTTTCATAGTTTTTATGTATTTTACGCTTAAAGTATTATTACAAAGGTTTAAATAAGCAATCATCTCTGGGTTATGGAACGGATTAATTCAATTTACATTATATCTTATGTGAAAAAATGATTCGCCATTCGTACAAATCGCCATTCGAACTGCCTCCTGGAACGGATTGTGTACGAATAGCGGGGTTCCACTGTATTTGAAATCTTTACCACGTAAGTCCTTGTCCAGGTATTAGCGCGAGAAGGCACTATCCTGTTTCATTATCTTAAATTTCTATTAATACATAACTCTCTTCAACAATGAATTACTTTCAGAAAATAATACGGATTTTAATTAAAAACATTTTTTCAGAAAGTAGAGAATTTGTAATATTCTTTTTACTGTATAGATACAGTGCTTTTTTTGAGGGATTTTCCCACTCCGGGGTGAGGTTTGCTCGATATTTCGGTCCGGTACCTCGGGCCTTCTTCGGGAGATGTATATGAATTACATTAAAGTGAGCGCAAATCTAACAACTTCCGTTGTTAGTTTCTCGGATATGTTGTTTTCGTGTTGATCATTCGGAGCCATGGTGAGCAACTAACAACGGAAATTGTTAGGTTTGCGCCCGTTTTAATGTAATTCATATGCATCTCCCGAAGAAGGCCTGAGACACCGGACCGAAATATCGAGCAAACTTCACCCCGGAGTGGGAAAATCCCTCAAAAAAAGGATCTATAAAGTCTCATGTCCCACTCCTCCTTCAGAACCAAACTATATTCTTTTCAGTAGATATTTTCATTTGAAAATAAACATATACTTTTTTTTGTCATTTTCACAACTTTAAATGAAACGACTTCATAAATTTTATGAAAAGTAGGCTTTCGATTCTTTCGAACTTCTGAAATTAGAATAACTACTCCCTATTTGAAAAGAACGATTACTACAAGTATATCCCTACTTTTAAAGGTGAAATAAGGGGGGTACCGAGAGTAACTTTAAAGAATGATTTGATAAATTACTCAAAAGAAACAAATTATTCAAAATTAATATAGAAAATGGATTTTATTAGAGATTGCAACAATGAGTATTATTTCTAAAATTATTTTACAAAATGCAAGTTACCAAATTCTTCTTTCAACTTCTTCCTTTTCATCTTTGTTTATTAATCAAAAAGAAAAAGTAAAGTAATGTAAAAGCATAATTGCTATTTCATATTGTTAAAACAATTGTAAATTATTTCAACATAGTGTTCATGTTTATCACTAGTTTGCATTGTTGGTTATTCCAAAAAACTAATTTATTGTTACATTTCGCTTGAAGAAGGGATGACGTATCATAATCTCGAAAATTCCGAAAAGTTTTTAAAATAAACTACATGTTATGGAGATGTGGTGTTTTCTTTTTGATTAATAAAATGCAAGTTAGTTTAAACTTGTTTTAGGAAAGTAAGGAGATTCTTTGCACATTTCCTGTTGTCAAAACTGTTTATTCTGTTGTTTTTAACTGTGAGATCAAAATCAAAAGTCAGAATTTATCCCAGTGTTCATCTTTTATTTGACTGGGAATTCAACTGAATAACTTTTTAACAGTTTCTACTGCACCAAAACCCAACCAGAAGTCTCTAAGGTTCTTGAAAGCAGACGAGATACAATTAAGCTCTGTTAATCTACTAAGCCTCTCTTTTACGTACACATCCGTTTCTTCAGTTCTGCTGAACATGAAATGAAGTCATGACAGTGTATAGCTTCCGACAGTGTTTTGAATTATTTAATTTGTGACAACGAACGAGAACAGTTGTACAGTTCTGAAGCAAGTG
Organism: Thereuonema tuberculata; assembly: GCA_023159025.1. Taxonomy (NCBI): domain Eukaryota; kingdom Metazoa; phylum Arthropoda; class Chilopoda; order Scutigeromorpha; family Scutigeridae; genus Thereuonema; species Thereuonema tuberculata. The sequence goes on along the minus strand of JAFIDM010005346.1, from coordinate 50,110,290 downwards.
AATTCAGTAAAAATTAACTGATATAAAAATTATAGATTCTAATGCAAATAAATATTTCATGTCATTTTTGTACCAACTGGAAAAGTTTCAATTTCAATTTCTTTCTCATGCACATCATTCTAATTCGAGTATTTTGCTAGTATATGTAAAAAAACAATCTTTATTTTGCTAATTAGACAAGATAATGTAATATTTTGAATATTTTTTTACGAATAGTTTATCATACATTATATTTTATATTATATTTACAAACGCAGGGTATTATAGTTTTTGTCAAATGTTTATAACATCCCTTAAGCTGCGTTCGAAAGTAAAAAAAAATGGTTAAAACCAAATAGTTTTAAAAAGTAATTTTAAGTCGAAATATGAATGCACTCCTGTCCATTGTCGTCCTTGTTTTATATCCCAATTCAATAACTGTACACCCTAGAAGGCTGATATTCTAGAGGGAAATGTAAGTTGTTATAAGAAGAATTCCTATAAAATTTTGAACAAAAAAAAAACGGACATCTAGATAAAGAGGTATTAGCAAAAACCATCAATAAGTCAATAAGCACCATATTCTTTGTTTTTTTTTTCTTTTTGAAATTAACAATGTTTTATGCTCACTTACCATGCAAGTATTCGGAAGCTGGTCCGTCAACTGTAGTTTATAATTTACTACTTCTGTATGAAATTAAAATTTATCGTTTTCCCTTATAAATTTCAAATCTTGCTTATATTCTAGTGAAAATTTGCAAACTCTAATGAAATTCAAAATGAAATAATCCTATTGCTTTTTTTTAATCTCTTCGGAGCGTCATAAAGCAGCGGTTATCTATATTGCATTGAAAATTGCAAATAAATCATGTTATAAGCCCACACAGATAATGGACTTTAAAATGGCATTCAGCGTCTACAGAGACTGTCAGATCCTGGCGAAGGTAACAAAACAGTGGTGGTGGTTTTAGAGACAGAATTAATCTCGTTAAGCCTGCAGAAACACTTTGTCTTTAGGTTGGTCACAAGATTAGGCGTCGTGAGCTTGATCTTTCGTATCTCCTTTTCATAAGCAAAATGAGATTGCGCAGCGGGAGAACCTGCCAGTGCAATGGCCTGTGTCGCAACTCTAGGAAAGCCGGAAGCACAGAGAGAACGAATTTTACGTTGATTATAATATGAAAGGGAACTCGGTAGGAGATGGAATTCCAACCACAAAATTGGGACAGACAGGTAATGCAGTGTTCGTCTGCGAAAAATCTACTAAAACCTATTTACACAACGAAAATATCAAGTTCTTTGTAGCAATTAAATTACATCCACCCGTTTATATTTAAGCCATCTCACCAAGTACTAAAGACTCAAATAGAGTCTGCGGGGACTAATAAGCAACAGGGTGGTTACTGGAGAGTTCTCTTTACTCAACTTCTTTGGACCTATGCTAGCAATTAAGACGACACGAGAATACCTCATTCGCACATAAGGGACTCGCTTGAAATAGGTTATTAAGGCAACTCATGCTGGCAACTTGTTAATAAAGTAATAACAACTTTACAAATAAAAATTATAAACAGACAAAATGACCTGCTACTTTTGTAAATATATATCAGTTGAAATTAGAAAGAAACCAATTATTGACGAAATTACAAACCAAATCTAATTAATTCAAATATTACAGTAATTTCTTACATCTTTAGCGTTAATTATTTAATTAAGCAAGATTACATATTCAAACTTTAGATATACATCTCAATCTGCATTGTTGTTGCTTGTAAACAACTGTAATCATTTTATTTCATATTACCTTTCAATAATTATTTTACTTCACATTAATTTTTTTTGTACATAAATCTAGAAAATATCAATTGTAGATATACAGTAGAGCCCCGATTATCCGCGGAATTGAGTGCCAAGGGTACCGCAGATAGTAAAAATCGTGGATAACCCGAAAAAAGAATAAAAATGAGGTGTAAACACGAAAAAAAACATTTCAGCATAAAAACTACTTTTAATTATACAAAAGACATAATATGCAAAACTTTTAAAATATGTACAGTACAGCAGAAACCTTTCTGCCGAGCAAGAGCCTGTCACTCATCCACAAATTCCGAGAAGGCCTATAGGATTACGATGAACAATAAACCTGTCAGTAATTGTCTACCTTCGCACTGTAGGGCCTATTGTACTTTCCCTGTTGTTGGCTTGGATTAAAATTGTTTTTTTTTTTTTGAGGTTCGTAATGAAAAAATTTTTTCGCGGCACTCGCGGATAATCGGGGCTCTACTGTATAATGTACTAATTATCCAAAAATTGTTTTGACGTCATGTAGTGGCTTAATGAGTTACAAGTTCAAATGAAGAGCTACCTGCCAGAAATACGTAAGTCTATTTTAAAAAAGATTACATATTAAATTCCTAAGCATTACATTGAAGCATCAGCTATCAATATATCGTTAAACATTATTTAGGATAAAACATCACAATGAAATTTTAAAAGAAAGCGAACTTTCTTACTTAAAGGGTACTCTCTACATTTTATAAGAGGTATCTTCAATAAAATACATTTATATTTTTTCAATTGAATGGTTAGGAGAGAATCCTAATAAAAATGTAATGAGCAGAGGGAGAAGCAAGACAAGAAAGGTTGATAAATTTAACAGCTCAAAAAATTGGATGAACCAGCGAACTACCGTTAAGAAATTGAGTGTCACCTCAAAATCAGGTATGGAGACTAAATTTTCTTCAGAGATATTCTGAATTTATAATAAGACAAGCATGTAATCTGGAAATTGTATACATGTAACAACAGAAGTACAAGTAGTAATACCGTCTGAAAAGTCACCAGTGATATTTGATTATTATCTGGGTAAATACGGCATTTTTCGAAGAACTGCAGGAAATATCAGACATCTATTAATGAATGAGCAATAATAAGTTTCTGTAATTACGTAATGAAATTCAAATATATAATAATAATAAGGTTAATTCTTTTTGGATTATTTGAATGATCTTCTATTTTTTTTTTAATAGTATAATGTTGAGAAATTGGTCATGACAGCACGAGAGGTTAGATTTTGTGTACGGGTTGGAGCCAAGGTTGATCTCGTCCAGAACGGTCCTATAGTTCGCCTCAGC
>JAFIDM010005346.1:50065750-50100900 GCA_023159025.1 Thereuonema tuberculata | reverse complement strand
AAAGAATGTATGAAAGGAAAGCGAGTTTTACAGATATCTTGGTATTGGAATTGAATATTTTGAACGTTTTTGTCCTGTAGCTCCTTACTTCCTGATTTGTTGTTCATTAAAATTCACAGCAATCTTCCTAATAGAAAAATATACCTTGGATTAAAGAGCGAATAGTTTTTTGTTACTTTGATAGATAGTTATACTTATCTCGACTTTAACTTTCCTTTTAAATCTTTATTTGTTCTAAACCTTTTTCCTTCTTCGATGTAGAGATAACAGACTTGCAAACGTTACATCAAACTTGAAATATCCTGAGGTACCTTGCAGATACAAAAAATCTCTGTTCTTATCTTTGAACGGATTCCCATTTGTTAATTTAAAGAATGTATTACTAAAATCATGAAACATGAAGCATTTCTTTTTTTTCTAAAAATGTGAAAGTAGTAAGAAAAATACTTTAAACATCCAATTTCAATTGAAGGAAACTAATGTAGAAATATTGTATTTTATTTTCTTTGGTTTGTTCCGAATTGAAAATAACTTAAATTATTCAATTATTTCATGATTCCATTCAATCGAATAAATCCAAACAAATGAAAAATTTATAGAGAGAGATTTTATTACCAAAAATTGCACTAATCACAACCTATGAAATATTTTAATTTAAATATTCCACTGATATGTTTTTCTTTAAACTATTTTTAAACTTACCTTTTAATAAGATAAAAACAAAGTGGAAAGTAACTTTAGCTTACAGGTGGTAGCACAAAAGTATGTTTTTCAAAAGACTGCAACAGAGGATTGTTATTGACATAGGTTTCTTTATATGCTGATCTTTGTAGCTACATCATCTCTCTTCACAGAATAGATAAGTGTACCTCTGAACTGGCAAGTCAGTGGAAATTACAACATATGGAGAATCAAACTGAAAAGAATTGAAAAAGATTCTGTTGTACATTGGAAAATTTAACCAAAAGACGTATTTTCACTATCAGGAAAACAGAAACTCCAAGGACAAAGCGCAGTTCATAAATTCGCTTTCCCAAGAAACTTTCACTGTTTTAAAAATAATAAATATCATTCAATATGAATATCTTTTGATTTTTGAATATGTTTTCTACTCGCTATATTTTAGCACGAGGGTTCTTCTATATATAGCGTGTTCATTTTATCTGAAGACATTGAAATATCCCGAAAACTACAAATCAGATAATTAAAATTTGTTCATCTCGGAGGGGGAAATCATTTTACTGTAATTATCATTAGCAATTTACTGACATTAAATTCAGCATTTCTGTCTAGTTTCATAATGCTTTTTATGTTCTACATTAGCTTAAGTCGGACTTTATTAATAAAAGGTGATCTTTAAAAGTAAGAAAAAAATTTTGTCTTTAGAATGAAAGTGAAATTCCTGCTATTTACGTTGTTGAACTTTCTTAAAATATACAGGGTGTTCTTTTTATCTGAAGACATTGAAATATCCCGAAAACTACAAATCGGATCAAAAAACTTTATAATTAAAATTTGTTCGTCTCGGAGGGGAACATCCAATGATACCAAACTCGACCCTCCATCCCTTATGAGGTGAGGGGTTGGGAAAAAAAATGTATATAGGAACCCCCATTTGTTATTGCAAATTCGGATTCTCCAGAAAATTTCACATTGATTTGATATACTGTACGTCGGGGTTCCTCGCAGATGGCACTGTAATCGACAAAAATCAAAATGGATAAAACATCATTGAAAATTGGGGATATCTCAAGAAATAAAAAATCAAACGAAATCAGAGAAATAAAAATGTAGACATATTTGATATTTATCAAAATGCAATGCAATGGCACGTGAATTAACCCCCCACCCCCACGCTGCGAGAGTGGGAGAGGCAATTATTTCATAACTTTCCCATTCTCAACGTTGTATTCCTCCGACAAAACGAAAAGGGGACTGCTCTATCATAAAAGGCAGTGCAGTGCGATCAGAGCTGACTTATCTTTCAGAATTAGAACTGAAAGCATTTCTAAAACTTTCATTGTATGTGAGTAGGTTTTATTGCCTGCACATCTACCGTTTATTTCTACAATAGAACAGAATTGCAAGTGGACAATGAATCGTGCAACCGTAGAAGAAAAAATTGAAATGATTCTGATTTATGATGAATGTAGGAGAAATGTTGAGGATGTTGTTGGCTTGTATGCTGAGCGTTTTCCAGATAATGTTCGCTCTCGTTCTTTTTTTTTCAAAATTGTGAATGCCTTTATCTCTGATGGCAGCGTACAAACCAAGAAAAGTTTGAATGCTTTTTTTAAAAAAACAATATAATAAAAAAAACTTTTACAGGAGAAGCTAATGAAACAGCTGTACTAGCAGATGTTCACTAAAACCCACAGATAAGCACTCGGCAATTACAACGCTATTCCCGAATGTCCCTAGATAGTATTGACAACGTATTGCATCGTTATAGGATCATCAATATCACATTTCACTGCATCAAGAACTTCATGGCGAAGATTTTCATAATCGAGTAGTATTTTGTGAATGGGCTCTTCAGCAACTGCAAAGTAATCCCAATTTCTTTGCTAATGTACTATTTTCAGATGAGGCTACATTCACAAACCATGGTAGCATTAATCGGCATAACATGCATTACTGGAGTGTAGAAAATCACCACTGGTTACGACAAGTTGAACATCAACGTCCTTGGTCAGTTAACGTTTGGTATGGAATCATAGGGAACAGACTCATTGGTTCTTATTTTATTCAAGATACTTTGAATGGAATCAGAGATCGAAATTTTTTGGAACAGGAACTACCAATACTACTTGAGGATGTTGCCTTGGACGTTCGACAAAGTATGTGGTATCAGCATGACGGTTGCCCAGCGCATTACTCATGTCATGCACGGAAAGTATTAGACCGTGATTACAATGGTCGGTGGATTGGCAGAGGTGCCCCTATTAATTGGCCTGCTAGATCGCCGGATTTCTTTCTGTGGGGTTACCTAATAGATGAGGTTTATCAACAAGTGCCAACAGACCGTGAAAACATGGTAGAACGCATAAGAAACGCCTGTGCTGAAATTCCCGCAGATATGCTTCTGTCCTGTGTACAGTCATTTGAAGACAGGATCAATAAGTGTATTGAAGTTGAAGATCGTATTTTTGAACACTTACTGTAATTGGACAAAACACTCCCATATTTGACACAATAAAAAGAAGAGACACAACGGAATACATTACAAGTTATGAAATAATTGCCTCTCCCACTCTCGCAGCGTGGGGAGGGGGTTAATTAACGTCTAATTGGATAGCATTTTGATGAATATCACATACGTCTACATTTTTATTTCTCTGATTTCATATGATTTTTTATTTCTTGAGATATCCCCAATTTTCAATGATGTTTTACCCATTTTTATTTTTGTCGATTACAGCGCCATCTGCGAGCAAGCCCGACGTACAGTACATCAAATCAATGTGAAATTTTCTGGAGAATCCGAATTTGTAATAAAAAATGGGGGTTCCTATTTACGTTTTTCTTCGCAACCCCTCACCTCATAGGGGGTGGGGGGTCGAGTTTGGTATCATTGGATGTCCCCCTCCGAGACGAACAAATTTTAATTATAAAGTTTTTTGATCCGATTTGTAGTTTTCGGGATATTTCAATGTCTTCAGATAAAATGAACACCCTGTATATTTTAAGAAAGTTCAACAAAGTAAATAGCAGGAATTTCACTTTCATTCTAAAGACAAAATTTTTTTCTTACTTTTAAAGATCACCTTTTATTAATAATGTCCGACTTAAGCTAATATAGAACATAAAAAGCATTACGAAACTAGACAGAAATGCTGAATTTAATGTCAGCAAATTGCTAATGATAATTACAGTAAAATGCAGATGAGCTATATCCATTTTCCGGCGAAATTGTCTGTAGCCTAACGACATCTGGTGGTACTTACTTGAAGCTCGGACATTTCGCCCTCTAACTGCGGCGGCGAGAACCCATGTCGATGATTTTCTACTGTAGCTTTCTCCGGTGCCAGTGACCGAATGAAGTTGCTGAGATCTGTTTTACCATTTACTCCTTTAGTTAGACTGGTCAAGGTATCGTAACGGCCGTGCTGTTCTTGAGCCTGAAATCAAAGAAAACAAAAAAAAAAAACAAAATTAGAGTTTATATTAAAAAATCAAATAAAAAAATAGATTTTACAACTTTTGTAAAAAAAGTATCAAGAACATAACATTACTGTATGCGAGTCAATCTGCCAAAATAAAATAACATTCTTGTTGATTTTAGACAAGTAAATTAAAAGGAGATATTTTACGAATTCAGAAATTCTTTCTGATCTGTTATTCACTAAATTTAATATTGTAATAAGGCATCATAAGTACATTACTATTCACCTAGGACATAAATTCATTTTCAATGTTGTTCCCTATATAAATATTAATTATTTTATATTAATTTTTATAAGGTGAAGCAGTTCTGCTAAATGGAGCATATAGAATGTAATTTTGACTTAGTACATAATCAGTAATTTTGTAATATACAGAAAAATAAAAATAAAAATGTACTAGCTGGGACGGGGAGTTACTACGGTAATGAAGATTTATATATCTTTATAGGTGTTTTGTTATTTAGGAATTTTGATTTTTGGGATATAAATATTTTTTACCTATAAATAAATTGGAAAGCTTTTACGTAATTACCCTTACTGATTTATATGAGTCAATATTTGATATGTTCAGCTGTTAGGACTTAAAATGTTTTAAAAACCGATCTCTCCTCATTTTTAAAAACAATTTTAACAATAAAAAATTTCCAACTGATAACAGACAGTTTTTTGAAAGTTGAAAAATGAATAACATTTTGCTACCGATGCTCTATTTTAATATAAAGTTCATTATATATTATTTTATCTATATTATTAAGTTCCATTAAAATCGACAGAGCAGAAAATTAATTACATCACCATAATAGTTTCGATTTGACCTAGTGATCCTTTGAAAGTATTACTTGAATAGTTTATACTAAAAGGAATTACTATTAAGACGGCGATTAAAATTATTTTTTATTTATGAGAAAACTTATCAAGTGTTAACTATTCAATTAGAATAATTGATTAGTATTAAAACACTTTGTGTGTGTGTGTGTGTGTGTGTGTGCTAAACCGATTGTACTTCACTATGAAATCTAAAGAAATTAAGTTTTTCCTTAATTTCCAAATAAAGATTCAGTTAAAAAAAAAGCACTTTCATTATAATAATTAATTATATATAATTAATAATCTCTTCATTTTAAATGAATTAAAATCAAGAAAAGTATGTAATTTTTTTACAAGCGGATAAATTGTAACCTGTTAACATAAATGCACAGTGCAATGAAAATACCTAGAAAATAACTTAAAAACTTGTGGAAGGTTCCAGGAAACTGATGGCTATTAAATTAAGAGTTGAGCTCCAGTAAAGCTCTTTTTGTGGATGCAAGATCGTAAATCCGATAATTGTTCTAGTAATTTCCAAATAGATTCCTTTTATGAATAATAGACGTAACTTTTTAAACAAAACAACAATTCTCAGATTATATGGTTTAATCGACTTTGTCCTCAATTGAAAATCCTAAAGCAATTGAGAAATATACCAAAACTGAATGAAGAAAACAAATCATCAATTTATTCTTAAAAAACACTTTCAAGTAGAATATTTTTAAGTGCAAGATCAACCAAAAGATGGCTAAAGAACAAAAGAAAAATATAAATTCAATGATTTATAAATGGCAAAAAAGATTTTAAAATAAATAGCTACGGATCACTTAACATTTACATGGATACCATCAGAGAAAGTCTACCCAAGATAATTCAAGCATCTGCTCCTTTTTCCAAATATCTTTCTCTTTCTATTTTATGTTCTTCATTTTCACATAATTATCTCCAATTTATTCAAAAATCAAACATTCTTCTCTTTTTCTTCTGATTTTTCTCTTTTCCACATGACACCATCTCCCTCTCATTACGTAACCAATCCAGTACTTTGTCGTTTCTTTCTTTCTTTTATCAGTATTTCTTTTTCTATTCATCATTCTTCTCCAGTTTCCTCCATACCCCCTTAACTTTATTCACTTTTTCCTAAATCTATAAATACAAACGTCGTTACAGCATAGCTAAGTGGTCTAGGCGAAGGCCTCCCACTAGACAGATGTGTCGGGACCTGGATTCGAATCCCTGTACCGGCATGGATGTTTCAATTTCCTTTCCTATGTTTGTAAGCCTCCTCTTATCTTTCTCTTCAGGTCAGAAACCATTCCATAATGGCTTCCTGAAGAAAGCAATGGAAAACCATCTCAGTATCTTTCCCATTGAAAATTCTGTGGGTTTACCCATAAAATTCTCAGAGAGTTGGATATACAAATAAATACAAAAGCCACATAACCAAAACACCGCTTTTCTCTTTGTGGACATTGAAAAGAAAGTTAAAGGCTGTCCATATAGTACGTCACGCTAATTTTTATTATTTTCGACCCCTCCCTTCCCCCCTCTCTTTTGTTACACTTTGTCACAATATTGTGAACCACTCTCGCTAATATTACGTCACAATATTACGCACACTTCCCCCAATTTACATTAAGAACTAAAGTATTTTTAACTGTTAGTATTTATAAGATTCAGTTCAAAACACCTTCTAAGCAGTTCTACGACTAAGTCGTCTAATCAGTCATAAAATTAATAAGAGAACCTTATCCTTTAACTTTGCATTTTGATGCATAGTCCTCCTATTCAAGCATATTTTCGTTTGAACTTTAAAGTTTAGATAATTGCGATTGTTTTAATGGATTTCTTAGTAGATATTTTTGACTTACAAAAATGCTTTTAAGTGAAATGTAATGTGACGTCACATATTGTCTGACCCCATTCTCCTCCGTCGTATTGTCACGCTAAGCACAACCACTCAGACATGTGGACGTAGTTTATGGACAGCTCCTAATACATTACGAGTGACATATTGGAATAAAACATTTGTACTTAAAATATTTAGAATATTTCGTTGGGACACAGCAGAATGGACTGAACGTAGGTTTGGATCTGGGTGTTATCTAATGCTCTTATCTTTGCCAGTCTTGTTCGCAATTTGACAGCTTCTTACCTCTTCAGCACAGACTCTGTTGATGTTACAGAACGTACACTGAAATATCAGTTTATATGCGACAAAAAAAAATGTATTCATCACAAATTATTATTATTACTGAATAACAATTTATTTCTATGAATTAAGCTTTCAGATATTTGAGAAAGGAAGAAGAAAATCATCCAAAAATATAAAATGGGAGAAAAATAAATGCACTGCGGGGGAAAAGGTGTTATTTAAAAAAAAATCGAAACGAATTTTCGTTTAGCTCATTTCATGCGCTCGAACATTAATATGCTACGCCAATATACAATATATATATTTCATTTTTTTCTTTTCAAAACTTAGAAGTTAAATTTCAAAATAACCAAAATAATGAATTAAGCAATTTATTGTAAGTAATCATAATAAGGTTTATGATCACCCCAAGATATATGATTATGGAAAGATAGACTCAGACAATTACCAAATTACGCTCGTATGTGTCCATTCCACCTAACCCTTTTGAACCACTGTATGAATCTTCACGAAATCCAGTAGATTTTTTAAAATCAATAAACTTTTAATTTATTCATTAATATTTAAAATAAAAAAGAATCTTCCTAGAAGTTAATACACCTTTAAAAAATAATTTCAAATTTACGAAACTTCCAATAGGATTTTGAACGAATTAAAATTGTATTTATCTTAAATAAAAGGATTTCAGAGTGCAAACCACGGCAAGCTCTGGTTCAATAAGTGGTAAAGTCATCTATAGAATCATCACCAAGATTTTAAGAAAGAAATTTAGTTTTGGCTTATTTTTCTTAAACATTAAAGATTTGAAGACAATGGTGAAAGTAGCAAAAGTACCATTTTGAACATTTCAACACTGAGAACAGCATATTTCAAATTATTTCAGGAACTTCTTCAATTTTATAATTCATTAATTTCTGAACCTTTAGATATCTTCCACGTCCAGAATATATGAAGATCAGATGACATCTTCTTTTAAGGAGAGTGCACTAAGGTTTCCTACACAATTTCTTCTATGTAGTAACTGAAAGGATTGCACAGAGGATTGTTTAGGGATTAGATTTCAGAGATTTAAAAGGTTAGTTCTGTAGATAATCCTACTAAAATTCAATGGCTTCAAATGTTGACTGTTCACATCCTCTAAGTGGTGACTTTTCATTGTGCAAACGAAGCTAATAAGATTAATTACTACTCTGCAATTTAACTTATAAACTTTATCTTTAGACGTGAATTCCAACCTCTTCATCTAATCTTAGGATATAATCTTATGATTATTCTTAGATGTACTTCTTATGATAGAAACTCTACACCTAAACTGTAACGACATCAAGGAAACGTTTGATCTTTTTATACAGAACCAGTTTTCCATCTTTGGTCACAGTATAATTCAGAAATAGCTAATGAGTTCGTTTGGAAAATAGAGAGACACTTATGTATATGATTTCGTTGAAAGTATTCCAAGAGGAGACTTTGTTTTGAAAATATTTTATGAGTTTGCACAATTATGTGTGATATTGGGAATCCACGATGACTTAACTCGTTCTTTTTATATCGAAGAGAATTTATGGAAGATTCAACAAAAAAGATTCAACACTCTAAAAAGTAAACATCCCATCTTCCTCGCCCCTATTTGGAAGAAATCGCAGGAGACCTGACACATGCGCAAAAGCGCTGAAGGCTCTCATAAGGTTGAAGGCTCTCATAAGGACTGTATAGGGGTGTATATTTTCATAATACATATTGTAAACACTAAATTATTATTTAATTAGACTTAAAAATTTTAAATTTAATAAATTTATTTATTTAGGATAGCTGCTTACACGGCAATATATGATAGATCACAACGCAGTCTACGAATAGCACTGTGAACTGTACAAACATTAATTTTGACATAGACTTATATTTATAATATTAATTAATAATCAAAAGCGTCCATTCCTTTACTCATTTAATTAAATTTCCCTACTGCAAGCTTAGTGACGGTTGTCATTACAATATGATTAAAATTTGTTTTCAATAGGTTTCATAGGAATCATATTTTAATGTAAGATTTCAAATGTTACGTATTCTCTTAAGTCATTTAATAGATTAATTGATTCGTAATTTTTTTTTCCAAAGCAATTTAACTGTCATTAGTTCAGTCCTATATATAAATATATAAATATATGAAATTAATTGAACCTAAATTCAGAAAAAAATAATATTTAAAATTAAAATACACTGTCCAAACTATTGTGGTGATTTATTCGTTGCCCTGGTTCGTGGAAATAAAATGAACAAGACTGATGATAGATCTGAACAGGTTCTCTTTATTTACAAGTGTGCAAGGGTTTATATAAGTTTATTTACATGAGTGTTGATTGGCTGGTGGGCTTTAAAATGATTGGTGCTTTTAAATCATAAGAGAAATTAACGGAAAGATTTAAATTTAAGGTGCATGATGGGAGCCCCTCCAACCGTTGGGATTTAAAAGTAAACAAAACAGGAATAACCGTTAACGGTTGGGATTTGAAATAATACAAATGATTATGAATAAGTAAAAGATAAAATACATAGGATAAATAGAAATAAATATATAAATACAAATATAAAACTCATCACAATAATTCCCCCCTCAAGTGTTTTCGTCCCGAAAACAAGAATGAAATGCTAGAGGGGATAAAATAGCGCATGGACTAAAAAAAAATGTATATATATGGCCATAATAAAGAAAAAAAAATAATAAAAAAAAGATAATACTGAGCTCAGAGAGAAAAAAAACATACATGAAACTATGAACAAATATTTACAATGAAAAAGGTGTGTACAAACAATGAAAAAAAAATCGTTATAACGAGGTATCCCTGCTAGCACTGAAGAGAGAGAGAGAGGAAAAAAATTCTTACATTTTTCATCTAAGTGTCTGTAATTGTTCTTACTTGTTTAAACTAATATCCAGTTATACACAAGAAAATGTTCACTGTAAGTTCAAAGTCACTGTAATAATCGTCTGGGTAATCCTCAGCACTGTTATAATCCACAATAACACTAATGAGCACTGGTTTGTAATATCAGTAATGGGCACTGTTTTGTCACGGTAGGGTTCTGCCAGAACGCAAGGTCATTCCGTCGACAGGCACTGAATCACTTCTGATGTCACATTTGCGTCAGTGGTTGGTTCGGATGATGGCTCCGCTTCATCGGTAGGGTAGAATGGTTTCAACCGGGCTATATGAATCACCACCGGGTGGGGATGATTGATGTTGCATCCGGGAGCTGCTGTTACCTCGTACGTCACAGGCGAAGTTTGGCGGATTACTTGAAAAGGACCAAACCAAGAGTGAAGAAGTTTCTCGGCCAGGCCAACCCTACGTATTGGAATGTGGACCCATATGAGGTCGGCCGGACGAAAAACTAGTGGACGGTGACCTGCGTCGTGCTGTTTCTTGTTCGTCTGTTGAGCCTCTCGGATGTTAATGCGGGCCAATTGGTGGGCTTCGTCGAGCGACGCCTTCAGGAGTGTGGGGTATTCCTGCTGTGGTTCCATTTGTGTCGGCAGCAAGGTGTCAATCATAGTACGAGGGTTCCGTCCGTGGAGTAGGTAGAACGGTGTATACCCTGTACTTTGTTGCACTGCGGTGTTATAGGCGGACGTCACAAATGGCAATATGGCGTCCCAATTGGAAAGTTCGATATAAACGTACATTGATATCATGTCTGCTAATGTCCGGTTGAGCTTTTCACACAGCCCGTTCGTCTGCGGATGGTAGCTGGATGTCTTGTTGTGGATTGTGTGGCATAGTTGTAATGTTTCTGCTAGCGTTGACGACATAAACTGGGACCCTCGATCAGACAAGAGGATCTGCGGTGCTCCGTGTTTTAACATGACGTCTTCCACGAAGAACTTGGCCAATTCAGCTGCAGTTGCATTGGGTAAGGCTCGGGTGACCGCGTACTTCGTGAAATAGTCAATCGCAACGACTATCCATTTGTTGCCGGCGGTGGAACTCGGGAAACGGCCCAACAAATCGATTCCTACCCTGTGGAAAGGTGACTCCGTTACAGGTAGGGGCTGGAGATTCCCAGGTGTGAGTTGAGATGGGCTCTTCCGCGACTGGCAGGTGATGCATCATGTTACGAAGCGGCGCACAGCCTTGCTCTGGCCCGGCCAAAGTATTTTTGGCGGACCCTACCTATCGTCTTCGCAGTGCCAAGATGTGCAGCAGTCGGCTCGGAGTGGCAGGCTTCAATCACTAGTCGTCTCAGGTGGATTGGAATGACCAGTAATAATGTGTTGGACGTAGGCTCATAGCTCCTTTTGTATAAGATATTGTCTTTGAGTTCGTAGCCCTGCTTATCAGGTTGTTGTGTCGTCTGCAGGGTTTCGATGCGTCGAAGTAGGGAAAGGTCTTTGCGCTGCTCGGATGAAATATCGACTGCTTCCTCCAGGCACTGGATTGCGTTGACGGAGTTGGCTTGATTGCGTCTTCTGTGTTGACGGGGTATCTTGATAGGCAGTCGGCGTCTAAGTGTTTCAATCCGGATTTGTAAACAATATTCATGTTATATTCTTGTAGTCGGAGCGACCATCTTGCCAATCTTCCTGTGGGATCTCAACTAAATCAAAATTATTGATGGTGATCCGTCACAACGGTGAATGCATTCCCATAGAGGTAAGGACGAAATTTAGCTACGGCCCACACGACTGCTAAACACTCTTTGTGCGTGGTTGTGTAATTTTCTTCCGGTTTACTCAAAGTCCTGCTGGCGTATGCTACAGCGTGTTGCTTATCATCAATAATTTGCACCAGGACAGCGCCAATGCCATAATTCGAAGCATCTGTGTGGAGTTGTATCGGAGCAGCTTCATCGAAGTGAGTCAGGACTGGTTTGGTGATGATTGCTTGCTTTAGTTTGTCGAATGCTCTCAGTTGTACTTCGGTCCAGGTAAACGGGTGAGTTTTCTTCATGAGGATGGAGAATGGCCGTGCAATCATAGCGAAGTTAGGAATAAATCGCCTGTAGTACGAACACAGTCCATAGAAGCTTCGAACTTGCTTTTGATTGACAGGTGGAGGAAAGTTTTTAACTGTTGCCACTGTGTCTGGATTCGGGCGAATCCCATCAGAACTAATGATGTGTCCCAGTACTGTCACTTCACGAGATGCGAAGACGCATTTCTTCGGATTTAGTTTCAAATTGGCGACGTTAAGGCATCCGAGGACGGTGTCGAGTCGTTGGAGCTGCTCCTTGAAGTCTCGTGAGTAAATTATGATGTCATCCAAATAGCAGAGACAGATCGACCACTTTAATCCACATAAGGTATTGTCGACCAGTCTCTCGAATGTTGCGGGCGCATTACATAATCCAAATGGCATGACGTCAAACTCGTACAGCCCATCGGGTGTTACGAATGCTGTCTTTTCACGATCCTTCTCGACTACCTTAATTTGCCAATAGCGAGTGCGGAGATCGATGGTGGAGAAATAGCTGGAATGGGCGCAGGAATCTAGAAGTGAGTCAATCTTAGGCAGGGGGTACACATCCTTTTTCGTGATAGCATTCAACTTTCTGTAGTCAACACAGAATCTCCAGGTGCCGTCTTTCTTCTTAACTAAGACAACAGGTGAGCTCCAGGGGCTGTGTGAGTGTCGGATTACACCTTTGTCAAGCATTTGTGTGACCTCATCTTGAATTAACTTCCTCTCCTTGAGTGAAACTCTGTATGCTTTTTGCTTTATGGGGCGGCTTTCTCCTGTATCAATGGTGTGTTTCGGTGCTTTTTCAGGTATTATGGCGGGATTTGGCAGCTCAAATATAGTCTGGTGTTGTTTCAATAGTTGCAAGATCTCTTTTGCTTGTGATGGGAGGAGATTCGTATCCAACATCGTTTCCAAATGACCTTCAGAGATGAGGGGTCTCTGTAAGTGACCTCGTTGTTTTTGTGTGGGGGCTGCTTGCGAGGCTACAACTGACGTCACGAAATCGGGGTGTATCGTCTGAAACGTGGCTACGCGGGAATTGGCGGTAATCGACACTTTTGATTTGGTGAAGTTCGTTATCCAAACGTTTGCTGTGTTGTGACTGATATCACACACTGTTGCTGGCACACGTAGTTCACTGGATAATTGATGTTTCCGTAGAGGCTCCACTAGGATAAGTCCATCAGTTATCGTGTCAGATGTTGCTGACAATGGCGGAATCACTGTTGTTTTTGCGGCGGCAAGGTAATGAGGAGCCATTGTTGTTTTGTCCGTTGGCTGTTGCAACTGAAGCACATTTTTCTCACAGTCAAGGATTGCTCTGGTGGCTTGTAAGAAATCCCATCCCAGGATCACATCGAAACTGCAATTTTCTACGACTAGAAATTCGAATGCTATGATGGTGGCACCGAATTCTAGCCTGGCCGTTGTTTTTCCTAAGACTGATAGACGCTCTCCTGAGACGGCTCGAAGCACAGGTAAGTTGGAGGTTATTATCACTTTTGCTCTTTTCTTGCGAAATGTTTCGGAAATAAGACTAACGGCCGCACCTGAGTCCACTAAAACCTGGATAGGTTTATCGTCAAAGCATACTGTGATAATATTGCTTTTCAGTTCAGTTCTAGCGTTTGCGACAAATCTGCCATCATAATCAGCTGGTGCTGCACTTAGTTTTCCGATGGTACAGGTGAGTGACTTCGGTTGTTACGGGCTGTCTGCGGTTTGTAGGTCGTCGTGGTCTGTCTGTACGGTGTGGGATGGCGCCTACCGTGAGCTGGAGATGTTGATCTGCTCCGTCGGATCTGGGAGTAGGTGGGTCGGACATTTTGTTGGTGGTCAGCTGCCTGATGGATATTTTGCTGATATGCAGGTGCCTGATAAATAGGTGTATAGTGTGTTCTCTGGCGGGGTTGGTACTCGTAGCTTTGAGCTGATCTGTTTGCGTATTGGCGGGTGCGGCAATGTTTGATTACGTGCCCTACTCGATGGCAATAGAAACAAATCGGCTTGTCCTGGGCCGTTCGCCATTCTTCCGGCCGTCTACGGGTGTAGTCTTGAGTTACGGCGCTGTGGGTTGCTTCTTGCGGGCATCTACTGCATCATGGTGGCGGGGTGAGAAGCTGTCGTCCGCGGCGATGGATTGGTGGTGACTGCGTTAACCACGAGCTGCTGGATTTGAGCTTGGATGGCTGCAATCTGTTGTTGTAGGTTTTGGATGGCGTCGTTTTGTGATGTCGCCTGGGGATAGGTTGATGGCTGTAGCGCGATGGAGACGACGTTTGGTAGTCGTTTGAACGTTCTGGCGTCGTTCAGTCTGCCCTGTCGCATTCGTTCAATTCGCCGGCATTCCTCCAGGAATGTGGCCGTGTCCGCTACTCTAGTTGCCAAAACTAGAGTGTAGACTTCTTCAGCAACTCCCTTCATCAAATGCTGAAGTTTTTCCTCGTCTGTCATTTGCGGATTAGCGGCTCTGCACAAATCGAGGACGTCTTGTGCGTACTGTTCGCATGATTCGTTGGCTGTTTGTGCCCGATGATCCAGTTCATTTTTCGCTTGTTTAGAACGGTCGTATGGGGTGATGAAAGTTGCCGTAAATTGCTCCTCGAACTCCGGCCATGTGGTCATCGTCGTCTCACCGTTCTCGAACCATTTCTTGGCGGTGTCTGCGAGTGAGAAATATACGTTAGTTAGACGTGAAGGTTCGTCCCATCCGTTGAATCTGGCGATCCGACCGTAGTTTTTGAGCCATTTGGCCGCATCTTCATCCGATCGAGCGTAGAAGGTTGTCGGCTCTCGGAATCGGTGTGGAGACACCGGCGTAGCTGCGATGCTGGCGTAAGTAGCCGTCTGTGCATCCGGCATGATTGCGTTGGATGAGGGTAGACCACGAAGTCTCCGGCTCTGGCGGGTTGGAATGGCTTCTTGTCGGCTTGCAATGATTGTAAGCTGTGTTGGAGCTTGGAGTCGGGTTTCGGCACCAAAATATGTGGTGATTTATTCGTTGCCCTAGTTCGTGGAAATAAGATGAACAAGACTGATGATAGATCTGAACAGGTTCTCTTCATTTACAAGTGTGCAAGGGTTTATATAAGTTTATTTACATGAGTGTTGATTGGCTGGTGGGCTTTAAAATGATTGGTGCTTTTAAATGATAAGAGAAATTAACGGAAAGATTTAAATTTAAGGTGCATGATGGGAGCCCCTCCAACCGTTGGGATTTAAAAGTAAACAAAACAGGAATAACCGTTAACGGTTGGGATTTGAAATAATACAAGTGATTACGAATAAGTAAAAGATGAAATACATACGATAAATAGAAATAAATATATAAATACAAATATAAAACTCATCACACTATTAAGACCATTCCAGTCATTTTACGGTCAACTATTCTATCTGGAAGTAATATCATGGTGAAATTCAGTCAATGATCAAATAAACGAATAGTTTATGATCTGATAGGCTTCGGAAAAGCATCATTGTACAGCATTGATTGAAGTACAGTAATGTCAGTGTTGTGCCGCGTAGTTGCCGTATCGCTAAGACATCGAACTTTCACGTCTTCAGTACCGGGGTTCGGTTCTCAAATGGGTATCGAGGAGAACGATCCGTGCTGGGTCGTCACCACCAAGATAGAAGGCCTCGGCACCGATTTGTGACGTCATTGCTAGTAGGGAATGGTACACAAAAGTGATGTTTTTTCAATTGAAAATCCGGTGTAGGTATTACTTTACTTTAGCGGTTATTGCAAGAAAATATTAAAAAATAAATAAATAAATAAATAAATTGAATTTTTTTAAAAAAAAAGATTTTTTTTTTCAAGTTACATTTTAATATTTTATTCTAAACCATATTTTGGATTTAAAAGTTGAAAATCGACGTTTTTCTGAATCACTTTAACTAAATACATTTCTAATGAAATAATTAATGTTTCACAGATTCGACATGACAAACATATTTAAGTAAAGTATTAATGAAAAATCCAAAATGAAAACTTTTCATCTAAAAATAAATATTTATTTCTAAAAAATAAAAAATATAATTCCATTCATAAAATATATATTGAATTTATATTATATAAAAAGAATAATATATTGAAAATATACAAGAAATAAAAATAAATATAATTTTCATTTCCATTTTATATCGTTATTATTTTCTTTTCACCCTTTTTAACAATTACATTCTTTTTTATGAAATCTTTTAATTTTAACATATTACAACCGTAGTTTGCAATAAATATTGATGATGAATAGTTCTAAACAAAATGTTTTTGAATTCAATTAAAAAGTATGTCATTTGGTAAACAGAAATAAATTATAATAACATGATTCATAAATACAAATAGTAAAACATATGGCACTTACATCTCGTTAATATATTAGGCAATATTTCGATTTGTAATGGGCTCAAATCTTTATCAAGCCCTTTAAAATATGAATCGAAAATATCACAGGAATATATATAACAATAAGAGAAAAATCATTACCTTGATATTCATCTTATTGCTATATACATTCCTGTGGTATTCGATTCATTTTGGAGGGCTTGATAAAGATATGAACCCATTACAAATCGAAATATTGCTTAACATAATAAATGGGTTTAAAGATATGTGTCATCTGTTTTAAGAAATAAAAACATTTTGAGGTAATTCTATAAATGCCAAAATATTTAATAGGATTCTTCATTATTTTCCTAATAAAGTTTCAAGTTTTCTCTTTTTTCTCCCCGAATCTTTTAGATCATTTTTGATAGAACAAAAAAGAAAATATGAACAACTTCCTTCATTAATTCTCAGACATGATGTGTGTAAATATATTAAAGAAGGACCAAACACAAATAAACAAAATTAAATACTTCATTATATAAACTTCATAAAATGTTTCAAGGATCGGAGTCCTCGTCTTCAGATGAAAATATATTAAAAAGAAAAAACCCCATGGCTTCAAACATAATAACGAAGCCGGAGAAGAATTTCAACAAACAAGTATAAAGCAATAATACAATAGTGTACAGTTATTGTTTCCAATTAAACAAAGATACTACGCAACATTATTGTATGAACAATCAAAACAAATAGTAAATGTTTACATTAAGTTGTATTGTAGGGCATTAGTATTTTCTAAAGTATTAAAAAAAATTTTAAAATCAATTATATTATTAAAATTAAATTGAGGAAATTTAGAATATGCTTTAGTATGTTGTAAATTTAAATTACCTTTTTTGATATTAAACCAATTGTATATGCAAATATTGTCAATATTGTTCATAACATTGATTTGAAAATAATTTTCGTTTAGGCCATATGGATAAATAGTATGATATTTTAGCATATAATGAACTTCCTTAATTAATCTTATATTATCATCTTCGATAATGTCTAAAATTTGAATAATCACAGAGTCTTGAAAATTGTGTTTTTGGAAATGTTTGATTTCAATAGAGCTATTATAATTATTTTTTACGAATGATCTGTGATTATTTATACGAATATGTAATGCAGTTTTTGTTTGTCCAATATACTTCATATTTCAAACTTATATATAAGTTTGAATATATATACTTATATATATATAATACAAATTAAAATATATATAACAAAGGATAATTTACATAATGGAATGTTAGATTCGAAATCTTCACTTAAGGGACAGGTCTTGCATCTTTTATTATTACATTTCATGGAATTAGTTTAGTTTTTTGTTTTTAAAAAATAAAATAAAAAGAGCAATCTTTTAAATAATGAGTTTAAGTATATAAATTAAAATAAATAAATAAATATAAATACCTTGTAATACGAAGTAATCGGTTATATAAACTTCACAATTAGGCTTATATAAATTCAATGTCCAAACTTGAAGCGACACCTTCAGTTTCCTTCATTGATGACAAAAAACTTTGTATCATAAAAACATATGCAGTGTTTGCAGCGTTTTCAGAGTTATATGCCATACCAATAATTGAGCCATCTTTGAAGTCTATATAAGGCTTTAAATGTATCTCATCTATCATTAGATTTACAATAAAATCATTTGGATTTAGACTGTTTAGTTTTTTCATTAATGTATAATAAGAAATTTTCTTTGGATTGTTCATTTAATGGATTCATTTTAAATGAAGAGAGATTTTTTGAATTGTTCTAGGATGAGGCATAATAATATTGCTGGAGCTTCTGAAAAATTTATATGCATGTGGGGAAATCGAATACAAAATACTAAAAAGTGTGTGAAGAATATCTTCTTTGGTCTTTTGCAATGAAAAGTTCTTCAATAAGGCAAGGTACTGTTTTTTGCTCATCATCATCTTCAATTTTCTTTAATAATGAGAAGTTTCAATTACATTTCTAAAGGAAGCTTACTATTTGGTT
The DNA here is from genome assembly GCA_023159025.1 of Thereuonema tuberculata. Taxonomy (NCBI): domain Eukaryota; kingdom Metazoa; phylum Arthropoda; class Chilopoda; order Scutigeromorpha; family Scutigeridae; genus Thereuonema; species Thereuonema tuberculata. The sequence goes on along the minus strand of JAFIDM010005346.1, from coordinate 50,082,444 downwards.
TTAATATTACATTGAAACTATCTAGAATGTTAGATTTTGTATTAATATTATTAATAGTTTGGGGAAATGTTTCCTTACCAATTTTGTTTAACTCCACCTGTTCAATAAAAATCCTGCATTCTAAGTGTTCTGAAATTACAATAGATGCTTTGATGAAAGATATAGGTGTTGTATCAATATACAGAAACAGAACTGTTTGATTTTTATAAACAACAGTCCAGTCATCAGAGAATTTTGTATTTTTAATGCAATTTACACATTCTACAAATGTTGAAAATGTGTCCTCTCTTTATTGTACTGTTACTTCGACTCAACACTTTCTTCTAAAGCACGTTTTAAGTTATTAATTTCAGTTCTCTGTCGTCTTTCATCTGGGCTACTTCTATTTGACGATGATGTAGATGATAAGTATTTGGGGGAGTTTGGAAACTGTGAAGGAATATCACCATCTCGAAGCTTTGGGCGATCCAGAACAACTTTAATAGTCACACCTTTTTTCATCATCAAAGTATTCAATATCTCTCTGAATATATGCTTCTTGGAAATGTAATTCACAGACCTACAATGAGAACAAAATAATAGTTATAGTACTTTTAACAAATCACCACTTATTAGTTTTGAGACATTTTAATAGCGTTACGTGGATTTTATTATGTTAACCAGCTAAGAAACTTTTAAATTTCCTAAATCAAACACTATATAATAAGAGTGAGCTTTTTAAATTAACATCTTCATTATCAATAAGTAAATTAAGATTTCAAAACAAAAAACTAATAATCATATTTTATAACTTCATTAAATACCAATGTGTTTCTACGTAAAATTACTTCAAAAAATATATTTTTCTGGATATATCAAAATTTTTAATATATTGATATCGCAAAGTAATATTTTATCAACTACTTGAACATTACTTTTTAATTATTTTAGAAATGTCTTTCAGAATTATACAACTTGAAAGACGTCATCAAAACTGAAAATTTTAATTTAACATTAGTTTAAACTAAATATATATTTTTTTTAATAGGCCTATTGGATAACCGTACAATGACTGAGAATTTGTAAAAGTACTAACATATCAGAACTCGTTAATTCATTGTGATCGGTAGAAAACAATGCATCGATCTTTACTTAAACAAAAATAACACTGAAAATCAAATAATAAAACAGGCTGAAGTAAAAACACAAAACGTGAACTTACCTTTGAATATTTTGTTTGAATAAAACTTTCTCGATGAATTGACAGCAGCCATTTTTTTCGGCGTTTGTTGTCCTTTGGAAAAGAAAACACTTGAACTTTAGGCGTAGCCTATCAGGATAATTTCCACGACAATTTGGTACACAGCAAGTGTATACCATCTTGCTTGTAATAGATTATATGATATATACAAACGAAACGATTCAAATACTCGATTAAATTGGGCGCGCTACGAAACCATGTGCATACACTCCTAACAGAAATGGTGGCGCTTCTCTACTGCTAGTGACGTCACAGAAATCGGCGCCGAGGCCTTCTATCTCGGTGGTGACGGCTCGGTAGATTTTCTCGGGGATTTTCCTGTTTTCAGTGCACTACGTCCATCTTTCTTTGTGGTTCATTCTCTCCGTCTGTCCGTTTCTTTTCTTTACATAATAATAAAAAAGTGAACCAAAATCTCATGTTCTCCCATTGATATTTATCCAAGTAAAGCAGCATTGTTTATCCATCATGGACTGTAATCTGCATGACTAATGATGCAAGATGGCTCCAAGTCACAAAAAGACAAGCAATACCAGTGTTGTAATGCTTCAATTAAAGTGTTCTAAGAGTGGAAGAATATTAGGTAGAACAGCAATTGCAGAGGCCAATGATAGACGCTCATTTTCTCTTGGCGTCTGCTTTCTTTGTTCTCGTTTTGTTTTTCTTCTCTCCATTTCCTTTCGAGGCTCTCCTCGTGTTACGCTGTCGCCATGTAAGCCATGTTGTGACTTTGCAACCGTTTGTCTGACTGACCTCTTGCTACCATGTGTGTGTTCGCTTCTCAAGCGCTCCTTTTTACATTGTCGTCATGTATGTTGTGAGTTAGTGTCCGTCTGTCTGTTTAACTTCCTGCTGTCACGTGTTTTTTTTTCTTCTCCTCCTTCAGTCTTTTACCCGTTGCTAAGCAACATTAATATATATGTGAACATGATTTAGCCGAGAAAAGAGGTCTGGCGGTGGATACCAAATCGCCAACCTCATGTGTGTTAATCTTAGACATCAACCCCAGGAATTTGATTTTATTTCAGTTTGGGAGAACTACCCTTTGTAATTCTGTACTTCATACCTCTGCATTCTTTTACGAGAGTCTCAGAGAGCGAGAGACTCTAAGAGATTTTCCCCGAAAGACACTCTTTGGAGAAGCTAAACAGCCGAGTATTTGCCAGCGCGGAGTCGCCGATCTGTCTGCCGGAACATGCATGGCGAAGCCGCCCGAAAGACAGGGAGACAGCAAAGGAGCCAGCGTCGATACTCCCGCTAATGTCAAGGAGTCTCGCAAACCCCCACATTTACCTGCCTTCCTACAAGTTGCAGTTACGCCGTCGAAGCTCCACTGTCACTGAGGAAGCTGTATTTGAAAAGCCTACCGGACGACGCAGAAATACCTGAAGTCAGTGCCGGCAGTGCTCCTAATCTCAACAATGTATTTAATAAAATCACATCTTGGCCTCAGATGCAGTGCCCGAACAGTATTTCTATTTGTGTTCGTGTTGGTGAATTCGCGTGTGCTTCTGAATTGGGATCCCAATGTTCAATCAAGATCGTCGAATTTGTAAGTAACTATCATTTTGCTAACTTGTGCCTAGGTACATCAGTTTTTTTTTCTTCGCCCCTGAAGAAAGGGAAAAATCTAATAAAGATTTTTTTTCTATTATTATTACATAAATAAAGGAACTCTCAACTTGAACTATAGTGTCCTGAACATTTACAAGTTTTTTTTTTCTCATTAATATTTTTCTTGGTGTTTTTCCACCTAAACAAGCACTTTTGCCTTGTTTTTGTATTTACTTTACTGATTAAATCTGTATGTGTCTTTTTTTATCTCAATCTTTTGTGTGTTTCATCTTTTTATTTTTAGGCTTTACATTATTTTCTTATTATTTTCCTGTCTCAGACAGGTGGTAGCAGAGTGCTTTAATTTTTTTTATTTATCGTTTGCTCATTGAAAATTACTATTTTCGTGACAACAATTACATCAAAATGCTTTTTAGAAGTTGGAAACGGATACCAGCACTTTGCGTGCAATAACATTTAATGTTGCTTATTTCGTAACATTAAAATTAGAGATGCTTTGTATTCTCGCATAATTTTCTCTGATGTTTATTTTCTCTGCATTGCAATCTCTTGCATACATAGCACTAAACTAATAAGATGGTGATGCAAATGCATTGTACTTTGTTATTCTCTTCTGGAAGTTAAATACTAATATTTTTGTAATGGCATAAATGCTGAAAGTTAAAGATAATCTCTTTGTAACATCCTAAAGATTAGATTCATTAATTAACGATAATAGATTGGGTCCATGATATTGGCTTAACTGAAATTAATTTTAAAAAACCCACAAAGGAAAATGAACGGTAATTAGGCGCCTAATTAATCCATTATTCTCGTAATCCATTAATTAAGTTCACCAATTTAAGTAAATGCAAATGCAATTTCCAAATAAAAAAAAAATCTTAAAGAAAGTAAAATCTAAAAAAAAAAAAAAATATAATTTCAATAGTTGATTCATTTTAAAGGTTTTAGTGTGCTGCAAACTCACTGTTCCAAGCACATCTCCCCATTCCATCTCCGGGTTTTTTTTTCCTACTTCCTCCATATATAACTCTGTTTCTGGCTCGAAATCTATCTTTTCCACCATTTTCTCTTGTCTTTCACCACAAATCTCTCCCACTATCCCATGTTAGAGAAAAAAAGTCTCCTTTTGTTCTCGTAAATTCTCGTTAGAGCATGACAAATATTCAACCTGAAAATCAAATGCGCACACATACACACAAAACCACGGCTTCAGTCAACATGCCTAAAAATTGCAGCAGTGTTTTTATTTTATTTTTTTTTACAAGAATTAATAAAAAACTTTTTTTTGCGGAATTGTTAATCTAATTATCCAAATGGCAACTGAAAAATACCGATTATTAAAAAAAAACATTTTTTAACATTCTTTTTATTCTTACTACATTTCTTTTAGCTTACTTTTCTAGAAAAGTGAGGCATATCAGCTCACTTAATCTATGTGTGTGTTTTCCACTAACAATTTATGAGCCACTAGATGGATCTTCTTGCAACTTATTATACATATTTATGGATTGGAAACGATCTAATTTTTATATTTGAAATCTTTTCCTACAGGGTCCTTATCAAGAAATTAGTGCTAGAAGGTGACAAATATTCCCACAGAAAAGTATTGAAATCTGAACAATGAATTTTAATCTCCTTTTAGCTAATTCATTAATTAGCGCGTGGTTTGCCGATTTCGATAACTTAGTAATGCAAATTTAAAAATTTTTTCTCAGGAAATGCAACATTTTTAACTGTTTGTATTCGATAGATGTTAGAATTTGAATTTACACAAAGGCTTAAAGAAATAAACTTACGAATAAAAAAAATTTGACTTACGAAAGAACAAAAACCCTTAAAGTTATAAAAGACTATATCCTGACGAGATTGATATTATAATTTTTCTTTGTTTTTTTAGAATAATGCAAACGCCTCCAGTCATGTTTAAATTTAATACTGAAGTAGATTACTTAATAGAAACAGACAGACTTTCATTTTCTAGTAAAAGTTAATTAATCTATACTTCTTTCTGATATTATTTAAATCCAATTAATTTTAATTATATACTAAAAGCAAAAATTACTGAATTAGCTAAAAGGAAAAAAACATCTATTGTTAAAGACTCCATTGAAAATTCGTTGTGTAGATTCTATAATTTTTATCAAATTTTTTATCAAATTTAGGAGCTGATGTCTAGGCAAGGACCCTCACAGAAAGATTTTCAAATACAAACGTTACATCATCTCTTGTCCATAAATATGAATGTCAATTTTGAAAAACATCTATTCAGTGGTTCAATAGTTGTTAGGGTGTATAGACACACACTCACATACAGAATGGCGGTTTTGAAAAGTCTAATGTTCCTAGAAAATAATTTAATTTAGATTTTAATTGATTTCAGGAACTTGAGTCATAATTTTTTTCCATAACTGTACTATATGGTTAGTAGGTATAGATTCGTTATCCAAAAGATGTGGGATTTTGTGGGGTTCCGAGAATAAGGTATGTGAATTTCAAGTCTCTAGTTTTAAAGACTGCTGAATAGCAAAGGAAAAAAAAAGTAACAAATTTCTTAATCTATTTTGTGTGTGAATTAAAAAAATTCAGTCATTAAAGCATTTGAAGCCTCTAGTCACTGAATTGATTCGATCGCATCATTTGGTTTGAAATCCAATACGTTAATTGGTTACATCAGTTCTACTTGTTTCATATCAGATATAAAAATTCTTTAATTATTTCTCAGTTGAGATCCCATGACATCTGGATGGCAGGGATGAACATTTCCCTCGTGGGTTTATACCATAACAAAGTGGCGTTTGATGACAAAAACTTCCTTTTTTTTTTTGGAAGTGAGTGGAATTAAGTCAGAGCTTCAGAGGACAGATTGCATTACACCAAGCGATTGCCTGAGAGATGTTCATGAATACAACAGTAAGGATTCAATTAAATTGATTGAAAACTTTCTTCCTCCGTTGGAGAGAGGGAAATGAAGGAACGGGGGAAATAGAGGCAAAAGGAAGGGGTGGGGGTGGATGTACGACATGTCACGACAATCATTCTCTATTTTCAAATTGCTTTCAGAACTTATTGAACCAAATTATCTCCTCATCATTCCATAGTAATTATTGTAAGGACCTCCCCTGAGATAGGTTTCTTATAAACGAAGAAAGGCAAGAAAAGAAGAGAAGAAAAAGAACTCAATGAGGTCATATCGGATTACAGAGAAAGTACTCTGATAATTTATGGCCCCAAACCAAAGTCAGCACACGAAACTAATGGGAAGAAAAACTTCATTACTTCGTTTTTCTTCTTTCGTTTTCATTCTCTTTTCGCCTCTTTGGTTTCCAGGTTCCAATAGTAAAACTGGAACTATAAATCGCTATTGAATGGACATTCGCTCTATTTTATAGTGATCTGATTTTTATTCTCGAAAACAGGGGGAATGTGGTTAATCAAAAGAAACTGTCCAACTGGCGTCTATTATCATTGGCATCTGATTTTGTCACAGCTATAAAACTCTCTTTTCTTTGGCAGATTTTGGTTTTGGATTGAAGATCTATACATTTTATTACGTCCTCCATTAAATGTTTTTCACAAGCACTTGTCAGCTAACAACAAATTTTATCATAAAGTGGGTCATAATAGAGAATCACTTTTTCATAAATCAACGGAGTTTTGAATAAAAAAAAAAATTAATACCTAAGGAATAATAGTAGAATTTTTGCTTTTTTTAATACCTGATTTAGCATAGCTCCTAAGAAAGGAATCTTTGGGTTGTAGAAGTAGATTGCAGCACCAATGAACGAGAGAAAATTTAAAAGAAATTTAAAAATATTAAAAACAACATTGCTTTAGACTGTAATTTTCAGTCAAAAAGCAGAAGTGGCTTTGATTAGATGAAGATTAAATAAAAAAAAACTTCGAAATACGATTGAAAAAAACAAAACAAAACAAAAAAATAATTTGAGATATCATCTCGAGATTTATTATAATTATATACAGGGTGTTTCCGAACTTATGTTAGAGAAGAATATGGTAGATAGAGGGTACAAAAATAAACAGTTTTCATGAAGTAATGTGTGTCCGGTCTTGCACCGATACAGCGCTACAGTCGTTTTAGTGTTGTGGCTGATAGACAATCATTCATGGAAAGGCAGTTGTCACCTGTCTATTTGGAGTGTTGTGCATTAGAGAAGATGTTCAAAGTGACACCTCTCTTGTTCTACACAAAAGTGGCATCGCCGGAGCATTGACTGTCGCACTCGTTCAAAAATGCCAGCTGTAGTACGGATGGTCTTGCAGGCTTCGACAGTTCGTTGACGCAGTTCATCGACTGTGTCGACATGTGTGGCGTACACCAGGCTCTTTACATGGACCCAACAGACAAAGGCAATCGGATTAAGATCCGGCGATTGTGGAGGCTTTAAGTAAAGATGAACATTACTTAATGAAAACTGTTTGTTTTCGTACTCTATCTACCATATCCATTATATATCTACCATATTTTTCTGTAACGTAAGTTCGGATATACCATGTATACATAAATGTAAGTCATCTCCACTAACTCCACTTATATTTATTGAAGTGGATTAGTACAGGGAAATGAAACTAAGATGAAGGAATTCATAAGTGAATAAATAAATACATATATGTTCAGATCATACAGAAAAAAAAATAGCAGACCTGCATAAAATAGATAGAGATTGAATTAAATGTTTCTGCTTGTTATTGCAAGATTATGATGCTGTTGAAACTTTCCAAAGATTATTCTTGAGAAAATTATTCTTGATAATTCGAATTTTTCTTAACTTTACACCACATGAACGGAAGCGCCGTTTCATCCGATACCAGAAATTTAATGTTTATTGTGTTTCAGTACTTGCAAAGTAAAAAGAATGCTAGACAATAATGAAGCTAGTTAAAATGATTTGTCATTGTAAAATTAATTTACCTAAATAAATTATTTATTCAATTTATTTATAAATGCAGGAAATATTTAATAAAATACAAAGATTTGAAAAAAAGTACTGCTTTTTTAAAAGCAATTTGCTCGTATGTCCACTGTTCGGAAGTCTACCAATGTTTTCTAATATTAGTTCAAAAACAATTTATGATTAACATATCGACATAATATTGAATATATGTATATGTTTCATTTCACTGGAGTTTGAATTTTATACAATAACCTTGAATCATAATTAAAAAAAAAAAAGAAATAGCAGACTCAACATGACACATTGTTAGAATGTTCCTATCTCTTATCCGAATTCGATACTCCGAATATAAAACTTTATAACCTCAATTTCAGGAACTTCAAAATAAGTTTAAATGTCTAACAAATATAAGGTTTTTCAAATAAAACAAGACTCTCCTACTGCGAATGTTCACAGCATTTTCTATTCAAGGATATTAAGGATATCGTCCGAAAACCATCATAACTCAAATATGATGTTTTTTGAGTTACAATGTAAATACATTGGGGAAATCGAATTATTAGAAGCGCCGATAGTGACTATGATTCTAGAAAACATAGATACGGTAACATACGTCCTCTCTACAAAATTAGAGCATTATTTAAGGACTCAAAAGCAAAGTGCTATAAGTGCCAAAAAAAGTAGCATTTCTAAAAAAGAATCTTTAAATTTTAACAATATATTATTAATGAAATAGTTCAACAAAAAGATGTAAGGACAACTGCTAAAATGTTTCCCCTTAGTTTACTAAAAAAATATATCTAGCATTTAAAAATACTTCACATTTTGTAATAATTTTCATATTTTTACTAATATTATTTACTTGATTTCGCTTTATTTTCACCATCATCGTAATAATATTACTCAGTAAATCTTCAGCTGTTTTGTGTTACTTTGTGTTTTAATTTTGACTCTCTTATACGTCAGAAAATTGTTCTTTAACTGCAAGAAAAGCAAACAAAAGAAACTTTTTTCATTAAATTGCTCTTTTTTTTTTAAATGTAAAAAAGAAATTAATTCAATGAATTTAGTGAATCTGAAACTGTTTCTTTGATGGAAAATTCATTGTTTGAAAAGATGTTGAAAAGATGCAATTAGAGTAAAAGAGAGCAATTAATAAAATTAGAGTCACAAACTATATTTACTCTTAGCGAGCAAATTTAAACTTCAATTTCCAACAGGACGTGACCCTCATGACGCATCTTTAGCTGCGTGGGAGTACTTCAGTACAGCTTTCAGTATCACACGCTCCCTTTCCCCTCTCTCATTGGATCTAGTGTTTGATTATAGCATAGCAATTAGCAGTTCGCCATTTCCCTATAGGCAAAAACGAAACGCCGCTATTTCGCTAATTAAGAAGTGTTGACATAAAACTGTGCAGAAGCAACAAACTTACAACACTAATTTCTGTTGCTTCTGCAATGTGTCCCCCATGCTTTGTGGGCGTTTTCCCAAGGAGAATTTTAAACATTCATCGACATTATCAGAAAACACTGTTCATTTATGCAAAATAAACAAAAACGTAGACGACGGATCTTATCTTCTTTAATGTAATCTTCAAATTCGACAAAAACACATTGTCATTATTTCAAAAAAATCTGCACTTTAACATAAATAACGTGCTTTAATACAAAAATTAAACAGATCGATAACGCATTCGTAGTAAAAAATAAACTATATCTGTAAACAAATGGTTTCTGAGTTTCAATATGACTTAAAATCAATCCTAATTTTGAAAAGAAAAATGCAGTTTTTATTTTGTGCACGAAACATAAATCTCTCTTTAAACACATTTTTCTCAGAAATCGAGAAAGAATTTGTACCTGATAGCTTTCATTACCTACTAATAAGTATTGTACAAAGTAATAAATGTTTATTTACTGGAAACATTTACATTTATTACTTTTTTTCCTTCCTAATTTAAATTTTTCATCTTCAATTTATTTTTCAACGGTACTGTTTTCGACGAACCACTCTGGACCTTTTACAATTATAACCATACATTCGTCGCATGGTCCATTCTTTAAAATTTATTTCTTCATGTTACCACAATCTTCCATACACATCTTTTTCTCTCAATTGATTCGTTGTCATTACTTTTTTTAATCTCTGTGTATAGTACTATATTTTTCTATATATACAGAAAACAATGTATATATAGAGAGAGTTGCTTATTTTCCGCACACTTGCACAAGTGATATACAGTGCATTATTTACGTTTTTCGGTGGTCAAAATGCATTTGCAAGTAAAAAAAGATTAGGTTCCGATTTTCGACGATTTCATGTCTTCAATACTCCCTAATCCGTCAAATAAACAAGGAACATCTGTATTGAAACACCAACATATTTGAATGTTATGTGCCATCTACAGACAACTATAACAAGAATACACTATAATGTGAAAATGAAATAAGAAATTAATAGAAACAGATATTAGTAATATGGATTTTAATTAAGTACTGTAATTAGTAATTTGGATTTTAATTAAGTACTGTAATTAAATTCACTCTTGATGCTGATGAACATTTTTCTGGCCTTTCGTAAATGCTTACAAATTTCATTTGATTTGTCTGTCATTGTTCTTAGATGGACTCCAACTAACATTGGACCGATTTTAATGAACGATGGCGGAGAAACTACCCCAATTGCTCGAGATTCAGTGAAATGACCTTCTACTCTTTTTAAAGGCACTTATTTTTTTTAACAAGTAACTGCTAATCGATGGATTTAATGATTACTTTTTTTTAAATAATGATTATGGAAATTAAACATTTTTTTAAAAAATATCACTGAATGTAAAAAGAAAATAAATAAATGAGCTTTTTTTATTTAAGTGCATATAACAAAGCTTTATTCAGTTTGAAAGACAAAATCACAAATCTATTCACAAGGCTTTTGCAAGACTGAATCACTATCGGAAATTGTAGAGAATGACGGGAAAAGACCACTATCGGCGTACGGAAATTTGAGTTTGTCAGAGCATCTATTACAATACTGCCTGGTCACTTCCTTCCTGCAGACGATCAAGGAACTGTCTATATAGAAATGCAGGCAAAAGTACCCAACTGCAATTAAGGTCTGGGTGAGAGGGTGGAGAAGATAATGGAATGTACACTAGTATAGCGTGGGCAACACCGGCAGTTATAGCTGGTTGTAATTGCAATTCAAAATCGAGATAGCAGGTTTACTGCCGAGGAACACGGAACCCTCAGACAATGCACGAAAAACAAACTTTGAGAAATGGAAACTGCTTGTTGATTAGAGCACGCAAGTGACAGCCCATTCTCGCACACAATGATTACGGAGGTGGGGCAGGAGATGGTGGATTTTAGAGAGCTGCTTCAAATACCCGAGAATCCATGATCGACTTCAAAATGTAACCTTTAATTATATTAATTCCGACATTAATTTATACAGATTATATTATGGAATTTTTTCCTTTTTTTGGGGGGGAAAGAAAATAGAAATCACAAGGCATTTTTTTTTAAACATACAACATGTTAAAGACTACAGAGTCTGCAAAACCTCGGCCCAGTTTAATGCTTCAAATATTTTTTCAATTTGTTAGAAGCAAAAGTGAATTATGTTACTGAAATTCCTGCAAGGAAAACACCGAATTTTCTGAATATTCCGCATTCTTGAATAACTTTTCTTAGTTAATATTAACTGAAATGTTTCTTCTTTCTTTGAAATGTCATTGTATTCTAATCGTAACCTTCCACCACTCCAATCTCCATTAGAATAAATCTTAACTGGAGGACTTCTTTCAATTTTTCATATCGATAAGACGGGGAGAAAAGGATAAAAAAATACTCTTAAATGTCAAAACAACGTCTATCCTAAGAGATTATAGAATTTTCTCGAATTATTCTGAAAATATAGTCTCAGTAGGTTACAGGGTGCGGGAGTGCATAAGTTATCAATCAGACAGTCACTTTTATAGATATTAAGATATTCACTCATTACGCACAAATATCTATATTTTATTTCAAATAAAAAGAATTCTACATTAATGCAAAAATGATTTCGAATAATTTGTACCATCAAAACTGTACCGGAAATTATTGACTCTTTTTTAATTTTGATTGATTTTTTTTTTTAGAATATCCACCAAATCTGTGGATTTCAATAAAAAGTTAATTATCAATACAGTATTACGATTAGTCCAGACCTCTTTACAGCTTGATAAACCTACCTTTTCGGGTCTTTCTATTCGCCTTTAGCAATTCAAACGTCCCAACACACCACCTAGCGGCCACTTATTGAAATCCTACTTAGGAATAAAACGGTGATTGTTTTGTAAGTGTAACTATTGCGACTTCTTGAGTTTTTAATTAAAAACGATTGAAAATTAAGAGAAGGTTAATTTTTGTTTTGTTTTAAAAATCATCATAGATATCTTTTTTAGCAATAAGACAATGATATTTCAAAATAGAAAACCCAAAGCTTTGTTAGTTCACAACATTAACAACACAACGACCGTAGAATTGGCAATCATAACAGTGAATACTAATCTATAATCTTTTCATCACATATAAATAAGACAATTGAATCATATTCTATAATAAAGATTCAGAAATAAAGAAATAGTGAAATTATATTACCTTCCTCAAAATCTCCGATTAATGAAAGACAACAAAATTCCTGTCAATGATCGATGTTATTAACACTTCTAATAATTTAACTCCTTTATTTTGTTTTTGTTTTATAAAAAATAAACTAATATTTTTTGGGAATAGGCTTTACTAATATTCTAGTAATTTTCACCGTTGTGATTTATTGGTTAATATTAATAGGATTAACATAGGCAATCTTGAACAAATGAGAAAATTAAATAAAAAAAATTAATATCAAATGAGAAACCATTTGAAAATACTGTAAGTCGAAGAATTAAACTTTACGGAAGAAATAACAATCATTGTAGAAAATACTGTCAAGAAATAAAAACTGTAAAGGAAATAAATACTGTAAAGGAATAAGTAATAAAAAAAACCTATGAAAATAAATCAACCACAATAATTTAGAAAAAAAAAAAGATTTTTACATTTGGGTTTTGCGATTTTTGTTGTATGTAATTTTTATTGAACTTCTACTAATTTTTACAATTTTATTATACTTGTAATTGTACTAATTTTTACAATTTAATTGTACTTGTTTCTGTAACGATATAGCTAATGTCATCGCAGCTTTTTCTTTTGAGAATTTATGAAAACAGAGACTTTCTATTTAATTATATTATGATATCCTGAGACGCAACAACTGTGGAACATAATAAATAAATAGTGAAAACTAATAGTTCAATCATATTAAGTTATCGAAACCGTCCCTAAATGTTGCACTGAATTATGGTAAACGATTACGTAGCTCTGATTTTCCAGTGTCGCTTGAAAGTAAAACCATCTTAAAAGCATATTTCTTTTATGAATAATTCACAGAAAAGAAAAAAAAATACAAAAAATAAACCAGTCGGCTATCTCTAAATTAAGAGATTATATATCCCCAAAAGATGAATTTTTTCTGACAGTCAAAGTTTAAAACGTTTTGCAGAGTTCTGCAATTTTAGGATTAGATTAAAAGAAATTGTGGACTTCTAAATTCTGAACGTAATTTCTTTTCTTTTTTTTTTGGTTGGTTTTAATTAAATATTAGCTTACTTTTATGTTACTTTCTTTAAATACTATGAGTTTTAATTTTTAATGAAAAGTTTAAAATTTAACATTAATTTTAATTAATACTTCAATGTTCTTCTTAATTTATTCATGTCTTTATCATTAATTTTATGAATAGTTCTCAAGAATGTCATTAATAAACACGAAACAGCTGACCTATTTTCAGTTAGTTTAACAAACCAAGGAAGATTTAGAAGATACTGCTTGCAATAATAAACAACATTAAATCCAACAACATTATGCACTCAAAATATTGAAAGAACCAGACTTTTTTCTTGAATAAAACAATAATCATTAAATTGAAAACAAAAGCAAGACATTAAACATAGTAATGTTAAAGGTAATGTTTTTATACATGTATAGACTACAATATAGTTGTTAAAAGAGTTTTGTAATCTTCTTAGTGTAAATGTGTAACCTTCATATAGTAATAGTCCTTCAGCGTCGCGCGGCGATCTTGGTTGGTATCTCTGTTGATATCTTGGTTTCCCCCTGGTGGCTTAAGCAATTCATTTCTTCTGCAATTCTTCCTTCCGTTTCCTCGCGGTTTGGTATAAACAACATTTCCAAGCGATTCCCTTTTAATTTTAAAAGCAAATTGGTTGACCAAATTTAGCCTGCAAAACAAACTTTGTAGACAGAAAGGAGACCAGAAAGCTATTCCCAGAATGTCTGTTCTCTGTTCCATTAGTAGTATTGTTAAATACACATAACTCTAAAAATAAAAACAAGTATTGCAGTGTTTCTCAATTAGAGGCTCGCCAAAGGCCACAGCGACGCCCGGAAGTGTCAAAAGAATTCACAAGAAAAATTATATAATGGTAACTTGTTAACAATTACATAATGTTTTTTTTTTCTTTAGTAAGATAGTATAATTAAGTATTTCTTTATTCGATGGTGTGACTTATCGTTCTTTTTTTTTTTTTTTTTTTTTTTGAGGGTGGATGAAGTTGGATAATGCCATTCGGTGATTTTTTTTTTGTTCGATAGTTGGAGATTCGCGATGAAAGTATGATAAAAGTTTTCGTGATAAAATTTTCAGATTCAAAAACCCATTATGCAATTGTTTAAGTGAAATTATATTATTTACGATTGACAAAGACTTTCCTAAATGGATTGTAAATTTAACTTCTATTAAATAAATTCAATTCAATGACATCCTATTTAAATTCAAACTTTTACTTTGGGGATTTTATTTAAAAGAAAACCGAGAGTAATGGGTGTTTGTGTTTTTCTAATTGCTTTTGTTGACACTGGAATAGTTTCGTTTCCCATACTGTTTTCCATTATCTTGTGTTTCTGTAATGGTACAGTTTTTCTTCCGTAATGACATTTCCCAAGTGAATTACCAGTAACCCTTCACCTATCTCTGAACAATCACTCGTCGTGGCTCTGCCATTGCAAATTGATTAAACTTACCTCGGTGTGCTTCATTAATAACGAGTTCCTACAATGGTTACTGGTTGGAGCAATTCCAACAGTCAGACCCATGACACAGTTTTATTGTATACTTGCCAATAGCCAGATCTATCACTGGGTTTCGTCCTGATTCACCGCGGGAACCAACAAATCTCAGCCCTGTTCGTTCCCTTCTTTTGTGTCTGTACCGCCATTAAAAATGTATAAAAAAAGAGGGAAGTGCGGGAAGAACTTCGCACAAGACTCGATTGCTGTAATCGACAACAGGGCTCACAGATTTTGAGATCTAAATCCTTTAAAAGGCAGTTCAACTGAGGTTACTTTATTAAAGAGGAAATCCTAGTGTGATTTCGTTATTTACAGATTAGCAAAGCTCTTCTCTCAATGATTGAATAATAATGGAAATCAAGAAATTCAAGAATTGAAAAGTAAAGTATTTTATTCATTTTTTAAATTAAATTTGTCCATCGTTGTTTCTTATCCAAAAATTTTGTCAATTCTTCAATATCAAAATTATTTTAAATTTTCAGGGTAAAACATATCTGAATTGAAAACACAACAATAATATTGTTACTTTGTAAAAAAAAAAAATTTGAAAGTTTTGTTGACATCTAAATAACATGCCAACAAAACTTTTCATGTTTCTTTTTTCTTCGAAAAGGCATTGGATCCATGCGCTAATATTCTTTCTTCAACACATTTCTTTCCTTCTTTTAACTGTCTTTAACCATCGACTTGTAGTTAATTGTCATAAATTAATTGTTCTCTGGAATTTTCTTAAACTTACTAATACTATTAAGAGGAGTTAAACTGATTTACGCCCTAAGGAAGTTTTCCAGCATTTGTAACAACCCTTATTGTGATAATATAGAATTCAGTCCATATTTCCTCCTAATCTCTTCTCTTCTAGTCTTCATATTATTATAAATAACCACGTATTGCCCAAATGAAATATATTAAATAAATGTAGAATTGTTATTCTTAATTTTGTTAATCATTGATCAGGTAAAGCTTAGCTGTAAACTGCCGATGAAATAGAGAAAGGATGGAGGATGTTGGTAAAAGGGATAAAATTGATAAAGAAAAGGATGTGTATCAGCCCGAAACGAAATGTTCCTAAGAACCCACATTGTCTCAACATTCCAGATTTGTTGATTTCGAAGCTACAGCATTATCACGTAAGCAGCATATAATAGCACTGCTCTATATGAAGATATAGACAGGCAATCTTCACGAGAGGTACATAAAATTAAATAAATAAATGAATAAATTCGTATTGAAAGTTTTCCGAGTTTTCTAAAAAGATATTTCAGCATATTTAGATACGATAATTTTTCGATTCGAATTTCTAAGCTCGACATTTTTTGCAAATCTTAAGTTTTTGGATAAAATTAATCATTTTTCATCAATTCCTCCATTTTGGTAGCACTTGCGATTATTTACCGTGGAGTATATCTTAGTTCGCAACTATTGATAATCGGTAGCTTTTCCTAATGCCATTTAAAGGATGAAATGATTGGATAGCATTTCTGTTTTCTGAAAACAATGTACGTTCCCTTTAAACAAATACAATTTTACACAAATTTCAAACCGATCTGCGGCAAATGGAGGATAACGATTCGGTTCATTTAGCTTTGCATTTAGCAATTTTGTTCTGCTCTCTGCAAACAATACAGATATAGATTATTTCGCCGCTGAAGTTTTAAAGCAAATCCATTTAACTCAGTAGATTCTGAAGCGATTTTATGTTAGGCAATGCTGAAATTCTCACAATAACGAACTGAACCGGAAGAGAGATTAGTTTAATAACCCTAATCTTATTGTTTATTGAATTTG
>JAFIDM010005346.1:50018313-50065350 GCA_023159025.1 Thereuonema tuberculata | reverse complement strand
AAGAGAGATTAGTTTAATAACCCTAATCTTATTGTTTATTGAATTTGAAGGTGATCTCGTAGATTTAGGAATATTAAACCCTCTGTTTACAGCATCAGAGCGACTGATGATACAGTCTCAAACAACAAAGCTCATACAAAAGACAACAGGTCTATTTATTGTGATTATGTAGCTTAAAATTGGAAAGTCTCTCCAGGGTTTTTGGTTGCTGTCAGTTTTGTTGAGATAAGATCAAGTTAACTTAATTTAAACAGTAATTGAAGAAAAGTATGTAATTTATCAGAATCTGTATCTTGTAGTTTCTAATTAATGTAATCCACAGTTTTTGGTATTTTATTATTTTTACGGGATTCATATATTGTTTCTGTGCCTGTTCGCACTTCCAAACTAGGAACAAATACAATAAAAATCAGGTTATAAAGCAAGTAGCTTACATTTATAGATTGCATTAAATTTCAATAAGATTATTGCTAGGTGTCCTAATGAATAAAATGCACCTAATTCATTATTGTTTAAAAAGAAAGCATGAATCCCGCTATTGTTCGTCAGCAAACAATAATCTCTGCAAATTTAAAATGTACTAAAATGATATAATTATATAACTATTGATATAAAGTATAAATATAGAGTTAGATATTACTAATTTTTATCCCAGCAAACAAATGTCGGAACTTTAAAATAGGCAACGATAATAAAATAAGCTATTTAATTACAAGAATTTCATTAGAATAGGATTTGTTAATAATAGGATTTAATATAATATGATTTACGCTAATTTTATTGAAGGATATTATTAGAAAAATATAAAAATTATTATAATATATGAAAATTATACGTAAAATGTTTTTATGTTTACTTTTACTTAATAAACAACAGAAAAATAACTAATATACTAAGGATATTTGTAAATGGTAATAACTAGCAAAGCTAACAACCTAAAATCTGTACTATCATGCTTTTTAAAAATCACAGAAGCATCGTGCTAATAAATTTTAGTAAACTCTTCCACTTTATCAAGGAAAAAGTTTAAAACTCAATGGTTCTATAGAGCCTCTGAAAACGGTTACCTTAAATTAGGATAAACGTAAACATACAAATTGTAGTTTGTTATAAAATATATTTCAGTTAATTATTAGGTAAACATTACTTTACCTAATGTTTGGAATGTTCTTAAGATATAGGATGTAAATACTGAGTCGTGGTGGATATCCATTCCAACAGCGACTGTCTTTCCAAAGGCTTTTCTTACCATTCCTAGCAATATCTTCTGCTAGAAGAAACCTTATTGCAGGTAAATCCAGTTAACAGGGTAATTCACCGTTCAAAATGGGAAATTACTACTGAATTAATTTGTGGCGCTAAAACGCACAATTACGTGTCAAGGCTTTCCTTCCTCTTTGCCACCACATTATTCCATCTTTTCAGTACTAATGCACTCAAACGACCTTTTGCTCTTTCGATGGATACAATTAATTCTATTTACGGAAATGAAGAAACTAACTTTAGGATTAAGGAATCTCTGTAATATCAGAATAACTTTCCTAACTATAATTTAACCACCAGTACATTTAAGTGGCAGCTTCAGATTTTACTACACTATTTTACTAATCTATACTGACATTGGCGTTAATGTATTCTTACAGTCACTTCCATCTTATTCCATGTATGCCGTAACGCGGTAATTGCCGTAATATTTATCCGCTAACAGGTTTACTGTATTAACATTAATTACTGTACTTCTTTCAATATAGCATTCAAAAAGTTTAATCTTACTACCAAAAGAACTGTGATAAGGAAATGAAAACAATGAAACGTGCTTAGAAGTTAGTGCATAATTTACTGATTATTGCTATTAGCGAATTTAAAATTAAAGTTTTATTTACGGTATTTGATATAGTTACAGGAAAATTAAAGGCATGTTAGCTAGGACTATCATTTTACCAACAATATATCAAAAACATGATTACTTTATTTATGCTAACTTTTTATCTGTATTAAACCTTTCAAAATACTCTTCATTTCATTCAGCACTGTGTAAACACAGCTCGCTAAAACCACAATAACCCAGCAAGACATTTTTATCTGATATTCTTTTTACCTTTAAATAAAAGCGAGACCATTTCAATTTATGTCTTTCAAATGACTGCCTGTGTTTCACTTTCCTTTAATGACGAATTCCAGAGATTTACGTTCAGCGAAAGTGAATATTTGTAGTAATTTGAAAAAAAAAGACAACACTAAAAATCCTTTCTCTTTGTGAGGATTTAGAGTTATTACATAACTGCAAGGGAAAAAAAAAAGAAGGAGACGTTGATATTTAATTGCATTATTCTAGAAATTTTCTTTTTATTATGATTCGACATCTTGGTTTTCATTTTCTAAAAGCACTAGAATATTCTTTAATACATTGAAATACTTTGTTATTTTAACGTTGTACTAGAAAATAGAATTTTTTTTACCTTCCAGGCAGCGAAAGTTCTGCCAGGAAGGTAAAAAACTAAAAAAAATAAGTAAATGAAAATGCTGAAATTTTAGGTCCTTATTCTCGTTACTTTCACTGATGTTTCAAAGTAAAAGGGATAAGATCCTCGAAATAACTTATTCATGGGATTTAACTAATCTTATTCTTTGTAAAATACATATTTTCTAATATATATTAGTCAACATATATGAGTCAAACGAACAAACATACAAAATCGGACCCCTCAATTAAAAAACATCAAATCTAAATTAAGAATAAAACGGGTGAATAATAAGCATAATAGAGCTAAATGCTAGCAGGAATTAATTATTCACCCCTTTTATTCTTAATTTAGTTTTGATGTTTTTTAATTGAGGGGCCACTGATTTGTATGTTTGTCTTTTTTGTATATTGTCCCATTTCACTGAGCTACGTATACTGGGCGGATCGGACTGATAAGAGGTCAACAAACAGTACTGTCTCCGATTCCCAGTATAAATACCAAAAAATAGCTTTGTTTTGATTAGTTATGTGCGCTCTTGTTTTCTTTTAATGTCATAATGTTCTAACGCACCTTAAATTTCATTTCTAATCTTTTTTTTTTACATGTAAAGTTACACCAATGCGAAAAAAAAATTGATAACCACTGCACTAATATAAGGAAGTGTTTTAATCCGAATTCCACGCACCCCGAACTGATTCTCCGTCTCCGTCTCCCTCTACTTTTTGCACCTGTGCCACGTTAGCGTAATTATAAAAGAGCATTAAAACGGCACTTAGAAGGTCTCTGTGGATCCTGGTCGGGCTCCATTGAAAAACTTTCCACTTAAGGCAGCAGCCACTAAAAAACGCCCCCGTCCAAGTAATTATTTCTTCGCATCTTTGATTCACCACATACCTTCCTTTGCCTACGATTTGGAGGATTCTCGATTTGACACTTGGGTTTTCCCGAAGATATACCCCCACGCATAGCATTAGTTTACGTAAAACAACATCCAGAAAGAGAAAAAAAATATTAAATTGTTTTTCACAAAGATTCCAACACATTTTTTCTTTTAAAGATGTTTAAGTGGGGAAGTAAATTCTAAGAGATCGTCTTTCGCTGGTGGAATATATTCAGTCTAATGGCAAACTTCAGCCTATTATGCATTTTAGTAACTTGGCTTATGGTTCCCCTCCTTATACTTCACATCTAGAAAAGCTACGATCTTTTATACTTTGTGGAGGGTTCTTGAGAATTAACCAGTTTTGTTTTTGTGCTATTATAGCGTTAAGTAGATTTTCAGTCATTATTTTTACAGTGTTTCTACAATACTAAGATCGTCAAACCTTGACAAACATACTTCTAAGCTCGATCCGTTGTTTGCGGCATGAATTACAGTCTGGCCAAAAAACATTTAGGTATTTTGTTTTGTACAAAAGTTGACTGCAAATTTGACTGGAAAAAAAACTGGAAAGACGTAACTCTGTTTCGCTTAAGAGAAGACATCAGAAAGAATAAAATACAAATAGGTTTTAGACCAACGGAATTTTCCCACCAGATAAAGTCTTATTTTCTAGTTAATTTATATTTCAATATATAAACAGAACCGGAAATGAAACAACTTACTGTCACATTACCAACCCCACAAAGACTATTAAAATGTATATTTTTTTTTACCAAAAAATTTTCTGAAATCACAATATCCGTAAATTGTTAGGTTCCCTCCAAAACCTGCACGTATTAACCTTAACTAACTCCCCAATTAAGTATTTCCTAAAATTGACAATTACATCGCAACTTGAATGCAGCGATGCTAAACGGTAAATCTTACCGAAAAAGCTTTACATGATATTCAGAAGTGAATTCTAAACTTAAGATGGAAAAGCTTTCAAAAAAAGCAGGTAACGAAGCACTAAAAAAATGATAAAATAAATGGTAGAAGTCAGCAGAAATAAAAGATATGATCGAAAAGTTTGTGGAAGTTTTTTTTTGCACGAGACTAGCACTCATAAATCATCCATAAACAATAAAATTTTTGTTTTAGGAAAAAAGAAATCGAAAAGAAAAACTTGATTTACTGTGGACAACGAAAAAAGAAAACAAAAAAAGTCTCTTAAGATAAAAAGCTATTTTTGAGTTATTTGTTGACGAATATTTCATTACTACATTTAATGGCATATACACGAAAATCAAAATGAAATTTGTCTCTCTGCGTTTAAGAATATATCCTAAAAACAATGACTCTTATGAAAACGTAAATGTTGGAGCTTTAAAGAAAAGAAGTGCTTTGAAAATAATGTTTTAATAACAAGGAATACGAGAAGTTTATGAAAGAACTCGAAATCTACTTTCTTTAAAAACATTGCTTTTTTGATTTTTCATTGTTATTTAAAGTCGTAAAAATAATTTATGTTACATTTTTTTTTATGACTTTAAATATGTCCCTTTACTTTTACCGCTGCATAGTAAAGAAAAAAATTTCAATTTGATAAAAAAACAAAAAAAAATAAACAGATATTAATTAAAACCGCATAATTGAGTAAATTCAATTAATTTTTAATCGTATCAAAGATCGCGCACATTAATGGATTACTAAAAGCATTAATCTGCATTCTTTATAAGCCGATAGACATCCATCTATTGGTTTTTAATATTAATAATAATATTTAATATTAATATTTTATGGATATTTTTGACACTTTCACTTGCTAATTTCTTGACAAGAATCGACATAAAAACATTTTTTAATACAAAATTTAGATGATCTCTTATGTATTAATTCGTCTTCCAAGTTTCAAGAAGATATGATTAACTGATAGTTGTAAGTCTTACTTTCCAAAGGAAATTAGCTAAAAAAAATCCGAATGGCGTAGTATTTTTTTTTTTCCTGAACCTATTTATCGTGTTCTATATCTTCTATTTTTCCAGTGTGAAGTTTTAAATAATGTTATCAGCAGTAATAAAAATTCAGGTTGAATTAAAAACATTTATGTAACTCAAAATTTTGTATGATAACAGTCGCAGTCAACTGATTGTTATATTTCAGTCTATATAATGCAGAGATTTTTATAACATACAACTATGTAGTTAGGATTATTTTGGGTGTTTGTTATTTACGACTGATCAAAATGCCCCTCGAAGCTTGACAATTTTTTTATCACTACTGTATATCTAAAAAAGAAACAACTTAAATATTCAGCCAATCCTATTAGAAAATGCAGCCCCGGGCTATTGTGATGTTCGTCCAACCACCCTAATAACGCTAATGTTACCATATTTTGATATTTATTGATTCTAAGCTTTAATGAAAATATATATTTATTCAGATGTTGTTCAAAATTCAAAAATGTAATTATTCAAATATTTAATATTATGTGTAATCCTTTGGAAAATCCAAAGGATTACACATAATATTAAATTAAATAGCCGTTGGTCAAAAGCTCAGAATATCTTCAATATAATGAATTAGAGCTGTAATGAGAGAGTATGTGTACAAAAAAACTTCAATAATTTACAGTAAATGAATTTGTTAGAGTTCACATTTTGCCATTTCTATCAGTTGGAAATAGCAGAACAGTACATATCGTACATAAGGAAGTTAAGTAATAAAAAGTAAATGTGAACGGAAGTTTTGAGAGCTGAAACATGACCAAATCTGTTTTGAGACTAATTGACATAAAAACAAAAAATAAATGTTGTCTCTGGTTATTTTAAATAGCATTGTAGATGCTTTATTTCTGTTAGATTCATATGCATTATATATAATTTATATATACTAAATTTCTAATTTTATTAAACTTAAATGGGAACTTTAAAAAAAAGCAATTAATAATTCGGAAATGATTAAAAAACTTTTCTTTAAAAACCTGAGTTGAGTTTTATTTCTTAAAATTTATAATAAAAATGTCTTGAAATATAATTGCTTTGTTTTGTGTAATTACTAATGGTATATTATGATTATATCTTTTCAGTAAGTTATAGAGTATCCAACAATTATTTGGAAATAAAAAAAAATCAATAAATTTTTCAGTGTTTACTCCTGAAAATTATTAAATTTTTACTTATCTTAATGATTTTAGAGAACCTGAGGTTAAATTTAAAGTTAAACCTAAAGAAATATTATATATCTAAAAGACAATACAAATAAAAAAATGGATACCATACTAAAATTTGCAACTACATCATTCAAATGTTTCAGAAATGCATAATAAACTACGAGATATTGTATAAAAGTTAGTAATTAGTAAAATACTTTTCATTACATATTAACATCCAAGAAAAATTGTTTTCATTTATTAGTCAAAGAGCTAATAGTAGTTTATTATTTATATTTTTAGATTTCTTTTAGAAATACTATTTTTCTGTGTATTGTTTTCTGGATTTTATTTAACATTTAATCATGTGATGAAATAGTTTAAATTTAACGCGGGAATGGTTCTCTACCGCAACCATCCTTCCATTAAAGTGGAATTACAAGCCACATGATTAAAAATACATAAGTTTTAAACGGTACAAATCATGTTTTAATGTATAGTACTAGCAAATCACATAAAAGAGCCCATTCTGAAAGAATGAAAGCAATATGGGCTCAGAGAAAAGCTAAAAACAGAGAAAGGGAGGAGAGACTGAAATGACTTTGTATTGTACTTCGCGTGGTCCGGTAGGGCCCAATCGTGAATAATAATAATAATATATATATATATATATATATATATATATATATATATAGAGAGAGAGAGAGAGAGAGAGAGAGAGAGAGAGAGAGAGAGATAGAGAGAGAGAGGAAAGAGCAAGCAAACCGCATAATTTTTAGTGGCTTCTCTGCCGCCCCCTCGGCTTCCCTGCTGACTGAGGAAAAAATCTCGGAACCCAAGGTCACGTGACCGTCGTATGTATGTGATGTGTGTGTGGCAGTGAAGCCGACCGAAAATGAACCGTTTAGACTTTGGCTTTACCTCACGTGACTTAGGGTTGACCCACGTCGATCACAAATGAAATATAGACATCCTCAATAGTATATCTAACATTTGACACCTTATTTGTATTTCTTATCTTATGGTTTCGAAGAGTAACGTGCAGAAAAACCCAATGTTTTCTTTTATAAATATGGATTTTTATATAAATAGTTGAAAAGATTTCAGTAACACAGACACTGTATTTGAAACTGATTTTTGACTACTTGTAATCTGATTAAAAATTATATCATCATCAAAAATTTGATGTTGATCTTTTGTTTTCATTTCAGCAAATTAAATCTTTTAATTGGAAACTGATCTCAAAAT
Organism: Thereuonema tuberculata; assembly: GCA_023159025.1. Lineage (NCBI taxonomy): Eukaryota > Metazoa > Arthropoda > Chilopoda > Scutigeromorpha > Scutigeridae > Thereuonema > Thereuonema tuberculata. The sequence goes on along the minus strand of JAFIDM010005346.1, from coordinate 50,057,624 downwards.
TTCTTATTAAAGAAATATTATCAACGACTTACAAAACCCGAATAATATTTCTATTAAAACTTAAATAAAAAAAAATTAAAAACAAGTTCATTATTTTTATTCAAACTTTTTTCATCCTCATGCTTTCTCTTTTTTTTTTTTTTTTTTTATTTCTGTTTTAAAAAAAAAAAAAAAAAAAAAAAAATGACTGAATCGGGAAAATTGCTTTCGTGTTAAGTGAACAATTAGATTCTTATACATCTTAAGAAAACTGCATTAGAATGCAAAGAAGTTGTCTTCATTCGGCGTTCCGCTCTCATTTATTCTAGCAGCCATTAATTACTACGAACGCTAATTAGGTATAGCGCTATTATCGGCTTTTAATTTTTGGTCAATGGTTGAGATGATGGCATGAAGTTGCCTAGGTCTCGTTTTGTCTGGAAGAATGGAGAAAAAAAAAAAAACATCTCCAAACCCTGAAGAAAGAGGAAGAAAAGGAAATGAAAAAAAAAAAAAACCAACAACAAACAAACAAAACAACGAAAGGTGATGATAAAGACGATGAATTATGGAGTGAAGTTTTCTAGTTTTCTAACTTATCACCATTAAATCTTTAGTCTGATGAAGAGGAATAAGCGCAAATAAGCATTCAAAATAAAGGAAAAATCTTTATTTTGGGAACTGTCTTTAAATTATTGGCTTTTAAGGTAGCAGATGGAAGGTACTGCCATCTGACGGAACTTCAGTGAACTTAATTTCCTGTAGCATTCAATCTTGTTTTACTATTTTTTTTTTCCCAAAATTTTTAAAATCTCAAATTTAATAAAAGCTAAACCAATAACAAAAAAAATAGTTTAACCAAAATAACGATAATGAAAAATTTAATCTTAGTTATTTGAAACTTCAAGAATCTTTCAAAAAATGAAAATATTAAATTAGTAATTCCATTTCTAGGAAGGAAATATTTAATATTTACATAACAACAACAATAAAAAAGTTTATTTTAAATCTGTTTATATGAAATCTTATCATAAGGCAAATTCATTAAGGGTTAAGCATTGAAATTGAACGTGACTCAAGCAAATGCAGGCGACTGCAAACCTTTTATTTCTTTTATATATTTCTTTTACCAATGCACCTAAAATTCTGAAAATTTAAATATGAACTTGTGAAGCATCTGAGATTTATATTTTCTTCTTTATAATTTTCAAAATATCCTAGAATTAATTTAATTAAAATTCAAAAATAGTCAATTTTTTCGGTGTTTGCGAGGTATTACTCAGTATTTTCAACTAAAAAAAATTTGACAAAAACCTGAAATGATAAAAAATTCGTAAAATAATGTTTTGTATTTAAAATATTTATTATTAGTGCAACATTTAATTTTTAAAAAAGTAATTTAATCTCACACAATTTTAAAAAAACACAATTTTTATTTTTTTTAAAAACTAACTGTTGCACTAATAATAAAGATTAAATGTAAATCATTACATTTACGAATTTTGTATCATTTCAGGTTTTTGTTTAGTTGAAAATACCGAGTAATACCTCGTAACATCTTTAAAACTTTAAATTTGTAATAATTTTTTAATATTTTATTTTAAAATCATACATCGCTTGAAGTTGATTACATTTATAATATTAAAATTTCACCATCATTGTAATACTAACACTAATTTTATTATAGTTTTAACTATTTTTTTAGAAAATCAAATTCTTAACTTTTTAATTTTCTTAATTTTCTTTTCTCTTTATTTGTATTTACATTATAATTTTACATTCATTAGTTCACAACACACATAAAGTTATAATAGAGGAAGAAGGGGGAATATGAGCATAGTTAAGGTTTTTTATAAAAAAAGTGGTGTCAACCTTTGTTACTAGATTCAATGCTCCGCCATTTCATTCCTTGATGTGTCCCGAACTCAGCACGAAATTGTTAACTCATACTATAGTGTACATTATTTATTAATGTAATTAATGTAATAGTTGGAAGTCGAGGCTGGGATAATATGCACATTTTCTTTAAAGCTGGAAATATCATGGCTTATTAATATTTTTTTAAGTTTTTTTCTAATTACCTACGATTATGTACATTGCATTCATTCTAAAAAATGCTCAACTATTTTCAGCATTATTTATATTGTCAAAAAATATGGGGGGGGGGAGGGGCTGATAATTTCTCGGCATCTCTAAACAAACAACCAAATAAATCCGCTGAAATTTCTAAACATATACATACATTTGCGCGCCTTATGTTATACTGATCCATAGGATGAATAAATTATACATAAACATGTACATAGTTAGCACAGTAATTGTGTTAATTATTCCCCAAAGTGGTGATAAACTTTTTATATGTCTTTTACATATGATATTAGTAGGGCCTATTTGCAGGGTTGTTAACATTAAAGTTCCTCTACATAGAGGGCTCTGGAGTGCGTTCTAAGGTTCCAAATAGAATGAAAAATTTGGACAACAGGTACTTCAAACGATGCGCTCGTCGTTTATTGAAAAAGAAAAAAAAGGAATAGTATAAAGAAATGGTCAATAGATGACGCTGTAGCAATATGTAACCATGACAACATAAAAACAATAACCATTTGTTACTCTTTAAAAACATAACTTAAACACCTAACTTAAATAATGCAGATACTGTATTAAAAAGCAACACAAGAACTAACGGAAGACAAGAAGCAATTCTGTCAAATTCGATTAGTTTAAAGTTCCACTCCACGTGCCGAGGGCGGAGCGAAGAGTTTCGTCACTGGCCACTTGTCGCTCTCTGATTGGAGTTCGCATCACAGTCGTGCATAATGATATTTGCATAATGTTGACTTGCAGCTCTATAAAAGGAAAGAAAGTTCTTCAAAAGCATTAGATGCTTACCGGCACTTCACGAGCAATGCCAACGTTGTGTTCAAAATTTGATAAGGCAGCACTTTATAAATGAAAGGGTTATCAGCTGTTATTTCCAGATAACTTGGACTCCTCGATCACCCGACCTCATCCCTTATGATTTCAGACTACATTTTTAAAGTGAAATTTCGTTTACTTAACTTAGAATGGAGAGTACACGGCGAATAATGTGACCTGATTGACGGCGCTTCTAGGACCGTGACTGAAGTTACGAAGAAATGCTACTATTTTTGCTAACACAGAAAAACTATTTTCTATTGCCGATATGCTAAACATGCATATCGTAAACTTCAACGTGCTCATATTCCTCCCACTTCCCCTATTATAAAAATGTTATTAAAAATTGTAAATCATGACACATAATTAATATATTAATTATGAGTAATGTTTTCTAATTTTTAAATGCAAATAAACACATTAATGTGAAACACAAAACTCTATATACAAAATCCAAATTCTATAAATATTAATATATTTATAGAATTGACATTTTATGCATAGTGCCTTGTATTTCACATTTATGTATTTATTGTATTTACATATGGATATATTTTACTTCTTATTTATCAAATTTCTTTAGAATTCTTAGACTGCAGACGAAGATTGTTTCAGAAATTAGCAAAACTGCAAATGAAGAAAGAATATCTAATTTCTAAATTGAAGAAATTCCTTTTTTATTTTTCAAAAAAAACAAGAAAAAAAAGGCTTATTAAATTTACCTGATTAATTCCTTTTCCTATTTCTCACGTTAAACTAAAGAATTAGTGACTAGTTTTAGAAGATCTTTACCTTATCTTAATTATTCCTTCCTCTAGTCTCCTAGAAATTGGAATCCAGCCTTTCCAAATTAAGTTAATTTTGAATAAAGCAAAATATTATAAGTCAACTGTTTAAAGCAAGGCTTAAAATTAGTAACAGAGAAAAGCATATTTGTATCTTATCTATATAACAATATAGAATCAAGTCATTGTTTCTATATATTGTGCAATACAATACATTTTTGTCAACTCTTCACAGTGTGCGCTGTATCTTCTACACGAATTCACTCACACGGGCAGTGGATTGTGACCCCGTTTCTTTGTATCAAATCACTCTTCCGCGGTGCAGCTCGTTGCCGGTGAAGCTTAGATTAGCGTTAACATGAAAGAGGAGCTTTAAATAATAATTTAATGCAATGTCGCCACCTCTGTCACCGTCACATCCACTCCATACGTTCTTATCACCTTCGGCAGAAGCATCGTTCCCGGCTTCCCAAGTCTCATGACATTGCCATCCTATGAAATTCATCATTATTTAGTAAAGAACTATAGCAGATTGAAGTTTGCAATTGACTTTATCATTTCGTGTTTCAATTATTTATTGGATAAACGAGGAGAGCTGCTGTTGACGATCAACTCAAAATGCGCAGTCCTGTTTTTTTTTTTTTCATGTTTCAATTTTTGCACATAGTTCTTCCCCATTTTAAGATCACAATAGTCCTTTTCTGGTTCCTTTATTAAATGCCTTTTTGCCTAGCGGTAGCTATTCGAGGTTTTGATACTGTACTGGTTACAGTGATTTTCTTATTGCTGTTTGTTTGTGTGGGGCCCCATTCCAGGGAGCGGGACCCATCCCAACAGCCTTTCACGCCTTGGAGTTGAAATCTGGTTGATAAGTCCTAATAAAGACGAAACAACAGTTCAAGGCATGAATAAACTTTGAATCTCTTTATTTCTTTTCTGAATTTTCAACTTGTGCTCGTTAAAATCCTCTACATCCAAATATGGTATTAGACTGATGTAAGCCTGTATCGATTGACGTTGAACATACCTGCTTTGTATGTGAACATACTTACGGAGAAAATAATTCTTTCTGCCAATAAGAAACATATTATAGTAGTGTACATTAATTTATAAAATTTACTGATAATAAATTTTCTTATCAATTTCCTTTTATAAATTTACTGATTACATTAATTTATAAAATAATTCAACTAAAAAACAGTTTATTACGCATTTTTTTTTTAATATATAAGTTTTTGAAGAGCATTTTTCCCAAGTAAACACATCCTTCAATGTGTCTTGGCTGCATTTCTTTGTGGAAATCAATATTATAAATAAAGGTGTAGGAGTTTACATAATATTTTACTAACACGAGAAATAATTTATTTACTTCATACTTAACCTGTTGAAAAGAGGAGGCAGGCAAGATATATGACAATATATGACAATGATGGTTCATATTATAACCGTACAATTTTTCTTTCTCCTAAGTTTTAATATTTTATTTCACAAAAAAAGTTTTAATTGAAAGGGTTAACTATAAATTTATTGTTGGTCTCCTCGTCTCTCTCCTTGAGTCCGACCACAAAATTTCATGCAATCAGATCAAGAGGTTTGTAACGAAACTTGAACGCGAATACGTTATGAATTTGATAATGGTGTCTGTACGCAAGATAATTAAAGCTTTATGTGAATTTTAGTGTTAATTCCTGTAATATCAATGGACTCCACTTTTAAGTTGTTCAATGGTCTAACCTAATACAGAAACTAATCAAATTATACAGTAATTTCGCTTTTGAAACCAATTCTGATTCCATAAATCGGGGACCTAATATTATTTTGTGGACGGCCGTGATTCCTGGACTGTTGTATTACTAGAGGCCTAATTGTTTCGTAGGTGATAGCAAGTAACGGTTGAAATCTGCATTTCCAATTAATTGATGTCAATTGACTCATTATGTCCTTGTATTAAATGGCTCTTCCGTTTAACTGAACTTGTCATCATTACATCACGGCTTCACTAATTGGTGCCGTGTAAAATTGGAAGTCTCTTCACCGACGCAAACCCAACAACCATAATAGTGGCACTCGATACATTTAGGTCCTATATGTTTCCGATAACCAATATTTTACAGCATTCTCTTGTCTTTAAATGCTAACTGTGCTATTATGATTACAATTACAGTTGTCGAGGGCTATCGGGCAGTAGAGATTACGCCATCATGGTTACGGTAAAAGTGGAAGGACAGCTTTAAATTTTACGTCAATTCATAAGCTAGCATAAAAAAAGCAGGTAATTTCAAAAAAAAAAGTATATTCATCCAATGCTTTCTTGTAAGCAGTAAGCTCAATAATATCTTTTACAGTAGATAATGGACAGGATTTGCTATTTAAAAATTGTTAATAGAAATATATATATATATATGGTTTCAAACAAAACATATTAATCCCGGATTGACTCGAAAAAAGCTGATCACCCTATCAAAAAGCAAACACGCCTGAAAAAATATTGAAACAATGTTGTTTAGAAGAAACTTGAACTTTAATTTTTGAAACTGCCACTTTTCTTATTGCAATTTTTTTACAAAAGATTTAAGGATTAAATAAATAAATAAATAAATAAATAAATAAATAAATAAAATTAATAAAATTAATAATTCATGCTTCATTTTACTTAATTTTATATTCATTAAATAGATATCAATAATATACCTAAAACAATTACGCTTTTATATAAATATGACCTTGCATTCGCAGGGAATGTCTAATGCAGCTGTTGCGCCATCTAGCGTAAAACAGCTGAACCAAATTGACAATGTGGAAACAAAGCATATCATTTTCACTGGTTGAAAAACGCATAGTTTTTTTATTTTGTTTTGTTTAAAACATTTATACAACGAAAAAGCTGCCTAATGAAATAATTGCTTCTTTTTTTTATATTCATGTTTTGTTTCTCCAAAGTTCGAAAAAATTGATGAACTTTCATTTGCCGAAACTTAGATACGTTTATGTGCAGAATAACGGTCAAAAAGATTTGTTTTTTCATCTTAAAGCCTGAATTCATCTTATCATTTGACAAAAATCAAATTGGTTAATTTTAAAATAAGTTTGCCTGTATTCATTAGCGAATATTTGTAAATTCTATTTGTAACTTCAAGTAGGAGAATTAAAAATTAGATGTAATTGGAATAAAATATTTAAAATAAAAAGGATTAGAAATAATTATGGATATACATTAGCTAATTATGTAAAATATAAAATATTTAAACAAATAGATCCTAATAAAAAAGATAATGTAACTTTTAAGCAAATAAAACAAAATATAATTTCAGATGTGGTTGAAAGAAAAATTACATATTAATTAATAATTTAAGAAAATATATTAAAATGCTCAACTTCTATAACACAGGTATATCGCTTATAAGTATACCTAATAGATTGATAAACATTAAAAAAAAATAGAATTTCATATTATAACGTAAATTATATAAATTAATGAAAATATATAATCGTATAATTACATGCTTCTCTCATAACGTAAATTGTAAATATCATTTTTAATTTAAATGCTGTTGATTTCAATATAAATTTTGTAGTTTCACCTGCAGTTAACAGGGTTCTAATTTCTTTATAAAGACATAATAGATGACCGGAAGAGACATGTCATAAATCTTTGTTAAAGAAGCATTAAAGAAATAATAAATTAAAAGAGATAACATCTTTAACTGTCGAGTCTTTCGTATTCAGATAAAGTTGCTAAAGTGAAACAAATTCTAAATGAGGAATTTTGTTAAGAAATTCTATTTTCAACATACATTACCGAATAAAGATCCTTGAATGTGCATGGCAATGTACAGGAAATCTAGATAGCTGCATGGAACAATTCACATATTTATTATTACCAGTATTAAGTAGAAAATGCATCCGAATTCCATATGTTATTATAGTTTAGCATACTAGCGAAGTAATAACGGATGTATAGAGTAGTTATTAATTTGAATGTTTCAAAAATTAATGTTTTTTTATGGTTTTAACATAGCAGATTAATCAGAAATGTGTGAACGTTCGTGAAATCTATAGTAATTTAGGTGCATATGTCACATATTTCTATAGTATGTCACATATTTCTTTTATCCTGTAAAAAATTTTAAATTATGCAAATATTCTAAAAGAAATTTGCAATTCTCAATGTATGTTTCATTTTGTGTAATATTAATTATATATTAACAGTTGAAAAATACACTGACAATTGCTTATTTTTTTTTAGAATTTTTACAGGAATTAAAAAGTTTTTGTATAATAATCCTTTCTCTTTAGTGTGCTATTAATATATAAACCTTTTTTTTTCTCTATTACTAAGCTTTTATATAGTTTTAAAGTTGCTAAAGATAAAACAACAGTATAAATGTTGGTGAATAATATCAATAAATAGTAAGTTATAAAAAAGTTACATAAAATGTCTGCAAATTATTTTATTTTATCGATATTAAACAAAAATACACATTATTGTCCCATCCGGAGTCTTCAATTCATATTTCAGTCTTGTGTTCGGCAAAGATTTCAGATCGTTATTTACTAATAATGTCACTGATACATGCTTTCATCTATTAGATTATTATAATACTGCATTCTAATTAATGTTATTCATTGATTGTGATGACTCAACAAAAAGAAAGCATGCGTCATTATTGGGAATCTAACTATCTACTAAAGAAATATGAGACAGGCTACAAGCTACTGCTGACAACTTCCATCATTATTTCCAAGACTGTATTATGTTGCTGAATAATTGAAAATATTCTTATTTGATGTTTCTTGTGATTTAGCTAAAGAACACTGAAGCAGAACAAAGTGAAGGATTGTTCTAATAAAGTAACTAAAGGAATTGGGGTGAAGCTGGGGTTGGGAGTTTGATGATATAACAAACCTTACTTTCTCAGAAAGCTTACGAATCAAGTTCTTGTAGCTTTATTGACAAGGGGCAATGATGGATGGGAAAGAGGGAGGTTTTTCTTCTGCCAAGGGTTTTACGACACATCTCTCTCCTGAAGCCTGACAAATGGCCACCGACGAATAGACAGGAAAAAACCTTAATTTTTACTTCCTTTAATTCAAGTTGAATTGATCAATGCCTCTTAATCATTGTGGCGTTCTTCGCTGCGCTTTTCTTGAATAAAAAAAGGAGAGGAAGGTAGGATAGCATCTTCCGCTCTTCTTCAAACCCGGAAACTCAGCCTCCGGAATGCAAAATAGTTGGCTTTAATTATTTTTTTAGAAATAAAAATTACTTTTTAAAGCACACTAAAAATTTTTAAAGCATGTTTCTAAACTGTTAATTCTTATAAAACTTTATAATTTTAATTTGTAATAATCTCTATATTATTAAAAAAAAATTCGCAACAATTCGCAGGAGCGTTGCCTGGTAACAGGAGTATTGTTGCATATCTTCGAATATCTTCAACAATGGAATATCGCACTCGCGTTGCCAGCAACAATTTCCGACTGTTATAAATAGATTTTAATACCTCACTGCATGTAATTTTGAGAATTTAAATTAAATTTAATATGTTTATAAGTATTAGGTTTTAGTTTACTTGATGTATTTTTTTTTTGAATAAATAAAATGCTTTTTTCCGTTACATATTCCAGGCTTAGGGAACGAAGAGACGGGAAACCGTCTAGTTTCAATTAAAAAATAAGAATTATTGCGTTAATTACGGTAATTTTAATCTTATTTTGCCATATGTTCTTCAGTAAATCTTCTCTGAAATTTCATTATGTATTGAGCAAAAGTTAATTAAATTATTAAGTTTGTAAAGATATAAGAACTTTTTAACGATAAACTGTTTTTAAAAAAAATCTATTAGGTTTTACAGATTGAAACTTAAAGTCGTATTGATATTCACAATATTGACTTGTTATTAATTTAGTAAGTCTATAAATGATAGGGGAGACCTGGGTCAGTTGGCTTAAGGGGGTAGTTGGCACACAGCTTCTATTTCCTGCCACCGTGTAGCTAAAGCGCTGACATATTGATAGTGGGAAATGTATGTAAAGGTGCACCATCCACTGTGAATTTAGTTTGTTTGGAAGCGTCACGAAGGAAGTGACCCCTGTTTCATTGTTTTTCTGACTGGTGAGTAATTTTTTTCATCGTAAAAATTTTTTTGTTCTGATGAACATGTAGATCGAATTGAGGTACTGCTAAAGGCGGTTCTGGAAAGAGTGGATAACTGTGGTTATCAGCCTTATAATATTTTCACTTCCAAATATTTCCTGTAATATTATATCAGACAAATTATTTTCGCATTTCCCAAGCTAGTTTCGTTAGTGGATACTTTCTATTTTGGTTTCTAAATAGACAATTTTGCACTAAATTACAGCTGCAGTTGCTTTCAAAACTGAAAAATTTTAGTAACAATAATAAAAAAGGATAAAATTTAGAAAATATATATCCTTTTAGTAAATCTTAGGAAATACATATAATATTGAAGAAAAAGGCAACGAAATGAACTAATTTAGAATTTTAATGGATTTCCTACATATTAAAATTTATAATACAATGAGGTTATATTTTATATTTGACATTTAGGCTAAATTAACTTTATTTTTTAGAAAAAGCACTTAAGTTTAAATGATTGATTTCACGCAGCACAAATGTCATTTACGATTTTTTTTCTCTTTGTCAATTAAACATAAACACATTTAAGATTTTAGCAAAAAATACTATCTATAGGTCTATAAATAAAGATCCTGATGATAAAATTAACGGCAAAAATGAATAATCATAAATTATGGGCTACAGCAGATAGTCAAATAATGTAAGCCAATTTTTACAATTGAATCTAAAATTGGGAGACAAACTGCGGGGGCGGATTCCCCATACCAAATGAAGTAAAAAAAGGTCAGATAAACATATGACCGGAAGTGCATTGTTATTGAGTTATTCCAATCCAAAGAAACGAAGCCAGACTACAAAGGCAACAATGGATATAAACAGTATTTTTATTGATGGCATGTCGTGTAACAATGCATTAGTGTAATTTAGTAGTGATTGGAATAACTCAGCAACCATATATTTCCGCTCATATGTTTATCTCACCTTTTTTACTTCTTTTGGTCTACGGAACCTGTCCCACAGTTTGTCCCCCTATTTTAGATTCACCCTGTATAAAGTACAACAACTTTAGGCACATTCAGCAATTTTTTGTATTAAATAAACATCATTAAAATAATCTTAAAGTTACAAATTATATTTCAGGATGATTCATTTTCAAACAAAATTCTATAATTGTGTTTGTTAAAATAAAAATTATTTTCAATTTATATTAAAAAGTAAAATGTAAACAATTTCAAATGAACGGAATTCAAGAACATTCTACACTGATTATACATTAAAATATTTCAAATAAAAAGGAAAAGAACGTGAATACATTGCATTATTCACGAAATATCAGTTTAAGATTGCATGCAAAAATGAAATCAAAGTAAGCAAACATACGTCGTCAACATCGTACAATTCCAGATTTTCATAAAAAATTGCCGATCTTGAAAAATAGTGATCTTATGATGAAGAAATGCGGTAAAAAAAAAATTTGCAGAGCAAAAAACGTCAGGAACAGAAAAATTCGCCAGAGAGCCGTATTCTAATCCTGAACACAGTTAAATTACTTTCAAATTATACCAGGAAAAAGGAGATGGGAGATGTTTTATGGAGAAAAGGGAGGGTGAATAATAAAAGGGGAGGGCATACAGATAGACAGAGGGGAGAAAAACGAAAAAAAAAGAGAAGGGGAGAAACGAGGAAGGAAAAATTATAGCATATCAAATACAAATTGAAGAAATACGAAGAGAATCACTAAAAATAAATCTAGAAGTAATTGATGATTTTAAGCAATAAAAGCTGTCATATTAGCTAATAACATTTTTTTGTCTTCTATAAATAAAAATAAATTATTATCATACAATTAATATGTTTCTGTTTCTATTACAGGGCTTATATTTCATACTTATGTTTATTTGAAAATGGTAAGGAGAAATGGAAAGTACGAGTATACCAAAAATTTGTCAGTAAAATAATGAGACGGACCAGAAGATGTTATTTAATAATTATTTATTTACAACACATATATCCTAATTTAGTTTTTAGGTTATGTAAATATCTTGATTAAATATTTTTTTTAAAATTGCTATCTGTTTATTATTTATAAGTTATAGTCTGGTTAGAGTGAATAGATACGTAAAATATCCTCTGTTGGCAGGAAAATTATACATTTTGTCGTAAACAATTAAAAAAAAATTATAAATCAGATTAATTACTTTTATATTTTGGGCTTGTTTTAAGTAATAATGCATATTAAAACTAAATTTTAAATACATAATATTACATATATATATAGTTTTAATATATAAGAGATATTAAAAAAATGAAAATTAAAAATGGTAAAACAGGTTGAAAGCATTTGTGTTTTATATTTTAATATAATTGAATTGCATTTTATCCCAGTGTGGTGTCCTTTATTTTATTTATAGACATGTTACCCACGTTAAATTATCTAAAAATGATAAATTATAAAATGTTCTGCAAGCAAATAGCCTACACAAGATTGATTATTATTATTTTGTCTTGTTTTTAATTTTAGAGGGATATGTAATGAGTGATAATTATTTACAATTTTATTACTAGATTAACTAAAACTTCTCAATAAATATTTTCTTTAAAAAAACTGCTACCTTATGGTAAATGCCACCTTAAAACTTGACAATTATTTTTAATGAGTTTTTTTTTAGTTTACTTTCGAGAAAAATGAGGCTCATGCAATCAACTTGTCAGTGTGTGTGTGTGGGTGTCTAGTAACTTTTGATAGATCTTTTTGCATCAAAACTATTCATATTTAAGACTGTAGCTTTTATATTTGAGATGTTTTACAAGTGGATTCTTTTTCGTTCAATAGAAGACGACTCTTTTTCGTTCAAAAATTCCTCAAAGTATTAGAATCGTAACATCGATGTTTAAGAAAGTATTTTATGCCTCTTATTTCCTAAACCCTTTGACCTCGCTTTGTTACGATTCTAATTAACTCGATTTACAGAACTTCAATAAATAATGTCGATTTTATTAATTTTCTTCAGAAAATAGATTTTTCTTTTTTTTTATTCAGCAGATATTACAATTTAAAAATAAATGGAGATTTTTTTTTATTCGTATCGCTTTAAAAATTAATAAAAAAAATAAAAATAATAAAAGATATTTTAAAGAATAACATTTAAGGAAAATTGATTTTTAAGTTCCTACAGAGATCTCTTGTTATGTAATTGATGTAATAGTTTTTGAAGTATAACGCTTTCTAAAAAGTTTTCTATTACATAATCCTTTTCAGTTGATTTTGTAAAATACCTTTTAAGAATAACTCACGTATCCGACGATTGCTTATTTTCCATTAAAACACCGAGAACAGGAAATAGAGGAGTGAGAGAAGGATGAAGAGACACTAAGACATGAAATCCTCTACAGTAACACGACTGCCAGGCACAATTTCCTTTTGTCGCGTAGCTCGAAGGGTTGCGCTTCATCCATCATTGAAGACGAACTGTACTTATATAAAATTCATATAGGAGATAAAAAACAAATATATGGAGTTAAGATATTTTGGTTATGTTACAACGGGAAGCTTTTGAAAAAGAAATTACAAAACATAAATAGTTAATAAATTAAATAGTTCAGTTTACTTAATTTGTTTTTACCTTTAAAGTAAGAAAAAACAAAGCCTTCCAAAGTGAATCTTTGAAAACTTTCCTGTTTCGAGATTGATGTCCAAATGTGCTAATTTGATAAAGTCTTCTCTTCTGATTCCCGTGCAGATTTCACTATATTACACCTAATACTGTAACTATTACTTTTCATACCTTTTCCTTACTTCAGTCCTCTTCATTGGATTGAATAAACATAATTCTTCTTTTCAAATATTTAAGCTTAAGCATGTAATTTATTTGAGAAGAAGAATTATGTTTTAGTAAACTTTACTTTGGTGGGCTAAACTGTTTCGGAGCTGTTATCACTCCCCACCATTTATTACTCTGTGTCATTATTCGGTAAAAATATTCTCGTGGAGATTTCAATGGTATTAAATGAAGTCTATTTTACTTCTGTCTTTTTATCCCAGATGTTAATTTACAAAGTAAGTAAAAATTAGAAATAGAAGTGTTATAATATTAATATTATTCCATCAATAATTTGAAATTTCTGAATTTCTCAATTTATTAATTTTTTGACCAAAGTAGAAAAAAACAGTAAAACTATTCATAAAAACGATTACTCTAGGTATTTCGTTAATGGCATTTATATAATAGTGAATAATTTAGTAAAATATGTTATTTTTTTAAATCTGGTAATCCAGCGAAACTAAAGCTTTTTTAACTCGCGAACCCATTCTACCATTAGCTTTTATTACGAAAACCAAAAATTGTCATACTAATCAAACAAACAAGAAAAAAAGACCCGGTATATATGTGTAGAGGTGCATTATGGTCTCTATGTCTAAGTAATTTCTTTATTTTTGTTTGCTTGAAAGAAGGCAAATATTTATTCTCCTAAGTTTGTACAAGTATGTGAAGCATTCTCTGTTAGACAAGACAAGAATAGGATTCCTTTGTAGAATCCTCCAAAGTTGTCAAGCCTAAGGCCGAATGATATTTAATAGATTTCAATTGTAGGTGTATCCCCCTGGGGCCCACGATGGCCCAAGGGGCGCTGGAGAAGGGCTTCCAACGTTTCACTGACAAGAGAGTGAGATAAGGCCAGGTGGTCAGTCTTACACTCCTGGGAAGTAAATCCGGTTCTCATTTTACAGAGAGCTGGGTGTTCCCTAGGAGCCGTCTGGAGGAGAAAATTGAAAAAGCCTTGAAAAATCCCCGGCATCCTTCCATCCAACCAATCCATTAAGAGCCTTACCACTTGGTTATCGGGCCCACATTGTGGGAGATAGAGGAAATGCAATTCCCAATGGAAAATAATCTTAATAATTACAAAAAGAAGAACACCTTCTATGAAAAACAAGTTATGTAAAACAAATGAATACAAAAATTATGAAAATATCAATTCTGTAAATTTTATTTTTGAGATAAAATTTACCAAAGTAATGAAAAGAACTTGATAAATTTAGTGAAAATAAATAATATTGCGATATGATAATGCTGAAAAAAATTACAGCAATGTTCTTTCAGTTTATATAAGAGTGGAAATAATGAAAAAAAATTCTTCTATGAGGCTGAAAGAACATTTCTTATAAGTTCAGTGCTGCTGCAATAAATAAATAATTATATTTGCTTGTGTGTTACCAGATGTTATTAACTCTTAATTTACACAAGTAACATCTTTCTTTAAAAAACAAAAACAAAATCTTAATTGCTAAGTTTCGCTAAGTGTTCTAGAGAAGACGCATTAAAGACATAAATTATTGATTATTCTAAATATGTACACAGGCTTAAATCAATAAAAACTGCACAATTTTTAATGATGAAATTAAGGCATTTACAAAAAAAATTAATGCTACAAATAAATAATAGGTTCACGACGTATCATAAACAATGAATGAAATTTATTTAAACATTAATGATTTTAGCTTGAAACTATAATCCTGATTTTTTTTTTTTGTACGAGAAATGACTGGGGTAAAAGATGGTAAAACATCTATATAGGATCACAATAATAACATAAGTTATATGTGCAGCAACCATTTGCATCAGAACTTTACTTACTTCTGTTCTATTCAGTATGTTAGAAAAATTTTCAAGGTGAAATTCAGTTAAAAACGCAACTCAAAAATAAATTAAATAAATTAATTTAAATAAAAAAATAAATTGAATGTAGCAAGAATATGTAGCAAAGCCGTCAACCTAATGATATTTAATATTGCTGGCTTGTTTGAAAATACATCTCGTTAAATCAAAAATATTACTCATATCTTGGCATTTAAGTATAAAATTTTGAAGTTTTGTTGAGCTTTCACAGAAGTAGTCAGAGTTCGAAGCTCCACTGCGCTTGCATTAAAGAGAACAGATTGAGAACACCCGAATTATATTTGCGAATGCTTTATAGGGAATTGTTATAAATATAATCATACAATTATTATTTAGAGTAATTAACTTGTGTAAATTGAATTATTGAAGAATTTTAGGCCACCACACATCACAATTAAAAATACAATTTATGTACAATTAAAATACACAAGTACTTTCGAAATGATCTACATTTCTTTGTCAAATGTAGACCATTTCGAAAGTTCTCGTGTATTTTAATTGTACAAAAATTGTATTTTTAATTGTGATTTGTGGTAGCTTAAAATTCTTCAAGAATTATTATTATTATCATCATTATTATTCTCTTATCTCATTTTAATCTAATTGATATCAATGAATGCATGGACAGTTGTCAAGTGCAGCCAAGTTATTCCAAACCAAGGAATCTTCTGACAATGTGACACAAGTCTAAAATTACATGTTGCATTTCCTTTGCCACATGTCTTGCTTCTAGGAATTCCAGTTATCTGATGGTGTTTCTGGGAAAATTCCAGTCGCCGATATAACTATTTGCCTAATGTGAACTGCCCTGAGTTTCCACATCTGCTTTGTTTCAAGGGTCAACTGTGTATTTATTAATCTTGCTGGCATATACTTTATGAAGATTGAGTTCAGTGGCACAGCTATATCAAACAGTGTGGCCTCTTTTCTCTCTTATCTACGAGGATGATATCAGATCTATTCGCTTCACTCTTCTTATCTGTGCGAATTTCTGTATCTTGTGTTTGTTGCTGTCAAGGATATCCTTTGTTTGGCATTTGTAGTAAGGTGTTCTATCCAGAATAAGACCTCTGCCTTGGGCAAGCTGAAGATAGAGTATCTTGGCCTTACTGTGTAGTCGGTTTCAGCCAGAGTGCTAGATGCTCCAAGAACATGTTCTATGGTCTCTGCTGATTCTCCATATTGTCTGCATCCATCAATTGCATTTTGTTCTTTAAGGATGCATTTGGGATAATTTCTTATTGCGATAATCCTGTCCTGAATGGCAATCATGAAGCCACAAGTCCCAGGAAGCAACTCACCATGCTGCAGCCAGATATTTGAGGCTTTCTTGTCATTTCTTTCGCAGTTGAGATGGGCGGAATGGGTTCCGTGTAGCACATTTCCTTTCCATTCCTCAATTTGAGAATTCGCTATTAGAGAATACTGTGTGTCAATGGCTTCATGACTTCTGAAGTGTAGAGCTGAACCCGCATAGGCTTTACAAATCACAGCAAACAAGTTGTGTTCCTGAGATTTCACATGGAAGTATTCTCGCAGGCTTGTTATCTGACGTCTAAGTGAAGGGAGATCAAGATCTCCCTCATGTATTGGGAGATTCACACGTTGCACTGCTAAGTTTGAATGTAACATTCGATGTTTAGTCATTTGTACGCGTACCGTGCGATCCAGCTCTTCAAGCTGTTTTGAACCAGTTGACAATGGCAAAAGTGTAAGTTACTACAGGATTAGCAATGGTGTTGACACCTTTATTTTGTTGCGTGTGTTCACAAATCTTGAATACAGCATTTAAGCGTTCACTGAACCTTCTCTTTGTTGCTTCCTTTATGGTTGACACCTCGAAGTTGATGACTTGTATACACCTAGATACTTGTACATCTGACCTTCCGTGAGGCATTCGATGTTATGGTTGTCTTCTTGAGACCAACTGTCGTTTGTCTGCATCAATTTCCCTCTCTTCAGATGCATCTTTTTACATTTCTTCAGTCCAAATTCCAAACAGACATAAATGGAAAACTTTCGAGTGAGGTCCAGCAACTTGTGAAGCTGTTCTTCTGAGTTGGCATAGATTTTCAAGTCGTCCATATATAGTAAATGGCAGAGTATGTGGCTTTCAGTTTTGGAGGCTTTGATGTTAAATCCGTACTGGGTATTATTTAGTTGATGGCTCAGTGGGTTAAGGCAGAAGCAGAACCACAGTGCACTGAGTTCATCACCTTGGAAAATCCCCCTTCGTATGCTGATGGTCCTTGAATTTTGCGTGGAAGCATCATTGTTAACTTTAAGTGTGGTGGACCACATTCTCATGGCATGATCGAGGACAGTGACGAGTTTAGAGTATATTTTGTAAGTTTTTAGATTATTGTTGCTGTTATTATTATTATTAGTAGTAGTAGTATTAGTAGTAGTAGTGGTATTATTGTATTATTTTAGTAGTATTATTATAGAATGTTATTTTTAAAATAAACTAACCAGTAAAATTTTTTATTGGAAAGCCGAAATTAAAAAAAATCAAAATTCTAATTCATATTACTCATCTTCAAATTCTTCAAAACAAAATTTAAAAAATATTATTTGTAATAAATAATAAACAACCTAATATAATTTCTTAATTCTCAAAAAATGAGGAACAACAGAGAAGCAGCTTCTCGAAAAAATATTTAAATTGCATTAAAACATTAATTATAAAAAAATAGGAAATATTAATACTAATACGTTCGGGTACTGACGGCAGAATAAAATATTTGAAAAAATTAAGTCTATATTCATAAGAATCTTTGCCGACTTATTGAAAAGCTTAAATCTCTGGATTCCGGATTCGGAACCCCAGTATTTCTAAAAGATGAGGGAACTGAATAGGAAGTGGGTTTTTCGGAATTGCCCCATTTCCCTGCATCACTCACCAAAAATCCACATTCAACGTCCTCCCCGCTATGATGTGAACATCAGGGGTTCGATGCTAAAACGTTGTCGTGATAAAATTTAGAGTTTCGCTAAGTCGTGATGTGACTGCATTAATACACAAAAATAAATTATTTCTTTGCATAATTATCGTTTTGAATTTTTGATAGTTATACACTTTTCTTATTTTTAATGCAGCGGTATTTATATTCTTTGTACTGTTAATATTCCTGGATAAGGTTTGGATGGTTTTTCTCATTGATTTACCCGTTTGTAGTTTGCAGTATACATAAAAAATTGTCCTTGAATTAAAAATGAGAAAAAAACAACAAATTAATGAGTAGTCCCTTCTGGTAATTTAAATTTTCACGAAGTAAAGATGTTTAAATCCTCGACGCTAAAAAGTACTTTTACCTAACTATCTAATTAGTTTAAAACATATTTAAAATGGTACTACGATTACAACGGGTTAGACCAAATTGTTTACCAAGTTACGTCCTGGGACAACTGTTTCAAGCTCTTTAGAGATCATCAGCTGGCACATGAATTTTCTCACTAATATTTCATTAGCAAGTTTTTTTATTGTTTATTTTTCGTTTTGAGGCACCACCGCGATTCCGACATACGATTCTATATCAGTATTTTTATTAATAGTAATCAATGAACTGCAATGACTACAGTAAACAATGAAAAGTGTATTATAGCTCGCTACCATTCTTTTTTAAAATATGTTTCTTTTTAATGTCATTATTATTGGTAGTACTTAGATATATATATCGCTTTCTATTTGCTTCAGTATTGTGAATTAAATATTAACTCAAGTTTAAGGCAAATATTTTATCAATACTCGATAACTAATTAAACGATTTAAAACAAAATATATCATTCATTGATCAACACCACTGTGGTACCTCACATTGCAAAGTGTTCAGAAATAAATTCACTGCAAATGCAGCAGTACTAATTCAAGGACTGCATATATTCTTGATCTATAATACTTTAAATACGTGCATTAAAAATCGTAAAACTCAATTTATTACATATATATCATGTAATGGATAAAATAATTATTCTAAGGGTATAGATTTATTCAAGTTGAACTTTCGATAGAGTTTAATTATTATTTTCTGTCTGTAAAACGTTCGTCTTCGTATCAGCTAGGCTTCGGAAGAAGAAGCTCCGCCTGTGAGTTGGGCTTCCGTGTACGATTCAGCGAACTCCAAGGCCATCATCAATGAATAAGAAATGAATTACAAGAACACATTCTTAAGCAGGAAAATGATTGCTCTATTAAAATTCCCCATGAATGAATATTTTTAAAGAATTTACAGAATATAACTTATGAAACATGATTTTTTTTTTTAAAGAAGCAAAGCAGGTGATTAGGAATAATTTACTGAATACGTTCAAAAAGAAAGGCTACAACCAATTCATCAACGGCAATTTGTTTTATATGTAGGATTAAATTTTCCCCTTTGCTCTTCAATAAGCTTAACGTGATAAACCATAATTTATACGCAGAGGAATTCTATTCAAAACCATCACTGTTTATAGAACGAAAAAAAAATGGTAAAAGTGGGATTGGAGATGATATGTCTCCTCCTCTGCTTATGGCTTCTTATCCATGGCGCCATTAATAACGTATAACTGCCCTCTTAATGGAACCCTGCAATGAAAGAACTGACAGATGAGCAGTTCCTTGGGAAGCGACCTTCATCCGGCCATTCATTGGGTGAAATATGAGGACAACTTCTCTCTCTCTGCTTCTGATTTAATATCAATAATGCCCAGGTCCACTTTGTTGCAGAACTACACGCCACGACAATTTTGTATGGTGGGTTTAGTCGACATCATAATTACTCAGTTCTCGGTCCGCTGTGAGTGTTGGGAGCCCCTCATCGACACAGAAACACACCCATATTAGCTGACACAAATCAACCACCACTCTTTCCGGAAATTTACGAGACAATTCAATTGGAAAACTTAATCTTAAACCTTTTTTTTTTCTTTTTTTATAAAATACTTCAATTCTGTCTACAACAAGTTTTCTATACCATCGTATTCTTTAAAATTAAATCCATTTTTTTTTAAGGCGTTTTAAAAATATTTATATCTGTTAATATTTTTCAATTATAATTGTACTGAAAATTCATAATTTAAAATTATTTTAAAAAGTTAAATTATTTTTACATTATTTAGATATTAATAATTAAACCTTAAGAGTAATAAAAAGTGTTTTGTATTATTTTATTAACATCGTTCATATTTGCATACAGAACAATATTTACTTAACGAGTCAAAGAAGCACTACTTGCATCAACTCATACGATTATGGACTTATTTCACAATTTAGATCAATAATTTCATTGTTGTCAAAAGTTGTATTAATTATAAACACTAAATTTTGGAAATTCAGTGTTTTTTTTAATTAACCTGTAATAAATTTTTAGCAACATATCCATTTTTTTTTTCATGATTCTTTGCTTCAACCTTCGCTGAGTTTCAAAGTAAATTTGAAATTTGTTTCTTAACATTAAATTAGATAAAATGAATATTCAGTATCTACAAAATCCTGGTATAAGGACAAGCTTCATGAAGCTTTCGGCTGTTTTCGCAACGATTCAAACTTCGACAAGAATGATATATTTCCTGCTGATTTGTTTTGTTTTTTGCTGAATCTAATATTCAAGTTAATGAAAAAAAAAAAAAGATTGATAATGAAAATTTCTTTGTAAATCCTCATCCCTATTTAAGACCAACAATTTAGATTATGTTTTATTTTTGTTATAAAACTACATTAAAATGACTGTTAATTAATTTTAACATCAAAAAGTATGAAAACATCAAGATATCTTTTAACGTTACAACTAGAAGACCTTTCCACCGTCTCTAGTCACTGTATGAATGCTATTTATCTTAGGAAGCTTCAAATTCTATTGTAGGATTAAGCTATTAGAGGCAAGATTGATAATAGTTTTTATTAAGTAAAGGATGTTTGAGTCAAGAACTTCAGGCTAAGCAACCTTAAGTTAAAGTTCCAAAATCATAATAATTCAAAAATTATTTTTTTAAATCAAATTTAAAAAAAAAAATATAGTGTAATGATGCAATTACAGAAGAGTTTCTAGTCAATACCATGCTCCTATTATAATACTATAAAAAATAGAAAGGAAAGACCAGAGCAAAAAATATTAGGGAATTCTATTAAAGTTAATTATAACGGTAAATGATCAATTATAATTGAAAGTTTATAATTTAATAGTAGATTTAAGGGATCTATTATCTATTTCAACAATGGTATTTTGCTCTGCGAATTGAAATGTTGGTATTATGACTACAATTATCTTATTTTGGTAAGATGTCTTATACTATTTTCTTCCACTTATTTTCTTCTGTTTGTCTTAAGAGAAACTCAAAATATTTGCTCTAGCGAAATTGCTAAGTTGCAGAGATTGGTGGCTCCAAGTTATGCATTTTAACAAAGTAAATTACTGTTACAGAAAATGGATATTGAAGAAGTGAACTTTTTCGTCATAAAATAAATACAACCAACTTTCGGTTAGCTCCAAGATTTCTAATTCAGGGCTATAAAATAAAATATAAAAAGAGGAAAAAAATACAAGTCCTCAAATTAAATACGAAAACTTCAGAAAAATCCATTATTTTTCAGAAAAATTCAACGCAATTAAATAAAGAAGAAACGATAAATTCTACTTTAAAAATATAATATTTAGGAAACCTACAAGTACTGCGACAAGCAATACTGCATATACGATACATCTGATATATTTATTCGCAAAATAATTCACTTGTGACTTAAATTTCAAACAAGAATTATGATAGCAATATATGTACAATAAATATTAATGAGATCGTGATAATAACATTGAGTTTATCAGAATTAGTTTAAAGTCATGTTCAATAAAATTTTATCCTCGCTTCCTTGCCAAAGAGATGGTAAAACAGCTTTAATAAAACTTCAAAAGAACTTTTTACGCAACAAACAGTAATAAATCTTCTTTTATCGTTTCAATTTATTCCTCGCAATGATTCGTGCAAAGCGATTTTATTTCATATTTGGGCCAGTGTTTGCCTTCTTACATAATTATTTAAGATTTGCAATGTCTGTAAATGTTAAGGCGCTCTGCTATTTTCAGGCCAACGTCATCAACATCCGTCATTACATTTTCCTGTAAATTTGATTCATATTATTTCCAGACAAAAAATAAAAAATAAAAGAAATCCTTTCTCTCACTGTTTAGGTCTCAGAAAAGACAAGTCGTAATTAGATAAGATGAATGTCTTCAGATAAAAGGGCCACGGACGAAGATTCGGCGCAATCTCGTCCGCGAAAAGTGTAGAGACGACGTTTTACAGCAGCAGCAAAAGAAGAAAAAAAAAAACTTACGACTTTGGATTCCTGCCGAACAACTAATAAAAACTTTGCCTGTTTGCGGCCGTTTCATATGAGATATGATCTTTTTTTTCCGTTCTTTCCATTTCCGACTGCAAACAAGATTAGAAGAAGAAATATTTGAAATCATCCACTTTGCTCGTGCGACTTCCTCAGAAAAGGGAAATCTCCATAATCAGCATTCAAATATTCATTCGCTGTTTCATTACGTTCTTCCTGCGTGTTGGTCTATCAAGTTGACTGTCTTGGACGGACGACTTAGGGGTAGCCGCCTCTGACACACAACGACAGATGTATGCAAATCAAAGCCATAAAATAGCGCAAGTCATTTCTCCAAGACGGATTCCCATGATGAACTGTGGAATAGCATCAGCTTCGTTCTTTTCCTTCATTTCTTCATCCCCTGTCCTTACCATGTTTCTATAATTTTGGAAGGCTTTCATTTCCCGTTCCTTCATAAGCGTTCCTTCTCAGATGCTGAATATTCACGCTCGCATGAAGGGAAGGAAAAAGGGAATTTTCTTGCTTCACCTTCGAACGAATACATCTGAACAGGAAAGGACAATCATCTGCAAAGCAGCAGAAACACGTGCACTAGATTATTACAGTCATTTGTGGCGAAGACAGATTTGGCTGCTGGAAATAACAGGGCACAGAATGTGTGGTACAGGAATTCTTGTTCCCACTTTTTACGCCATCAACCAAAAACAAAAAGACAGGGCGAGGCTTGCAAAGCGTTCTCGCTGAAGACAGATAAAATTCCATAATTTCCTTAAGAGGAAATGAATTGAAAGAAATGGCACGCGACGGACAAAGAGGGAACGTACGATACTGTCTCTGGATTGACTTGGCACAAAAGATATCGGTAAATCCAATCACAATGCGGAAATCTAAGAAATCTCTCCGTTTATTAACTAACTTTTTTTTTACCTGAAATGTTTTTGAATATATCAAGAAAAAAGAATCAGTCTTGCAATAAACTTTTGTTATTTTTGTAAAATATTTTATTTAAAAACTTCATTTTAAAATAGATTAACAGGAAAAGTGGTTCTCTGAAATATTAAAGCAACGAAATTCTTCTTTATTTTGGTGTAAATGTAAGCTAGATTTATAAATAATAAGCTTAAAATACAAAGCAGTTGAGGCGTCGTCGGATAGTTCTGAGAACCTGGACAAAATCAAGATTAATAAATGTTTTCAATTCAATGTTTTAAACTTTTATTATACTTAAATATGTATTATAGAAAATAAAAAGAAATGTAGATTTACTTGTCCAGAAGAGAAATTGCTTACATTTAATTTATGTTGCAAGGTTTGAGTGTTAAGTGTTCATTTCAAAATCCTATATAGCCTAAATCGCTTTCACATAAATAAAAATACTTAAATACAAAAGGTTTTAAAAAAAATTAATTGCAAAATTTGAAGTCTCGCATACTTAGTGTATTGTAGATCTATTGCTACATCTACTCTTCTAAGTCTTTGAACATTTTGTAACATTTAAAAATAGTCTTAATTTGAATAATTATTGCTTATAATATTAGTCAATGACAATGAGGAGCAAACGATATTTATTTTTTTCTACTTGAAATAGTCTACAAAAAAAAAGTTATAAATTAGTTGATACTACATTAAATACTAATTTCCAATGTATAATGCGTACAATATGAAAAAAAAAAATTAACTGTCTTGAAAACAATTCAGAGAGAACTATGGTAAAAAAGGGTATCTATATGAAAATTTTGAATAACATAAACAAAATGTTCATAAAATTGTATTTAAAGCAGCACGAATATCAGTTATAAATTTATTTCATGAAGATGGAAGTTAGAAATTACAAAGATATTTTGATGTTTGAAATCAACAAGGAAAAAAAATCATTAAGATGAGAGATTATATATGAAACTTATAAATAATACCACTCTCAAGATGGTTGGTTAGTAGGTTTTAATGGCGCAAAAGCATCTGTGGCTAAGCTCGCTAAGAAAACTTAGAATAAGAAAAAGAAAAGAAAAGGAAATGAAAATGAACTATCTAGATAAGAGAGAACAGAAATCAAGAAAAGAACAGATAGTGTCCAAAGTAAGATGATAGTAAATCATCTATAATGTATAGAAGAAAATTATAAACCTGATAATTACAAAAGGTTGCCAAGGCCACATTGATGAATGAACATTCAAGAATAAAAGCATTGAAGAATATAATGAAGACCTCAAAATTATTTTTTATTCATTTTTATTTCGATTTGAGGATATAAATGAAATGTAATAAAGAATATAAATGTATAAATATAAAAATCGTGAGTCTAGGGAGTTTGATTTCACTCTAGAATAAACTTTTGCTGAATAATTAAGTTTTCTGGAACACGAGCATTTTTGAGCAACGGAATTGTCAGAATGAATTTAAATCTACATTTAATTTAGCAACTTCAGTAAACAAATAGACCTGAGGGTGGATGTTCTCTACAATCTTTCTCTGCCTAAAAAAGACAGATATATGAAGGAACGACTATGAAGATTATTACGTCAAAGTAATTCAGGCAAACTAATTTACTAACTAGAATGGACATGTTCTTTAGTAAAATAGATTTTTTTTATTATTAAAGTGTTAATTTTTTCTTTAGATACTGACTAAAGCTTAAACTTGTAAACAGTTGAGAAATCTAATAAATCAAAAACATAAATATCATTATTTACTTCTTATATTTTAATAGGTTGCAGTAGTTTTCTAGATTAATTTAGAAGAAATTGAATTTGCCGTATCAGATCAATGTTTAGAGGCGAAATGAAACAGAAGGTGAAATTTTATTATGTTAACATTATTTTACATAATTTCACCTTTTTACAGTTAAAAGATGTGAAGTCAGTTACACAATAGCACAACGTTCCTAAATTTTCTTAGTTTTCTAAACTCGTTTTTTTGTCTTTGATAGAAACTTCAATTGTCCTTTCTGCTGTTTGGTCTGCAGGTGTTCGAGTCCCACAATGTTCCAGTGGCGAATGTAAACATGACCCGAACAGTAATTGAGCCCCCACCCGTCCCTGCCTTGGCTTACGTTCATCGCAAAAAAGAAATAGAGAAAAGTGGAAATAAAGGAGGACTCCATCCAACAGAGCGGAAGTGAAGGGAATCACCCAAAAGCATCGTGTACATAGAAGAGAGACAGAGAGACGAAGAAGGTAAGTTTCCCGTGGATTGATTTCCCTTCTAATCTGATCAAAAGGATACCCAATGGTAATTATGTATCGATTTCGGTCATAAATAATGGGGGAGGGGATTCCCATTTGCGAGAGAAGATCAATGTTTCACGTGTCACGAACTGAATTCATCTTCTTCATGGCAACTTGAAAGGTAGATAAATAATTTGAACCGACGTTGCTTTTGAGATGTGGAATTGATGATCATAACGCTTTAATGACAGCAGATGTAAATGTCTTTGCTTCAATCGATCAACTGAATAATTATTTCAGAATCAACTTTGGCCCATTTAATTATTACATTAGTGGTGTTTTTGAAAAAAACTCTGCAGAACAATTGAAAATGTATTAACGAATTCTACGCATGGTGGAATCTGCTAGCACACTAACATCAAGGTTACACTGATATCGTTCACTGATGTTTTCCATCCCTGTTCTGCAGCATTCTGAGCTAGATGACCAGGGCAAAGACAACATCTGTGATGAAATATCTTAATCTTCTCGTTGGCTAAGCAGGGACAGTAAAAACCTAATCGATAATTGTACTCTCGGTCTCAATTCTTCACTGTGGTCCAACTAGATCCACAAGTAGATCAGAACTTGGAAGTTTTCTAAAATTACAAATTAGTATTTCTAATTTCCTGAACAATTTCCGTTCTGCTTCATTTACTGAAATGTAGATGTAATAAATAAAAGATATTACAGTAGGAAAGACTGCAATGCACAAATCAACATCTGGACTGAAGACATTTTAAGCTTAAGATTAACTTTTGTAAAACAACATCGATTTTATTAATTCTGATAGTAAAACTTTTTAAATAATAAAATAAAAAAATTGATGGTCTTTAATGATGAACAACATAGAGATAAAAACTAACATCGTAAAAATGATAGACATGTTTTAAGATCTCATTAACATATAAAAAATAACGATAATAACCAGAAAAAAGTCTTTCGAATTTGATGTCTCCTGTTTGATTAATGACATCTGATGAAGTTTGTTAAATGTTTTATAAAAATCTTTTACGTTATATTCACCTATTTAAGTAAAGCTTGATAGTAAGATGGTCTTAGTACGATGCATGAGGAGTTGTGGTCAAGATGTTGCAAATATACAACAACTCAACTTAAAATTCTCTCTAAATTCTTATTTATTTGTTTTATTGAAGGTTGATTGAATAGATAAGTTGAGTGGACAAAAGTACCAATTCTGTTTCAATTTCAAAACATAACGAGAATTAAAGTGGCGACAGTTTCATCATCCTTAGAGGAAAAAGATGGTTATATGTGTAATTTAATAAAATGTGACACTAAGGATTATAAATCTTCTCTGCTATCACTGTTTACAAAATGAGTTTTATGTATTACAGCACATTTGTAATACTATCGGATTGGTCATTTTGACAAATATAGTTACATTTATCATATTTATATACATTTGTCATATTTATATCGATGAGGGACTTTTCAATAAAATTTAATGTGTACTGATTCTTTAAACTATTGTTTCATTAAGAATTTATGTAGTTATTCACAATAAGGAAGGAATTTCTGTAAGATCTGAGGTATATGAAGGATACCAGCTTTAATATTGTATTTTCGTTTCTCTAAATGTCAACATCCCTTCAATGTCTAAAGCAAATGACTCAAAGACAAACTATCAGAAAGCTTTGGTTAAATACAAATCTATTATATAAATATTTACGGAACCAAAAGTTAATTTAAGTTTCATCCTTCAAAGTCAAAGTTACAGAAACTGTTTAGTTTAGTTGTGTTTAACAATTTCTAGATAATCATATAGGCCTACCTTAAAGAAACCTTGATATTTTTATCCATTATTTTTTTATTATCAAAATGTTAATAATTTGTACCATTGATTTTTCCTTTAATAGAAATAAAATTTTATACCAAAAATAGAAAGGTTTAATTGAAGCAGCAGCTCTGTTTAATCTTATATTGTTAATTTTCAATATCTTTGTCTTATAACTACTCTCTCCTTACTATCGAGTTCCCTTAACGACCTGTCAAGAAAAATGGCTGATGAGTAACAAGAGTCACATATATTATATAGAAAAATGCTGACGAAAGTCATACAGTTCTCAGTAAATAAAACTTGCTAATAAAGAAGGGTTATTTTCCTGTTATTTTTTTTTTCTTCCTTACATAAAATATTAAAATCTTCAGATTCCGCCTTTGAAGGATTTTCTTCCCATAAAACTAAGAAAACACCCAAAATTGTTTACAAAGTAGTAAACGAGTGGTAAGAGTGGTCAATAAAGATAGGAATTACGATTGTAAAGCAGGATTTAAGTTAGCAAAAGTGTCGTCATCATATTCGAACTCCAGTTATATTGATGAAACTGACTCTTTTATGAGGGAAATAATAACTAACTGGTCAACCTAACTTAAAAGACAAATATCGACCATTTCACAAGAGTGCCACGTAAGCAATTTTGTAAACAATTTTAATTTAAAGCAGTGTCGGAAGAGAAACTTGCCCTGATTTTTGCCTTCCAAAGATGTTCCAGGAAAACAGTCAAAAATTCAATTTTTTCAAAATGAACCATTGTTTGGCACAATGTTGGTTTGCAAATGAATTATTAAATTGAAGTTCTACATCTGGCAGATTACAGAAAATATCCATATTGAACTTCAATCGAGTTTCTTTTCTGTAGATTCTCAATGAGATGGATTTAACCTTCATCACTCCCTTATAATTTGCCAAGTCTTTACAGTCCTATTACTTTTCCATAACCTTCTTGTCTTCGCCATTTTACAATATTGATAATTAAGCTATCAAATTCTAATTAAAACTACTTTCACAAACTACTTCTGAGTATTTCATAACTTCTATAATATTTCTAAGTAATATGCTGCATAGACATCCAGTTTAAGGAAAGGAAATATTGTATTTTTAGAAGATATTAAAAGGAGTATATCGACTGGCCGTCTATACAACATACTTCTGGTTATCTTCTAAAACGTTCTAAAATGTTCTAATTCTGTTGCTTGGCATTACTAAATTCCAAGTGTATTTGCGTGTTATTAGAAATTATAATCTGGTAATTCATTTTAACACTACTGTCTGCTTAAGATTAATTTTTTTATATATTCTTATGTGTATTTTCAAGATAATCTTTTCATAAGAAAGATAACACCTGCAGATTAATTTTTATAAGCTCTTCATCGTCCAACATTTATTGAAATGCCTGGAGTAGTTGAAAAGATCACGGACAAATTGAAGATTCCAAGTTTATTCGTCTGATATCCTCCCAATGAGAGATGGCCGTCCTGTTTTTGTGAGATCTGCGCATGTATCATCGATTAGTCTGGTCAAGCACTTCCGTCTGATGTTATGACAGGACGCCGCCATTACGGTAAAGGCTTGTTACTTTGCAAAAGAGCATTGTATTTATAAATAATATATATTTATTTATTTATATAAATACTTATTGTTAGCAACTGGCATTGAAATAACGCTAAATAGTCGAGAGAAGTTTTAATTTGGCGTTATCAACATGTCTTTCTCAGTGAAAACAGACGCCATCGTTCATTGTGACAGGAAAACATAATTGATCACCTATCGGAAGGGCTATGCAGTTCAAACTTCCGCCGGCCAACTTTCATTTTGAGGACAATACATGGTTGTATGTTGTAAAAGTCTCTGCATTATATAGGCTGAAATATAACAGTCAGTTGACTGCGACTGTTATCTTACAAAATTTTGCGTTACATAAATGTTTTTAATTCAACCTGAATTTTTATTACTGCTCATAACATTATTTAAAACTTCACATTCGAAAAATACAAGATATAGAACACGATAAATAGGTTCAGGAAAAAAAAAATCGACAATAGTAGATTACTATTCATTTCGATTTTTAGTCGATAACGTAAATTTTATCCCAAGCTTCTTGGCTGAATTTTTCATTGCTTTCAAATTGAAAAACGTAAATAAATGACACTTCAATTCAAAGGCCATGCTTTTATCAAATTAAAACTTTGGATTTAACTGTACTATTGTTGCAGGAAGGCCTATTGATCACTTCGATCTAAAGCGCGGTAGAGAAAGCCAAGGCACAAAGGCAGCACTGGGAACGCTGGCCTTTTCCTTCCAAATTAATGGCTTTGAGGGAAAAGAGATATCGAGATAGGAAAAAAAAAACTGTTGATGGTACGAATTGGAAAGGGAAAACGCTGACCTAACACGACATGGGAAGACAATTGTTCGAACATTTAGTAGAGAAAGCAGCCAATCTTTTATTTGTCTAACGGTGCTTTTGCCGCTCTCTGGAGATCTGTCAAATTCCTTAGTATGTCACTGACTAGGGTAAATAAATCAATTAAAAACCCCGCTAAGCCTTCTCTTCTATGCAACCGTAATTGAATTTAAATGCACTTGGCGTAACGGGATCCGAGAAGCTAATGTAAGGAGGACGGGTTCTTTTTCGGCACGTTCCACCTACAGTCACGAGTTCTTGACGACAATGGCTTTTCGACGGTGTGTACAGTTATTGTTTGAATAGCAGACATTTCAGGGAGGAAAGTGACAGCAACCACTGCTGTCGATGCGTCGCAAAATATTGACTGTATTTTCTTTCTCCTCGGAAGGATCCAGAATCATCTCTTCCATATTTTTTTCCCGCTATCAAGATAGAAGCTAAAAAATATGAGGTCACAATATAAGCACCTACATCTACTAGGAAACGCTAGATAGGTTTTCAAAAAAAGAAAATGAAACAGCGTTGTTTATGGAAAAAAATGTATACAATAGTGAAACTCTTTAAAGCAATAAATATACATTAAAAATATTTTTGGCTTCTAGTATTTCAATATTTATAAACGTTTTCCCGTTCTGAAATACAGATAATCATGATTCGTTACTTAAAAAAATAAATTAATCGTCTCGTTTACATCAGAGTTCAGAGATCGTTTACATCTGCTGTGAACTTTATCTAGAAAAAAATTTACTACAGCGATTTACGCTATATTTATTTGAATTTTATTATTCCTAACTAAAACCTTCATATAGATTATAGATAAGGAATGAAAACGCTATAATTGATTAACTCATATATTCACCATGCTAATTTTTCTAGTTTCGAAAAACCTGTTAGAAAATTATTTTACTTTAAATCTGCGATACTTTTCTGTCGCATTTTAATCAAACAGTATAGGATTTATAACAAACGTTCCTGTCAGCTTAGAGACTTCAAGAAATGTCTTTATTTCCGTTAGCTACAATTAACTAAATTTTCAGAAGCTTAAAGGAAAAATGAAAAAATAATAAGTAAATGTATACCTTAATAAATGAATCAAAATTAAATTTCAAGTTATGAAAACATAATATATTAAGTGTTCAATCAAGGCTCTATTTGTAAATTAAAAAATTTGTTGTAAGTATAATATTAATAATTAAAAGATGGTACTTTTAATTATTACTTTTTAATTATTATGACACGATTTTTCACTGGGTTTATTTAATATTAAAATCAAAAGAAAAATATTTTATTGCAACTTATATTAAATTTATTTTAATTTTCAGAAAGGAAATATATATAGACGTTACTAATTAGTATTAAAAATAATACATCTTCTCTTTATCTTCTAATAAAAAGATAAAACATATTCAAGCAAGCAATGTTAATGCTTTATATAATGATACATTAGAAAAATCCCATATTTCTCTACTCTCTTCTGTTTATTTTGAAATGAAGGTAAAATCATTTCTGATAAAATAATACAGGAAAATGAGTTAAATTCTACTTAAGAGGAACAACACAACTTAATTTCCCAATGTTAATTAATACTAACTGTGTAAGAAGAAGAAAACAGATGTTATTAAGGTAATCAAAATATTTTATTGCAATCTTTAGGTGACAGTAATTGGAATTTTATCGTTTATAACTGAACTCCATTTGAGCATTTATATTGTGAGTTCGTAAATCATCACAACATCTTCCACGTAATGAAAGTAATTCATATTTTTACTGTGATTAATTATTTATAGATTTTCTGCTTCGGTTAAATGGAGATAAATTAACATAAGAACATAGAAATTATTGGCTTTCTGTGACAAACCACCTTTGTATTACTGATCGTTTAATAAAAATAAACAATAAATAGTTACAGCAACTTTTACAGAAACACAGAGTAACCAAGAATTACAACAATGGACAAATGGAGGCAACAAGCTTGTTACCGATAATTCGACTTTACGATTAAACTAAGACTTAATTTATTTTTGTGAAAAAAGCTGTTTACTGGGAAACTTTAATGGGAAACAATTACTTCTGAAACTCGGATCACAGAACATGTGGTTTGGTTCAAAGCTTTTGAGTCACATGCGAAATGACATGTGGTAAAAGCTTGCAGCAAACTCTTGTTCAAATTCGGTAACAGCATTTCCTAATCCAAACCAACCGCGAATCCGAGATGCAAATTAGGGAAAGAAGGAACATCAATTGCCTTTTCTAACTTAATAGACAGGTCTACATGCACAGCAAAACAGCGGAACTTATAAAGATAATACGTTTGACAACTGAATATCATTGAGAAACAGATTGGATTTACTCTGAACTATCGACGATATGATTCTGATCTTGTTCTAGCTTCTAATTTAAACTTTAAGGCAACTAAAATATATCCTTAATTACTTTTACAAAATGTAATGCATACGACGTAATGATAGTTCTTTTAAACTATGTTAGACCATGTTAGTTCTTTCAAAATATAAATAAATTCCTTGATTTATATTTCTATATCTGGTAGATAATTAAAATTATTCATGTTATTCCATCCTATAACAATACATCTACTTAATAATTATCATATAGACTGTTACTTAAATAGTACAGTTTTTAAATTAATATTTTTTATGCTAGTAGAAAGAATATTTAATAATAGAAATGTAAGAAAATAGTATTTTCATTTTATAACTTTATAAAAAATTGTAACGAAGAGTTTTTAATTATCTAATTTTTCTAATAACTAAAATAAGGATAATTAGAATTTAAAAAAAATAATTTTATGAATTCTATTAATAATTCTGAAGAATATTCAAAACATTAATTCTAATTAATACGTTATTGTAATACTAATACTTAATTATAATACTAATAGATATATTATTATTATATTCTTATTATATAATATTAAAATAAGTATGGAATATTTATAATTAATTAATTATATATGAATGAAAATAAATATATATTTAAAGACGCCTGTACTTGAAAAAAATTAGTAATTAATGTTGTTTGAATAATTTACGATGAGATTTACGTAATAAATAATTAAATATATAATCAAGAAGTTAATTTTCGTTTTTAATGCTTTGTTTTTCCAGTCAAAATGTGATCGTTTGTTGGAAACATATCACAGAAAGAAGCCAAATTAGCATAAGCTGCGATCGTGCTGGAATTAAGGCGAAGCTCAGTAGCGCCATTAGCGAGGAAATTGTGAACTACCCAACGGCAAAGGAATGCTCTCCTTACTTGTGTTTTACATTATGGCAATGAGGCAGAACTAATGAGAAGAAAAAAAACTTAAAATAAGGAACTTCAATATATCTCCCAACTGTTTAACTACGGAAATAAATAACCCGGAAAATGATAATTATTTTTAAAGTAGACCAATAAATTATTTACAATTCTGATAGCATTTAATTACATAAATAAATCATGAAATTAATAATAGTAATTATCTTTGGTACATTCGACACTGCGGGAATGTAAGCTTTCTAATATATATATTTATAAATATTTTTTTTAATATTCTGAATTCTGATCTAGATACACAAATTTAATTTACTTACTTCAGCCATAAAAATTATTATTTTTATTGCTAAAAAAATGATCGGGGTATTATTTTATAAAATGACACCTTTTTTTTTCTGGTTTCTGCTATGGTAGCTGACATCATCTGTAAATGTTAGTATATTCTTTAGATATTTAATTCTATGATAAGAGCTTATTACATGATGATATACTAGAAGCGCGCACTTCGGTGCATACCGGCCATACATACATACTAGAAAAACTTTTGGTTTTTATTTTAATTTATTGTTATTATTATTTAATTTGTTATTATTATTTAATTTATTATAATTACTTTAATGAGTCAGATAATTAAAACATATTCGTATTCTAAAATTTAAGAATTTCTTTAATTTTTAATAATTCGTATTTCCCCTCCTGCTAATGAAAGTGCTGTGAATGTACTAAAATACATTTCTTCCAAATGCATTTGGAATATTAACTAATATTAAAACTTCTATTTAAAGCTATTGTTAATGCTAAAATTAAAAACTCATTTAAATGCTAAATGCCTGTATTTTATAGAATGATTTTAACATATTTTAAGTTGCCTTTTAGAAAAAAAATTAAATTAATAATTATTGGAAAAACTGTAAACATTTTATGTTTTTATCGTTATAATGTTCTTATTAATATTGTTTAAAATTATATTTTTATTATAACTTATTATTATCTAATTTATTATTTATAAATTATCTAATTTATTATAATGACATTAATGTCATCTGATTATCAAAATGCATTCAATATTCTAAAATTTAAGAATTTTAAGAATGAAATTAAGAATAGGATACACTTTTTTTTTAATTTATTATTATTTAATTTAAGTTTTGGTTTACCTTAAATTTAAGGTAAGGAAATTTTACACTAAACTTTGAAACGAATAAGATGGCGAGGAATAAAGCTTGAGAAACTTTATACTTCAAATAAGATGTTTTTAAGAAATTTTCAATTTCTATTTTCCTTATATTCTCATTATTCATTGTGAATTGGACATTTGATAACTGAAGCTGAAGAATGCTTTTTCTTACTCCAATTTCTGTGCCTGGTTTGTGTCTTTAACCTTTGCAAGGGTTTTTATTTTCGCTTCTTTGTTTGCCCATAAGAGACATTGTACAAATACATTGAAAATGAACACAATAGAGAATAAGATAAACATCCAAGGATTCGAACATCTGCAGTGGCTTCGTACTCAGGTTCACAATTGTTAGCTGCATGACTGACTACGATCATTTTGTTATACTCATACGGCTTAAAAAAATTCTGAAATTCTGTTATTACTATTCAAGAATCTTAACTAGCTAAGTTAAACGTAAATGAAATAAATTGTAAGAAATAATCAACTAAACAACCGTCAACTGTCGGTTTTCAATCAAAATTGGAATATTTCGAAATTTTTATGTTCAACTTCAACAAATCAAAGACGACATTTATAGAGGATGTAATCTTGAGATAATAATCACAATTGAATATAAGTTTTTAAAATCCAAATTATGTTGATTCCACAGTTGAAACTCCCTAAAGTAATCTTATGTATTAATATTTCTAATTTATAGTAAAAATATTTTAAATATCAATTATGCTTATAATGTTGTTTCATCTAAACTTTCCATCTATATTAAAAAATGTTACTCAAAATCTTAAATATTATAAATGCTGTTGTAATATTTTAAACAATTGTCTGCTATATTTTTTAGTCTCTGATCTAATAAGTATCAGAAGACTAATATTCCTGTTTTGTCGATCCATCTGTGAACAAGTATCATTAAAATATCATTAAATTATTAATCGTAACAATCACAATAATCGCAACAATCACATTTATAATACAGTTTTCACAACAATTGCGCCTTTTGCATTCGCAGCAATCACATTTATAAATAATAAGGAAATTAAAGCAATATCAATTATATTTTCTTATAAGTATCAGAAGACGTTGCGAAGCATTGTGATTGGTTTACTAATCGCTATCCCTACCTTGTTTTATTATTTTTGAATAATATTCTTGGAATGAAAGAAATGCTGAATATCATTTACAATAATGTAAAACAGTTATTTCTTAACAACACTATATAAACACTATATTTATACTATATTATATAGAAAAAATTAAAGTAAAAAGGTATATTATTGGATACATTCTGATAGAATGAAATGATTCTGATTGAATGAAAGGAAATATATAACAGTCTTTTTATGATATTTACAAGAGATACGAAATTTACGATATTCATTTATGAGATTTATATAAAACCCCTAACTTCTATGTGGCAAATAAATAACACTAAGTTTAATAGAGTAAATTTTAATATTTTAAACGAAACTTAAGATGTATGTTGAAATTAAGTAAAATTCAACTATCAGATAAACAAAACTTACAGCGCACATTCTATTAATATATGATATTTTTCATTATATTCTCCATCTTCTTTTTATAACAATATTTCGATCAACTATATTTCGATGGGTTTTGAACGAAATATGGTTATAAAAGAAGATGGAGAATATAATGAAGAATATAATGAAAAACTTACATTTATTTTAGTTATATCATCAATTTAATCCTTTCCTTCATTATTTATTTCAAACTCTCCGGAAAACAATTAGCATGAAGAAACCTGCTTTATTTGTGTGTTTTTATTTTTTTACCGAAGATTAAAATTACTTGATAGACAGTAACAATTTATCGTTCCAATAATTTTTTGATTTATTTTGAATTTCACTTTTTAAAATTTCTTTGCAATTGTAAAAGAATAATTGTTTTATATTATTATTATTATATATTAAATTTAAAATAATTTATTTTACAATTTAAAAGGTAAGCATTTTTCGGCACTTTAAAAGGTTTGCTGATTTCACCATAAACATTCTAAAAATTCAGAAGAAAATAATATAAGAAAATACCAAATCTTTTATTTTGTAGAATTCTTTGTTGAATTATGTTGCAGCGCATCGTGAAAAAGTTGTGTGTAAAATTTGCGCTTATGGATTGCTAGGAAATCCATAATCTTTTATTTATTAAATGTAGATATTGTAACAGCATTTTCTTTTCAACATATTTCCTTTGCTTTTTCTCGTGTTTGCAAAAATGAGTTATCGAATCGTGTTTCCTTTGCAATTTATAAATGTATTTTTTTTTAACCGCGAAACTGATATCTGTTTTCTTTTTTGGCGCGCTGTTTTGACTGGCTGTCAGCGCGACAGAAGAGTTCCGGAAGCGGAAACGGGATCTTTTTTGCCAATTCAGCGGAAGTAAAACTGGCGTCGTCGGGTCTGTCGAACTGGGCATGCGCAGCTCGTCCTCCGCTTTCCAAAAGCAGTTGTTGATCATTAGTAATCAGTTTCCTTTTTACGATTCGAAAAGAAAAAAAAAATCCCTTTTAATCACAGTTGGGTTTTGAATTTCGAGACAACAGACGACGAGAGTGTTTATCTCTTCAATGTCTTTTTCTTTTTCTTAATAAACGCCGTCTCTGAATAAATGTTGACGGAGACCAACACTGAGTTTTATGATGTCCTCCCTGCTGAGGAGATTATCAAAGCAAGTGGGGTAGCTCCGTCAAAATGTTAATTACGACAACCAATATGGCAGCTTGTGCGCTTTTAAGAACAATTAACGAAATTATTAAACTGGAAAATGCTAAACGAAAATAAATCTTTTGTTCTGAAATGATCATCTATTTTCATTTACGAATAATAAATGTACGACATATTATAGCTTCTTCACGATCCTGAAAAGTACATAAATCCTAAAGTCGTTGTTAAACTTTTGAAACCAAAGTAAGCCTATAAGAAAAGCCTATAAGAAAGTATATCTTTTTTTTTAATTTTTAGGAAAATAAATATTTAAAGACCTATTGTAGAGATGTATTATGCCCAAATCACACGATCAATGATTTTTCATTTGTTTTGATCATTGACACGATCATTGAAGCGCTCTTTATGATTTGCCCCAATCATCATTTTCATCACCAGCTTCTTCATTGAAAAGGCTTTTAGAGGAAGTTCTAAAGATAATTGAAATTGGTGATAAAATGATGACAGAAACAAATCACTCGATCAAAGAGGTTCTGTGATGAAAACTAGGAGCATGTGATTTGCAAATTACTAATATTTTCATTTTAATCATACTAATGGACATTATTAGTTGTAATATACATTAGGACGATTAAAATGTAAATTTATAAAGTTTTGCAATGATATGCGCAGGTTTTTATGAAATTTAGTAATTTAAAAATTTTATACATTAAAATATTTTTAAAATTTTCTCACATATTTTTATTTATTAAGATTATATATAAGGATAAGAATAAAAATGGATCACAGACATATATGTTCTAAAATCGCTCATTCTAAACAGATAAGTTAACACCCTAAAAAATAAAAATTATATCTAAAAGAGAGTCTGATAATATCATATTACGCAATTCTAATGAACATTAAAAAAAAAAAAGAAAAGCTCAAAATTTTGTTTCTGCTAATGAATCTTTCAAATCTTTAAATATTAAAAATTCAAGATAAAAATTTAATTTCACGTTTTTTTAGATGTCCCAGCTAAGTAACTACAACTCATACTTATGTTGATTTATTTATTAAATGATAAGCTAATTTTAACTATTACTAGTTATTACGTTGGAAATGCTCGTTAATCCCATTCCAAAATTTGCCATTACACTACATATTATATTCTGATTTGGTTTACTGAATTTTGTAAATTGTTTTTTAGGGCATTTATTATTACCACTAATAAGTAATATTTATATTTATGGAATTACTGAGATTTCATTGAAATATTAAGAAGATTAACTAATTGAAATATTTATTTACAAACAATGTCTGTATATACCATACTCCTGTCTATAATTTACAATTTGAAATTACTACGAAAAAGTCTCTTCGTCATATATTTCAAATATATGATATTATATTGAAAATATAATATGTATTATAATAAATGTATTTCTTGAAAGTCATTTTCAAACAACAACAAACGATATTTTACAGAATCCATCATTCTGCTTTTTCAAGTTTTGAATTTCGCAAAATAAAATAACAATAATAACAATAATAAGGTCTAATAACAATTGCAACAATGAATGTACAGTGAAATATACCAAAGAGTTATTCCTGAATTTTAAGGATAAAGGTTATTTCGTTAATAGTGTTAACATCTTACCTTATTTTCAGGACTGAATGCCTAATAAACACGATAAATTTAAATAACTGATAAAGTTAAATAATTGGTATTAAAAATGCTTGTTTTGGTTGAGAAATATGACTTATTATTTGTTGTTATGAAGATGACTTCAGTGTATATACATTGTTTGCTATTGTTATTAGACCTTACAAATTGTTATTTTATTTTACGAAATTCAGAACTTGAAAAACGATAGATTCTGTGAAATATCGTTTATAGTTGGTATGAAATTTGAAAATGACGTTTATAATTGTATGAAATTCGAAAATGACGCTTATAGTTATATGAAATTTGAAAATGACGCTTATAGTTGTATGAAATTTGAAAATG
>JAFIDM010005346.1:49997986-50018303 GCA_023159025.1 Thereuonema tuberculata | reverse complement strand
TGAAATTTGAAAATGACGCTTATAGTTGTATGAAATTTGAAAATGACATTTATAGTTGTATGAAATTTGAAAATGACGTTTATAGCTGTATGAAATTTGAAAATGACGCTTATAGTTATATGAAATTTGAAAATGACGTTTGTAGTTGTATGAAATTTGAAAATGACGCTTATAGCTGTAGGAAATTTGAAAATGACGCTTATACGAAGTAACTTAAACTGCACAGAGATGACAGTGGATAAGTAGTGGCGTCTATTTAATACATTGATGGATAGAATTATTTAATTCTAGAGAGTTATTTAAGCTAAAATCGTTCATTCTAGACGCATAAAGTTAGCAAACTGAAAAAAAAAGTTCTATCTAAAACAACTATCTAATAACAGCATATTATGCAATTCTAATCAAAATTAAAAGCAAAAACAAGTTCAACATTTTTTTCTGTTACCGAATCCTCCATTTCTTTAAAACTGAAAATTCAAGAAAAAAACTTTAACTGAAGTTTTTTTTGAAGAAATTATAAAGAATAGCTAGATTAAATTACATCTAGCTCTACTTTGATTAATCTTTTTAAATCATGAAAATACAACGGTTTTTGAGGATTCCTTCAGTTCGTTCAACTCCAGACATTCAACCCACGCAGCATGCTGGAAGGTTAAATGCTTGTATTCTACATTTTATTTATCTTTTGGTTTATTTATAGAAGACTGAATCCACTTAAATCGATGTAATGCATTTAATATTTGAGGAGACTTACTTTAGCACCAAAACATGTTGGTACGTTTTTATGTTCTTCCATTGGGAATTCCTCTGAAAAATTTAAGATTAATTTGTGACGTACCAATGGAATTATGAGATTAATTAATCAAAAGGTAATCAAATATCGGATTAATATGTTAGATAAAGCTGATCCAATTAATTTCACCAAAATTAAATTCAGAAAATTAAAGAATGTTACTAATTAATATAGCTTATTAATTAATAAGAGATATGGGATTATTTGAAGTTAATTATTTGTAAATGAATAACATCGAGAAGTTATGTTTTCTATTTTCCAGTTACGGATTCTTTTATTTATTTATTTATTTATTTATTTTTATTTATTTTATTTATTTTATATATTTATTTATTTATTTACTTATTACCTTTCAGATGATTAAGACTTTAATATCTGTTAATATTACAAAGAAAGAAATGCAGAAGTCGTTTCTAAGGCTATTGCATAAGAATGGAACAAAATTAAATGAATTTAGCGCTAAATTTTTTCTGTAAAAATGCATCAGAAAGGCAGGTGAATTGTATCAGTTTAATGTCTAATTCTTAAAATGTATGATTTTTTTTAAGAGCTGAAAAGCGACGGAGGCCATGCTGCGCCAGAGACAAATAAACTGAACTGGGTAGAAGGTTTCAAAATGTTTGTGGTGTATTGCCGAATTTCCAGCCCGATGAGTTGGCGAAAAACGTAAAATGTCTATTTTTTGAAGTTCAACAATTTTTTAAAGTCTACATTTATTTATTCTGATTAGCAAATTTATTGATTCTTAATAAAATCGTTAACTTGGTCTTTACATTCGGAAGATAATCCAATCGACTCCACAACCTCTCCTTATTGCCGACTTTTGTATTTTCTAACAAATTGGGTATCAGTAAGAATAAATGTATTCTTTAATTAAACTGTTTTGACGGTAGGTAAAACTAATTAAACATAGAGACCAAAACGCACCTTTACACATATAATATATTAACAATTAAAATTAAAACAAGGCGACGTTTCAAAGTTCCAGTTTTCGAACCTTTTCGTCAGGCAATGAAAAAAAAAATGAATATTGCAACTTTGAAACGTCACCTTGCTTTAATTTTTAATTGTTAAAATATTATATGTGTAAAGGTGCGTTTTGGTCTCTACATTTAATTCAATATATTCTTGTTTATTATAATAAATTGCATATGAATTTTACTCCTCCTTTATTGGTCTTTCACAGTGTTAATTCAATGTTAATTAGCATCAAATTATCAGTTCAGAAAATTACAATGATCGC
The DNA here is from genome assembly GCA_023159025.1 of Thereuonema tuberculata. NCBI lineage: Eukaryota > Metazoa > Arthropoda > Chilopoda > Scutigeromorpha > Scutigeridae > Thereuonema > Thereuonema tuberculata. Next base: position 50,016,267 of record JAFIDM010005346.1, on the reverse strand, counting down.
TACTTTGTAGACGTTTCCAATTGTTATTCTAAACGAGGGCAGTCAAAGGTTGACATTATCTCTCAATGACTACAGGTAACCCAAATATAAAAAGATTCAATAATGCTGGTCATGGTTGTAGAATATCCGCAGGAAAGCACTTTAGTTATCCATTAAAATCCATCCGGTTTGTGGTTTTCAGCGAAATTGAAAGTAAAGGCACACCTCTCTTGGTAAGCTTGCTGGCTTATATCAAGAATCCACTAAATTTATATTAAAATCGTTAGAGGACGAACCAAAATAAAAAGGACTAGGTCTAATATTTTAAATACACAAACTATTACAAAATATTGCAGAAAATATTACATTTCTATTGCGACCATACGAAAGTAGAATCAAGAGTCGATTGTCATTGAAATTTTGCAAAGTATTTATAACACCGCTCTTTTATGAATAACCGTAATATATACGTATAACCGTATATTAATTGTTTACGATGGAACGGCGCTTTCATTGAGGATGGAAAACTTTTTTTGAAAATTTATTATTTTGGCATTTCTTGGTGCTTCACAATTGCTTTGATTTTCATTTATTATAAACACATATATGTATAATATGCTTATAAGAATAACATTAACTTACATTACAAAACTTACATTACATATATAAAGTCGGACAGCAATGTGGAATTTGTTAAAAACCCAATCCAAAGGTCATACTTCTGTTTTTGCAAGGATAATTTGGCCTTCTCTTTGCAGAAACAGAAATCTGGTCATTGGATTGAATTTTTAACAAATTCCACATTTTTGTCCGGCTCTCTCTCTATGTATACAAACCTTGGACATTAATTTGTTATTAATGTGTATCGAAGGAGTATATCGTAAATTAGTCGTAGAATCAAAGTCGCAAGGAATATCTTGGGCAGAAATACTGCGATACTGAAAGGAGCAATGCCATTTTGCTTAAAGAGAAAAGTTTTTAAAGTTTTTAACAAATGTACATTATCAGTTCTAACATATGGAACGAGACATGAACATTAACCAGTAAAGCAGTTCGGAGCCTGCAGACAACGTAAAGAAGCATGGAAAGATGTATATTACGAATAACACAGGAGATCGCAAACGAATTGCTAAGGTGCAAGAAAACAAAGTGTTTGCTATTATCATCACTATACAGAAGTTGAAATGGCATTGGGATGGCCATGTAGCAAGACATAATGATAATAGATGGTCAACAGAAATTCTGAACTGGATTCCGAGGAATTAAAGGAAGCATCCAGAAGATGGCTATGATTCGATTGGTAGAGGAACGCTTTCGATCGAAAGAACTGGAAAACATTTCAATAGACCTTCGTTATATGTGCATGTGTGCGTGTGATTGTGAATTGGTTTTAACTTAAAATTCATACAGTTTTCTTTTCCGAACGATTTATTTGAATATTGATGTGGGTTTCATGATTTATTAGGATGTTACGTTGAAGTTCGGTAATTCAATACTGCGTCACTCTACTTTTAAAGAAGTTAAAGTAGACATTTAATAACATGTTAAATGTTAATCACTGAAAATAAATCTGGCATTCTTGGAAATTACGCCATCAACCGAAACCAGCGTAGGTGTTGTGATTTCGATGTTCTCCGAAATTTTGATAGTTCTCTGTGTAAATTTGTTGTAAAAAATCATTTATAATAACTTCGACACGTGATTTCCTTTCGAATTGGAATGTTTGAAAATACTATTTAGTTTCTACTTGGTCCAAAAATGACGTTTTCTTCCTTTTGAAAGAAAATTGATATTAATTATGTTCAATTATGTAGGCGAGTTATTATCTATTAATAGAATGCCTCCTGCAGCATGGAATAAAATATTGATAAATGTAAAATTAGATCTACAATGTTGCTTACATTCATTTTAACCCGAAAGCTAACCCGAATACTGGGTAAAAAATAAAATGGAGAATTATGGAATTATATAAGTCAATTTACAGCTTATATTTTGACCTTACAAAGAGATCTTAAATTTAAATTTTCACCTACATCATTTCTATTTATCAAGAATATAATGGTTCAGTGTTTTTCTCATTCTTTTCCTTTATTTATTTGTCTCATTTGGTTTTTAAAAAAGAATAAGCAATAAGGATCATTCTGCAAATTTATCAGGTAATAAAGAGATATCTCAGGAATATTTGTGTCTTATTTTAGCTGTTTTTTTTATAAAACTTTCAATAGTTTGCTACACAAAACTGAAAAAAAAAATCTGAGTTTTAATATTATTAATTGCCTTATCTCGTATATGCATGGATGAATATTTGCAATTACTGGAGCTATGTTTCTACTTTATAAAAAACATATGACTGACGCTCCCAAAATCTCTTCTGCAAGGATATTTATAATTACTCACATGATAGAATTCAAATCCCTGAATTGCCATTCAGACTTAGAGGATCAAAGCGAAGAGCCAATCATAAATGCTTAATTGAATTTGTATCAAAATCCCCACCAAAGAGGGAAAAAAACAGAAACTGTATAATCGTTGTTACACAGCTTTCGTAAATATTTGCTTTATTCGGCATTTATATAATTATTTCACGTATTTTAAAGTGAGATGTTGCACTTCGTTCATTCCTAAATCCCCTATGCTGTAGATCGGAAACAATTCCAAACAATTCAAGTGTTATGTTGTAGTCTCGGAGGTAATTGATCAGCCAAGTCATGCCCGAATAAGAAAAACACTTATTTATGACTTTAACATTTTAACGAAGGAATGAATGACTTGTTTTTACTTTGCATTGAAACTTTCAGTTTATATTTGTTGATATTTGCATAAACAATAACCTGGTATTCTTGAATCTCAAAAGACTTTCGTTGTTTGTTGAAGGCCAGGTTTAAGATCATCTCCTGCGTGATTGCGGAGCGTGTATCTGTACGGACTTGGCTCATTAGGAGGATTACGTCACAGATAATAGAAGCAATGAGGAAGGTTGGCAAGAATCGAGACCCCTAACACCGGAAAGAAGAAAACAATAGGAGGAAGGAAAAATACGTGGAATCAAGTTGTGCAAATAAAAGGGTGCGTTTTGGCTGTTGGCATTTCTGCTTCTTTCCCCGTTCCAGTCCCTTTCGGCGGTTGTTTGTAATGTTCCGTGCGTTTAATTATACGTTCAAAACATAATCAAGTCGGGGGGGGGGGCCCTGTCATTTGCATTTGCTGAAGTAAGCATGACTAATTGCATGCCACACAGAGGGAACTATTTCATTCCGTCTCTTCATTTTCCGATCAATACCAAGCCATCGTTAAGATAAGCGCCGCGGACTCAAATTTAAAATTCTGAAGGCACAAAGTGTCAACATGATGTATAAGGCAAGAAATTAGAAATGTTTATATTGTCCTTCCGAAAAGCGTACAAATAGAGAATATAGAAATACAACGAATACATAAAAGTGTAAGTATGTCTCTTTATTGAAGTCTAAGATTACTCTGAAGCATTTTACGAAAAAATAATAACAGAAAAGTCTACTGAGATACCCGAGACACGAATATTTATATATTCATTCAGGATTTCATTCAGGAGCGCTATTATCAGTATCCCAAATACAACACTAAACGGAATACAAACGCAGATTGTTTTATAGGAATAAAAAACATATTTTTTGAGTAATATGCTGTATTAAAATAAAATTATCCTATTACAAAAGGTAATAAAACGCATTTTATTGTTTTTCTTCAGAAATTAAAAACAACTTTATTAATCAAAAATGTTAAGGACTTGAAAAATAGTATTTTAATGATTATATAATATTATATTTATTTTTGAAATGCTCTTATTAAATATAATTCAGTATACATTACATATATAATGTATAATGAAATTGTATTATTATATCAATATGCATTACACATCTATGTAATTTTCTGTAAATCACCCGAATAATTTATTTTTAGAATAAGATGTATTGGGAACAATTTTTATTACTAAGCTATTTTCAAATCAACGCCGATTTCAATTCTTTCATTAAATATTTTCTTTATTTATTATCTTGTTCTTGAATTAAAATTTGAAGCGTAAAATCCACATAAACTTCTTTCAAAAACAAATTTTGATAGCAATTAAATTTGATTGCCCTATTTTTTCTTTCGTAACCTTTACAAGACGAATTCCTGCAAATCTATATTTCAACGTAATGTACATTATAAATTATTTTCGAATGTTAGAAATAAAAAAAAAACAACAACTTTGAATTAGTTTCTAAACTAATATAAAATTACCCAAACTACCGCTTAGGTGGAAAAAAAATTATAATTTCTTTTAGCGATGTTGATAAATATTAATGGGATGCTGTTACGTTAATTAAGCTTTAATGAAAGTTTCTAAAGAAAATATTAAACTAAAACTAGTATTAAAATTTATGTATCTACAATTAACTTAGTATAAATTAGCATCCAAATAAACTGAAGAAGTTTGTATAATTACCTTCATTTGCATAAAATATTTAGATTTGGTCTTAGATGTAACTGTAAATTTTTGAAAGTAATGTGTAATTAAGAAGTTATAAATATTCTACCGACTATTTACGTGGATTCAGACAGGCGATGAAGTTTATAATTTACATTAAATAGAACAAACACATGAAATAAGACACAACAAAGTTGCCAAGCCTATTTGGATGTTATATCAAAAGAAAAAGTTGGAATTTTATAGTGTCCGGTGTTCGAGGAATACTGATGGATTTTAAAGAAGGATATTAGAGAAAATTGACAATGTCTAAAAGAATAAAAGAGAAAGCCTTGTAAAAAGAATGTCATTTGAATCTGTTCAAACCCACAGAAGCTAATATCCTGAGACGATACAGAAGTCTAAGAGTTGAATCCCAATAAAGGCACGTCTCGAGCGGATAACATTATGAGGACACACAGGAAGAGGAGGAGAACGGGTCCCTACAGTTCGTAGAAAATTGAACAACCTTGTATTTTTGCACAAAAAACACTCCTACATCTCCCCAAAACGATACAATGCCGAACCTTGATTGAAGTAAGAAATCATTGGACTGGATCAACAAAAAAAATGATTAGATGAATAGGCCATGTTATTCACTTATTCCAAAGGGAAGTTAATAAGGTTAGTAAACAAAAAATAAAATAAATTGTCTGTAAAATGAGTTTAGAATTTATCATTTCAAGCTGAACTGCTTTGGAGGTGTAGACAGAACCGGTAACCGCTATTTCCAGAATATTTATATATTTGGCAGTTTCGTATAAATTACTGTGATGTATCACAGTTTTGCAAAGAAGTACACTAGAGAAGAAGCTGTTCTGTCAAAGGACTGTAGTTTTATGAATAAAATAATAAGTTTGAATTACTACTTATTAGAATATAATCCGCTGTTCAAAATTCGTTAAATAATAAAAAAAATGTGAACGAACAATTTAGCTATATTGATTTGAATTTTGATCTATAATTTTATTGTATTTACAGTGATAATAGTCTAAATTTCTATTTCCTTAAAGAAAATATTTGAAAAGAAAATATATGTGAACATCTTTGAAAAGAAAATTCACAATGAAACAACTTCTCACTGTAATATGAAGCTCTTGAATTTGATTTCACATAGCTCTGTAAAATTAATAAACTATTGAGGATTTGGAACGTGATTTTACAATATTTGCATCATTTATTATACTATTTGTGGAACATTTATTACATGAAAAGCACTTTTATTGCACCACTGAAGCGTTGATGCTAAAGAAAGATGAGATGCTACTGCAAGAGATGTAGAAGGTATTATTACCATCAGATAATTGAAATTTTAGTGAAACCTGCATGATTATCAGAAAAACAAAATCGAGGATTGTAAGTTTAATGTTATTTTCTTTGTTCATTGAATTTGCATCACAGCGAATTAATAGTACGTTCCAGAATTTATATTGATACTAAGACGCGAAGAGTTTTAATATTAGTAGGAGCCTAAGAATATGTAAAAAACAAAAAAAATAATAATAAACAAATGGGTTTTACATAATTACTCACCTTTTAACTTAGAGAAAACCTTAACAGGAAAAAGATATCTTACCTGAAAAGAGAATAAAATTAAAAAATTAAAAATGTACGAAATAAAAAGAATATTTAACTGTTAATATAAAAATTTAATAAAATTTAATAAAAAAATTATAACTAAAGGTAAGTAATAACTTAAAATATATCATAAAGAGAATAATCGTAACAGTTTATTCTTATTCAGCATCAACAATACCTTTTTTTCTCTCAAATACTAAGAAAGGAAAATCTCAATATCGATCTGTTTTCATTGTATCAACCCTAACATTTATCCGAAAACAAAAATGAAATTATGAAGTTTGGATTGGCAATCAAAATGATCTCTCGCTCTGCTAAGGGTTCAAGTTTCATAGGAATATTGTTTTCTTTTCTTTTTCCAAAGAGAATTTAAGAAAATGTTGTTGCATTGTTTTAGAGCTTAATATAAGTGTAAAGATTAAAAGCAAGACTTTCTGTTATAATAAAATAAATCAAATTATAACTGATAGGCTAATTATAGGTATTTTTATGTGGGTAAAGTTTATTTTATCATTTAAATTTAAATGATAAAATGTGTAAATTTAAGGAAAAACTGACTGATTCGTTATCTTAGAAGTAATTATATTCAACTAATTTTATGTAATAATTTAAGCTATTTGTTTTCCAATAGAAACTTTAATATGTGAATTTGCGATTGTTATCAATGACAACGTGTAAGACCTAAATGAACAACAGGTCATATTTAACGACATTAAAACTGAGAAAGTGCCCTGAGAAAACTTGTGGTTATTCATATTTTAAGTCTATATATTTAAGTCTCTAATCTTTTTTAAGAGATTAATTACATCAGGAAAGGAACCTCAGAAGTTATGTTCCATTATGAAAAGAAAGCCATGCTTTTCAAAAATGTAGGAATGAATTTATCGAGATCTTAAAAGATGTCAAAACGCTGCGAAGAAGGCTCCAGTATTACAGAGCCGAAATATTAACAATATGAATATGTAAGTATTCACATCCCAGTTACTTTAGTTTTCTTTGTCTACATTTAAAAACAAAATAAAGCGAAAATTAAAATCTCATTCTTGTAATTTTAACTGTGTTTAGATACACTAAGCACTAAGCAGCAGAAGCAGATATCAGGTTCTAAAAATAAGAATTATACATGATGTATATATAAATAAATTAAAGGCTTGATAAATTAAATAAAATTTAAAACTGAATTTAATCTAAAACTTTTTCTAAATTTTCAATTTTAAAATTGATTCTGCAATAAAAATAATAAGAAATTAATAAAAATGATTTAATAAACCATACAAAGGTAAAATAAATTTAATTCTGAAGGTTTGGGTTTCCTAAACATTTATTTGAATTTTGAATCAAAATACACCCACACATTTGTAAAATTTAAGAAATATAATACATTAAAAACACAATTAATTTCGACAGGATATCCACCTGTCTTTCTCAAGTGCAAAAGCTACATAGTGCTCACATTTAAATACAAGAATGTGTGTGTGTATTTTGATTCAACTTTTTTATCCACACGTAAAATAACTATTATTTATTTGAATTTATTTATTGATTTCAATGGCTTTTTTTGAGTCAAGAATGGTGTTCACAGAAACATTACAGAAGCAGAAGTTTGGTAACAAGTGTCTGACAGCATTATCCTCTTTCAGAAGCTTTCTTGGGATTTGAGGATTTTTTTTTCCTTTTTTTTTGCTTCAATGTTCTTCTCTCATTGTTAGATCACACCCGCGAAATGATGCTTCTTGTAATTAGGAGGTGTAAATATTTATGAGGGTTTGCTATCAACAGAAGAATGAGGAAGATCAACTTAAAGATGACATTTCGTAATGATGGAGATTAGATGGAAACAAAACCGAGTCAAATAATTTCAAGAAAGCTTTATGCTGCCAGAAATTAATTGCAAATGCAGAAAAATATGAAGTTTATCTAAAATTTACAAATTAGGCTTGCAATTAACTTTTGACAATGCGATAATTAAAAAGAAACTCATCTGAAATATTCAAAATAAATAATTTCATCACCTGATAAGAATCTTTATTAATATTCGCAAACAAAACAAATAAGTTGTACACAAACATCCCCTTAGGCTTAAGAGAAAACAATTGTAATTCAATACTTCAATTATCTTTCACTTTGGAGTAAAATATCAGATAGCCAATGATGAATCTTTTGTCTTAATATAATGATGTTTGTTCTGTTTTATGAATTTTCTTATATAGTTATTATTAATTTTATTGAATCAAATAAATTAAAATTAAGCTAATTTATGTTGTTCAGAATTCTTAAAAAAATCACTTTAGTTAAAAGTAATTTTAATTTCCAGAAACTGATATTTAAAGAAAAGTATTCAGGAAATAAATGTACTGAAGAATGTAATTGAAGAAATTATTTGTAGAAGAAACAATATCTGTATCGAGAAACAATAGATATTTGATAAATATGATTTAAAAGCAATGTTACTTTTTCGAAACTGAATAAATTTTAATTTTTAAACTATACTTTTTTAATGATTTTTCTTATCAAGTTCATCAATCCTAGTTGATAAGTATTTGTATACATTATATCTAGCATATACGCCACGTCAACAATGACGGGATAGCAATGTGCCTGCTTTTAGTCCAGATAGAGTATTTGCCCGTCATATCTAAGACTGATAGCAAATTAAAATGAATGCATTGCTAGGAACATAAATGAATTTATTTATTGGAAGACTTGATTATAAGTCACATTGCGAGTCAAAATTCTAGCATCATTTAGCAAAAAGTCTTATCCGTCGATTTTTTTTATGAGTACTTTGATGTTGTCTGTTTTATGAACGCGACAATGCAACATAAAGCTGACCATGAGAAAATACCATGATAGCGAATGCGGGCACCACAGGTAAATCTACCCTGTCGTACATGTGAGCTTTACAGGGCAGTTCTCCTCTGATAAAACACAGGGGCAGTGCGTTACACTACACACAAACAGATCTGGAAAACTATATAATTTCTATTTAATATAATGGTTTGGATGGACGATGATTAAATGAAGAATATTTAACAAATTATATAAATGCAATCCGCCTTGTGTAATGGATATGGCATCTGTCTTCGGATCAGAAGATTGCAGAATTTGCGGGTTCCTATCGCGGACGTTTGATTGAAGAAACCATTTCCATTTTAACAGGAATTAGACAGGAAATTAACGTGCGTTAATACATTTTTACACATACATATTAACGTGCGTTAATACATTTTTGGTTTATTTTACTGTAAAAATTTTAACAGGAAATTGAAGTTATTTTCTATACACAGGAGGAGAGCATTACGTTGCATACAGACAGATCTGCTAAAGTTTATAATGCGCTTCGCTTATCGAAGTTTAATGAAATGGGCTTGTGCTACAAAATACAAATAATCAAAAATTTGAATTGTTTCATAAAACCATATATTAAAATTCAAATTACAATCCGACCTCAAACTGTTCGAATTACTGTTAGCAGACCTTACAATTTTCCTAAAAAAGTTAAGTAACGAATAATATAGATAAATCTACACATTTTTTCACAATATCAGTCTTAAGACATAGATGGAAATTACTTACAAGAACTAACACTACCCCTTCACATTATTTTTCTTTTTTCAAATAACTCATTTAATTAAAATTTTATTGCTAACTATCTAATCTTTGTTTTCAGCGAATAATAATAAGTTCAGAAGGAAAAATAGACAATGAAAACAATTAAAATAAAAGAAAAACAAAATGGTTCTGAGTTTTAATGAATATGTCTCCTATATCTTTAAATCAATTGCAGAGTGAATCGTCAGTGAATGCGACCATTTGTCTTTGCCTGCCATCTGACAGCGTCGTCAATAAGCTTTATTTGCATTGTGGGAGCCATTAAGACTTTTTCTTGCTCTTAAAGTGATCATCTTCTCTGACAGTCCTGACAGACTTGACAAATTGCATCATAGTCGCAGATTGCAAATCTACTGAAGAACTCAAACTTGTTTAAAGAAAGCGATTTATAGAATGACAGTTTTATTATTAGCAAATTGTTGTTAAGCCCCATTCCGCAGGATTGTTTTGATCATTTTTTAAAAATCTCAAAAATTTCATAGGTTCTAGTTTTAATAATGAGTAACATGGGGCAAAAATGTTAACTTTTTAAAATGTTGTCAACTATCACCACTCAATTCATTGTTAATATAAATCTAACTATCTGTCTATATACGTATATGGAAGCTCAATTTCGTGTTGGATGCAGCACGATTAATCACACTCATGCATTAAGAGAAGTAATTGAGAGAACCAATGAATACGAGATGCCACTCTATTGGATTTATTGACTACGAAAAGGCTTTTGACTCGGTGAACATGTCTGCTGTTATTAGTGCTTTAGAAAACCACGATATTTATACTATGTAGAGCTTATGAAAATGTTTATAAGGACGCGACGATAATAATTCGTTTACACTAAGATATAGAAAAAAAAAATCAGGATGAGAAAAGATGTCCGAGAGGAAGATGGCATTTCTTTCTGTCTTTGAACTATTGATAGCGTACTTCAAGAAGACTTAGACTGAGAAAAAAAAAGAGGTATCAATATCAATGGTGAGTATTTAACCATCCGCGGTTTGGAGATGCCCTAACTAAAGATGCTACGGAAGTGCAATCGATTATACAAAAACAGTGAAAACTTAACATTTGGATTAGAGCTAAACTCAAAGAAAACAAAGAAGTTTAATGGACTTATTAATAGGCAACAAATTAAAGTTGCTAAATCCCAATTAGAATAGGTAAGCAGCTATGTATGTCTTGGACAACAAATTATTATACAATAATAAGACATTACTGGTCAACGTTTAATTCAGAGACTCCAGACAACTCATAAATGCATGTTAGGAATCGGAAACGAAACTATGAATGAGAGAGCAAACCGAAGTGTTTGATATTGTTCCTATAAAGAGCTGAAACAGAGTTGGGATAGCCATGTAGGAAGACGTCATCACAACGGATGGTCAACAGAAAAGCTAAACTGGATTGAGTGGAATGAAAGGTGGGCAAAAAAGCATCCACAAGCTAGTTGGATGGATGAAATTAGAAGTTTTGTTGGATTCAATTGGAAGAAAAAAGCTTTGAGACCTTCATCCTACAATGGATTGCAAACGGTTAAAAATAATAATAATATATATATATATATTTTTATCATCATATGTGTATAGAGATAGATAGATAGATAGATAGATGCATACATATATAGTAATTACTGGTGGGAAAATTGATTGTTTAATGCTGGAAATTATTGTTAGTATAATTTATTTCTTGATATAAAAAAGTTAAAGTGAAAAATGCTTTTCCCGATCTTAGTGAATAAAAATAACAGCCACAAATAATATAAAAATCTTTTTTTAGTGTTGTACTAGCTTTGAAGATCGTAATACAAAGGAAAGCAAATTATCCATCGATAAACTGAAAGTAAGAGATGTTTGACAATACTTGAGACAGTTATTTTTTTGAAGAATGAGAATAATGTCCCATGTGCGACAATATGATGGAATTTGTATACTGAAAACGGCAGATTTCAAAATAAACTGACAAAGACTTCAGGAAATATTTGTATGCACATAATAAAATGAATCTCAGATACAAAAAAGAATTATTCGAAGACTAAACTATAGAAGAGTATAAAATACAATAAGAATATTAACATAAATTAAATATTTCGAATTTAAGTAGGAGAAATGGCTCGTCAAAGTCCTTTCAATAGGAAGAAATATTGCCTGAAGGAGAATTAAAGTTTTTGAGTTATTTTATATATTATGATGTTAGTAATACTAAGAAGTTGTTAATAAATTAAATGTGTTTTTTAATTTCTAAATCTTCTCTTCGTGCACAGTAACTTTATCATTTCCTTTTTATTATTTTTGTTCTTTAATTCTTCGTTTCTTTTATTATATTTTACTTTCTTCAATGTGAGTTCTAATTTCCTGATCTTCTAAGGAAACTTCTTCTATTTTTAAATAATCTTCTATTTTTAGTTTTGTTAATTCTATTATTTTATTATAAAAAAATAACTTAAATTATTACACTTTGATCTTCGTTGATTTGCTTTTTGGAATGACAAAAGGAAGCCTGGACTTATCTAATATACGTTAAGAGATTCATTTCAGCAGTAAATTTCAAGCAGCAGTTTTCGCCAGCTTTAATTATCCAGCTAGCCTCTGCTCTTTCTTTTAAAATTGGAGACTTTAATCTGAAACCTTTCTCAACAGCTTACGCCCCCATTCCGGTGCAAAGCAGCAAATTACTTTGGTATCCACACATCAATGCCCAGGGGTACTATGTCAAGTTCCCCACATTTACTAGGAGAGGCCTCATTTTATGATTTCTGCCGGGGGCATACAAGGGCCTTAGAGCGTGTTAACCATATTTTCAAAAATTCCTCACCTAGCCTCTCCACCGCCTGAATGTTAAGTCGTTATAGGTGGACTTAACGATCATCTTAAGTTCTTGGCAGTGGTTAACTTTTAACGACTAATAAATTGAGAATTTATAACTGCTATCAATAAACTTCAGCTGAAATTAGTAATGTAAAGATCTTATAATTTTATGAAGTAAGTAGCTGGCACACGTCAGTTTGTGTCACAAGCATTTTTTTTTATTTATAATTAAGCTGTTAATGAAATATGTCATATTCTTCAAGAATTTGATCAGGAAATAAAAGTTTTTCTCAACTTTTATACCGTACATTTTAACAAATCTTAGTGGCCCAAAATCTGCTTTACATTTAATATACGATTACATTACTTACAATTGTGCTTCTGACATAATTCTAAATACAAGCACTCTTATCCACCTACATTTTTCAACAGCAAATCGCTGTGATTCTTTATACATTGTCAAGACAAAATTATTAAATAAAACTATATTTCAAAGTAGTAAATGTAGACTATTTTGCCTAACAATCGTTGGCCTAAGAACTAAAGAAAGGAACGCAATCTACAGTTATATCCGAAAAAAAAGACAATTTGAAAAAAAACTTCTCTTTGAGAAGTTCGTGTTACTGTATCTCACTGCATATTAAATCTCTAATAATTTATCAGGTGTACCGGTTATGTCATAAATGACAGCAAATTTATGACACCAAAAAAGACAAGTACAGAAGAAAATAACTTTCAAGCCAGCTCTACAAATCGAGCCCTGATCGAAGAGAACCATTTAGAGTTGCATGGCTACAGTTTAAAGAACTTTACCACGCCTGACCTGCAACATTAGTATTGTAAAAATAGTGGACAGTGCATTCCTCATGATCCTATAAGTGAATGAATTAAATCTTTTCATATTTAAAGTAATAGTTTTCTGCTGTCAAATGATGTATAAATTAATAACTACACTGGAGGAAAATCCAACCCGTTCTGTTGCCATTGCTGCAACATCAGGGAGATGTACTTTTCTAAGAGTACAGTGCCTACCCTCACACTGCTCGTGCAAACCAAAGAGCTCTTCAAGGCGTTCATCAACTTCCCTGGCCAGTAAGATCACCAGATCTGTCTCCCATTGAGCGTAAGTGGGACTCGCTTCGACGGCGTCTGGCCCGGTCTGCAACACTGGCGACAAACCTTCACCAACTGCGCCACCAGATGGACCTCTACTATTGTCTCCATGCGATTTGCTGCTGGAGAAGGCTACCGGAATCATACTGTAGCCTCTGTATATAGGCGTCCCGTGCGCATGATCATGTACAGTATACGACCTACCGAATGTGTGAATAAGATTTCATTCTTCTGGGACCAAGGGTTCAGGGTGTTCATTTTTCACTTTCCACCAGTGTATATAAAAACAAATCTAGTTATTATACACGTTTCTCAAAAAAGTGATAGTAAAAAATATCAATTTAATAATAAGCAAAATATGGACTTTTAGTTTTTTATCAAAATAAAAGAAGGTATTGAAATGTTCAAAATTTCAAATTGTTTACAAATATCAAAATACAAGTTTAATTTATTTTTAAAGCCAACAAATTGAGGTGAAAGAAATTAACATTTTTTTTATGGAAAAAAAAGAAAATAATTAAATTCACAGCATTTGGTAAAATAAAAATGAAAGAGTTTCGATTACATAATTCTGAAATATATAATCAAATAAAGTTTCCATTAAATACTTAGAAACTTTCCGTGATAACTCATGTTAATTATAATAATTAAAAATTTGGCGTTCCACAAAGGACCGACGCGGCGGAAGCCAAACTATATTGTAAGCCTTAATCCCTATCGGACTTAATTAAAACTATCAGAGACGAGACAAAATAGTTGGTATATCAACTTCTGAATATTCTGAAAGGGTTTGATTAACAGAAAAAGGTCTGTTTTTCTTTGCAAATATTTTTGATTAGAAATGGTAATAAATCAATAGAATAGACATGTCTAGACCTATTAAGCTATCAATAAATTAGCATTATCTAAGTTACAATTTTTCTAAGTAAATTGTTAAAATTAACATAGAAAAATACGGCTCTTTTTTCCACAAAAATTGTCAAGTCTCTAAAGCAAATCGTGAGGAAATCCTTATATTTACTTTTTATTTGCTTAAGTTATAATATTATCCAATAGTTGTCTCAATTTTGTAAATATAATAAAATTTTAGAAAAAAAATATGCATTTTAAGTAAAATTCGAAATATGTCAATCAAATATTTTTCATTATGAGAAAACACTTAACACGTTTGTGATAATTTACTTGGAAAAATGGCATAACACACTTGCAAACTTTAAACAACTACATTTATTCACAAATTAAAACCGGTTTCGCTAAGGAATCTTATCGTATCTTAGCGTTATCAAGTGGTTGGGATTACAAAATAAAAGTCAAGATTATATAATCAGGGAAATTAACATAGATCAGTAGAAAATAAGAATCAAAGTGACGTAATCAGGAGACCACGAATCAGCAGAAGGATCATCTCATTGTAGCTGGTAGCCTGTTGATACCATTCAGTGGAGGAGGGGGGGGACTGGTCTTCATAACAAAGTTTTAATGTCTGCAAGTGTGTTAAGCCGTTTTTCCAAGTGTTTTCATTATGTATTTATATTTTATCTATTTCTATGCATAAGTTTAACTAGGTGAGGTGATGTATTAAATAGGAAAAAACAAAACAAAATGGCAATGCTTCGCAATCTGACTTTTACTGATGCATGTACTGCACTGCAAACGTTATAAACGTGCAGTGAATATCAAATAAATAGAACAATAAAGGGTTAAGTTATTTTATTTTTGATCCACAAGAGAAAAAAAATGAAAATTATAAACAATTTAATATTCACTAATAGCAAAGCAGCACGTATCGTGTTTGTAAGCAAACTGACTTCAAATGGACATCGAATTGTCGTCAATCGGGTATGTCTGTAATTAAATACTTTTGCCTTTTTTAAATTTTACAGTAAATGATGTATTTAAGAACAGAAAAAAAAACTTTTGTTTTGTCATAAAGGGATGTTTAAAGAATAATTTTTTGAAGGATGCCAACCGGTGTTTTTTACTGTTTCCCGTTAGACAGTTTTAGCCATATTTTAACCATATTTTTAACTTTTCAGATAGTATTTAGGTAACGTTTTTAATTTTCTTAAGTCTTAAGGCTCGTGCATTAATCTAAGATTTTCAAATTATAAGGTTCCGAGCCCTAATCACAATTCTTATTTTTACCAACGCCCAAGGATCTGTTCTGGCTTCGCAGTTCCTACTGTTTGCATTGCCTAAACCTTATGAGAAAACTACTGTTTCTGAAAAATAAAAATTCAATTTCAATTACATAGTACGTCTGTAAAATAAATATTTAAATAAAACGAATTAGTGTTTGATTAGGCAATTCTGGCGCCCACCTATTAATATTATGAAAGCTGCAATTGCTTTAATTAATCATTTTTCAAATCTAATTGGAAAATGGTATTGAAATTCCTCGCTAAATTGTTTCAAACCAACTTAAACAGAATAACAAAATAAAATATTGCTGAGGCTTTCGTTTTAATTAAGTGAGACAAAACATACTTCATAAACACATTCATTAATTAAATCCCAAACAGTGTTAATTATTATTGTCATAGGTTTAATGAAAATTTCTGCAATATTCCATGGGTTTGGTGATATCTGCTTGGAAAAGCCAACATTCATGAATTGTTTAAAAATACAGAAAACCTTAACAAAGGACAAATATGACTGTTTTATAAAAAACACTGAATAAAATAATTCAAACATAGAACCAAGATGAGGATGGTAGAAATCGGAAACCTAAATAGATTTATTTGATTTATTTGTTTTTGATGAACACTGTATACCTATAATCTTGAAGAATATTATATAATGGTTCCATTTGAAGGTATTTCACAAAATATTTTCAGAAATACTCGAGTAGTATATTCATGATTCGTTGATTATTTTCATTTTCTACAGTTTTAAATGAATAACATTTTTTTCCCAACTATTTGTTAGAAACATAATTATTAATTCCTACGATCTACAAGTTCTTTATAGATTTACCAGAAATGTTATATTCCTTTACATTAAGAAAATTGTGAAAAATACCCGTCTTCTCAATCACTGAATTCTTCTTAAGCTACATAATTATCATAGTGTGTATAATTTTAAACGTAAAATGACAGTTCTGTTTTTACAGTCAAGCATAAATGTAAATTAAAATCTTAAGATCAAAAATATGCTAATACTATGTAATTTTTAGGAAATGAAGAGTTCAGTATTTGATGCACATTTTTTTAAATGATTGCAATACTTAAAGATCTACAGAATTTTTCAATATAAACTGTGTTACTGAAACATAATAACCTAAAGTAGTTTTATGTTACACTCATTAACGTAGGAAGATAACCTTTCTATATTACCCAATTTTTAGCCTTTTTTTCCTTAGTAAATTGGGTGTTTTTATGTTACGAAACCAATCAGTCGATTTGGTTGTGTGTCCTCTTTCCCTAATACTTTTTAAACTACTAGATGAAGCTTCTTGAAATTTAGTTTGCATGTTTATAGACTACAGACCAAAGACAATCTAACTTTTCTAGTCAAAATCTTGTCAAGTAGATATAATTTAATTTTTTTATGCTATCTTTTCAACTTCTTGGTTAGATTACGATTCTAAGTGAAATTTTGTTAACAATTCAGGACTAAGGGAAGGATCTCAATTTAACTTTTCATTCCAGTAACTTACATTGTAAATTCTAATGAATTCCATCTAAACATTATTACATTCTTTTGATAAAGGAATCTATATAACAAGAATCTAACATCTTTTGTGTAAACTAAAGAAATCTTTATTAAATTCTTACTGGGCATCATTGTGTTCTAAAATCATTTTGTAGACTTGTATATTGCAATTTCAAAACAACATTGTTTTCTTGTAGAACATTTACACAAAAACAGTATAAGACTGTAGCATATGAGGGAGCCTTGAAAGGAAACGCTTAAGAATTGCAGGTCTACTTATTTAAGAAGATATTTTCCATCCAGCCATATAAATAATTATTTATATTTTTATTATTTTTATCGTATTGCCTATAGATCATTAAATTAATTTTGATTTAAAGCAGGCAGAACAAGTAATCGGGAAGACAAGTAATTGTTTAGGAAGACAATTTCCTTGGAGGAAAAAAAAATAAAGGCAGTTAACAAAGTAGCAATTTTCCGATATCTGGTTCCAAATTTCCAGATCAATTCTTTAACAGAGTAAACAGAGATTCAGTTCCCTTAGTCACAGTTTCTCACTTCGATTTTTAACCGAGACGTGTCGATGTTGGTAGATTTCAAAGGCAGAACCGTTTCCGTATCTGTTCTCCGATACCTGAACAAACAATCTGTTCTGGCTAATGCCTCCCCGGAGGAAATTTGTACGTTGCAGTCAGAGAACGGCTCCCATCGGTTGAGAAATGGAGAACGTCTTCCTTCCTCCGTCATTTATCAGAACAGAGTCCCTCACTTCCGGCCTGCACCGGAAATCAATGCGGCGGCGTCCCCTCGGCCATTTTGCATTCACAACAAGTTGGTCAAAATATCTCAAACCAAAGAGAAAAACGGAACTTACTTTTTTCTTTCTATTTTTTTTTTTCTTTTTTTTATCTATAGAAAAGAAAAAAGACACAGAGAAAACTCCTAACTACTTTTCAACTTTTTGTTTTGGATTTTATTCTAAGACCATTCTTAGAAATTAAAATAAATAAATAAATAAATAAATAAATAAATAAATAAATAAATAAATAAAT
>JAFIDM010005346.1:49974140-49988286 GCA_023159025.1 Thereuonema tuberculata | reverse complement strand
ACAAAAGTCCTTTCCATTTGATGATAACGTGTTTACAGCTGAACCTGAGATTTGTTGTGGAGACTCATCAATTCTCCTTTTTTTCTGTTATAAAAGGAAATAAGAACTTAATCCAATTAATTACAACCTAATCCTAATAATCCGGCTCCATTGCCTTCAATCTGATACTTCATATAAATTAACGGCAGTGCTAAGATTAAAGGATATTGCTAGGAAATAGATATAAGTCAGCTTTTAGTTATATATGTTACTATAAATATTGTTAGTGTCCGGCTTTCAGCAGAAGTTAAAAGAAAAAAAAACTACTCAGACAAACTTTAATGGGATCTGCAAACAGCACCATGTTAAGAGCCCGTTTAACTGTATCTTTTCAGTGTAAGGAGATGCGATCGGTAGAAGGCAATGAAAGCCATCCTTCGTTTGTCCTTGTTCCAGACAAAGACGCAGATTTAGTGACGCAGCAACAGTGGCATCTTGCTTCAAAGGGGTGGGTGGCAAGGCAGTGTCTAGGAGACAGAGAGCAACTGGGAAGTAACAATACACAGACCAACTTTGCTTCTGTGATTGACCTGACACTGACATTTCCTTGATGGGTTTTGCAAAAATAGTAAAGTAGAAGTTAAAAGAAGTAGTAAATGTGGACGTATTATAGTTTTAAAAACAAATTACAGACGTTTCCGATTTGAGGAGAAATGCATTTCTAAAATTGCAAGGTGTTTCCGGAATGAAATTTCATATAGCCAAATAAATATTTTAAGGAATATTACGGATAGATAGTGTAGTTAGGAAATGAAGACAAATATAAAGTATGCTATTTCTTCAATTTCTTCTAGCATATCTACTCGCATTTTAAAATATTTTAAGACATTTTCACATATTATTAATTTTTTATTTATATTTTATATAGTTGAAGTAATATATTATACATAGCATATAGTGAGCTGTCAGTTTATAAAATACATCAACCTTTTAGTATTTGGTGTACCTAAAAAAATTGATAACTCATTTACAAGGTGATAAGTGTATGTGTGTAAATGTGTGTGTCTATTTATCCAACTGCCCTTCCAAAGAGGAAGTATTTCAGTAAGCCTATAATTCTCGAATTTTAAAAATTAAGTATTTACTTATATTGAAGTAAAGATAATAATGTTAATTGAAGATAATAGAACACAGTCCTCTGTAAAGTCCATAACCATTCCTTAGATTCATCCATTCAGTATGCTAATGGATTTTTAGAAAAATAACAGCATCTCTCTCAGAGCTATTTATTCTCGTGCCAATTAGATAAAGTTAATGACAGAAATATTATTATTACTTTAGTACAAAGTAAATTCTATATTTATAAAAGTACGTATTAATATAAGTCTTACATAAAAATACATTATAAAAAGAAATATTTTTTTGTAAAATACAATTCCAAGAAAGATAATTTTCGAACAACTCTTATATACTGTGAGATGCTGGAATAACGTTACGTTGTTTGAGCTTTGTTCTCAATGAACTTTACAATATTTGGTTCTGTAAAAGCTTGATGTATATTTTAGTACAACAACAATAAGACAGTTGTACAGTATATTGATGCACCAAAAAATTAACTCAAAGTTGTCCAGCATTAGAAGAAATTGAAAAAAATAAACCAGCCAACTTTGGATCTCAGATTTTGGGTCCCAGGGACAAAATGATTTTTGTTTTTTTTTCGCATTGAGAGGAAGGAGACTGGGGACTTTTCTCAAGCGGGTTACAGACAAATGCCTACATCATCGCATCTGTCAGAGATTTCCACACAGTGACCCTTAATGCTTTCTTTACTAACAAAATCTAGAGATAACAGTTCTATCTTAACGCAAAAAGTTTTTTATTTAATTGTTAATTAATGATTCTATTCTTCTTTCTTTAATATTCGTAATAAATTGTTTGTTGTAACATAATACATTCATCTATGGCTAAACTCTTAGCTGTTAGATATTTACACTTTTATTCCATTAAATTTGTTATTGCGTTTCTCCTTAGTTCAAAGAATGACTTACAATTAACTGTCTTCGATTAAACGTTATATCATATGATGAATACTGTATTATAAATCTCAGCGAAAATTCCAAACAAATGACTTTAGCCATTAAAAAGCGTGTCATGAAATTATCTGTGTTTTTTTCATTTGAATATTTAGTCCTATTCAGAGAAACTCTTATTTCATTGCTCCTTTCAAAACACTTATTACAAAGAAAAATGGGAAAGTTTACGAGGTAATGTATCTTCTTTTGAGTTTCCACTTTCCTCGCTCAGTCTTATCTCTGAGTCTGTTGTGATAAAATAAGCATGAAAGATCGCAAATGGAAGAAGATCTTCCAAAGTAAGAAATATTAGCAGTGATGAAGGAAATAGCGGGAGATAGCTTGTTCCCTTTCGGAAGCCCATATATTGATTGTGACTTGAAGGAACTGCTTCAATAAACCGTCCTTATTGCTCTCTTTTAATGTATCTGTTTCCCGCGAACAACAACAGTTGATGGCACTATGTTAGGACATCTAGAACCAGCTGCAAGCACGTACTCACTGGTCGCATTTTTACATCCTAGATATGCCCCATTCCTCTACTGATTCTGTGGCTAGATCTCAATGATAAGGCTAGAATATAAACTTACCAAGATTGGTGAAAATATAGAAGCATAATTACTTCAAAAATCTCATTTCAGTCAGCTTGACTAGCTTGTAAATAGCACCCATTTCTACAAATACTTCTCCTTTCAGCAATGATTTTTTGGTCAAAGAAAACTTTAATCGTTTCCTCACAGAAGCAAACAAAAAAGAAAAGCAGAAAAAACTATTTTAATTGAACTTTCCCCTGATTTTGTTTCAAAAGTAACGGGAAAGATTTTATTCATCAACTTAACTCTTTTATGACCAATTTCACAATTCGTGATTCAAACAAAACTTTTGACTTACTTTCTTACTTTTTTGGCTTAATAAATTCTAAACCGGCAATTCTTGAAACTTGGTATGGATATTTGAGAACTAGGGAAGCTATAACTTTATATTTAAAGTGGGTCCTTATCAAGAAATTGGAGCGAGATTGCGACAAATACAGTAAGCATTCAAATCTACACAATGGATTTCTATCTTATTTTTGTCAATCTATCATTGTCTTAATATTAATCCTTAATCCATTTATTTGCACAAGGCTTAAATAACATTTCTTTATATTCCAATTAAGATAAAGGTAATTAAGTTCCAATTGAACAAACTTAGTCAAAAGAATGATCCACCCGATGTCACATATTAAATCAAAAAGTTTATTTAACGTTTTTTCATTCTGAATAAAACCTCACCTAAGTTTTTTTATTCATTCAATTTTTGAAATGATAATTAGTTGACTTAAATATAAAATGACGTTAATATAAAAATATCAGTTGACATTACAAGAACTGAGGGAATCGATTTTTTAATTACTAAAATTTATAAGGTCTAAATATACTGTTAGAAGAATTATTTGTCTCGGATCTCATAATATTTATATTTTTCATTATACTTCTGCTTTATGATAACACCATACTCTCAACTTCTGCTCCTATTATTAATTCAATTTTAAAAATAACTAATACAATATTTTATTTAATAGTTATATTTTATTTAATAATTAACAGAAATTTAAAACTTTTAGGTATCTAAATCAAGTTATATTAAATTAGATTAATATAATTAGGCTATGTAGATTAAACAAAATACTTAATCATTCATAATTATAAAAATCAGATTTTGTTTTTTGTGCATAAATTGAAAAGCAAGAATGACTCACCGAAACTATTTTTATTTTTAAAATTTTAAGAATCTTAAAATTAACTCATCTCTAGTTAAAATTCCAAACTATTTTCAATTGAAGATGCAGTGTTTAGGAAATTCATTCAAGATAGGTAAGGAAATATAAATTCCGGAAAAAAAAATAATTCCTCCGCAAATGACTATTTTTGAATCAGTGGTTTGTCAATGATATCTTTACATCTGCTGAATCGTAATGAATTATTAAATTAATGAATGACAGATTCAATTATCCTTATCTAAACATGCTTATGTTCTTCCATTTGGGACAACTAAATATAGTCTGGTGCCTTAGATTTTTAGAAGAAAAATAAAATTAACAACTTATACATTTTATGCATGTTTAGATGTTCGTATTATCTTTGATTTATTCCTTTATTTTAAATTTCAAGCACAATAAAGAATAGAGAATTTATTTTGAATGTATGGCTTCAAGCTTCTGTAAATATTTACAAAATTTATACGCTATCTTAAACACAAAAACAAAAGAAGAAGCACAATGATAATAAGAAAAAGAACAAAACGAATATAATCTGGGAAATATCGAATTTTTAATAGATCTTTTTCTAAGCTTACTCTACATAGGCTATAGGTTTTTTTTTTAAGCTTACTCTATATATAGTTTTTTATTAAACTTACTCTCTCTCTCTCTCTCTATATATATATATATATATCTTTTTTCTAAGTTTACTCTATATATAATATTTTTCTAAGATTACTCTCTCTCTATATATATATCTTTTTTCTAAGCTTACTCTATATATAGGTTTTTTTTAAAGCCTACTCTATATATAGTTTTTTCTAAGCTTACTCTATATGTAGGTTTTTTTTTAAGCTTACTCTATATATATATAGTTTTTTCTAAGCGTACTCTATATATATCTTTTTTCTAAGCTTACTCTATATACAAATTTTTTTAAGTTTACTCCATATGTAATAGAGTAAGCTTATTCCTAATACAAGTCTGCCCACATCGCGTAAAAATTCAGCTTGAGATAATATCATATTAGCACATGATCTTCAATGAACAAGTTCTTCAATTACTAAAACAACATGTTTAAACTATATATTGCTACAAAACAAATAAATAAATCTATTTCTGCTTGTGGAATTTAGACTTCCGCTTCCATTGCTGTTTTAACAGTAAAGCATTTCAGCACTTAGTAACAAAAGATCTCAATTCCACTTAAAAGCCTAGCGAAATAAAGTCTCCCAATTTCTTTCTTATTTAAGTTGTGACTCATATTCGTTGTAGGTCTACACTGAGACAAGAGTATTTGTGTTAGAGGTGTCAGGTCAGAGAACGATAAATCAAGAGGGGAGCCAGAGCTTATTGAACTAGAGGGTGTCATTGCCTCCTCTGTGATCTCGTCCATACAGGCTCCACAATTAATTAATTTTTCCTACGAAGAGGAAGGCAGAGACTGGTAAAAAACAGCTCCGTTACTCCAATTGCTCTCAATGGGAATTTCGATCACATTTTTAACACGCGACAGCGGTCGGGAAAACTGACCGAAAAAAAAATGTTAAAAAATCTCAGGAAAAAATTTCTGCAAGAAAATTCAATTAAAATTCCAGAACTGCATTCTTACCAAACAAATTACTACAAGCTTAAAGCAAAATCATAATCTGTTTGCTTTATAGTTTTCGTTTGTAATTGCAGCTGTATGTTGAGATTTATGTGGATGAAAGGATTGCTGTTTGTAATGTGTTAACATATCATATCAAAGTTTCAATTCTTATTTAAATTATAATAATATTTGCAACAGACTTCCGTAAATTTCGTGCACCTATTATTAGGTTTGAGGCTTATCCTTACACGATTTTATTTATTTCTTTATTTACTAGCAAAATTCCTTCAAGTATAATTGTAGGATGCTATTAGAATTTTTTTTTAAATCTCTTAACACCATTGTTACTAAACTGACTATTATCAAACTTAACTGGATAATATAGTAAACATTTGTAAGTGGAAATGATTTTTTAAATTTTCTGTCCAAAGCACTGCGATTGTCCGAAAGATCTTTGATAAAATTCCACAGTTTATGTATTCCTATGAAATTAGTCTGATGACATTGCAAGAGCTGTATCTTAACAATTGTTATCTTTCTCATACCAATTTTTGCTGAAGATATTTTCATAGAAGACCGAAAAGTATATTAGGTTGAAAAGGAAATATTTAAAAAAAATTTAAACTTTCTTTATCCTATAAAGTTTTAGTTCTCGTATCTTCAGTGTAAAATTGATATTTGTAATTTTGTACTATTCGAAGGCCAATTAAACGAATTATTGCTTAGGTTAAGGGTGATTTGCTAATAAATTTACATTGTTGAGAATTAATAAATTATAAAATAATATGTGTGTGGTCGGTTCGCACCGAAGTGCGAGCTTCGTTGCCGAAGCATCCGTGCTCCAGGGAGCGCTAGTGTTCCCAAGACGGCGAACCCCTAGCAGACTCCCTAGAATTACAAGGGAAAGATACTGGGGTGGTTTCCCGTGGCCTTCCCCAGGACGCCATTAAGGAATGACGTCAGACCGAAGAGAAAGTGAAGAAGAGGCTACAACACAGGAAAGGAAATTTTTGAAACATCCATGCTCGCTACCGGGATTTGAACCCGGGCGCTGGCACATTGATCTCACGACAGACCGACGCCTGAGACCGCTCGACCACACCAGCACGGCATAAAATAATATATTACTAACTAAATAAAAGATCAACTCTAATCCAAAAATTGAATCATTTTTTTTTATTTTTACTAAGTAGTTTTCATCACAAGCATTCTCATAACTTTTTAGATGGCAGTGACATTTTTCATTTTACTGTTTAACGGATTGGATCGATTGAATTATAAATTTATAAGTATTTATAAAAAAAAAAAAAAAAAAAAAAAAAAAAAAAAAAAAAAAAAAACTCGTTCTAACGTCAAAAGAGACACAACAATATCTTTTAATACATATATATATATATATATCTTTTATAAGCGATTATACTGTCTCTTATGACGTTAGAACGGGTCAAATGCGCAAAACAGAACTGAATTATTCAACTACCAAAAACAAGAGGTAAGCATTATTACAATTTTACATGTACTGTTCTTGTTGTCATTAAAAAGGTGAAGCCCATGCATCTACTTAAACATTCTTTATATGCGATAAAAATAAAAACTATATGCAATAAAAACGACCGGTTTCCATCCCGAGAGGGACTTTTATCAAGCACTGCTTGATAAGAAAACAATAACGAAGCTGCATTCATACCGAATCTACCCGTACATTCCATACCCATACTTTTATATACATGTATATACAGGCTGAATTTTTTAATTTTTTTTACTTTGTTCACTTCACTATTTAGCAATAATTCTTTCTAATCATTATTTCTTTTGACTATTAACTGCCTTTTTTTATCAATTATTAAGAAAGAACTTCTATATATATCACTTTTAACTTCAGATAATAATTTCTTTTCTCATTTTAGCTCATCAGATTCACATGAGGTTGGAGAAAATATCTTTTTTTTTAATATAAAACTGGAATTCGATAACTACAGACATTATGGACTACAACTGTTTATATTTTATGATGACAGAAATTCTACTACCAACAATTGAAATTAACTCTGTTGTTGATTAAATCCATTTGGAATTAATAAGGTATATTTTTAACTGATCCCTGTAAGCTATGTAATTATATTTCACGCTGTAAATTATGGTTGACAATTTGAACAAACAATCCAATATTTAAAATGTTTAATCCAATCCAAACAATTCAATGTTTAAAAAACAAAATCCCATTATATTCAACGCTAATATCAAATATTAAACTAATGTCTGTTGAAACAACTTCATAAATGAACTTTAAAATTTAAATTAATTTTAAATAATGGAAAATTAGATAATTTAGTACACGGAAAAGTAAAGTAATATTTTTTTTTCATAAAAGTTGAAAATATTATTTAATATAATTCGTGTTTGAAGAAATAGTGGATCATATTCATACAATAGCAAAAATAATATACTCGTAATAGTGATAAAAGTAAATTGTTGAATGTATTATCTCGTTCGCCTTGGTGGTCTTTTGATAATAAAAAAATTCAAAGAAATCACTAGCTGGTGACGCGACTGAACTGAGAGAATTCTTTTTTAGCTGGGAAAGTTTTAATAAATGTAGAAAAATTTTAAAAATATATATTGAAGACAAATAATGTTGCATCACGTCTTATATAATTATAGCTATCCAAACTTATCCTGAAGTAGGCTCCAGTTTCCTGAACTGAAATATTGATAAAAATATCATTTAAAGATAGAAAACTTCTTTTCTTATTTTATCTTGTATTTTTTTTTATATGTTGTGATTTTGATAATTTTGCTTCTCAGTACAAGATGACAATATTATTAAATATAAAATATAGAAAGAATGATGTAATGATGTGGTGTTTGAATGTTTCGTTTCTTTCAAAATGCTACTCCAGTGAAATTAGGCCGTTTAAATTTAAAAATACTTAACAAAGGCAGTTTCAATCCGCTAAAACTGTCCTTTTTAAAATGAATTAAACAATTAAGTTTTATTATGTGTGTTAAATAACGCTGTCTATGTTAGCTATAACTTTCAACTTGTATACGTCAAATTCTGATGATTTAATATAATAAATAAATAAAAATATTTATTATTTGATTTATTTATTATATTTAATATATCTTTTATTTATTACAAAAAAAGATGATGTTTATTATATTAATATCATCTTTTTTTTGTTCTTGTTATAAAAGATGTTATCATTTCTGCTTTATTACGTTGATCAGTGTTCGGAGATTCAAGAAAATATTAAAAAAAATATTAAAAAAGAAGATATTAAGAGCACATCATAAGATATTACTCACAGAGCAGAGCAATAACTGTTTCATTCTTACTGTAAAATTGTAGGAACTACGAAACTCACTCTTATTTTTTGTTGAGTTATTACAGCAGAAAAGTTATTAAAATCATACTAACTTCATAACTTTGCCCACTATCTACTTACTATAAAAGGAATTTTTAAATAAATATACAAATAGACTCTAGAGGCTAGAAAAAGGCTTACTCTGAGGAAAATGAAAGAAATCTCCCAGAATCTCAATGTTAAAAACTCATGTATATTTATATTTACAAATAAGTGAATTTCTATTCATTTCTATTCATCCTATACGCTTTCCTTAGTTGAACTAAATTCTGTTAAAGGTTAGTCCACATTGGATTTACTGTTACAAGCCCTTTACATTTTATTTAACAAAAATTTAGCACTTTCGTATATTGCAAAGTTAATGGTAAAGGTCAATCAAAAAGCGTACAAATTTTAAACATCCTAATTATTATATAATATTTTTCTTTTATTATATGCTTTGTATCCCTTTAAAGCCATGCCTTGTCCAGAGTAATGGCGATCTGTCTACCAAAAACAACAAAGAAGAAATGGATCTGACTCGGATGTAAAATGTTATTCTATGTCTGAAGATGTCTCGGAGGTTTGCAGCATTTCAGGAATTAATTACCACCAGTTTTCTGGTGTCACAGTGGCAACAATATTTAATAATAATAAAAGCGGTCAACGACAAAGTCAAGTTCTGTTTTTTTGTTGGACATGATATAAGCCACACTAACCTCGCTGAAAAGCGTGGCATAGGCCTCAGGGCTGAGAATTTCAATTAGTATATGAAGTAGGTTAAAGCTCCCAAAAAAATTCTTTTGCTTTTTAAATGGATCGCTCAAGAGTTCTAGCTTTTTGGAGCCTATTTATTATAAAAAGAGCTAGATCAGAATTCTAGATAAAAATCTTTGTAATTAGATGATTTTTATTTTTAATTTTCTATATTTTCAGAAAAAGTCACCTTAAGAACCATTGTCCATTTACATTTTAACATAACCATTCCTAATCTGCGACATATACATATATTAGTATAATATGTATATAATATAAATATATTTAACAATATTAAAGGTATTTGTTCATTTTCATCATATTATACTAATGAGCAAGTATACAAATATAAAAGATTTGTCTTTGTTATATCGTAATATTTTGGCTTTTGAAACATATATAAAATAGGATACTACTCATACTAAATAACCATTTCATAATTTAAGAGAAATTCACATTATTAACTGAGATTAGCTTCTTTTTAAAATTCTAATCACCTTTTAAATTAGCTAAAAAGGGCAAAATTATTAAGGAATAATGAAAATTCTTCCAATTCTAATTTCATTAATTACGAACTGGAATGATATTACTCTACTATTCGACGATTACAAATTTTGAAATGGGTGAGATTATATACAGAAAGCAAATACATCCATTCTAATATGTTTCATCAAGGAAGATATTACTTTCTGTTAAATTTGAAGAAATTCCTTTCAAACCCCAGTTTGAACTAATGTTTTCCGACTACAGTTTATTTCTGCAAATTATTATTAAGTTTTCCAACTTTTATATGTAATATTCAGTCCTATCGGGCAAGAGACTCCTCAGACGTTATTTTTAACTTCTAAATTAAAATTTCTGATTGTGACTTAATGCAATGTTTTTTGTGATACGTGATTATTATTGAGTACACAGTTTGCGTATAGTAATACATAACAAACAGCATATCACGGAAACCATAACAATCACGCGTATAAAAATTGTACATTGTATTCAAAGCTTATTACTTATTCAAAGCTACATATTACATCTTAAGAAGCTCTAGCACTATCAAATGAAAATTTACAAATAAAAAGAGAAGTGTGAAGATGAAGATATCTCGCTGTAATAGGTTAATATCGAAAATTTTTTTGAATAATGTATGGCTTTAAAAAAATTATATTGCAATCATTATATTTGATAACGCACATCTTAAAAATCTCTTTAAACATTTAATTAAAATCTTTCAAGTTCTATTCTTTAAATTTGATAATTAGTCCTAAGTCTGTGTTTATAAAGTATTTTTAATATAACGCTGTACAGAATTCATGAATGGTGGTAGTGTCATTAACAAATCTAATTAATGAAATTGCGAGATCCTGAAGCTAAGGTTATGGGAAGTATCAAAAGTAAAGCTGCCGTAAGATTATTTTTAAAGTGTTGGTTTCATAAGTTAATTATTAAACAAATTGGTTTGTTAAAATTAAATATATTTTTTTATAATAACTTAAATAACAAATTCTCCGAAAAGGCTATTTGCAATATATTATGCAAATTTAATAGAGATAAGCTATTATTGAGTAATTGATAAAAATAGATTGTGTTAATACAATCCATTAAAATTAGAATTTCAATAAATTTATTTGCTATTAAATTGTTGCATTAATTTGTAAGAGAAGCTGTAGCTGTAGCATAATGAACCTTTAAGAGATTTAATTCATTTCTATTCTTAACAAAACTATAAAAAATTTCAAAATTCCATGAAAACTTATTAATAGCAGTGTTGCAGATTAAAAAAAGCTTCTAAAAATAACTTTTTTAAAGTGCAGAAATTTATCAATACCATTAGCTTTGGTGAAATTACTAAAACGTTAAAATTACACGTTTATTTAAATATTATGGAAAAATACACTTATTTTACATGCTTTTATATATTTAATGGTTGGAATGTAAGCGAGCTATTTCTAAGGCAGTAGTATTTTCCAGAAATCTTTTCCAAGAATTTGGTGGTGAATTTTTTTCATCTTCATTTTTCCAAAACGTTTTTTTTTTCTGTGTAAATTTTTTTGGTTGTGACGTACTTTTTTTCACATTTATATGTGTAATTAAATGTTACAGGTTGTAGCCATTCGTTCACTTAGGCTTAGGTCGTTATAACCTGTTGTTTTACGACGAAAGGCGAAAGGGCTGGAAGAGTAAATGTAGGTTCGCCAGGGAAAAAAAAAAGATTTTCTCTACAAGATTAAAGTGGAAATCACGTTAATCGATCAAAGAACATGTGACGTGTGACTGAACTCGGATCCGTTCAGTATTTAAGGAAAGAAGTAATGGGATTGCAATGTCTGGACGTTAAGGATTTAATTAATCATAGGGTAAGCAACACACTTTATTGCCGAAGACTTCAGTGGACGGTCTCGCTACTTTAATTGCTGGTTAAATGGACTGCTCAATCACGTCTTATTTGGGCGTTTTCTTGGATTGAAGAAGGCGGAGACAGTACAGTCTGCTAAGTGGTCAGCAGAAGGCGGTCGACTAAAGCATAGCTTTATTGTGGATTGCATTAGCTACGTTTCTTAAGAAAAAACAGTGTAATAGGAAGGAAAAACATTGGTTTTTCTTTTTTGAGAAAGGGCAGATTTATAATAGTCTGTAATTATTTATACAAGTTGGCACTGTGGAAAGCGATTACAACATTAAATAGATACGCTACTTATTCATTATTTTTTGATTATTTTCAAGAAACGAATTGAACGTCTTTAAATAAACAAATTTCTTAACACGTTGAATTTGTAGAATTAAGAATAGAATTATAGAATTGTAGAATTAAGAATAGAATTGTAGAATTGTAGAATTAAGAATAGAATTGTAGAATTAAGTATAGAATAGAATTAAGTCGCATCTTAGAATTGCAGAATTAAGAATAGAATAGAATTAAGTCGCATCTTGATGAGTAGCCTTCTGTTGAAATTCAATTGTTTCTTGGAAAATGGATTGATTTGAAGACGGTGTCAATTTTGTAATTTACTTGGTGTATTCAATCAAACTTGACTGTAATTTTTACAGTTTTCAAGTTCAGGTTTAATGTTCTTAACCGACTACAAATGCACACAAATTGAGAATACGTTTAAGTTTACGAAATAAATTCTGAACTCTAAATCTCATTTACTGTCCACTTGCTGAACCATTCTTCTGATGTCTCATTCGTTTATGTTGATATTTGTTTAACTTTATTTTGCAGCAAAATT
Source organism: Thereuonema tuberculata (assembly GCA_023159025.1). Taxonomy (NCBI): domain Eukaryota; kingdom Metazoa; phylum Arthropoda; class Chilopoda; order Scutigeromorpha; family Scutigeridae; genus Thereuonema; species Thereuonema tuberculata. Next base: position 49,975,576 of record JAFIDM010005346.1, on the reverse strand, counting down.
ATTTGCTTATGATGAACAATTCGCGGAATTTTTAAGCGAATTTCTTTGGAAATCCTAAGGAAACTAAAATACTAAGCGTATTTTATGATATTGTTGATGGCTGTGTATTAGACATAAGTCAATCAAACCCTAACATTATTCATAAGTAAACTATGTAATTTTTCCCCCTAATAAAAGCTTTCTTGAAAATTTACATTGGCTTGATTTGAAACTAAGAGTGATAAAAATTTAGGCATTAATATGTTCTCTATACAATGATGTTGCGGAAGACAGGAGCTGCGCTAATAGTCCACTCCAAAATGTGTAGCATATTATAATTAGGAAAAAAAATAAAGGAATGTAAAACCGGTTTTAGTCTTTTAAAAAATGCTTCCAAATAAATTTTCCAAAGCAAAATTCGGCATTTATCTTCTAATCATTTATTTCAGCTCTTAACATACTTTCTAATTTAAACAAGCACATTTCAAATACTCCCTAGTGGCGAAATGTTGAACTAAATGCACTAACCTTTCACTAGTAACGACGTTTCACTGTTATCATTTGCTAAAAATACTTTTATGCTTAAAAATACAAAACTCTGGATGGAAAAAAGAATTCATATTTCCTGAAGCAGCCCAGTATAATCTTTAAAAAAACTGAGATCTAATGTTGACTGGATAATCATATCCAAATGGAAAGATCGCTTATTATTGAATATCTTTCAACTGAACTTTTACCAATATATTAGCAAATGCCCTGAGAAGTAGAAGTATAGTGATTTTTAATTAATATAAAGGAAGTTCTTCAAGAACCAACGTAACGTTGGAACAGTACTGGGACTTCTTGATAGTACAGTTTTGGTACATATTATGAATATAACAGGCATAAACTTCAAATCATCCAATAAAAATTGATCATTAGCTAGAATTACTTTAGAATTCATTTTCAGTAATGGATTTAATGTCTACTTTAAACTGACATTAATCTATCAGACATGTCAGATTAAATTAGATTCATTTCAGATTTCAGTAAACATATTTGACGCTAATTTAAAAGTTTACTATTTTAACTATTGAATACTATCTATAGCTATTATAATGTAAAACTGTTTTCTAATAGATAAAGAAATACAAACATAGCAATACTACATAATAAAACCAGCTAAACAGCTATTCAAGTAACGTATCTATGAATCAAAAAGAAAACACCACATCTCCATAACATAAAGTTTATTTAAAAACTTTTCGGAATTTTCGGGATTATGATACGTCATCCCTTCTTCAAGCGAAATATAACAATAAATTAGTTTTTTGGAATAACCAACAATGCAAACTAGTGATAAACATGAACACTATGTTGAAATAATTTACCATTGTTTTAACAATATGAAATAGCAATTATGCTTTTACCTTACTTTACAATTTTTGAAAAAACAAATAATCCAAATGAACTAACAA
>JAFIDM010005346.1:49927563-49973740 GCA_023159025.1 Thereuonema tuberculata | reverse complement strand
GTTAGTTCATTTGGATTATTTGTTTTTTCAAAAATTGTAAAGTAATGTAAAAGCATAATTGCTATTTCATATTGTTAAAACAATGGTAAATTATTTCAACATAGTGTTCATGTTTATCACTAGTTTGCATTGTTGGTTATTCCAAAAAACTAATTTATTGTTATATTTCGCTTGAAGAAGGGATGACGTATCATAATCCCGAAAATTCCGAAAAAGTTTTTAAATAAACTTTATGTTATGGAGATGTGGTGTTTTCTTTTTGATTAATAAACTAAGATGAAAAGGAAGAAATTGAAAGAAGAATTTGGAAATAACGTATCTATGTTTAATAAATATCTTTTTACCGAGATTCTTATAGCCATGGATTATAAAGTAAGTAGCCTATACTGTAATAAAAATTGAAATTTTTTCAGACTTTTCTTCTACTTTTTTAAAACAAGAATAGGGAGAATATTCATTGTGTGTGTTTCATAATAACATAAATTTTAAAATAGCAGAAATGTTGATATTAAACTAAAATGCTTATAATTCCTTTAATAAAAAAAAAATAGAAAAAAAGGCTGTTTTAGAATATAGTAGTTGTGTATAGCTTGACGTAATTCCCATATTTTATATTAGACCAAATTAGCCGGCTGACGTAGTTAGGATGGACAGAACCACCTTCTTCTTTGGTAAATAGATTTAAACATTATATATGTTTGGATTATGGTGTGTATGGTCCTTATTTTATTACAAGAATAGGGATGCAGCTTAGAAAGTTGTAACCTAGAACTACTTGTTCTTACCGAGCTTTCCCGCCTTTTCGATTGGGAATTGCATTTAACGGAAAATTAAAATCAGTGAATCCATATCAATGATTCCTTTCCACTTGATAAATGAACATCAGGTATTACAAAGTGCTGTGTTAAAGGAATGTATCTATCAGAGTAATTAGATTAATGTAATGAAATGATTCACAGTTTGTCTGGTTCGACAAGCAAGTAAAAGACCACAATTACACTAGGAGTGAGTGATTGCTGATTTCCAATGATGTTTCAACATTTTCATGGGCGTTATTCAGAATTCTTTGCATTTTGAACACAGTTGTTTCTGCAAGAATTGTTGTTAAAAATACTCATTATTACATAAGATTTTATTTTGATTTGAAGATATTATAGCATAGGATTATAGATTAAAAGTACTTTTATGAAAATAATAAAACGCATATGCTATGATACGCTAAAAACCTTCATATGAAATGAATTCATTAGAAATTATTCACATTTTTATAAATAATCTGAATTAAATGAAAGCCACTTACAGAAGTCAGAATAAATTAAAACTTACTTCCTCATTCTTTTATAAATTTTTAATTTAGGTAATTTAAAATGCAATTTATGTTTTAGTTATCGTTATTGTAAGTTGTTGAGAAAGAGTAATGGTTAGTACATAGTTCTCTAAAAATACAAGAAATAGGAGAATTTGTTTTGATACTTAAAAGTTGAGTTACTTATGAAAAATAAGTTTTTTGGGTTCAGATCTTCAGTGCTTCTTTATACATTTGTTGTCTTTTTGATCTCTCTATATAAAAAAGAATTGATTTTTTCTGGCCCCATCTTTTTCGGAACCATAAGACACAGAAATACAAATAAAACAGATGCACGAGCTTCGAATTCAATGACTTTTTAAGGTGGCAAATGTTAAGGATAGTATTGAGTATCACATTTTCATTGTTAAATACGTTGGTCAACCGGCAGTGGCAGGGCTTACTATAAAACGTGAGATCTCCTATACGAGCTCCGGGATTGTGAGAAAGCGGTCGCGTCATGGGTACTGGGAAAATTATCTCAGAATTCAAGATCACGTGATCAGAGGTATGCTAGTTTATATTAAACATAAAGGTTTAATTTAACTTGCACTGTATACAATTCATGCCTTTCCTCAATTTGCACGTTTAGACATCTTTAGACTATTACGTTTAAACATCATCCGCTTATTCAGGCTTGTCAGAAATGTATAAATCGATTATGGCTATACCATTCGGTATCGTTGTTTGGAGAAAAATTGGTTGGACATTATTATTTTAATAATGGAAATATCCATTAACGAAATAATAATATTGCTGTTATTAAAAAAATGTCCATTACTTCAATCTCGAATTTGTTTGGAAATCGTAATGAAATCTTCAAAATAGCTGCCACAATCTAGATTATACTATAGAAAAATAGATGTAATATTTACATTACAACAATCGATAAAAGACAATAACTTGACGTAATATCTTAAAGACAAAACATTATTTCTTAAGTCAGTCTAACTAATTATGCATTGAATATTTTCTATTCAAAATAAGATATGTTTCAAGATGCTGATTTTTATTAAATTTTTATTAAACATTTTTATCACCTAAAACTGTTCAAAAACTTTCTTTAGAAGACAGTTCCTCCCAGATTTGCTATTTTGTTTTCCTGTTGAAGCGAAAATGTAGACATTATAAGTATATTTAAGAATTAAGTCATTCTTACCTTTCGAAAGCTGTTGTATCAGCTTAAATTTCTTATTAGGACATAAGAATCATACATACGTTAAATGTTTTATTAAAATTAAAACGTTTCCTTACAGAATTCTTATTTCACTAAAAGCCTGATCTTGTGACATTTGGATGAACGAAATTCAAGTTTATTAATCTTTCTCTCTCTTCTATAAGTTTATTTAATCTCGCGGAACAGGTGTAAATCAAAGAAATGTAGCTGCTATATTATCTCCTCTTCCCGACAAAGAGTTATTTGCTTTTCTAGCTGACTGGTGTCAGCATATTTCGAAACATTCATCTCGCTTAGAAAAGCAAGGAAAGGCGATGTTAAAAGAAGAGAACAGGAAAAAAAAGATGATGAAGAAGGAGGCACAGCTCATAAACCTTCGTAAATGTACACAAACAAATGCGAGGAAGATCGTGTCTTTACTTTACGAAAAGATATGAATTATGATCGAATCTGTAAGAATGTAATTCCCGAGGTGGGAAATCGTAGATAATCTACACTTTCTCTATTGCTTACTTTCTCCCATCGAACCAGCGAAAATTACGAATGTGCATACAGCCTCTGTTGACCATCCTGCAACGAAAGAAGCTCGTTCGGTGGAATGCACTGCGCTCGTTCGCTTGGTGCTGATCCTGGGGTTCAAGGAAAAAGAAAAGTAAATATGTGCTTATTATCCTTTATGTCAACAAAATTTTGGAAGGATAAGTAGGTTTCTGCGCGACTAAAGTCAATCTTGCGGACGTTTGCATGATCTGATAACGAAATTAAAAAGCAAAGATACCAAAGATTACTTTTTACCAGAGAGATTGAATCTAAGGTAAAAAGGAAGAAGAGGAATTGCTAAATTTGCAGTTGGCCAATTGGAAAACTTTTATCGAAAGTAAATAAAAGATGCACTAATAAGACTAATATTTGCATTTCCTTTAACATATACGATTTGATAATATTAAATATTATAAAATAATTTTTCCCGAAATAAGTGTACATATATTGAAAGTTTTAAAGTTGTTGGGAACATATTTTTGGACAAAAATTACAACATACGCCTTCTCGTATCATCAAGAAAAGGACAAATGGACATTTTCGAACATTAAATAGTAACCTTTCGAAATAATGAATCGCCAAACTTTAATAAATACCAGGAGAGCAAGATTTTGGGAGTAAGATTTCAGCTTGACCGAATAATGTATTATTATGATTGATATGGATGCTGCGTATTAACAAGTCGTCGTTTTTAAGTTTATTGATCATCAATCTTCTAATTTATTGATCATCACGATTGATTGATTCCATTAATTAATCAAAATTTTATGTATCAAATCCAATTTATTTTTGGAATTTAGTCTTGTATCTATCACTTGAGGCCGACTTCTCAGAACAAATTATTAAATCGCTCATGAAATTATTGTCTACTTAGCCCAGGCGAACTTATATAATGTAACATCTAACATCTATTGCTTTACCAAAGAAGAAAGTGGTTCTGTCCATCCTAACTATGTCAGCCGGCTAATTAGGTCTAATATAAAATACGGGAATTACGTCACGCTACACATAACTACTATATTCTAAAACAGCTTTTTTTTCTAAATTTTTTTATTAAAGGAATTATAAGAGTTTTAGTTTAATATCAACATTTTTGCTATTTTAAAATATTTTTTCGTTCCCATTATTTCTTATCGTTTATTATAACCTTTATAATATACGCTATTTAATATAAGCTTATTTTTTATCTTACTTTTAATCAATGTTGAAATAAACTATTAACAATAAGATTTTGATTTTAGGCTTATGTCAGCCGTATATTTGACATTTTTTTTTTATTGCTATTTTTATATCAAATCCTGCAAGACTTTTCCATCTTATAACTGTCCTCTGATCATTAATAATGGAGGGAAGACAACAGAATTAGCAACAGAAATAATAATGTATAAAAAAAGCTCAAAAACTTTACGTTAATTTCTAATCTTTCAGTTACTACACACCGGCAGAATTTCAAAAATAAATCACTTCTTTAATTTCTTAATAATTTGCTTTAAGTTTTGATTTCTTCTCATCATTTGTATGACTAATTTTTTAGCCTAAATGCTTTGTTTCTTTCTAACAATTTATTATCGTCCATTTCATGCTACATACACCGATTTTACAACTGATCTGATATTCCAATATCCATTATTACATTTCACTGATAAACCAAACCAATTATCGACGAATTTAACTTTGAATAGTATTAAAAATTTATGAATCACATTATCCAATTTTAAATATGAATCAAATCCCCTATTATTAAACCAAATCTACTTATTTATCTGCACCATGTATAATATCACGATGTTTCTAATTATAAAGCAACTGTTTCATTTTTTTTATTCGCTCAGTAAATAAATTTTATATTAGAAACGACCAGAATAGAATAAGAAATTACTTTCCTTACCATTTTCAATTTAGAATAGATTGATAAAAATCTAGTTCAATTAATTATAACTTTTAATAAAATTTATACGAAAAGAAATGTGTACAATATTTTCCATTCTTCATGCTTAATTGTATTGTATTTATTAATGACATTCTAAGAAATATACTTCGAAGTTAAAGAAGTTTTCCGACTTTGTATTCACAAACAGGCGGTTGGAAGAATCCAAGTTGTGGTATTTCATTTCCATGACTATTTTTATTATTACCTTATAGTTAGCTTTCACACATATTTTAAATCTTAATATTTTGATATACGGAACAAAACTACAGTAGACATTTCTTTTAAGTTTATTAGTAAATAAATTATTATTATTGATTTATTGATGTCAATTACAACTTATTATGTTGATCCTCCAATTTGTAAATAAACTGTGGATTTAAATCAGATAAGTCCTTTCTGTTGTTGTTGGGTTTTTTTAAAATCTTTTTTTCCGTTCTGGTGTGCAATAATTGATAAATAGATAAATCAATTACTGCTACAAAATCATTTTTTCCTCACTATTGTCAATTAATAATGTTACAAAACGAATTAAAGTTCGTTATTAAGTTATGTTTTTGATTTAAAACCATATTAAGAGATTGCATTGTTGTTAATTACATAAAATTAAATATCTATTGCTTTGATTTTGGATATATTTTGTCAACTGTTTAAACCAATTACTATATTAGTTAAAATTACCGTCAGTTGACTTATTTCTTCACAAGGTGTCAAAACAATACACTGGTACATAATCAATAGTGTATATTAGATAGGTAATATTATAATCAATAGTAAAGGAAGGTGACAATATTTCGGATGGTGCCTTAATTTCGGATAGCGTGATAAATCGCATACCGGTCAGCAGATTGCATTAGTGTCTACCATGAGCGGAAGCTCTGGCCGCCATATGTAATTTGTCTTGTCGTCGTGAGCCTTTGATCTGCATGTACGCAACAATAAATAATTTAAAAATATTCCAAAAAGTGACTTTTTGAAGATGTCAACTTAGAGCACAGCTGGAGCGCAAGTGGTAAGTTCTAATAATTTGTTTTAAAGTGTATAATGAAGTTCATAAAATGTAGTTTAAGTGGCAAGTCGCATCGTTGTGTATGATTTTAAGGTTAGTTTCAAATGTTGATTCAAAAATATTTGTCATAACTTCCTAATTTCGGATAATGAATGGTGCAACATGAAAATAGGTTTTGTTTTGATTGGAATTTGTGTTTTTATTTGATTTGAAAAATCGGTTTAACGTTTTTCAATTTTTTTAAGGTCAAGAAACGTTGACTGTGAGAACGCAGCGAAAAAACACTGGGTCTCCGTACAAAGTGGCCCTTGAAGAATCCTTTTGATATTTTTATTTTTGTATTCCTTTCATTATTTTTAATGTATAATGTCGTTAATTTTATTAGAATGTCATAAAGTCATAAAGTCATGGCAAATAAAGTGTATTTGCATTGTATGTTTCATTTAATTATATTATCATAATTATTACCCTGAAATTCTTATGTATCGGAAATTAAGACCCCATTTGCTTCACAACAAAAACAGCAATGTTTTGCAAAAACAATAATTACACTATCTATTTTTTATAATGGATATTTATCAGTTCGGGATGTAAAATTATGTTATTTATAGAAGAAAACAAAGTAAAGTTCTTAACCAAAACTTCAATATTTTAAATTATTTATATTAAAAACAAAATGGTATCCGAAATATGGTCACCTTCCTCTATAGGGTAGGTAATATTAGGTAGAGATAGAGAATAATAAGTTTGTTTTATTTCTGGAAACGCTATCTTAGAGGTTCAGTTGTAGACTTACAGCCATTTTCTTCCTCAGCTTTAGAGAGAAACGAGCCAGTTTAGCACCCAATGGAGAGAGTAATGCATTCACTTCCACAACGGACCAAATAACACTTTATCTTCTAATGACGAATCTTCAATTAATTAGTGTTGTTCAGGCACTCGACTGCTGTGCTTACGGCGACCCTTCACCTATAATGATCTCTTCAATATTGCATTTCGTTATTACAAAATGGACGTGAGCCTACACTCGCATGCAGTCCTCGGTCTATTCACTCCCTTTATTGCGCAGCTGTAGGTAGCTGTAGGTGAAACCGAGCTATCTTTTTGGCAATCGGGGATCTGCGGGGATTGGTGATAGTCCAATTGTGTTTCACTGGGGGCTCGTGCACCGTTCGACCATCGTATCATCTAAGACCAGATTACCAAGACTAAGGCTGGACTTAGAGAAGACGGGAGTGGACACAAAATAAATTCCAGTGGAAAAATAACTTCATTAAAACAGGTTTAGAAGGATTTCTTGGTGCTGTTCAATAATGCATAATTCCTGTCCCCTTCTCCCAAAGTTTGCAAATTCAGTCACAAACGAAAATAGAAAGCCTCTTCACAATCTCAAGAAAAGACGGACATTTATTGTGTTGAACTTAATAATTACGTTAAATATAATCACTACAAAGGAGGTTATTATACGCTACATAAATGGATTTCAGTTTTTCGAAACATAGTAAACAAAATATGTTTTTTTAACAAATAATTCTTAAAATCTGAACTAATATAAAAGTCAATAAAATGCAGTGCTTTTGAATAAAGATAATTTTCTTTAACGGATGAAGGACGACCAGCTACAAGCAAGCAAATACCTTTAGGCAAAATTATTCTTGCAGAAAAGAAACTCGGATAATGCAGGATGTCTATCACTAATTATCAGTTATATTAATCTAAAGTATGCGATTTTCAAGAATCTAATAGTTATGGTGATGAAATGAAACAGAAATAATTGGAATATACCATTTAAAATAAATAAGAATTTGTAATTAACTTACAATCTACAATATTTTTTAAAGTAAGAATTTTTTAAGTATCTACTTTGCGTATCTGTGATCAAAGCAATGCTCTTTCGGGTAAGTGTGGGATTTTTTCTTATTATTTTCGTTTGTTTCATGAAATTCAGAAGGTCTTTCAAATATGTTATGGTAATCACCTTCCTAATAGTTTCCATAGTTTGTTTGATTACAAATCAACTCGCAATTGCGAAACTTTTTCCTTAAGGATAATTCATTCTTATCTGTCAATGACAACATCTGAAAAAAATCGACTTCTGTAACATATATCGTAATGTGGGTAAACATTACACGATTTGTTTTTGTGGGTGCAAATTAGTTACAAAAAGTAACAGTTGTGGCTGTAAAATTAACATAACCAGATTTACGCGGAGTAAGATTGGATTTTAAAATTGGAATTTATTTCTGCACAGCTTACAAATAAGGATATCTAATAATGATGCTATATTCAGTAACATTAAATTCTATACAAATTTCTAAATGACAACTTATTAAATTGAAGTACTTGCTATTAGAAACTAACTAATATGAGGTTTTCTTATTATATAAGTATAATTACAGATACCTAACATATGAAATTTATGTTTAAATACGAGTATTTGTAAACATGTGTATTGTAACTTTCTAATAATAAACCTCATCTACACTTCGCTAAATCTGATATCAAATTTGAAATTACATAACATGGAGATTTATAAACCAAATTTTTTAGAATTCGATCTAAAAAATTAGCAGACATTGATAATATCCAAATGAATTTTTGCGCATAGCTGATTAATTTCCTTTTTACTTAATTTTAAAACAAAAATAAACTTTTAGCATAATGTTAAGATGTATTTACAAAAATTACTGATGAAACCGTGTCGTAATAACTAAATGTAGAAAATCTTTCCTAATAGAAAGACAAGGTTTTTCATACAGTGCGGAATTATGAGGTCTACAGTATTTTTAAAAAGCTTCGTAAAAATAAGAAAATAATTATTATATAGTTCTTATAGTTACTATTTATCTTCTAATTATCTTGGAATTATAAAGCATTTGATGTACTTTGAAACCTTGTACATAAATGAACTGCTTAAATTAATAACCTTATTGTTTATTTTACAAGTATTCAATTAAGCGAATTTAATTAATTGATAATATTGTTTGTAAATAACTTATTTGTTAATATAAATTAAATATTGACATTTACTTGATTACTTCCAAAGTTTTAAATTTTAATACAGCTGAATTTTAGTGGAATGCTTTAGTAGAACCAAGAAAAAAATGAAGATTTCCAAGTTTCTTCCGTGTCTTTACCATTCATCTTTATCTACGATCCCTTTGAATGTAGGGAGAATACCGAATGACGCTCAACCTGCGCCACCTGGTGAGAAGGTCTTCCTAAGCCGGTTGATGGATCAAGACCTCCCACCTTATTGAGAATCAAAGGCGTCCCATAAATTCATTAAGAAAAGCTCTACCTATGACTCAGGTCCCATATATTCTCCTTCAATGGGAACATCTTTTTCTCTTATCCGCACTGATTACTGCCATCTGATAGAATCGGCTTCTACCAATTACTCCGATCCAAGATGGATTTCGTCACTAAATATTCCACTGGCAAAATGAACGCTTCATTTAGACAAAAGAGAGCCATTAAGGCGTTAGACCCCAGAGACGTTATTGGAATTGATTGTGTTATAACTGAAGTATCGTTTTTCTTTGATTGCAATTTTTTCAGAAGAAAAACTCAGCTAATTCCAGGATATTGAGACTTCGAAAGAAAGTTCAGTTCGAAATAAAGATTGATGTAGATGTTATTTATTTGTTGCTTCATACATCAATTTAAGTGTATTTTTAAAGGTGATTCTGTTTTTCAGGTAATATGATTTCAGATGTAGGGAAGACAGTAGGATTCCAAAGTTAACACAATTAATGAAATTCACTATGTAGTACAGCATACTATGGAAGTTTCAGCAATTATTATGTCTATAAACGAATTAAATATCCACAGAAAATACAACAAAATGAATTAGTTCTTTACTTTTCAGTAACTTTTTCTGGTTTGTTAACTATTCTGGCTTCAGACGGTAATGTATGATGACAGATTCTTTTTATGAGTCGTAGCGAAGTATTTTCAAAAAGTGATTAATCAATACAAAGTCTGATCTGCTAATAAGTGTTATATACTACTACTATTTCTACTATTAATAATAATAAAGTATGATTATATCATTATGTAGGCAATAGTAAAACATATATTTTTAATGAAATCTTAATATTTGCAACAACAAGTTTTAAAGTGCGAAAATAATAATGACAATGCAATAAAAAGCAAACTCGCACATAACTAAAGGAATCACTGATCTGTTTAGGATTTTTCTGGGTTCCTACCTTTTTTGTTCTTTTTTATTCTTAATTTATTAATTGTTGTTTTTTAATATGAAGGGCCATTTTCTTGTTCACTTTTGTTTCTTTTATATGTCTCTAGGAATCACTGACTCTTAAGACACTGGGTGAGTCCAGCTGATGACGGGTAGGAACCCAGAAACAGCTGTTCTGGATTCCCGGTGTCGAAAAATCCAAAAACAGATCAGTGATTCCTTTAGTTATGTGCGAGTTTGCTTTTTATTGTATTGTCAAATCTTAATATGTGCTGATAAAGCGAAAAATAAGTTTCGAAATAACTGAGAGATGACGGATTAGATGCTAAATATTATGAAAGATATTTAACATCGTCATTCCAAGATAGTAAATCTTTGTTGTGTATAATGTAATATTCTTTATGTTAATTTTAAGTCGTTCATCTGCTTTCTGTATATCGAGAAAGTTTTAACCGAGATGAAGACCTTGTAAAATTGTCTGTTGTCTATTCAGAAGGGATTTAACAAGGAAGTGGTTTGAAGAGGCAGACATTTCTGACATGTAATAGATATCCTTTCTCGTGGTTTAAATTCCTTCTCGGATCTATAGAACAATCTGGAAACCACAAATTCTTGTGACATTTAATTATAACATTGGAGTGTTTTGATTGTGATTTATTTAAACCTCTAATAAAATAGGCTTCCTCCTTACAGGAAGTTTTAGCAAGTACTAGTTGAATTTATAAATTTTAAAAAAAAGAATACCTTTTTTTTAGCTTATACTAAATAAAGATAAAAATTTACTGGTATTTTTCTTAATTAATGAAGGCCATGTTATAAATAAAGGTTACAAAATTTGAAAAAACGTTTAAAAAAATATCTAGCTGAAATGAAAATTCCCTCGTCTTTGCCTTCTAAATTGCAATGCCATCTATCAGTTTTTCTGAGAACTAGCCTTAAAATGATTCTGTGTCAGCGTCTTTTTCATTTGACAATAACAGAATATTTCTGTAATAACAATACATTCTGTTTTCTAATTCATCGCTATTTTTATAATGATAATTACAATGTAATATGGCCTTATCATTAATAATGTTTTCAAACAATTGTAAATTAATTTCGTAAGAGATATCTCTAAAACCAGTACTTAATTATTACTTAAGTAGTACTTTACTACTCAAATATTTAATACTCAAACAAAAGATTAAATCTTTAAATATTAAAAAAAAATATTTCACCAAATTTTTATTTTTCAATCTAAAAATCCGTCTTATCTCTATCATCCAAGTCTACTTGGAATATATATGGAGTTTTGATCTTAATAATTTCTAAATTGCTTCTAAAGGCGAAATAAAATATAGATTACGTAAAAAAGTTCGGGTATTGATTTTAATACTTAAATAGAAAATTTGAACATTTTTCTCTTTATGACTTGCCTTTATCCTTGTCCGGGAATAAATTTTGGCAAATTTAACAATCATCTCAGGAATTTATTTTCAATCATAAAAATTCTTAAATTATTTGACTAAGTCTTACATATAAATTTTTCAGATTGATTGTTTGTCTACCTCTCTTTACATGCATCACGCGAAAATAGCCGAACGATTTTCTTAATACTTGGTATAATTCTTAAATAAAAGAGCCAACTGAAAATATATATATAAATATATATAAATATTTGGATATTGAACCCCTCGTCAAAAAAAAAAGCATCTACTGATTTGCGTAAGCTAATGTTAATGGTCCTAACATACTCTGTCTATATAAATATATTGTGGATTATCATGCTGTTTGTTTTTGAAGTCAGATTCAATTCCCGGCGGTTGTTGATGATTATTTTCAGACTGTTATGTTCAAGATGGATGCTAGGGTTCACTCAGCCTTCTGAAAAATGGCGACCGGTGAGGACTGACCACCCGACTTCAACTTCAACACTAAGATCACGAATCTTTAGGCCTTTATCAAAGACACCTTCAGGAACCTAAGTGGCCTGTAGAAAAAGGTTCCTTTAATCTCTTTTTATCATTTTTGACATATTATGCACAGAGTAATCTAAAATTAAATGAAGTTTTTTACTTTTGAAATTACGATTAACAGTTAAATCGAATTAATTATGGAAGTATTAATCGGATTTAATTAATTAATTAATTAAAATCCAAAAAAGTCGGGTAAAATTTATGACAACTAACTGAAAACCTGCTAAGGTTAATACGATATTAATTATTCGGGAAATAAAATATCTGACAAAAATAAATCGAATATTTTTAGCTTTTTAAGAAAGACACTCATAATGTTTTTAGTTTCCTCATTTCACTGGCTGAAAAGTTCTTAAATGAACATTCAGCGATAAACGCACTGATGTTTGGGAATCAAAGTAAATTGATATACTTAATTTAATATAGGTTGAATTTAATCTTTAATAAATGATTTTAAATGGAAATTTAGTGTAGTCACAATGTTTGTTATCAAAGTAATTTTTTATTTGTTTTTGTTACTTTTTCTTTTTCGGAGAGGGACAGTGACGATGAGAGTTGTTTGTTTTTCTTTTAAGCAATCCTGAAGTTTCCTTGTTTTCCTATCTGAAACAGCAAACACAGGAGGATAGAGTGTTTCTACGAATAGGACTCATTTGGCTCCCAATCGAAATCCTTTCTTGGTAATCCCATGCGAAAATTAGCTTCCATTACCATATGAACTTCTCGCCCTGGCGCCTCACAGCTTCACATCCACAACCCTTTCATCAGGGATTAACATTGACGTTGGCTTCATTTTCAGCCCCCAACGAGGATCAATAAGGACTTCGGTCGGAAATCACGTGAAGGACGCAGTTGCCTACGCATACAGTTGGATTAAGACACACACTATTTGAACCACTCGTCCATGTTAAAACCGCTATCCACGAATAAGATGGTGCAACCAGCAACACTCCAACCAGATTCTCCTCTTAAAACCCAAACAAATAAGAACAAGCTAGTTGGTCAACACAACGCACAAGCCCCAGAAACAACATAACTTTTGTGTTAAGATATTTAAGAATTAATCAGTTTAGCCCTTCATGGTTTCAACTTTTATCGTGGTGTGTTCTGCGTTTCCCAATGGCTTTCTTTATTTCTGAAGTTGTTACAAAATTAAATTGACTAAAATATGTTTATTGGACTATTTGAATTTAATTAAATCTAATACGTTGGTCTTGCATTCTAAATAATTCCTACACACAAAATTTTATATTTTACAATTGCAGTGGATAAATCGAATTTTGAATTTGAATAAAGCGAATTTCAATTGATGTAATTGATCTTCTTATTAATAAATGAAAAACAAAACTCATATATTTTCTAAAAATTCAATATTTCTATCTTTTAACCAAAGACTTTCTTCAGGAAAAACATTATACATATTTAACAGGAGGAAATTAACGTCGTCCTTCTTACCAGTGAACAAAAAATAAACAATAATCATGAATGCAACTATTATATTACTATCTCGTTTGTCTTATATTATTACATTATTGACTCATTGATTAATATTATTACTAATTAACATTATTATATTATTATTAATTCTTTGACAATCATTGTTAATCATTGTTTACATTGCTTAATTGTTTAATTTAATTTTTAATTTGTGATTTTTCTCCATAAATTTTTGGAATAATAATTTCGTTGACTTTTAAATTTTTTTCTTTATTTATACATTCACTCCAATTAATGATGTAATTGATGTTCATTTAATTTTTAAAAACAACTTAAAAGGACAAACAAAAAATAAAAATATATAAAAAAATGTAGTGACTAATCATATTTCAGTAATTTGGGCTGAGACTATTCATCTAGTAGGAATTTTCAAGAAAATAGCTACTTTTTACCATTAGGAAGCAGTTAGAATATCTTTCTTCTGCTTTTTTATTGTATGGACATATAAAGTTCGTTTTGTTTGATTTTGACTGAAAAAGTACCCTAAAAACAAATAAATCAACACCTAACACAACAATAGGTGAATTCTTTGCAAGACTGTTTAAGAATATTACTGAAAGTTTAGTTAGATCTAGGTGCACCACTATAGCCCACACAGGCCCTTGGGTGCGCAGGAGGTTTAGGCTCTTAGTAATTCTCGACCAAAGAGGCTTTCCCGCCTTTAACCCCCAAGTAAAAAAGCCATTATCATTTGATAGAGAGTTAAGTAAATCCATCTGGAGGAGAAACAATCCCCTGAAAAGACCCTAACCTCCGCCGGAAAGTGTACCCGGAGTCCTCCAGTCCTCATTCTAGCGCCTAAACCACTACCGGGACTACTTAGAATCATGTAATCTAAGCAAACTTCTTGTTAGTCTACTCTCTGATCCACCGTAACATCCTACATCACAGGGTCTATGTGTATTCCTTCTTATAAATTTTAAATCGTGATTTGACTTTCGTAAAATTTATATCCTAATAAAATCAAGTTAAATCATGTCACTGACTTTTGCACTGAAATATTTTCTTTGAAAACTAAAATAGAAATTAAAATAAAATCCTCTTGGCACTCTACTAGAATCTGATTAAGTATAGTTAACTTACTAGTCTTTTTAATCCCTAATAATGTCTAAACCCAGTGAATGCATCTTTAATGCATCGTTTTATTTACTTCTTTTATTAGCTTTATTTTCTCCTGTTCAAAGTGATTCCCAGGGAAATCCAAGCAGACCCCAGAGTGCTTTGAGTGATTAAATTTTATAAAATAAGATCAAATTTATTTTAAAAAGTGACTTCAGAAATAATAATGAGCAACGAATTAGTCTTAATAAATACTTTTAAATGATGTAAGAATGCGAGCGTCTTGCTGTATTGTAACGAGATTTTTTTTAAAGTGTTTAAGTTAACATTTTTAAAATAACGAGGGGTAATGAAACACTATCCTGATTCACGAAGGAAAGTAGAGTTGAAGCTTGTCCAGCAACCTCTATCTCTTCTGGGCGAGAACCAGACATTATTTTTCCATTTATACATAGACAGAAATGTCTGAGGTCAGTCTCTAATTAGCTATGTAAATTCATAAATATTTATTTATGACTTAATTCTGAATCTTCTGTTTTTTTCATTCTTGTAAAAGCATAGCTTACAGCTGTTTTCTATCTTGTAAACAAAAATGAGATTGAATTGTAAATAAACAGTTTCCCTCGTGATTCAGAAAGTTGAATTAAAGTTGGGTAGTTTAGAGGATCAGCTGCATCCCAATAAATGTTTTATAACAGAAAGCGGCCGTCACCAATGTAACATTTAGCAACGACTCGATAGCCAAATGATTTCAATTATGCTATCAATATAAATACTAAATGAGTAATTAAGCATTTATTTTGATGATATGCATTTTGCATTTCACCGAAGCATAATAAGATTACAGTGATTTCAATAGACAGAAATTATCAAGGTAAAAGTGTAAAATAATTATAAACCTACAAATGCACATTACAGACAGTACTAGCTAAATAAACACAACTCTTCATTAATCTTTGCTGACAATAACATTACAAATTCCAGCGTTATTTGCTAAAAACATTGCTGTAATTTAGGACCGGAACACATTATTAATAATAGTCTGGGTTTGTAAACATAGAATTAAGTATTATGAGTTATCGACGTTGATTTTTTTATAGAGAAAGAAGTAACTGCGAATTCATTATATAGTCGACTATATGTCAGTATTAGTATATTTTTAATAGACAAATTTGACGTGCGTTGAAGACAATATGAAAAGAAAAAAAAGGTATAAAAACGCACACACATTATTCACCGAGCTATTTTTGGATATTTTGTACGGACCGTTTCGATATTCCTATCTCTCCACATACAATAATTTTCATTATTCCAGTAATAAAAAGACAATAAGTAAACAAAAAGTAAACAAGTAATTAGGGAGGGTGGTGGTAATATGGACCACTTTTTTATTTTTGACAAAATCTTGAATTTCAAGTGGCTCTAATGTATGAAAATCGTCAGTAGCATTAGTATAAATATCGTGTGAGATAAATATCACACATTTTTAAATAAATATTTAAAACTCTTGAATAGGTACAATTATTTAGAACATTCTACAAAAAAATGAATTGTTGAACTGGGGTTGTAATATGAAACAGATGTTAAAATGCAAGAATACTTCTTTATTATTGCAATTATAGTAATAAAATCATTTATTGTTGATACTTTAATGCATTGTTTTGCTTCACATCAATAGAAAATATAGAAACTACAGAAAAAAAGTAAAAATTAATGCTGAACACTTTATAATTGAAAGAAAGCGCTCAATTAAAAATTGCAAGTCTTTCATGAGCAAAAATCTGCTGATTTGGTGTTTTCTTGCATTTACCATATCTTCTTGACGCCATTTCTGCCTTAGTCCCTTCTTTTCAGGTCCTAATTTGCTTCTTGGCATCGTGAGGTTGTATTATGGAACACCTGTTTCATATTACCACCAGTCGCCATATGGAAATTGACTGATCCATTCTCAGTAATAAAATATTAATTCTTAAGTACTGAATACATCATTTTGTAGTTCAGTTAATTAATAATGACATACAATATAAGCAAAACCTCATTCGTATTAATAATAGTACCAGAAATTGTGTTGAATCTTACCCTGTAAAAACTTTCAGGCTTACGAAAACACACTACTTCTTCTCATAACCATACACAACGAAATACTGAAGTTAATTACCTTTAGGTGGCTAAAAGGAAAACCAGCGATATAAATTAGAGCGGTTTCCGGATGATAGCAGCAGCTACTTGCACGAAAATTGCTGTTTCATATTACAACCCTGTTCCATATTACCACCTTCTCCCCTACTAATCACCAAAAATTCTCGAAGACACTCATTAATTCATAAAAATTAATTTGAGTTCATTTTAAGATAAAAGTCGAATTCCAATTTCAGTAAATTCGAAAAATTGTTTTAATGTAATCTTTTTGTGGCATGATAGTCAAATTAGTAATGGCGATTTATAGTTTGAACAGATTGTAATTTAAAATCAATTTGAATTTAAATCGTTCACAATAATGTTATCATCGTCTCCGATTCATGCAAAGATAAAACATGAAGCTTCACATCATTCAATCGAAAATTACTATGACTTGTAACATTATACGGAGTAGACAAAAAAGATAACTGTTTATTTAATATTACAATATTGCATGCATCACCAATGTAACATAGAATATATACTACAAATGGGCAAAGCTATCAGTTCTATATCATCAATAATGATTTGTAATAACTATAAAGTAACAACATAAATCAATATAAAGTAGGAAAACAGTTATATATATTTATAGAAATTACCAAATCATAGTATTTGAATTAATAAGTAATTACTTCAGATTTTGCTTATAAAATTGTCCAATAATAATTTTGTCCAATATTTTTTTTTCATAATAATGATAATAACAGTACCATATAATGAATCTCCTTAATAAACAATATCCTGCTACGATTCAAGAAATATATTATTGTTTTGCTATTGCTTAATTGAAAGAACAAAAATTTTCGAAGTTGAAACCGTTTTCTTTTACCAAATTTGCCCCATAATTAATCCTCTTCTTCAAGGCAAATACATTTGAGATGAAAATTACTTCACGGACCCTATTTCATTGGCTGGTAACCGCTGGAGCCTTAAGTCCTCAAAGATGATTTAATTATCCTCAAAGATTAGATAGCTAACAGTCTGATGTTAATTCATAAAACTTAGTTTAACTAACTTAGATAGTTTAAAGTTTCTCTGAAGATCTTCAGTAGGTTTAATTATAAAACTTTGTTTAAATATACATTGTATAATTTTAATTATTAATTTTTGATATAAATCAAGAATTTTTGGCTGCAACGCTGAATAAATAAAGTAGTAAGATGGCGTCTGAAACAAAAATCTTAAGCTATTTCTGAAAATATTCAAATAAATTAACGTTATTAAAGTTTTAATTAGGTTTCTCACTAATCTTTCTTTGCTGAAATTACATTTCTGTGATTTTTATGATCGGAAACCTTTGCTTTTAGCGCGCTTTGCCACTCAGACGGGAGCTGTAAGGCTAACGAAATAGATTAAAATATGGCCGACATAAAGGACTTTTGATGGCTCCAAAACGAGTAGTATATAGTGTGTATATTCCTGAACGCGCGCAGCAGGGAAGTTTAGAAGGGACGTGAAAGCAGGAAGGTTGGGGACTGGAATCACTGCGCACGACACTAAATTAATGATATGAATTCCCGCCTGAATAATCGGTGCATTGCTGTATTTTCACTGGAAAGATTATTGTTAGTGTCATGATGAGAAACTGCTTCCATGTCATTGAGAAGACCATTTTCACAACTGCTTCATTCTGTCGCATTTTAACTCAATGCTGTGGTTTAGTGAAAGCGAATGAATTGGAAACGAGAACAAGCATTATTCTTGATGTCTCTATTCGTCTCTCAGAAGTCACAAACCGTAAATGTACTTATAAATAAACGAATAAAAATATTATAAATTTGTTAATTGTTTCGCTGTAATTGGCAACGTGTGAGAGTCAATTTAAAGGCGCATTTTCCATTTCAAATATTGGTTTTTAAAACTCTTTCACTAAGGAAATGAATAATAGCAAGTTTATCGTAAAAATATATTAAACAATTAATTGTTTTTTAAACAAAGCAAGTGAATATAATTTTGTGCTAAAGCATAATTTAATGGCGCCCCATATTAATAAAAATAATAATAATAAAAAAAAGGAACTACATTAACGTAAGGAAAATATAAAAAAGGTAAGAAAATAATAAGAAAAAAAAACATGCAGACATTGAGAAAAAAAAATTAAGAGAAAAAAAAATCAGTACAGTTACGGATTCAACCGACAAACCTCCAACATTCGAGTCCGAGACTTACCCATCATGCTACAGCTGAGAACTTAAATGAAACGCTTCCATATCTAACATTTAAGTTAATAGCGGAAATCCAATGAAAACAATGCCAAATATCTCTAACAAGTTCAGAATGAAATTTTATTTTTATTAAAAAAAAGAAAAAAATTCTGTATCAGTAGATTTTTCGATTTTCTATTTTAAGGAACTCTTTTAATATTTCAATTATAATTTTAGTTTTACGGCAATAACGAACATAAAACTAAACATATTTTTTTTTCGCTATCTAATACTATTATTAAATATCGAATGATGTCATCCAAGGTATTGTTATGCTTTGACATTGTGTTGCAAGCAATATTTACGAAGTCTTTAATTAGGCCTAAAAGCTTTAAAACTAATAAATATCATTTCTTCTTTAATATTTGGAAGGACTTATTATTATACATTTTACTTTAAGCGTTGATATTTTTTACTTATGATCCTATAATAAGTAGGCATATTAATAAACCTAAGTCTTAAGAGGAATACTTATTACTTTAAGAAAATATATTAGAGTTAAGTTTTTCCAAAAATTCTCAGTAACTATTTCTTTTTAGAGCTCAGTTTTATATTTCTTTGGAGATTCGAGTTGACTGCGTTCAAGGCAGATTACTTTTGCAATAGGCCTAGTGGAAATATTCTGAAGAAATTTCTTGAGGCAGAAAGGAAAGAGAGGAGGCCAGAAAGGATATTCTTCAGCAAAAAAGATTGGTCTAGCTTACTTTTAGGTATTTAGATATAAAATTAACAATTCTCGTTTTTTAGTTTTTGAAAACTCAAAAAGGTCGCAGAAATATCAAATAAATTGGAATACCATACGTTTTAGATCGTTGATTAAAATTAACACTTAAGAGAGACATAAAACATAAAATATTTGAGTAGTAGCATTTTATTTACTATTTTAGGCAGAAATTATTAAATAAGGGCGAGAATATAAAGAAAATGTAGAATTTTAAAAGCGAAAAGAAATGAGTTTTTCCTTGTTTTTAGGTAAAGAGTATGAATCAGGACTATTATATAATATTGTAAATTCGCTTGAGTTCATTTTGTAAAATCCAAAGGTTACACAGTACGAGCCAATAATTATAAAGTATTTTTAAAAGTAAACATTACATGTAATTCCAGCACTTTCATTTCTCTCTGATTGCAATTTCTCTAACGACATAGGTCTTTGGCCAGGATTTCCTGATGTTGGGACATCTGGTGGAAGAAGCGCAATTCATTGATATTCAGTTTTACGCTCTGTTTTTTTATTTTAATTTCTGAAACGGCTGTAAACTTTAAACAATCAGTTTCATTAAAATGCCACTTTGTAGATTCTTATTATCAATATTTTCGTCATTTTTGATGGTTCAAGTAGCTTTAAAATTACCTATAGTAATTGTATTTGTATATTCTTGCAGTTCTTTGGTGTACAAATAAGATAAAGTCGATTTCGAATTGTACAAACCTGTCGCATTATTTTTAGTTGACAAACATATAGGCTAGTTTAGATACAAAGAAACACACTTAGCTTCAAGTAGAGTAAGTGAGTCATTAACACGTATAATATTATGTATGTTATCATTAATAGTAAAATGAGATACATCGAATCAATAAACTAAATTTTTAAATTATGTTCTTATCAGTATATGTATTTTTATGATCAAGGTCCTAATGTTTGAAAATGTGAGTTTTTGAAATTTTCAAATATCAAATTCTTTGCAAAGCGCAAGCCAAGAATAATGTAGTTTTTCAAAAAAATAAGCCAATAAAATTAAAGTTTCAAAGAAAATTCATATGAATAAGCAAAACACTGAATAAATTGCAATATAAGTGAATGTATATTACAAACTAATCGCTGTAACACATTCCTACACATCACTGAAAGTGCCGTCTAGGTTCTTGTTATGTACTGATGTTTTATGCTATCATCTCTTGTACTTCATGCTGCTAACAATTTTTTTACTTGAAATCGTTGAAAGAATTTTATGATGTAACAATATAAAAACTGATTTTCTAATTAGTATGTTAGCGAAATTGTTGTAACAATGATAGCATTAAACTGAAATACTCCTTGTTTTAGTTATGTAATTATGCTCCTTTATAAGCAGGACCTACTTATTATAACAACTCATTTGTCCCAACAGGATCATAATTACTAGCTTACTGTGAATTCGTCACTAGATTTCGCCATCTCTCTGGGTTTTTTTTTTCATTTCTCCTGAAAAAAAAAATTATTGTCTTTATTTCATGCATTGTCAAATTCATTTAATGACATGTAGATGTAATTGCGCCATTATGTAATATCTCTTTGAATAAAAATGGCATATCTTGAATTTAAAAGACGAGTTAGTTTTGCATTACGTAGTTTTCATGAATAAGGATTACTTGTGAAAACATTATTTTATTTTTGTATAATTACTGTCAGAATTGTTTTCTAAAATTTTTCGGAAAGTTGACTTACTAAATTTAATCTTTATGTAAAATGTAATCAATTTAATATATATTTAGATTATAAACAAAGATAACCAAAGGAATGGATATTACAAAATAATGTTACAAAAGAGAAGACAACATTACTAGCTTAGAGATTGGAGCATAAAAGGAATCTTTGTTATACAATGTTTATGATTCTGATTAACAATTATGGAAAATTGAGTCCAGTAAAACTTTCGTTTTGTCAGATATATGAAAATATACATAATATATATTATCTTGCAGCTTCTCTGTAATGCAGTTTGTAATTTCTTCCAATTACAAATTACTTAGTTTTTTCTTAATGGAGCTAAATTTATTAATAAGATTAAAAAATCAAGAAAAAAATTGAATTTTCATAATTAAAATTATTTTTTTTCATATTTTTTTATTTTTATTAAAACTATTTTTTAAAATTAAATAATAAATCTTATCTTTATATTTCTTTTTAACAAAAACTATTAGGTTTAGAAATTCTTGTATATGAAAAATTACAAAACAGATCTTTGTGGTAAATCTATTTTATAATAGAATATCGTAAAAATAACGAAAAAATTAAGTCAAATTTTTATAGAGCAGTGAAAGTCAATATAATTAAATAATTCAGTTATTTCTTTTTAAAGCTGTTTTTTAATTAACTCAAGTTTATAAATAAAGAATTAAGCTTCTTAGATCTTCTTAAATGTTTAACTCCTTTTAAAGTTTGTTTTGAACTTTAAAAAAAAATCTTTAAAAGGTTTTAATGACGTTACGTGTTTTTTTTTGTCATATATCTTTCAGCAACTGCATTAGATAATGTTGGCTCAGTGTATAATCCACTTCGGAAATTTATATTAAACCTCAATCTATCAGAATGATTTAACATGGCATTCTGCAATTTTTCTTCTCTACTAATCTAATGAGCTCGTAAAGTAACGAGGTATGTCGTCTACTTTCGTTTCATGCTGATTATTTTTTGAAACACTTTGTTTTGCTGAAATAATTACTTTTTTTCCCCTTCATAAAAGCTCATATTTAATTACGCTAAACACCCTTTTATCCCGTAAATGGTGGTTCTGAAAAATTTCCAGTGACATGAATTTCCCAGAATGCCAGGTTCACCGACTTCGCTTACGAGAGGGCGTCAACACACACCTGGCACAAGAACATAACAGAATTCAAAGTGCCCTTTCTAATGAGGGTGTATCCCGTAAAACATGCGTCCTCCAGTTAATTTCCAGAATTAATGATGGTTGCATAATGGGAGTGGATCTCTTCTTGTCATCTCGTGGGGTGCGTGACGTCATTAAGCTGCGAATAAAATGGTCTACGCCCTCGCATTTCCAACAGTTGGAGACCTGGAGCAGGAAACTGCAACTTAAAGACCTCTTTTTCATCTAACTTAAACATTTTTTTAAAGATAATTTGTTACGAACGTCTTCTTAAAATGCCAATTACAAGAATTTTAAGTCAAAATTTCATATCTTTTAAAATCCGACATTTAAGAAATGTTCATAATAAAATCTTTAAGCTACTTTACTTCTGACTTTATTATTTAATATTTTATTCGTTTATATTTCCTTTATTATTCCTTTTTTTTTGTTGCACAAGATCTTTGTAATCATCTTCGAAGTTGACTATTTTTAATAGTGTATCTTAATTTTAAGTTTTACACATATAAAGGGAGAATCCCTAACAAATATAGGTTAAAAGACACATTAGTACCCTAGGAGGTAATTGGCCTCCATTTTAGTGCAGTCTGCATTACTGCTATGATAAGTCGGTGGAATATACGTATAGTGATGCGTATACATTGCACAGACTATTCTAATTCCGTTCCAGAAGATGACTAGATTAATTCTACGTTTGTCTTCCGTTCTTGACTCTTTTTGCGTGGAATATAGGTGATCAGACAATTTTTTTTTGTGTATGGGTAGTCTACTAATAGTACCATCACCATTAGATAGTACAGATAAGACAACTTATATTAATCTTATTCTAAGATTTTACATTAAATTTAATAATTATTTAATTGCAGTCCTTCTTAAAGTGAATTTAAATTCAAACTGGGAGTGACATATAATTTTTTACCACGATAAATGAATGAAAACAGAAAATGAACTAAAAAAGTCCTCAGAGTTTTTTTTTTTTTTAAAATATGGTGAATTGATACTTTATTTCATCAACCCTAATTATTCTTTAACATTACATAAATTCTTTTAATGGTTTTAACGGTTCGTATAAATCTACAATTTGTGTTTCTTGATAAAATAAATTTTTCCTTTTTCAGAAATTCAAACATTTTGGGAGAGCTAAAGGAATATATTTTCCTATTAATGTTTGCATTTACATATTTTCTTCAAATTTGATAAAAACATATCATTCATATCATTCGATTTATTTCATAAAAAATTTTATATGCACAAAGAATGTTTCCTGCCTGAAAATTTGTGATATGGTTTTATGATTTGTTATGTTATCTACGATGTAAAAAATCTTTATGTAAGAATGAGAGCACATGTACCCCCATGGCACTATTTTAAAAGAGAAGTGCCATGGGGTGCACTTACGCTCAATCTTACATAAAAGATTTTTATACATCATACATAACACAGCAGCAAACCATAAAACCACATCATAATTCTCAGGCAAAAAACATTCCTTTCGTACACAAAACGTTTCTGCAAATAAATCGAAAGATATGAATATTAAGTTTGTGTTATCAAATTTACATAAAACATATTTAACTTAAAGTTAAGCAATCCCATAAACAGGCCATGCAGGCTCACGGGAGCGTGGGAGGTAAGGCTCCCAGCGTTTCGTGACCAACGGGACTAGATAGAGGTCGGGAGGTCAGCCCGACGCCCGTCCGCCTTAACTCCCGGGAAAGAAACCCGGTACCCATTCTACAGAGGGCTGGGTAGACCCTAGGACCCGTTTGGAGGAGAAAGGAACGAGGAAAATTCCAGCCCTCCGCCGAGGCCGGGAATCGAACCCGTTACCTCCAACCCGCAGCCAAACGCCCTTACCCAGTCGGCTACCGGGCCCACTATTTAAACTTAGAGTACACAACGAAATTTTAAAATTGAATTAAAGAACAAAGAACTCCTGTTAAAGTAAATACAGTCATTCCGGCATGGTCGACATGTCTAAACGGCGGTCTATCGTGAAACCGTTGTATCGGGAACCTGGGTTCGGGTCCCGGCATCAGCATGGCTGTTTCTTTTTTCTGTGTTTCGCCCGTTTCTATCTGGGACTTACTATCTCAGTGTTATTCTAAACTTGATGTGAATCTCGTTCCCTTCTTGAACTTTACTAGCAATGACGGTCGTCATACGGAGGCTAGTATCCGTGGTCCTTAGTTGGCCCAAATCGATGTTAAGAAGTAAATACATTTCTCATTTACTGGAACTACATTGTCTTTTTATAGTTATTATAATAGCAGAAATTCAAAATTAAAGATCATATTGTCGTTTCCATTAATACAAATGTGTTACACCGTAACATTAATGTATGTTAAAATTATTAATGAATTATTACTGTCAGTGTACTTTATCTCTAATAGGAATAGATTTAGTTTAGTTAAAAGTGAATATTGAAAATTTGATTGACGATGTAAGGCATTCTGATTTTTGTTGTTGTTCTGTTTCTATGTAGTAATACGGTGCTTGTCAGGATGTTTGGCTACACTTTGCATTCTCTCGGCTTCATCACCAGCATGAATCTTAGTAATTCTGATTCTTCTATACTTTGCCTTCAGTTTAGCAATCACATCTACTTCGGAAGAGTTTCTGAAGACTTTCTGGGGCCTTAGAAAATGCAAGGCAAATATTAGATCTTATAATTGAAATGTGAGATCTCCTTAGTAAGAAACAAATGATAACACAATAAAAACAATCAACACAAATAACTTCTGTAAATTTTCAGAACCTGCAAAGGAAAGCTCTTTCAGAAGAATATGTATTAACATGTATTCTTCTGAAAATGCTTTACCATGCAGATAAAGAAGTTCTTGTTAATTCGCCTTAAGCTCGATTTTATTCTTAAATGAATGATAAATGCTAGGAGACAACTTCAAAGAAACGTTTAAATGTTCCTTTGAAATGGTAGCGATGTAGGGTTTCCTTAGTAAATAAATGTTTTAGAAGTATTTTAGGAGCACTCGATGCTTAAGTGTTCACTCAATCGGAAAAGCTTTTATTCTCATTCATAATGCTCTATTATATAAAGAATGGATAACACAAGGATCTCAACATCCCATGATGTATTGTGCATGCAGAAAAGTAAAAGTAAAGAACTTACTGGAATAATGGAGAAAACAAAGAGTTGTTGCTCAGAACCTTCTGGAAAGTCCTGGTAGGAGTTTTATGATAGAAAAAACAAGCATCAAGGAAAGAGGTGGTCTTAGGAATATTCCTTTTATCTCTATATAATTAATTAGCTTAACAGCAGTCGCCTTGAAGTTATGAGACCTGTCGGCTTTATCCCAAATGACTGTGTGAAATTCTCTTAAGTTTTCTCTGGCAATAATTTAGTCTTACAGGTTCTTCGTGTCTTATTGCACCAATCTTCAAGTCCACATTTACGACCCGAGTTAAAGTCGAAAATAGAAGCACCTCAATGTCAAAAGATATGTCATGAAGTTACAAGTAGATTGATAGTTATTTAAGAAAATAAATAAAAAATTCTTTAAAGGAATTTTAATGAAATTTGTTGCTTAATGATCTTAAAAATTGGAAAAGTTGTAAGAGCAAGTTAATGCCTCTGCAAAATCAGTTTTCGCATTAAAATAAAAAAAAAAAAAAAAAAAATATTGTATAATGTCTAAATGGAAAAAGAGTGGGACAGGTAGCTTGACCAGCTATCTAGCTAGACAGGAGCTAGGTAGCTAGTGGGACAAGTGTTAAGGCGCTACACTGTGGGTTGGAGGCGGTGGATTCAATTCCCGGTTTTTTTTCCTGCGCATTGGACTGACCACCCGACCTCATCTCATCTCCGTCAGTAAAACGTCGGGAGCCTTACTCCAGGGATCCCCCCAAAGACCATGGTAGGCGAAATACTTTAAGGCTAACTAACTTTTCGTAATCCTTTATAAAAGATATTTTCATTAAATTAATTTCTTAAAAGATCAAAGATATTGCTTCTCGAACTAGAAAAACATAAATAAAATTATATTTTTTCAAAAATTTGATATTCACTGAATTGTACGGTTAAGATAAAAATTACATCAGCCACCGCATTTGATTAAAAAAGGAAAAATATTTACAACTAAAAATAGTCCCTATTAGTGACGTCCAAATTGCAGATTGGACATCGGAGGGGAACTTTCTTCTTGGATTTTTTTTTCCAGTTGTAGTTCGTACAAAACCGTTCGTTCTACGTACCAAACAAATCAAACTTGTAGAAAACATTGCCGAAATTTTAAACTCCTGTTAAAAATGCCGATAGTGACAATGCAGTGAATTTAACTAACCTGGCGTAATTTAATTTAAAATTGGTATATTTAGTTTGTTACCATAGATGGTATGTGTTTGTTAGCATACTCTTTGACCGACATCATACTAGGTCAAACAATAATGAGATCAGAAAGAAATTAGATGAGATAGAAATTTGACCATGTTATCACAGCCGGCATTTTATTACTGGCATGTGATTTGATTGGTTTTTGATTATTGACAATGCCTTTATAGCAGCGGCATTACAACTTCTCCTTCATTCCCATCCGAGGAAGGCCATTGTAAAGCTCGCCGAAACAGGTAATGGCTGTTTAAAAATATAGTAAATGTTTGTGTTAATTTATGTGTGTTGATTTTTATGTTAAACGAAAAAAGTAAAAAGATTCTTAGTTTCTCACTTACACTGCAGCACAAAAATTATTGTTAAGTTTTTCAAAAACCCTAAGCTCTTGAGTCTTAATGAAAATTGTACGCCTAACAGCATTAATTGGTGGTTTGATACTCCTTTCTAGCCATACTTATGTTTAGACAATAGACGATAAGATGATATTTGTGTATATTGGAGTCAAGTCACCAACATACAGTGAAAATTCAAATCTCTAGTGAAGTTATGGACACTAACAATACAATAAAGGATGTAATATTGAAAGATGTCAGTGTTTATTGGGACATTATCTTTATATATAGTTTGAAGGCTTATCCCCTTTTCCCTTTCAGCTACGAAGTATGGACGAAGAAAATTCTTCATGAAACGAAAATCTTTTAATTAACAGTAACTGGTTATTTATTTTTATTTGTTAAATTTATTTATTGGCGCCTCTAAACCCAACATTTCATCACTATAAAGTTTCCATTAAGTATTGGTATCGATTCTGGATACTATTTTCACAGATTGGAATTTTCAAAGAAATGTTGTTCCAGAAAAGAAAAAGAAGTCTCAATTAAAATGGCTTCTTTGAAGAACAAATTAAAATCTCGTAAACTTGAGTTTATATTCGAAATGGATTTCAGGTGGGATTTCCTGACTTCGCAATCGATGAGAAGTGAGTTTTTTTCTTCTTCTTTTGTTAGGTGAGAGATTATCCATTCTTCTTTACATTTATTGGATTGAAGAAAGCAGGGGAGAAAAGAAAAAAAAAATGAGTCTGAACGAAAGATAACCTGAAGGGCAGGCGAAGGAACTTAAGCACTGCTCAGTCTTAATAATCAACACAGTATTAGCAGCTCCTCACCATGCTCTCCGCCTTAAACCTTTTAAGCCAAAATGATTAGCGAGAAGGGCAACTCCCATTAGGGATAAGCACAAGGGTAGGAGAGGAGTTTAAGGCCATTTCGTTTGCCGTGTCTCATTTCTCAGGGTTAAAACATTGCCAATTGCTCCTAATCATCATTCAACTCCTCGCAATCCCGGCTGCGATAACAGGATTGGGGTGCTTCAAGGCCCCGTCACAACTCGCCGATCCTACCTTTCCCGCTCAAAAGAAAATGTCAAAGACAACTTGGCGTTTATTCAATAAGACAATCAATTGGAGATTCTAGTGAGTTAAGGTAGACTTTGTGAAAAGAAGAAAGATAAAAGCTTTAAACCTCTAATCCAATTGGAAGCCTGTTAGTCAGTACAATTCCAGAATTTAGAGAATTCTAGAAACATTCTGATGCATTTATTTCTTGGAATGTTAATTACAGACTTAATTTATTAACTAACTGTAATTGGCTAACATAAATTAATACATCTACTGCATTCATTATATTTTCCTTTGAACTGAAATTTTATTTTTTTTAATTACGACATTAATAAACAGTAACTAAACTAGCTTAGGTAACATGAGAAATAACTAATTAATGAAAAAAAAAATACATATATATATACGGATCTCATTTTCTGGGTGTTTACGTCAACACTTCTTTACAATATTTAAAAATCAGACTAAATACCTGCTTTTGGAATATGTAAGTCTCTCAAATTTTCAAAATAATAAAAAAATTACACATCTGAGATTCAATAATTATAAGTTTACATTTTCGGACAATCTTCAAAAATTTCCAACAATTCAAACGAAAATGAAATTATACATTTTCCAAATTTTCAATTTTTATAAAGATTTAACTAGATTGAAATTAATTTTAATAATTTTCATAAAATTACCAAGGGTTTCCTACTAAAATGTGATACAATAAAAACATAGCTTACAACAAGACTAAAACAAATATTTTATTTTTAATTAATCTAGTAAGGAAGTCTGTTTAAACAAGGAGGTAACATTATTGGTAGTTCTTCAACAATGGCATAAATAATAGAACTTGTTTGACTATTATTATTATTATTATTATCATTTAAGACTTAAAACGCCTATATGTAACATATCGGCAATACAATGTTTTTAAGCTCATTCTTTGAAAAAAAATTGTATTTACAATAGAATTGAATACATTTAGCAACAAAATATATTTTAGTTAGTCACTTTTCATTCCAAGCGTTAGAAATATTCAGAATAACCTCCAGATTTCTACTAAAAAAAATGGCTACCTAAATATACCACTAGCAAAATACTGATCGAAAATGATACTGGGCAGCCTCTTTCGAGCCAGAATTGTTTTTCCTGCACTATCTAAGTGCGATATCCTGAAGTATGCTCAATAAAATGCAGTAAACATTCTTAGAAAGAAAAGTCAGAGTTTAACATACAATAGACGTTCTAATTTCAGATTTATGATCCTGTTATAATATTTATAGCGAAATTTATTCACCAAAGGGATTCATCGAGGCATTGTTTCCTGCCATTACTTAATAAAGTAGAGCCCTATTAAAAAATTGTTCCAAAGTAAATAGTTCCAGATGTACTAATGGTTTTGTAATAGGAAATTAAATGTGTGTTTACGGTTTTATGGAGGTACTTAAAACCAGGAACTGCATTAATTTGATTTAAATACAAGAGCAACGTCGCCTAAATTGTCGGGTAATTACTAATGATCAATAATTTGGAATATGCTTATAATGCACTTCCATTATAATTTTCATTGAGTCAGATTTAATTCAATTATTTTAAATCCTAAGGTAATTGGAGTCATTGCTCTTACTACATTGAAATCTTTATTCTTAGCGAAATTTAGACTAATTCAGATTATGACGAATACCTTAATTATTTTAAATTGCCATATTTTTTTCTTCTTTTCATGATTCATAAAATCATTATTTTTGTGGATGTCCGCAATGAAATTCATTAAATCGAATGCAATTCAAGGAAAACTCTTTGTTATCAGTCTGTCTTTCATTGGTTAGATCTAAGTAACATGTTCTTGTCCAGTTCTCTATCTTTTCTAAATAATTTTCTTATCTCTAATCTTATCTGATAAACGTTTCAATGAAAATAAAGAAAACAAAATAAACACAATCTCATAAAAGCTATAAACTGAGCATTAAGTCATCTTTAAATAGAGTTGAACAAATAGAAGTGGAAGTTCTTGTTTTTTTATTGTTTATTTTGAAACCCCGTATCTTGGAAGGGAGTGGTAGAAAGATATAAAAAAGTTGTAAACTGAGGGAGTCTTAAGCACAGATGCAATCAGGCCTCAACCCCTAAACTCAGCCGAAATTACTGTAGTTTTCTTGAAGCGATTGATCAAATTTCTTTGCAGATTGAAATTCTTGTTATTTTTTTTATTTGCAAAAGAGAAGTTCAGTCTTTTTGAATAATTTGGACTATATGTCGTCGCTTTTAAATAATATTCATGGGTCTCATGTATTTTGACAAAATATTACAATTAACTTTATTGAATAACGATGAGGAATATGTAAATAGTCAAATTGTTTATTAAATAAGTCAGGTCTAATTTTGACTAAAGCAAAACTAATTTTGATGCATTTTCATTTTTATATATTTTTGTTGACGATTTTTTCCAATAATAAATACGTTGCAGACATAGTTCGTATATTAAGTTCAGCACAACTGCAACATCTACCTATATGAATTACTATTATTGTTATTAGTGTCATTATTATTATTTTTGTAAATATATAATAATAATAATTTATTATTATAAATTTTAGCAAGTCAATCGTCACGTTATTAAGATAATAAAGAATTGTATAAAAAATAATATGATTTAATGTTAAATCTGCAATTATTACTTACTCTTGCCTGTTCATGGTTATTTCGAATGGCAAGAGTGGCATCATTAGATCCTAAGACTTTCCTTTTGCAACATTTGAAATTTCTCCTCTTTCCAACCAAACCACAAAAAGTCAGTAGATCATAAAATCCATTATGTAAATAAACTTATCAATACTTCTGTAGACTTTTATAATTTTGCCGCCACGTCAGACACTGCTATAAGCAAAGAGTGACTTGTTTAATATCTAGGGACAACATAGATAAAACTTGGACTTACCAAATAAAAAAAAAGTAATACCAAAAAATCAGTAGTTCAAATTACCCAACTTTAAACAAAAGTCAATACTCTTATGCCAATGAGTAAATTTTGTTTTCTTTATAAAGTTTTTGCTCCCTCGATGTTACGCTGCTCAGCTTCAAGCTAAATGCCAAGCTGTTGATAGACTGAAGTGCATAAGAAATCAAAAACATTGTGATGATTCACTTTTGTATCCAGCAACGTAGATTTAATTTCCTACTGACATTAACATTTAAAATTGAGAATTGAAACATAATCACAGAAACGAGAATCCCATTTATTGATAAGCTATCTTAATTTTATTTAGAGGTAATTTTCCAGCGTAAAATTATTTGATAGGAAATAGATGAGGCTTCAGAACCCATTAGTACATTGTAAATAGACGAATCATTTACTCAAAACAGCAACCAACTCAATTAAGAATCAAATTCCTGCAATGTCGTAATTATTTCTGAGATGCTGGCCAAGCTGTTACCCGACAGACACCTGCTGCAAATCATAACTATCTCCAGGAAGACATAGCATTAATTAACATAAAACTCCATTAATGCTGCTACAAGCTGAATGTAAATTGTCTTCTCCAATTATTGTAATTGCATTGAAATATTAAGCTTTGAGATCCTTTCTAAGACTACATGTTCGGTTCGTGTTTTAGGCTTGTATATATAAAAGGGAACAAAAAATTTAGCCTATTTAGGACTAATTCTACATTTGTAGGTTAACCTACTGACTATTGCTGTCCTTAAATGCAGAAAGAAAAATAACAGAAACCTTTTTATTTAACCATAGATACAATACAGGCGCAAGGTTGGTTATAAGCTATTTCCGTAATTTTTGTTTACTTAGATTTGTTTTACCATTTTGATTATTTTACTTACTTTACCCTCGCTGTAAAGTACTTGCAATTTCATTTAAAACTACTGTAAATATTTTTATGTAATTATCTCGATATATTTTTTGCTAGAGATTTTGTGAAAATTTTGTAAAATTTATTTATTTCTAAATTTAAAATTACAGTCCTGCTAGGTTTTCAAAATGAAATCCTGTGATGCAGGTGCTGAAAGTATAAATAATTTATATTTGTAATTTAAAAAGTATTAATCATATAAAATCATATAAAAATTATATAATTACGCAATTATACGAATTATACTTAAATTAGATTCAATTATATAATTATATAAAAATCAATATATCACAGAAATATAAAAAGAAAATCAAATACAAAAAGAAAATTATTATAAATATCATTCATTACAATCAAATTTAAGGTTCCCAAATTATTTTTTACTTATTATTCTAATTACAATTTCTTTCTTTCAAAGTTTATACTGTATAACAATAAAATTTTAAATTGTTAGTTTGAAGATCTTTAAATAATTTTATTTTCTAGGTTGAAGAAAGTGGAGAAACATTGAATTAAGCGCAACATAATCATTCTAAATCTACCTAGCTAATTTCATTTGAGAAACTGTCGGTTCCTTCCGATTGTATACATTATTGTGGACTTAATAATGTTCTGAGGAAAATTTTAATAAAAACGAAATTATTATTTTAATTTTTAATATGTCGTGATTTTTATCATTTCAAATTTTCTCTAAATTTCTCAGCTAGTTCCGAAAGAGCCAATAAGACCAAGCTGCAGCAAGCATCAATTATTAAGAGTAAGTACCGATTTCAGAAGCTATTACTCGAGATTAATTCAATCCCTGATTTTCAGATGGATGACGACAAAATTCAGTTGTTATTCAAGTAACATGCGAATGGAAACATTACGATATCTAAGGACTGTTAATACTTTTAGTTAAGTTAATATTCATTAGCCATCCGTTATGCCCCCAATTGTGCAGCATTGTATTAAGTTTAACTGTTTTACTTAAGATATTTAAATAATCCCACACATTTGTATCTATACATGATAATTCTTCATTCTTACCTCCTGCGTTATCTCTGTTAATTTAAACATTCAAGCATCCACACTTCTAAATGAAAAAGAATTAATGTGAAAAACCCGAAGTTTTCTTAAGTACATTTCTTATTTGAGGTTTTCAGATCTTCTATTTCTGAATTATGACTATTAGCATAAAAACATACTTTTGCTTTTATTTATATGAATAAATGAAGAAGGATAAGCAAAAATTAAATAACATCCAGTAAACTTATTGCAATAGAAACAAATAACTACAAAGAACCCCCCCCCCTCTCCACAAAACGACAAATAAAACTTCCCACTTGAGAATGAATCTCAAAGTGGGACAAGCGCTGCTTCTAATCTACATAAAAGCATTTCATTGTTATTTCATCTTATATCGTCTTACTTTAATGTTAGGATCGCTTTTTTTATCAGGAAGAAGTATCAGCAAATCCACTAGTAGCACCTTTAAGAAGCACTTGGGCGGTCTTTAAAAATCTCATTTTTCGGTTGACAACTAAAAGCCCATGCGAATCGAGTCCTTTTAACCTTGCAAATTATTAAATACTATGAGAACACTACTGCTCTGTCCAGAGTAAATATTTAATTATTTTTGAGAAAACAATTTTTTAAGGAAAATGGAGACAATGATAAAAAAAAGGATATATGGACAAAAGTGGAAGTTAGGTTTGTTTTTTGTTTTTGCTTTTTTTCCCTAGAAACTGTGAATTAGACCACAAAAAACAAGGCGAAGAATTTTCTCATTTCTTTATCACCATTACAGTAAGAATAGGTTAAAAAATTTCAAAAGGGAAAAAAAAAACCACATGTAATTTCATAATTTAATTATAAATTTATCTTTAATATCATATGTTTTGATTTGGTAATATCTCGGACCAATTTCAGAATTATGTACGAATTTTTTTGTTATAAAGACACATAATCGTTATTGTTAAAAAACAGTTTAAATTTCTAAAGTTAATAAACTTAGTCGAATAAAATGGTAAATATTAATATTCACGTCTCGAATAATATAATTTACAATCGCTATTGGAATTAACTTATAGCCATACTGTTAATGAAGTATCACCTACATTATCGAACTCAATGATATATTCAGCTCGAAATTAGAATGACTTTATAAGAAGAACAAAATTAGAAATCTCCCATGAAATTTCGCAAAAACTTCAAGTCTAATGTTATGTTTTTAATATATTTTGAATTTTTTTTTTATTCTTCGTTAAAAATAACAAACAAACAAAAAAGCATGAAAACAATGCGAAGATTCCATAATCGCCATTTTAAATCTGATTTCAAATTCATCTTAATTCCAATTCAAATTTCTTGTCTGAATATAGAATCTATATATATAAAAATGAATGTATCTTTCTTTCTTTCTTTGTTTCTTTGTCCTTTATACACTCCTTTGATCTATCTGGACCAAACTTTGCAGAATTACTCTTTAGGACACTGCGGAAAAGATAGGCTACCTTAGAACCCCCCCAAGGGGTTGAAAAGGGGTAAAACCCCTGAAAAACCCAATATCCACCTGGTGGTGAAAATGAGAACTACACAAATATTCTATAAAGTGAAAAATTCACTCTCCTATGAGGGGCAGGGCCACCACACTTGGGTGGGAGGAAGGCAACACAAAGGCTGAAGTGTCCCACCCCCGACCGACACCGGGACCTTATATTTAGGGCCCCTTCTCGGGCCCCCCAAGTCAATTGCAAAAAAGGGAAAAATTCGCTCTCCTATTTGGGGCAGGGAAACCACACTTGGGTGGGAGGAAGCCAACACAAAGGCTGAAGTGTCCCACCCCCGATCGACACCGGGACCTTACATTTACGGCCCCTTTTCACTGAGCCCTTTCTTTCTTTGAGTGGCATTGCAACGCATGCCGGGTACAGCTAGTAAGTTCATAAATCTGAACTCCTTTAAATCAGTTTTATTTTATTTTTATTTCTCAAGAATAAAAAATAATATTTAATAAAAAATATTATGAATAGATTTTGAATAGAGTATTATATTCTTTGAGCTTCTTAGAAACTTATTATTTGCTGTTCGGATTCTAATGTCACTCTATGACTATTTTTGTAACTTTCAATTTCACGTTTCTCCACAGAAATTTTTAAAATACAAAAGAGAGACCTACTCTTGTCCATAAATGTTCATATGAAGTTTCGAAAAGATCCATTTGCACATTATTAGGAAAGGAGCAAAAACAGACATACATAAATTTTACAAACTTTAATGTATCTTTTACATTTGTATTTTCTACTTTTTAGAAAATAGTCTAAAAAAGTAGTGGTGAAATTTAGTACAATGAAGATTTGAGGAGCCTGTTCTTATCGGTATTAACAATCATGTAATTCCTAACATCAATTGCAAGGTGGTTGTCCTGCCTTGTTAACGATCTCTCCGAACTGGTAATCACTTTCAATCTTATATTCAAGGGTATGAAGGATTATCCTAGCCTTTTGATATCAAAACTCGTAGAACTCTCGCGATCTTCAACTTTAGGCAAAGTTTGTGGAAGCTCAAATATCAAAGTTTAGAAGTTAAACTGAACCTCACTTTAAAAGTTTTTGCATAGTATCTTACAATTTTACTTCCATCTCCTATTTCTCTCTTTCCAGAACTTACTAAAAACTAAAGATAGCCTATTGCTTGAATCTACCTATTTAATGCATCTAAAAACTAATGAAAATTGTTAAAAGTAAAGAATATTTATAACGACCGTCTTTGTATAGTTCTACACCACAATGGGAAGACCATAACGGGAAGAAGAGCATTGGATTTTGAAATTACTATAAATTCAATTTAGAAACTAGTTAATGAACTGTTAACTACCAGTCTTTAATACAGTTCGAATTAACCTTAGAATGGATTTCATGTTTAAATGAAGCATCAAATCCATTACTAATATGGATGCTTAGCCTCGATATTAAAAGGTTAATAAGTCACGCAAATAAGCAAATGTGTTGCTGATGAATGCTAAAACAGTTCAAATGATAATAACCTATGCATAGTAATTCCCTGGCTTAAAGTCAGGCGGATCGATGTAATTGCATCCGATTAGCTGTGCTGAAATCCAATGCAGACACGTATTACTAACACAAAATCTTCGTTATTGTTAAAGTTCTCCTTGCTAATGCACATTTAAAGCAAACTCTTAACATTTTTTTCCCTTTATTAAGTGCTTTACTTACCTTCTACTTTTTTATTACTTAATTTTCTTATTTAATTCTTGTTTTAATGAAAACTTTAACACTATGCAGCTTATCTGTTCAACATAAGTTTCATTTCTTATTTTTTATTTGCACTTCTCACTTAATTGTGACTGAACGTTTATGTTGAGTGGAAAGTTTTGAAAAAAAATCAGTCAATTTTACTGGAAACGTTTCAGTATTTCTAAAATCATAACACAAAGCAGAGATTACAAGTTTCTTGATGTTTAAAACGTTTTAATTACTACATCAATTCAAATAATCAAGACCTTATTTTTTTCTTCTTTGTGTTTTTGAATCAGATTTAAAAATATATTTAGGATAAATATTGAGGAAATAATGATGAATATTTAGGATAAATAATATTTATATATAAATATTTTTAGATATCATCATTTGTATTTTTTTTGTAGAAATTATTTATCATTATTTATCATTTTAATCGTTAACCATAGTTAAATTCTTTTCCGTTGCAGCCATTTAATTGGTTAATTAATTTAAGTTCGTTATGTTTTTATCCAATCATTAGATATACTTAAATTAATCTTCCAATCAAATCACACTATGTAAATATTATTGGTTTCTCAGTTAATAAATTAATTCACAGTTCAGTTCCAAAACTTGGCTCGTTGTCTTTAGCTCCCAAAGACTCTCCCACAAACACCATTGCAATATTCTGAAGTTCTTAACCATATCAGCTATGTTACTTCACTATCAGTATCTTAGTGTAAAGTTTAGAAAACTTAAAGGGAACTAAGCAGCTTCAATTTCTAGTTGATGTTGCTTTATAGTTAGATCACATTTTAAAATGTTTGTAAACATGTCAACACTTCAGATAGATGTTAGGATAAGAAGTGTAAGAATTACGAATTATATTGAGGTACTTACGAATAGGACGAAACAGTGATAAAACACGTAAAAACTGCATCTTTGTTCAACTATTAGAATGGAAAGAGCACTGTGCTGAATGAATATGCAACCGTATTCTTGTGCTGATTATTAAAAAAAAAAACACTCATGCTTAATCCCATCATCGAAAAATGACGTAAATTAATTACAATATCTGCCAAAATTCCTGTTGTTATATTAGTAGTTTAAAAAAAATCCCTTAATATTACTTATTGTTTCGCCTCTTGAAACAGTTATTATTATAGTTGCATTCAACTACTGACTTTAAAGTTTACTTTTCAACAATTGTAAGGGATAGTAACTTCCTGATAGTTTTTGATAGTTTTTGGTGACTATATGACAAATTAATAAAGGGTTATTTAAAAACTTCATTCGTCGTCAATGTTTTTAAAATTAAACATTATTAAATATTTCGACTTATTTTAAAATTTCCTCTCTTCCGGTCATGAATTTATCTTGTTTTTTGGATAATAAACCTTTGCATTCTCTTAGAAATATTATCTTAGGCACTCATGGAAAATCAATTCTGGTACACGTATGGCAAAACAAGTATGGAAAATGAACGTATGGCACACAGAGGAATCTATTAAACTCTTCCAAGGAGATAGCATACAATAATAGATTTGAAAACAAGATTCACAATAATGGCAATAAATAATCGAAATATCTAACGAAAATTACGAAATGGTTAAGAAATTATTACTTTCTGTTTCTTTATCACTGCTTGAATGCTTCTCACTATTCCTTTTGAAGCTTCTGAATAGTGTGAACTTTATTAAAAAAAAGTATATTCCAGTCATTAAAGTTTTTTTCATTTTTTTTCTATTGTATTCTATTGTATTCACTAGCTTTGGATTCTTGATCTGTTAGATATACAGGTTTACACCTTAACCAATGGACAGTCAGCTTTCTTTGCTATGATTCTTGAAGCTACACGTGCTGTTCAGTGAGAAAGACGGCACTGAAATAAACTCTTCCAGTTCATATTCACTTTAATGTAACCTTTGGTCATTCATTGCATTTTGTCAAAACAGTTCAGTCAACAGTTTCACAATTCCCCTGCTTTCATCTAATGTTTGTTCTTTAATTCTTTTAAATGAGATATATTACGTTATGAACAGTTCAAACAGCCATGAAGTTTACCCTGCAAATGTGAATATCTTCAAATATACAAACTAAATACGAAAGAATAATAAAATATTCAAGAATAAATTACGTTGTGCCTACATTGCATGTTAAGTTGATTTTCTCAAGAGAAACATTTGAAAATTGTGGCATCGAGGTCATAAGTATTTTTGAACAAAGGAAATATAGTATTGGGATTACATGAAGCAGCGTGACATTTAAATCTCATCTTTTCGCACAGAAATCAAATTGGTACGTTGAGAATAAAATGATTGCTTGTTACAAATTTACGTCACCAATCAAGAGTTACACATGCTTAGTAAAAACAAAAACGTTCATCACAAATAATGGTTCTTACGTCAAGGTAAACTTACAGTAATAATTTACTACAAAAAGCCTAGGAACTGTACCTAATAGTTAAAATTAAAAAAAAAAGCCAACCAAAGACAAAGCAAAGTATGTATCTCTGAAATTTAAGTCAAAAATTTTCTAATGATACTAACGTGTCTCGATTACTGTAAGCATCTACCATACGATGAAAGGTTCTGGCTCTTGCAGCTTTAAATTAAAGTAGCTGAAATTCTAGTTAGAACTGGAACCTTTAGAACTAAAACCTCACCACAGGAACCTAAAGTCAATAGCATAGAAAGGTGCTGTAACGATTAAATAAGTTTTACGTGTATTTGCCTCTACTCTTCAAGTTTGCTCTTCACCTCAGTTATTGCTCTTGAAATAACATCTGTTAAGAATGAAATGTCATTGAAAGCCCTTCATTATATGAAGGATCAGATTTACCGAAAGAAAATACTATTCACGTCATCAACCATTTCTCAACGATGTTATACAACTAAAACAACTGAAACAGTTACACTGAAATTAGAAACGTCATATAATAGTCTACAAAGTAACTTTAAATATAAAAATTATTTTCAAATATTCCCATCAACAATAATAGTTATCGTCGAATTCAAAACTTTATTCATTATTTTGATATTTTTTAAAAAAAGGAGCAATAATAGTTACAATATTCTTAAGTAATTCTTAATTATATGTTTAAGAAAAAAATAACTAATAAGCATTAATGAATTATTCTTCATTCTCGTATTAAAAAGTGAAGGTGATTTTTATTTATGAATCAGTTATAATAGAATAGAAACATTGATCTCAGCTTTATGGCATTTCAACGAATTGTCATTTAAACAATGCACTTTAAATAATGCTATTCAGTCTCCTTTCAAGTTTAACATGATCAGGAAGTCTCTGAAAGAGTAGAACAACAGTGATACTTAAGAGGAACGATTCACAAATTCAATTAACTGTTGCAGTTCTGCTAATTGTGAAAGATATACTAATGAAACTTTTATATCAATTTCTGTCCAACAGCAACTCATTTCTCTCCCAGTTGCTTTATTATTATTTTAAGTAACTTTATTATTATTTTTAAGGTTAACATGGCAATCTTCTAATTATCTTTAATCTTATTTTTTTCAGGTTGCTAAATATTGTGTCAAGTGTAATTTATAAAACTTTATAGACAATTGGTGAACTTATTATCTCCAGAAATATATGGAGATTTCCTGTACATTTTAAGGAGGAAAGGTTGATGTTTTGTGAGAAGGTCATTCTTAGAAAAAAAAAAAACTTTACATGAACAAGTACAAGTTTCTGTTTATCAAGAATGTGAGTTGTTTTTATTTTACAACATTTAAAATTCTACGATAGGTTAAAAAAAAAAAGCCAATTAATTCTCCACTTAACCCATGACAAAGAAAAAGACTTCTCTTATGAGAATAAACTAACTCTTTAAGATAAATATGATAAAAAGAAACTTCAATGTTCTTAATAAATCCGCAGTTTATTATAAGACCACAAAATTTATAAATTGTGAGTTTTATCTTGATAAAAGGCGTTCTTGATAGAATGCTTTTTATCAAGATAAACTTTACTCTCAATCTTCAAAACCAACCTTATGTTAACTTCACCTTATATTTCATAATATTGACTTAACTTGTTTTCCCAAATTCATTGAACCAACTTCTAATTGCCCTAATTGTGAAAGTTTTTATGTTCCTTGGAGAAAACAACGG
Organism: Thereuonema tuberculata; assembly: GCA_023159025.1. Taxonomy (NCBI): domain Eukaryota; kingdom Metazoa; phylum Arthropoda; class Chilopoda; order Scutigeromorpha; family Scutigeridae; genus Thereuonema; species Thereuonema tuberculata. The sequence goes on along the minus strand of JAFIDM010005346.1, from coordinate 49,933,095 downwards.
GGTTCATCGTTGCGAAATGTAAAGAAAATATTTTGTTTTTCTAGGTTTGGTTTAAGAAATAAGAGAATGGACTGCTTTCTTCCAAAATTAACTACGATGTAATTTTATTATAGAAATATGCGAAAATGTTTTTAAAGTGACTTCGTTTTCCACGTGAAAATTAAAAAAATACTTTTCAGTGAAACACAAAAAATTGTTGAGAAACTTCACCCGTGATATCATATAAGTCCCTTAGGTCCATAGGTCAGGGTCTTCTGTAGTAATTTAAACACGTCAATTGAAATGAGTTATTTACAGTATATTACTTATTTATTCATCAATGATTACATACTGAAAAGAAAGGAAAACTAAATCTTTATTAATTTACCGTTGTTTAATTTTTTTTTATTTATTTAAATTTTTTGGTGCAATTACAGCTCTCTTTCACCTCTAAGTACCGGAATTCGGTTCTCTTGTGGGTTTCGTGATGGTGGACGATCAGTGCTGGGCAGGTTTTCTCGGGGTTATCCCGTTTCCCCTGCACTTCTCGCGCCAGTCTTTCTCAGTCTTTCTCTCCATCTGTCTTTACTTCTGTGGGTTAGTACAATAGATGTCCGATTTCAGTGCTTGACTTCCCTGCCTCCCACATTCACCACATAAACATAACCCCTAATGTGCTCCTAATCGTTCTTTATCAGTATTTCTTTGATTTTTTTATTATAATTTATAACCACAAGATCTTTATAAAAGAAAATTACAGACAAATGTGAACTTACGATCTCCAAAAATATATGGACATTTCCTGTTCATTTTAAGGAGGAAAGTTTAATATTTTGTGAGAAGGTCATTCTCAGAAAAAAAAAGGCTTTACGTGAACAATTGCCCAATTCCGAACGGTTTTCGAGATAGAGTAATTTGAATGAACAGTGTTTTGAATGTATAGTATTTTGGCGGACAATATTATCTTTTCCTTCAACCGTAATGCGCAACTGTCTGAAGCACATAAATCAGTGGAAAGCTTCAGTTGGTTGTTTTGAGTGTTTATAGTGACATTCTACAAGAGTTTTTAAAAATGCCACACATCATGTGGCATTGTCACACAATTTGCAGATATTCATTATGTTGACTGCTTCTAGGATGGTAGTGATACTGCTAGTGTTGAAGAATATCGTCAACGGTTTCCTACTGTCCTCAAAATGAAAGTTGGCCGGCGGAAGTTTGAACTGCGCAGCCCTTCCGGTAGCTGATCAATTATGTTTTCCTGTCACAATGGACGACGTAGTCTGTTTTCACTGAGAAAGACATGTTGATAATGCCAAATTAAAACTTCTCTCGACTATTTAGCATTATTTCAATACCAGTTGCTAACAATAAGTATTTATATAAATAAATAAATATATATTATTTATAAATACAATGCTCTTTTGCAAAGTAACAAGCGATTAGCACAATGGCGGCGTCCTGTCATAAAATCAGACGGAAGTGCCTGACCAGACTAATCGATGATACATGCGCAGATCTCACAAAAATTCTTGTAAAATCTTTAAAAACCCATGTTTTTCATTTAATAAATTAATTCAGTTCAGTACCAGAACTTGACTCGTTTTTTTTTCCATCTCAACGACTCTCCCACAAATACCATTAGAAATTTTAATTATAATTTATTAAAAAGCCAACAAATAACAGTTTTAGCAGTACTCTAACAATTCAACCTTAAAGTCAATCTGCAAGTTTATTGAAGTTATCAATTTCATTATATAAAAAGTGATTTGACATCTTAAAATTAATGGTAGTTAGGTATAAATTCATGTAAATTTTCTACTTAAAGAACATATTTACTCATATAAATAACAAACATCTAGCATTTCCAGGTAAAAATACTTTTTTTTTCTAAATAACATCAAAGTTTATTAGTAGAAAGTTATTAAGCCTTCACAGAATAATAATTCGATAATTGTTTGCAATGCATTAAATATTTATAGCTTTAATTATAGAACTATGAAATGAACGCTGTAGGCCGGCGGCATTAAACCGATATGCACCAAAATCTCATACATTTTTCAGTAAGATAATTTCGTTATTTTACAAATAAACGAAAGAAAAATTTGTTTGTTTGTTTGTTTGATGATAACATCATCAAACTTATGAGTATAATTTCCCAAAAATAAAGAAAAAAATTAATGACTAATCTCAAGTGATCACTGCTTTCCAAAAAAAAATCTGTAATAGAAGTTTGCAGCATAACTTTTGGAACTCTTTTAAAAATTTAAAATATAATAAGTTAAATGAGAATCACTATAAACAATAACTTTTCCTAAATACTTTGTAACTTTCATGACAAAATGAAAAGCAATCTAAATTGTATTAACCTCAAAGAAGCAGCCACTTACATTCATCAAGCAATTATAACAAATAATATAAAAATATTTACATAAAAGCGTAATTTTAATACCATCAGATCATCTTCAATTAAAAGGTTATCTTAAATATTGGCATTCGATATCATTTTCATAGAACATGAAGAAATAGTCGGCAAGTACCAGCTTTCTTTAATACTAAATTGCAGTCTTATTTAAGTAAGCATGATGTTTGGAGTAGATTGTTAAAAGAAGTTCATTAAGGTCTCATTACTTAACTACTTCATTCATTATATTGTTTTATCTCCTAATCGTTTTTTTCCCTCTCCGAAGATGTTTTATGCTTTTTGTTTTGATGTGATCAGAGCTGGAGGGAAACTTGTGGTGAAGCTAAGTATGCACAACCAGCCTTTCAGACTCTTGCAGATGTATGTTACCGCTCTCGGCAAACCCATTAAAGACCTGGTGGTAACCGAATGCCATAATGGACTCTGCGAAGGGGGTCAAACTGACATCATGGACGGCCTTTCCCGAAGCCATTGATATCGAATTTCCCTCTTCTCCGCTCTATCGGTACTCCTCCTACCCCTCTCAACACAGCACCTCCTGTTTGTTTACCAATTACACAATGGTAGCGCCTTTGTAAGAGTAATCTTGCGGAATAAGTCTGTGATGATCGTGTAATGTAGTGTTGCAAGTCGTTTAACTTGCAAATGAATTAATAACTGTTGAACCGTTGGAACGCAGAACGGCAAGCCGAAAGCGAATGCGACAGAAAGGCGTGAATATATACAAATCGAATGGGATAATTCAATAGACTCGACTTGTTTCTCGAAAGAGAATCTTGCACTAAGAGAGCGAAACCCGAAACGAGATTCCAAGCCTTAATTTCCAATCAATTTCCGACATAAGGTTCGGAACTTCGAACAAGACTCTTCGCGAACAACTTGCAAGTAAACAACTGCTACTTTATCTTGTTTATGTCTTTGAAAGAAATCTTCTATTTTTTTTTCTTCGTTTGCAGTAAACAATATAATTTCTTCTAAACCAGAACATGCAGAGATCTGAGGATAAGACGAATAGCTATCTGCGGATGAAAAACAAAATTAAAAATTAAACATAGAAAATACTTTTTCGGAAATACTTCTTGGATAACGAGATGTTTCGAAGACATTAGCAAGTAACATTTTAAAAGGAAATATTATAACTAACTTCTGCATGTAAACTAATTTATCAGTTAGAGACTAGCTATAACTATGAATTTTGATTTGCCATAATTCTTCAAATTATCAAACTTGCTTAATAGTAATGACTATTTTATACAATTAAATCGAAATACCCAACTTGTGTGATTACTATAAACTTATCTGTTGTACAATCATTCCACATTCATGTTGAGTTTTTCAGATTTAAGAAAACGAATAGCCTACATTTGATAAATTCAGCTGATTAACTTTTATTCTTTAAATTCTTATATGATTTTCAACTTTAGTTTTATTATAAACAATCTCATGATGATATTCACCAATTACATTAGTTTCTGAAGTATCTTTTAATAAGATATGGTAAGAATCGGTTAACCTCATATCCTTTTTTTCTAGTCTGCAACAATGCGTAACATTTATTCTTAGTCAGTTATATTGAATACAAAAATTAAATAAATATTTTTATTCAAAATAACAAACATAACAATATTTGTCGAATGAGCATTGATTATAGCATGAATAGATCATTATTCTGATTGTTACTTTATCTTGTTTATGTCTTTGGGAGAAGTCTTCTAAAATTTTAAGTGAATTTTAGATTCGATTATCAGTTAAGAATTTTGCTTACTTATAGTGCTTCAAGTTATTGTTAATGTAGTTGAATTTGTTTAACTTTAACAGTACTTTCTTTTGAAAAGCTTTTAGAGCAGATATTCACAAAAAAAAATAATAAGAAAGTAAATGAGATAATGTAACTGCTAACTATGGGCAATTTATAGCAGAAAGTTGTATTTCCAGTTTATTCGTTGTGTTATCATTTATTGCAAACAACTAAGAATACTTGGTTATTATGTACTTTCATTAATGAAATAAAATATTTTTATTTAAAATTGAAATAAAAAAACAATAATTAAGAAGACGATCCAAGCCTTTAACAGTAAATTGGATTCAATATTGATCTGGGTAAACTATGAAGTGAGCTGCTGTAAATTATGCAATTTCATTGCTGTTAATGAATATAAACATATTTTCGATTTTCTGCTGCATGATAAGAAATCAACTGATATTTTTTTTCTATAAAAAGAATTCTAATCTAAAGGCTCTTCGAATATGATAAAAACACAGATTAAAACACAACACGAAAACTTCATTCTTTACTTTCAGAACATATACTTTTATTCTTCGACTGTAACAGTCAATAAAAACAAGTACGATTTATTGCTTCAGTCGTCGATCTCAGTAATTCTGTTTAGATTAGGTTAGTGTGGCTATCAATTTTATTTTCTTCGCTGATTTATGGACTTCAGTCTAGACATCAGCTTATACACAACAAAAATTCGTTGTGTTTATCATAATTCCATAAACCAATCTCTTTCTTTTCATTGCCTCCTACAGATTTGACAGAGAAATACTATTTCTTCACCAGCAAATAATTTTCTTCAGTCCTATTATTTATTTATTTGACTTAAAATTCTATAAGTTTTCTTTTTACCGTACCCCTGAGTGGAACCTCAGTAGCTGTTATGGCGAGATGTTTAGATGTTCAAGGGCATTGATTATCTTCATTCTTCGTTCATTAATTGTTTCCTTTTCTTCCCTTAGTCTTGCATTTCTTTTCTAAATGTTTACTTTCTTTAGATGATCAGTGAATTCAAGAGTTTACTATTATCACATTTTAATGATAATTTAATATTTATCTTTGATATATTCATCTTATAAATCAGTATATCAATTGGTTATGGTTGCCTTGCTCAGATTTCAATATCCCATATAGATTTCCAATATCACATCTAGAAAAAAAAGAGAATTTAACTTTTCTAAAAAACTCAATACTATTTTTATAACCAGATATTTTTTATGATAAAAGTTCTTAGAACAATATTAATTAGTTTATTAAAACAATTTAACGTGCCGTTCTTAATATAACGAATAATCAACTAAATCGGCACAAATATAAAAAATTATTATTAATTACAATAAAATGACGTTTC
>JAFIDM010005346.1:49916716-49927163 GCA_023159025.1 Thereuonema tuberculata | reverse complement strand
TTTTTATTTTAATAATTTGATAAAGAAACGTTTATTGTCGAGTTTCGAAACGTCATTTTATTGTAATTAATAATAATTTTTTATATTTGTGCCAATTTAGTTGATTATTCGTTAAATAATAATTAGTATTCTAAGCGACTATAATTTATAATTTTTTTTTACTCGTTACATCCTCATAAAAAACTGTATTTTCAATTTTGCTTGTTCCAATTTATGTAGTAAAGAAAATTAGCTATATAAATTACATCAGCAAAGTGTATATTGTTTTTCTGTACACGACCCCATCAAGCCTTTGAAACCGTTTCCCCAACAATTTGCTCTTTCAGGGTTAGGCTAGTATGGCTTAAAACCCCTCAATTATTAAGTAAAGGAAATCAAATGTTACGATACGAATAACGAGCATTTTGACTGGAAAATAGAAACTTAAAGTGTATTAAATATTTGTCTGAATTTGACTTTCCTCCTTCTCTGATATCTAGTATAGTAACATCCTTTTAGACTTTAGGAAACTTTGAATTTCTTTGAGATCCTAAACTTATTAGTCAGAACAAGAAAATGAAGCCATGTTAGAAAGCTACAATAACTGATCATAAAAACTTAGAATCCAAATTCCAGTATCAAAGTAATCACAATGTGAAATTTATTTAATTGCAGGAATTAAGTTTTCAATCTTGCATAAATAAAAATAAAGCATTTTAAGCAAATTATTATTCCAACTACAAGTGATTAATTTACTTATAATTGAGACATTCCAATTTTACATAAAAGATAATGACCAAAATTAGAATAACTTTTTAGAATAACTTTTCTTGCAAATTCGTACTTCAGATATATTGTGAATTACTAATAATTACGTCTAAAACCTTTCATTTTATCTCCAATTTCCAATTATGTGATTCAAGAAGCTCTCCAACAGTTATGCAAAATAATCATCCTTTGGATCTGATCAGGTCCCTTTAAATCTTCTTAAAAAGTTCCCACACATGAAATTGCACTTCCTTTATCTCACAAATTTAAAAATACTTCAATATCTGAAGACGTCTTTCTTGCCACCTTCAAAGAGGAAAATTGTTCAATTATGGAAATTAGAAAACGGGAAGAATTTGACAAACCATCTCCTTATCTCCAAAGAAAAGATTTTCTGCAAAATAACTGAGAAACTAGATCTCACTAAACTCTACAAAAATAAATCTCTAAAAAAGAAAAAAAGATCTAACTGAACAGATAAAAATACTAAAAATGTCTGCTCGACTTGAATTTTTTTATTTAGCCAAAGTATTAAATTAATCCCTTCTTTAAACCTTTTCACCCTAATTTGCTAGGAACCCATGTTTGTCTAATAACTTCTGAACTATTGAACAGATGTTTCTAAAACTTGCTGAAAATATTTTTTAAAATTTATTTTCTTATTATAAATTTATTATTTACTGTATTTCCTACGTAGTTTTCCAGATCTATCTGTGTCTAAAGCACTTCATCTGTTTTTGGAAAATACTTTTGATTTCCTGGGAAATAGAAATAATTCCTATACTGAAGCATCCGCGACAGCAATCGAACCTGCAACCTTCTGACCCAAAGTTAGATGACTTATCCATTAGACCACGGATTCTACATTAAAACTATTGTTAAATATCGCTTGTCATTCCGTGTGTGTGTGTGTGTGTGTGACGCAATGAGAGAAGATCCAGAGAAAAACAAATAACTCTTTAATTTTAGCCTACTAGATTAAAATTTAAATTTCGATGTTAATTTTTTTAGTCTACTACAAGCGCAGGCCAGACGAGCATTAGATACAAAAGCTCGCCCTCAGCGACGAACTGAAGAGTGATTAGAGACATTTCTCGACATAAATGAAGAAATTAAAAATAATATTTATACATAGAGTATTTTAAAAACTATCTCAACTAAAAGCCGTCACATTGTTCTCCCGTCATTGCTGGCGTTATGCTAGTTTTACAAGAAAGATATAGCGAGGTTTCGCCTGGTTACAGTATCCTTGGAAAAATTAATGAAACCCAATGTAATAACAGAAATAAAATCCAGTTACATAAAAAAACGAATTAAAAGTGATATCGAACAAAGAACGGCTAAATAAAAACTAATTTGGATAAAGATGGAAAAAAGTAGAATACGATAGATACAGAAAAAGCATACAGCAGGAAAAACAACGATTATGAATTTACCAATTTATAGGAAGTACGATTCATATTCAAAAATTGCAGTTATGTTTGAGACTATATTTATATTATATTTAATGTTTTCTTATTAAAGATGGTTTCTTGTGGCGGTGAAACCAAATTGTAAGAAAGAGATTGAGATTCCATGTCATATTTAATTAAAAGTTCATTTTAGCAAATACATAGGATAGGAATTTTGTAATTAATTTTAAGAAGTCTACAAAAAAAATCGAGAAGTGATTTACACTTTTCTTTTACGGATAAAGGATTTACCTAGCTTTTATAGTTCAAAAATTTTCAGATTTCATGTCAAATGGAAGTGACATAATTTCTGTAGAAAGCATTAAGAACAAAAACATTTATATCGTATCTGTCCAACAATCATTTTAATCCTTTTAGTAATTAGCAAACATTATCTTATCCATTCTTGTGATTAAACAAAGAAACAATAAAAAAAAAAGGAAGCATTTTAGGAAATTGTAGGTTTCTTTAAGAAACCTTGTTTTTTAGCGATGCATTAGGGAGCTTTATGATAAATCGGTAGCATATGCGTTTGTCCTGTCCGTCCGTCCGTGTCTATCCACCCTTAACTCCCGAACATAAGGTCGCATCGATAAACGGATTTCACCATTGTGTTCAGAGGCCCAAACAAAATAGGAAGGGGGTATTTTCAGTGGCCAAAGCCCCATCCCCCTTTGCTCGAGACATTCGGCATTGTTGTCCTTGTACCCCCCTTCCCCCTAAAAACTTCCGAACGAAAGATCGAATCGACAAACGGACTTCTCGTGTTTAGAGAACGTTAGGAGTAGGATATTTTCAGGGGCAAATGCCTCCCCCCCTCTCTATGTTTGAGATATTTGGCATTGTTTTCATTGGATTTCCTCTATTAGCTTAATATGTTATAAATGCAAATATCACATTTCAATTGTCAACTACAGCTTGATGTTTAAGGTCTCCGACTCATATACTAAAGATTGTCGGTTAGAATTCGTATATCTGGTTTTATTTTATTATTATTATTATTTTCCTAACAAGTGTCGAAATACTTTGGTAGATATTTTTTCACTTGAACTATTTTCACCATTAACATATTATGTTGAAACAGATTAAATAGGTATCTTGTTCCCATATTTTTGTTTCATTTGAAATGTATGTGGATGTCCCAGGAGGAAAGGACGGTCATTCTAAAAAAAAATGTTTATATAAACATCGTGTCCTATTTCGTAAGGTTTTTGAGATTTCGCTGCTTCAAATGAACTGTTGCAAAATTAGTGATGAAAAAAGAGATATTGTGCACTGCTTTAATTTTTATTGTCTAAGTGTAAAATTTGTTACATTTTGAATGATTTTTTGCCTTTTTGGGTTTAGCTGAGATCCTAAGATCGCTTTGAGCTTTTTGAGCTGTCTTCAGCCAGGGCTACTCAGCCACTGCAGTGTACGAAGTAAAGAGCAATTCGAAGATGGTAAACATAATGAACACTCAAGACTAAAGAAAGAAAAATAAAAAACAACAACAAATATGGAATGTAAACACCTTGGGCGTCACAATATCCGAGGCGAGCATTGTCCACCAAGAAAACAAAATTAAAAATAAGAAAAACAATACACACTAAAGGGTAAAACAAAAGCAAAAAAAATCATTTTGAAATGAATTGCCTTTTTGGTACCGCTACCACTTTATAATTTGTTACAGTTTGACATAATTTTTTAAAAACTTCACCGTCAATATCAATGCACATTCCAACATGATGTGTTGCTCGTCGGATTGCATATTGACGTTCCTTTCACGGGTACTAAAATCGATAACTGTGAAGATTAGCGGCATTTTCAACATCACTTGTCATTATCAACAGTTAGGGCAGTCAACTGCCGCGTCACTCCGTTCGCGTGCTTTAGAAAGTGGCGTATTACGGCACGAGAGATAATATTGCGCGCCAAATTCAAACACTATTCAACCGTACAATCTTCAATGATATAACCGTACAGAATTAGAACACATTCCGTAGTGTTCTACTCATTCCGTAATCTTTTTATTAACTTCTTTTTTTCTTACAATGACCGATACTATGATAAATTGATAGTATAATGATATATACCGTCAATATTCCTTCTGCGACACACTATACATCTTGATCTTTTTCCAATATCAATGCAAGTTGTATTTACATATTTGGACGAACATGGAAGTGATTTTTATTGAATGCCACTATAAGTCATTCATCCAAGTCGAATACATTGCTCTGTCGTTTGCAAGAAAAGTAATCATTAACACTGCATTAATTTAAGAATAGTACAAGTTTTTACCCATTCGTTTGCTTAAGGAAAGATATGAAGTTGGCGCGTAAACTTAAAGATTCACATCTATTGCCTTATGCTGTTTCATCTTTTAAGAACACTAATTTCTAGTGGCAGGGCGTGGTTGGTTATCATGCTTTAAAGAGCAACAATATTGATTTTATGTTACTTTCTCTTTTTTATTAAAAGATGATTCTTTCTCTTTCAAGAGACAATCCTGATAAACATTATCCGAGAATTATCATCTACTCATTAGTGTTTTGAACAAATTGTAATTCTGCCTGATAAGGATTTAAAGAACTCGAAACAGCTGTTTCAAGTTCCTTTTCGACATCTAATTAAATAAGGATAATAATTGCAATCACTTACGAATATTATCTTCCAATTAATCTTTTTATTACCTTTGTAATTACTAGACAACCTCGCTGTACAGAGATTTCAACAGATAGCTTGAAAAGATCGAATTACAAAGGAAATAAGCAAAAACAGAGAATTATAGCTGATAAACTTTAACAAAAAATGATACTAAAGACCAACAACATAGTAATTTTTTTACATTACTTAGTAATATAGTAATTTATTTTAATTCACAGGAAATTGTGAATAAAATAAAAATTATTAAATTTTACAATAACTATCCAAACACTCTTTAATTGTTATTAATTATAAAAATATCAATAAAATAGTAAGGAAATAAATAAATATTAGTAATAAAATCATTTATTACAAGAAGTCAGAACATAATTTTTTATTGTTCTTCCTTTATCAGTTACAGAAAACGAATAACCTTGACAATTATACGTCTGCAATGTTTATTATTGACTGGCCAAAACTATTTTTAGTTCTATTTGTTGTCGTTCTAAGTGAGAATTTGCTTTTTATCGAAATCCGATGCAAACGAAATGATAATTGCAAAATTACTTAAATGCTGGGAAACTGAGAGATATTCGATAATTTTAAAAATGTTATAACTAATCAATTCTTGTTAATCATTAATCTATGTTAATTATTTAGAAAGTATAGTGGCATGTTGATCAATAATGAAAATATAATTCTTGGTATGTTTTTTTTTTTTTTTATTGAGTTCTTATAATTACACTTTCTGCCTGTCTGTCTGTTTGTGATGGATTGAATAAAAAATGTGTGCATTATTGCAGCAATCCTTTCTTAGCAATAAGAATGTCAATGTTATAAAATAATTTCAGCACAAAAATCTACATGGAAAAATAAGAAAAAAACAATCAAGGCTAATATCTAGAAATTTAAAATTAAATATTTTTTTATGATTTGCGACTGATCGATTGAAATCACGAAACAGCGGTTGTCCTGGGATGCTTCCAAGATTTAAGGATATCAAATTCTTTTATGTACATATAAAAATCTTTCTTGTTAGAAAGAAAGTCAGATAAAAAAGGGATTTTATTCCGTTGCCATTTTGAATTTATATACGCAACATCACGAAATACGAAGAAGCTCGCATTTTTATGGCAATTTAAACCCATTTAAACAAGCTACTGTATTACTCTACATTTCCTTTTTCTTTTAATCGTTCTCTTTTGATTTTCAGCCTTCTTGGCTAGGAAAGTGATGCTAATCAAATCAGTAAGTACGTGTTTTCTCTCAAACAACGTTTGAACCACAGGATAGATGTTCTGGATGTTTGGTATGCCTTTTTATAGAGAAGAGACAATCTAATGTTAATTGAAATATTTTCTGTTTTCCTATATATTTCTTTGTCAGAAACTTGTAAGAAGAGATTACAAAAATCCCCGTAGATATACATTACTACTGAAACAACTTTATCTAACAATGAATATTAATCCGTTAACTAATCTATTAGTTTCTGCACGCGTAGATATGATTAAAGTTAATTGGATTACGTTAATCTATACTATATTATAAAGCAGAAGATTTTGTGTGTTTGAACGCGCTAGTCTCAGGAACTACCAGTCCGATTTGAAAAATTCTTTTTGCGTTAGAGAGCCTGCTTATAGGCTTTATAACATCACGCTACGATCAATAGGAGCGGAGCAGTAAACATAAACATCAACAAATCTGGCAATCTCGGATTCAAAAAACAGGTCCAACACACTATTAATAGGGGGAAAGGGAGGTCGAACACACTATTAATAGGGAGAAAGGGAAGGAAGCATGAGTCAAAAAAACAATATAAAATAAGTTACAATTATAATTATATGTAATAACAAGGACATGGTATGATATAATGAAATGAATACAATAAAATAGTCATTATAAATACAGATAATAAATTTAATTAAGTAATTAAAATATTTAAATAAAGGTTTAAATTCAACGCCGTACGGCTCAGTCATGTGGTTGGCCCCTTAAGCAACAGTTATGCTTCAACGAACTAATTTTGTGGTTTTTTTCGGTTAATTTCATTGAATAATTCTATGGGTTTTCTATATAATAGGTACTAACCGTAATAGATAAGCGTACGTTTGACTTAATATATATAAATTTTAGTTTTTAGTTACGCTTAATTGTAGGTAGTTTTTTTAATAGGTTGCAACGATCGTGTTATGAATAGGTAACAATATATTATAGACAAGGAGAAAAAACTAAAAATATCGTCTACAATGAAGTACTGTAAATTTTTATTAATTAATTTAAAATATATCGTATTCGTAAAAATCCTCATTATCTATTTTATTATTTCTTAGTATATAGCCATCAAACTGAAGACACTTTCTGTCAAGTCGGTTTATTTTTAGTGATTGGTCCTTTTATGTTTCCACATAATTTCCAGATGGTATTTATAGTTAATGCGATACACTTAGTTATGTACTCATAATGTGTATGAAACAGATATTTAATTTAACGCGGGTGAAACCGCGGGGCCCCGCTAGTTAATCTACATATATTGGGTTTTTTTACTGCCCGCTACTGCTCCGAAGGCACAGAATTACAAATAAGGTGTCAAATGTTAGATTTGTTATTGAGATAAATTTTATTTTCATCGACGTGGTTCAACCAGAAATCACGTGACGTAAAGTCAACTTCTAAACCGTTCATTTTAGACGACTAAAATGTACAGACAAGTTGTTCCTCCCATTGAGATGAACTTATTAGGTAGTCCGGTCGCCATCAAAGGTCACCTGATTGACAAAATGACCACAGAAGACAAGGTCACGTGATACTACATATTTTACTTGACAGCTTTGCTAGATGGGAATTTAATTAGATGTTTTCAAAAAATTCACCTTTTCACTGTTGGTCTTAGCAGATATTGAAATTTAAGAAAACAAGAAGATTTTATATTTAATAGTTCGGTATCCTCTCGATTTAAAAACAAATGATAGAATATTTTTTATGTAACTTTTGTTATTTTGATTAGGAAGCTGAGATTTTTATGAGGTTTGAGACATGTTGTTTGACAATACTATTCGGTACAAATCGTAGGAATCGTATCGAAAACAGAATTAATTTTAAAACAAATTTGTGCTTCAATATTTTTTTTTGATAACTAGTCGGCTACCCGTCGCTTCGCTCCGGAAGCCTCCCTTATGTAACGGAAAACAATTTTTTATTTATTAAAAAACATACACACACACACACACACACACACACAAATTACATCAAGGAAACTAAAACTAAAATTTTTTAAAAGCTTTTTTTTAATTTAATTTTTGATGTCTATATTCTCTCAATCTACGACTGCTTTTAGAACCACCTTGTAAATCATATATCTATGATATATTTTTATTTTTTACAGATATTAGAATGAAGGCCTAGTGGTCTAATGGCTAAGACGTCTAACATTCTGAGCAGTATTCTACCTAATAGAAATAGTGCATCTTTCTTACTTGACTATCTTTTTTTTTTATTCCTATTGATACTTTTCAGTGGTTTTCGAGTTAGAAATACTGATGGTTTTTGAGTTACAAATAGTGATTTTGCAGTATTCTACCTAATGAAATACTGCTTCTTATTTCTTGACTCTTTTTTTTTTTTTTATTCCAAATGATACTTTCCAGTGGTTTCTGAGTTACAATAGTGTTCAGTATTCTATCTAATAGAAATACTGCTTCTTTCTTTTTTGAGTCTCTTTTTTTATTCTAAGTGGCAGTTTTCAGTGGCTTTTGTGTTCCAAATATTGATGGTTTCTGAATTACAGATAGTGATTTTTCAGTATTCTATCTAATAGAAGTATCGCTTCATTCTTTTTTGACTCTCATTTTAATTATAATTGTCACTTTTCAGTGACGTTTGAGTTACATTTATTGATGGTTTTTGAGTTGCAAATAGTGATTTTTTCGGTATTCCATCTCAAAAAAAGAGCGCTTCTCTCTTTCTTGACTCTGTTTTCTTTACTCCAACATCTGGCGTGTACACCCACATATTTTTCAATATCACATAGGATTCGGTTAAGTAAGAATATTTAAAATATTGCAACGTTTCGGCAATTATCGTTCTAATTGTCAGTTTCGAATTACAAATAAACTGACTGATGTGAAATAAATAAACAATCTTGAGATTCAAAAAAAAGATTGAATACATTCCTTATTGATGGGGGAAAGGAAAGGAGATATAAGTCAAAAACCATATGAAGAGAGTTGTAGTCCCTATGGCCTAATGGATAAGGCATCTGACTTCGGATCAGAAGGTTGCAGGTTCGATTCCTGTCGCGGATGTTTCATTGTAAAAATTATTTCTATTTTCCATTCGCTCAGAAAATTGCGCCGGACAGACACACAGACAGACAGAGAAATAAAAGATTTTAGTAATATAGATTTAAAACATGCTAATCAAGGGAATCTAAAATTTTAACCACAGCTGTCTAGTGTTTAATTTCAGATAAAATCACATTTATAATGCAGCTCTACAACAATCTCAACAATCATAATAATTTTTTTTTCTGATATTTTTTTTCTTATCAGAAGACGTTGCGAAGCCATTGTGATTGGTTTTCTAATCGCTTTCCCTCCCTTGTTTATATCAGATTCACGGAGTTGGAAACAAGCTTTTAAATGAATTCGGAAGATTCCAGATTTTAAAGATTCCGTTGAATAACCAATAGAAATTCCTGGATTCTATAAATATAGCAAAAGCCACAGATCTTAACCAAAGCCCACAAAAATCTCTATTCCTTTTCCTGTAACACTTGTATTTCGATAACTCCGCCTGAGGACCATATCACTCCTAATTTCCGTACGGATCATTGCATGTGTTCAGATGACCGAACAACTAAGCGTTCTCATAAAATTAACCATCACGGACGAATGGCTTCGAGTCAACTGTCCACGGAAATCACCGAGGGGCTTAGCTACCCATGGCTCCGATCGAAGCTGCGATCTCAAGTCTGACAGGTTTTACTGAACTGTCTTATTGTGAACAACCCGAATGGTAATGGTCGCAGCTGACGGATAGTTATTTTTTGTTGTGGTGTGTCATACTTCAACGCAAAAGGGGGATTGCTCGTGTCGTCCATCTGGCAGTAATAGACCCAACAGTACGGTCAGCTGAAGCATGCGGGTTTCGATTACTGCCTCTCAAGTTTTTCCGTTATTAAAGGCACGTTGAGTGATAGTAGTAAGACTATGTTAGAAATGGTAGGAACATAATCACGCAAAAGTAAATGATTTAGATTTAAATTTTATTTAAAAAACAGGAATAACAACTCAATCAAATGCAAGACGAAAATGTCTTGCCAACTTCTAACGGGTGGTAAATGCTACACTGTTAGTACAACTATGTCATTTGCATTTATTTAACTTCATAACAAATGAAATGAAAATAGTTTAAAGCCGCTTGCATCCATCTTCTGTGGAACTCGACAAGGAGGTAATACTTGTTAAAATATTCAGTTCAGATATCTAACATGCATTTTTGATTTACCTTGAATCTGATAAAATCTTTAACTTAGTTAAATAAATACAGATTAAAAAACAGTTAAAAAAATTGACAAATAAATCGAAAACTGGAACATTAGATGAAAAAGACTGAAACAGAAA
>JAFIDM010005346.1:49814854-49911716 GCA_023159025.1 Thereuonema tuberculata | reverse complement strand
ATACATTTGACGAGCTATTCCTCGCAGCTGATGTGGATTTTCTGATTTCCCTGGGCGACACTACAAGAAAAAAGAAGAAGAGGGTGTCACTGACTTCAGCCTAAGTCCCATCTTCTCGCATCGAAATGCTCTCATAATACGTCTTACTGCATTAAGTTTCGAACTAATTTTCTTTATACTAAGTTGTTAACCTTCCCTATACTTAAAAAGAAGTGTGATGAACCAAGATTACTCACACAGAAGTTGATGTGTCACATCTCAGTAATTTTGATAGCTTTCTTCAAAGGATATAAATTGTTTGTTTGAATATTTTGACAAAAAAGTAACACGGTACTGCCCACTGGACAAATTAAATCGTAAATAAGGCCTGTAAATTTAATTGTTTGTGTTGTTGATTCACTTCTATGTTTCGTGATTCTATTCAACGTAATAAACATTTTTACAAAAAAAAAATAATAAGAAGAAGTTAATGGGAAGACCATTAAGGCTATAAGGGTAGACCTCCACAGGATGTGGGAAGTTGAAAATTTTAAGTTTTAGTGATTTTAAAAAGGAAATTAAAATAAAAATTCTGAAAGAATTTAGATTTTGTTTATCACAAAGCATTCTAAAATGCTTACACCACTTCATTGATTTTATCGGGATGGGTTCGATTTTAAAGTGTGAAAATTTTTGTAAATTTTGTAAAAGTATAAAAAGTCATTCATTGACTCATAATCTATTAGGAAGAGTTATACATAAAAAAAATCGATATAAAGTTATGTTAATAATTAAACATGTATTAAGTCTAGAAACAAATATTAAATAATTTTATTTGTTATACTTTCTTTAATTTCTTCTAATAATTATGTAGATTCGCTAAGCCACTTTAAGATGGAGATTTTTTATTTCAAAAGATGAAACTTGATGAAAATGAATGGTACTTTACAGAAATCTCGGCCTTGACCTTTCAACACAATAATAATATTTCCATATTATTGATTGACTACGTCTGCAAGAAAGTCCATCTACTCCTCTAATCATGCATCTCATTCTCTACAATTGGGAAGACGAAAATCACTTACGCTTATTTAACTCGTAGAATTAAATAACATGTGATTTATAAAATGAATTAAAGGTAAAGTTAATTGAATATTTCTAAAGGTTCAGCTGAAGAACTAAGATGTTACAGTGCTGTAATTTAAGAAATGGTATTGATTTATACATTTATTTAATTTAAAAACCACAAGGAAACCGAGAATTTTCCTTTGTAAATGTAGGTAATTCAATACTATTATTAATTAGTATAATTAACAGTAATAATATTTTTTAAGAATTGAAACATGATTTTTTATTGATTTTTTTTCTTTTGCTAAATTGATTAAATACTGGAAAAAATATTCTTTGTAATAATGCTAATTTATGTCGTAAATTGCCGTGCTGGCGTGGCCGTGCGGTCTCGGCGGCGGTCTGCCGTGGCGGCCAGTGCGCCAGTACCTGGGTTCGAATCCCGGTAGTGGCATGGTTGTTTCAATTTCCTTTCCTGTGTTGTCCAGCCTCTTCTTCACTTTCTCTTCGGTCTGACGTCATTCCTTAATGGCGTCCTGGGGAAGGCCACGGGAAACCACCCCAGTATCTTTCCCTTGAAATTCTAGGGAGTCTGCTAGGGGTTCGTCATCTTGGGAACACTATCGCTCCCTGGAATACGGAGGCTTCGGATACGAAGCGTGCACTTCGGTGCATACCGGCAATACAATACATGTCATAAATTTACATAATGTTATGCCAATATTAAATTTGATATACCGTACTAAACATTAACTGTGAATTTCAAATTATAATAATAAACTTCCAGAATTAAAAATCCTGATGTCAGCAAATTTCTGGATATTGTTGTATTAATATTGCTTAATTTGAGAACATCTATTACCATTATTGCCAATCTCGATATACGAGACATTTTGGAAATAATGAAATAACTTTGTGATAATAAATAATAGTCCCAGGCTAATAACCTAGTGGGACTGAAATGTAATATATTTGATGAATAAATAAAAATAAATAAATAAATAAATAAATACCATGCTGACAAAGGTATTAGAAAATCTTGGCAAAAACCTTCAAAAAAGCCTTTATATGTATATCTTTAAGAACTGAGTTACGAGCTTTTCTGATTAATTGGTAGATATACCCCATAAATTGGAAACTATGTAGTATCAGTAATTGTATCAACGTTGGTAATAATTTAAAATGCATAATAGATACACCAAAATACTCTACTATACACTGCAGTATACCACGTGCTGCAGCTTATATTTACATAATAACTTACAATAATGGTTTCTTAATTACGGTATACAATATTGCAAATAGAAGAATGCAGAAAGTACGTTATGAAAAGGTAATAAAACTTGTTAGTAAAAGAATTGAGAGACAATATATTTACTTAATCTGGTTACAGATATTTAAGCCATATATCCACTCATACACAATGTATATTATTTATGTTTATTTATTTTATTAAAAACTTTCTTATTTACTATGAAACTTAAAAATATATGAAATTATAAAAATATGAAATTAAAAAATTAATAAAATATTAAAAAATATTACTTTTAGTTTAAAGATTCTTAATATTCTACGGTTTTAACTTTTAAATTTTAAAATTTAATATTGAAAAGCTTACATGTTATAGCTTCTTTAAACATAAGAAAAAACATTTACCAAAAATGTTGTTGATTCCTTAAGGACGTTAGATATTTAAATTAAGAGACACTTGAAAATTAGGAAATATTAAGTGGAATAAATGGTTTTATTATGCTGGTCTTTAAGCTAATCCAAAATTAAAGTAGAACTCTAGAGACTTTGAATTTCTTCAAACTCCCTTTTATCTATAATCTGATTTGGGTAATATCTTCAGCGGAGGAAACTGAAATCTGAACATTTCATTGTCATTCTGAGGTTAAATAGTTCATAAAAGATTTCCAAAATCAAAGGCAATCTCCAGCCTTTCTTTTCAGCCGCGGCTGGTCATTCTTGTCAGGCTAAATTCCTCTGGTCCTCCTAAAGAACAAACAAGCCCCGGGGGAAACAACAGCGAAGAGGCGAATGAGCCTAAGTGCATACGTCCTCTGAATCCCGAGAGAAAATGGGAGCACTTCATCATCGCTGTAATGAAAACCGTGGCGATAATGGGTTCACCGTAAACCCAATGGTCTTGGCCAGTGCTTCCCGCCACTTTTGGGCTGTTTATTTCAGTTTTCCTTAATAGCGTGGGATGTCCGATAGGCAATGAGCGATTACGAGGAGAGCTAGCTCCGTTAAATGGCGGCTGTTCGAGAGCTTTCACAGACAGTGAAAGTTTTCGACGCTTTCTGTCAAGACAAAAGTTTAATGCCTCTCGTGCAAGAGGGGTTGCGTTCTCCATGACGTGTTATTAAAAGGGTGCGGCTTCCCCAGTTGACAAGGACGTATGGCACATCTTGGCTTGAAATAAATCGCCCTTTAACGTTAAATAGGAAGCTCAAACCAGCAATTTCTCATTCTTAACTGCCACAGGCTTTGCTGACAACAAACTTTCAGTGATATTTTCACAAATTCTATGCGATTACTGAAGCTTTCAACGGTTTCATTGTCGTTATATTTGAAAGACTTCTTTAATTATAGTAATTCATCAAAACGACATTCTTAATTAAAGACAAAGCAAAATGAAAATGGAGAATCTATTAATAAAGACAGAACAATTAACTGAGCAGGATGAAACAAAAGGCATTTTCAATTCATTTAGATGACGATTTCTCCTTTTTTTCCATTATTGTGATGAATATTTTATTAAGTCACCTTAACGACATTCAAGAATCAAATGGAATGTAAGAAGCGAAACTGAAAATGGACCTGTGACTGTAAATTTGTTATTATGTCGATTTTTCAGTGTTTAAGTGACGTCATTCTTTTTGTTGTTTTTTTTTCCCGTCTCCAAAATTACTGTTCGATTTCTTTTCTATGATTAGAAGTAAAAGTTAAAACTCCAAAAATGTTTAAGAATTCATTTGTTGAATAGCACAAACGAAAGTAGATTATTAAAATCGAATTATATTTTTATAATTTAAATCCATGTAAAATAATCATGTCCAATTAATGAAAATTTAAACAAAACAAAATAAGAAACAAGTACAGCACAAGAATAAATAAATTGCCTTTCTGATTCAATTATCGGAAGAATCGAGAACGGCCGTTTCGTAGTGCAAGGGACTCATCAGCCCGATCCGCCTTCCCCGACAAAAGACCCATAAATGAACTAAGTGAAAATTTGTTTATAAACAATGATAAGTAGGGTCTTTAGTATTAGAATTGGAAAAGGTTATTTTGTTAAAAATTGAAAAACCTATTTTTAATTTATAAGATAAATTGGTTATATATATTGAACATTTAAGATAGTGGAGGGAAAACAGTTTGCTATCTGACAGATTGTTACTGATTTTGATATTGGTGGGAAAATTGGATTTAGTATTGTTAATAACATTTTGTTTCTTATAAAATAAGCTAGAGTGGTATTCATTCTGATATAAGATGCTTTCAATAGTATTAAATTCATTGTATAAGGTGTGAGGTTTATACCTTATTTGTAATTGTTTAATTGTTTAAATAATACCTTGCATCAAATATAGGGCCCGTCAAACGAAGAGGGTCCTATCTATCAAAGAGCAAAGAGTCAAAGAGCATTTGAAAGCTTTTTTTGCCCGATCTGCTACTGTGTCACATTGCAATGATACTGGTCACATTCCCGATTTTATGTAGACCAAATATCGTTCATTCTAACTTTGATAAATACTAGCTGAAGCAATAGCCGTTATTAAACATAACCCTTATAATTGAGTTACAACAGGAGCGTTATTCCTGTTTATGAGAAATAACCTTTAACTTAGATCTATTTTACTTTTTTTCTTTCTCTCACTTGTTTTATTCATTTCTTTAATTTCTTCATTTCTTCATTTATTTTTATTTTCTTAAATTTTTAGAATTACAGTCCTATGAGATTCTTAATTGAATGTGTATGCAGGTTCTGAGGGTATCTTTTTATAATAATTATTACAGAAAATATAAATCTATACTATAAAAAATATTTTCAATGTTCTCTTTTCATGATGTCTACATATATTTATGTTCCTATATCTTTTACAATTTATTTGAATATATATGTTTTTATGTACATATGTATGTAAGTATGTATATTTGCGCATATGCCTCTTTCTTTTCTTTCTTTTACCTCCCTTCCACCGAAACTCAAGGTAAAAAAAATGATAACAAAATCTAATAATTCAATGAAATATTTGAAATGCTTTTCCTCCATTTTTACTGAAATTTATTGAATTGCGATAGATTTTCGTCTGTGATATGATTTACATAATTATGAAGAAACGATGGAATAATAATGTTTTATACATAGAATTTTACTGCAAAGCACTACACTGATATGATGGTTATGTTGATGTACTGGATCTGAAAGATCTTTTTTTTTCTCTAGCAGATCATTAATATTCATGATAGCATAAACTTATTTCCTTTCTGGCAAGCTGTCCAGAAAGGATTCCTAATGTGGTTTTTGAATTTGGACGATCGAAATGCTTTTCAGAAAAGATACCCCTAGTCTGCTTAATTAAACAATTAATTTATTTAATCATTTACATTACACTAGCTTGCCTGTGATCACGTGATCTTGGATTCTAAGATAATTTTCTCACCACCCGTGACCGCGACCGCTTTCTCACAACCCGCCCGCGCGTTTCGGAGGCCTCGTGTTTGATCATAAGGCATGTGACTTCCACGTAGATAAAAATGAAAATGTGAGCATCGTTAATACTATACCTAACATTTGCCATTTTTTTTTTTTGCATTTCTGTGTTATGGTTTTGGAGAAGATAGAGCCAGGAGAAATCTCTTTTTCTTTTATATTGTAAATAGATAGATAGATTAATAATGAAAGTGAATAAATTAGTTGAATACAAAATTAAAACTAAATTTTTAATTTTTGAAATAGAACATGTTCTCTGCTTCGTTCTATATTCTCACAAAAGAGAATTATTATTTACTAACTAAGAGACTCCGAATACATAAAATACGTCGGAATGGTAGAATCTTGTATTAGTATTCCTACAAAGAAAATCCTTTTATGATGATGATATCTACAGACAC
Organism: Thereuonema tuberculata; assembly: GCA_023159025.1. Taxonomy (NCBI): domain Eukaryota; kingdom Metazoa; phylum Arthropoda; class Chilopoda; order Scutigeromorpha; family Scutigeridae; genus Thereuonema; species Thereuonema tuberculata. The sequence continues at coordinate 49,905,545 of JAFIDM010005346.1, read as the reverse complement.
AAGGAAAACCATCAGTCTCCAACATCAAGATAATATCTGTAGTCTCCGAGGTATAAAGATTGAGAAAAAAGATTTTGGTGCTATCAAGGGACCCAGTTCTCAGAAAACTCATATCTGGAAGATCATGAAGCGAAGAAATGAAATTATGTGGTTAGTATTATTCTTATAGAATTTTTGTCTCAAAAAAAAAAAAATATTTCCGAATCTATTTCAAACGGAGGTTGAGCAGAACTCAGGACTGCTTTGGATTGACAACTAGTGAGGAAAAAAAATAGTTCAAAGACGGGGAAGAAAATGAATTAATATTAAAAATATGTAGCAAAATGGAGAGTTGCTTTCATTTTACATTGCTGTCATATATTTATTTCTTAAAGCAACCTTATGCGATATCGCCATCTAAGGTCCATTGAAGGTATAGGGATTTTATTAGCAGTCAATATATGGAAATACATTTACATGGTGATATCATTTGGTTCGAAACGTTAATGTGGACGGCTAATAGCTTTTATCCAACAGTCAAAAGCACCTCCAAAATTTAAAACAAATACATCAAAATACTTGCTCCAAGCTCAGAATAATTTTTTTATTTCGCAATACCAAAGATTAAATATTTAAAAAAAGCGTATTTTATTTTGAATAAACAGTATTAATCACCATAATTAATTCTTCAAAAGAGAACGTCGGACAACAAGTAATCCTTCATTGCCTGTCTAGTATCATTTAATATCAATTTTTTATCAATATTTCGACAGTGGCTTCTGTAGTGAGCGAACTCAATGCAACTCAACAGGCAGCTTGAATTCGGTATGGGTTATAGCTTCAAACTCTGATTTTACTTTGAGCCTATCCATACCCTCGATTGCATTTCAATATTGGTGAAAATTCCTCTCAAAGTCTTTTTCTTTCGAATGCTGCATTTCTGAAACTCTGACGTTTTTTCCAGTTTGTTCAACTCTTTTTCAAAATCAACATCTTCTGAAGAATTGTCTGCTGAAATTGAACTATTTATATTTCTTTTCTGTGATTGTTAAAAACTTGCTACTCGATGTGGCTGCTCGGATTCAATTGTTGAGGATTCTAGCCTTTCACCCTCTTGTCTCATATCAAAAAGTTTAAAAATTTAGTTTTTCGAGTCGTCGGACAAAATCCAAAAGTCATTCGTTTGCTTTTATTATTTGCAACGAACTCAGTAAAATCCTTTTCCGGCGATCTACCAGCAAGGAAATTGGTATTTTGGAAAACAGTTTCCTTCACGTTTTTGCATGGAGGTCAAAATTATCTTGGAGAAATTTCGCAAGTTTTTGCCATTCCTTCTTGTAAACTCCCGGAATTATGTCAGCTGCTTGAAGGGTTACTGTCGTCAAATTTGGCTTTGTCAGGAGATCTCTTATATTCTTAGCTTCGTCCCATTCGGCTTTAGTTAATATCATTTCTCTGGCTCCATATTGCCTAGGATGCTGAGCCCATTGTACAGGAACATCCATGTTGAGTTCTCGGCCATCATGTTCCTCAGTTTCTTTCTTCAGTGAAATAATTTCGGTTTTATTTGTATGATCAGAATTAGAAACGGTTTCACTGTTGCAGAATTCTTTTTACAGCAAACATCATCTTCGCTGCAATGTCAACACACATACAAAATTTGATGTTTACAAAATTCGATGTAAATATTTAAAACAATTAAAATTTTAAATGTATAATAAATAAAAAAAAACTCGAGCAGTGGAGCAGTCAAAAAGTTGTGTGCTCCGGCTCCTCACCAGCTCCGGGCAAAAACCCATTGCTCCACTGCTCCGTGCTCCGGCTCCGGGCTCCGCTCCAAAGCTCTGGTTTTTAATGCCACTAAACGCAACAAGGATAGCATTAAATACAAAACTTTTCCAAATCATCGATAATCCTGTTTTTTCGATATAAGTTTAGTTCAGTATCAATGTGAAATACTGTATTTTTGAAGTACAAAAGAATCGTCTGCCCATCCGTCTTCCAATCAATATCAGATAAACTGAATGAAAAACAAATTAAACCCAAAAATTTATTCGAAATATACATCTAAGTTCATTTTCCAATATTGGACATAAATCAGATACAAATTTTTGGCCTTTGTTAATTTTTTTTAAAACAACCTGAAGTTAGGTAATACAGTTACATAATCATTGGAGATAAATGAAATTGTGCCTATTACTCGATAACTGCTTCATTATGAGTTTAGTCATCGTGAGGCCACTAATTAAGCGGCATAAACAGACAGGAAGTAATTGGAATTTCTATTAGTGATTTTCGAATAATTTATGAAAATGAAAAGTTACAGTAATAATTTTTCCACCGCATAAAGTCAATGTGTCAGAATGAAGACAGTTAAAATGATAATTGAAGGTACGATTGATTGTAATTACGTTTGTAATTAGCTTAGCACTTTTGCAATCAATTATAATTTTTTATTTAAAAGAAATGATTACACAGAGTTTCCTAAAAATATTAATACTTACTACACAAAACTAATACTAGTATTTTAACTAATTCCTTCAAAATTACATTTATATTAGTGTAATGAAAGGACAGCATTGATGAAATATTATCAGACTAATTTGTTTTTATCATAAAATCGCCGTTAAGGCTTGCAAGCAAACTGGTCTTCCGACCTCCTATTTCTTCTATAGGCTAGTGATCGCGGAAGTCTCTACTTCTACTTCATGTATTTGAGGATACGAACGTGATGGCATAACGTTTAAAAAGCTTCCCTTAAATCTTAAATATTTGTGGTAAGTCAAAATTAAATATAACTCTTGTAATTAAATGGTAAACCACATCAATTCACGATTTTACATTGTCATAGTAAAGCGATTTTATAATGTAGAATCTTAACATTGGATTATACTTTAACAAATTAATTCAAGATTGCTTTTAATTAAAAATGATCATTCAGCAGTAAAATAGAGATTTACTAATCGAGATTGTAAATTGAAATTATTCTTTTGTAAATTTTGATTCAATACTGTAATAAACAAAACCTCAAACTTAAAGTTAAAAATTGAAGTATTAAAATTATAATAAAAAATTTTTTCACACATAATAAGATTATAAATTTACAATTAAAAGCGATGAAACAACTTAAAAAGATAAAAATAATCTTAACTTATCTTTTTAATTTTTTTCACCGTTTTAATTGTAAATTTAAATTTTTATAACTTTTATAATTTTTATAAAAATGTGAATTCAATTTTTAACTGTACTTTGAGGGTTTTGTCTATTAAAGAAAATATTAATTTTCGTTAAATTGTTAATTCACATTAAAATTGTTAATTCCAATACTGTGGAAAGAAATATTATTTATAGTTATAATTTAAATAATTGGGTCAAAATTCACGATAAAAGTATCAAAATTTACCATAATAATATTAAAAAAAACACGTAATTAATAGTCATTTTTAAGAGATAGAAGAAAAATGTACGTTACTCTGACTTATAACTTTACGTAGATGTGAATTAAAATTTTAAAATTTGTAAACAACATGGAATACACGGAACTTCTTCATTCTTCTTTGCTTCACATTTTTATTTGTAAAACAACCGCAAAGAACCAAACAATTTTATAATTAATAATTTGGGAAGACCATTTCATTAGGTCAAAGGTAAAAGCAGTTAGAATCAATTTAATTAAGTAAGTTATGAAATCATTAATTAGAATTAAAGAAACCAATATCGGATTTTCCTTATCGGAAGCAAAGGACCTTTGTTTTCGGAGCAAACAATTTTGGAGAATGTATTAACCTTGTTTCTTCGTTACTTTCTCTCTAATCTTCTGACTATTTCTTTGCTGAATTCATTAATGATTAAACTCGCAAAGCTTTTTAAAGATAATGAACCAATAATGGTTTTAAAAAGAAGATTAAAAAGTAAATTAACGCATATTTGCTGAGTTTTCAACTTTGGGAATGTAAACAGATTATATAATATTATTTAGCAATTAATCATGAGCGAGATACAAAGTAAATTTTGCCACACAATTAACAATTTAATCAATCAATATGTTATAAAATTTTCAACTTTATCACTTATTCATATCACAAAGAGTTGCTAATGGTAAATAATTGAAACTGATTGTCTCCAATGACTTTATTTATCGGAGAATACTTTGAAAATTACAATACTATAAATTTCTAAAACGTTAATGTTTACAATAAAACTTTTTAATGAATATTGATAACAACTCTAAATTTATTTTTGATTTGCAAATCATATCAAATTACATTTACAGAAATCAATCTTATATGATATCCATGAATGTTATTTCTTTTAAAATCATCTAGAATTTTGAAAATAAACTAACTTTTCTTAGATCATTTAAGTGAAGTTGTTGATGTATGTCGGCCCCTCCCATTTCCACCTTAATTACTTTTAATTAGTGGATGAATCTTCTGTAATTGAAACGCAAAGATAAGGGCAAGAGACTGTAACTTTTGCCATTCCGGCGTGGTCTTGTGCCCAAGGTGGAACCTGGGTTCAAATCCCGGCGTGTGCATGGATGTTTGCTTTCTTTCGTGTGTTGTTTGCTTCTTCGTCTGTCTCTTCTTTCGCCGTCCATGGCATCTTTGGGTTCACCCTCTAAAATGGGTTGGCGACAGGAAGGACATCTGGCCGTAAAACCCTTGCCAAAACCGAGTATTGAGCGAGCGAGACTTGCTCATCAGCGACTCCACACGGAAAGTGGGAAAAGCTGTAGAAGAAGAGTATCTACTTTTATACTTGATCTTTGTGTATGTATGGATCACTGTTGAGAAGTCAGAGCGTGAAGGTTACAAAAATTCTCATAGAGAAGCATTAGAAACGATGAAATCCTATCTAACAATGGATGTTAGTTCGTTTAGCAATCCAACATTTTCCACGAACTTTGAAATGATTAAAACGAATCGGATTTAAGCAAAGTTAAGCGAATTTAATTAATCACTTGTAAAGGATCGGCAGGTCTGGTCGAAACCTGGTCGTATTATTAATATTTTAATCTGTTTTTATGTTTTTTATTACTGTGTGTCTGGTCTTTTTTTTAAAACTGCACCATTAATTTCATACACGTTAAATTTCTACATCAATTAATAATAATTCTGAAAAATATTAATTTAGAAAATGGAAAGTTTGTACCATTTTTATTCGGTAGATATAATTTAAAAATAAATGGAAAGTTTTCGTGTTTGTCTTTTTCACGACTTAAAAAAAGGAAAAAACAATAGTAAACAAAGAAATGTTAAGAAGCATCATCAAGGAAAGTAGGCTTTCATTTCTTTCAGAAATGTCTTATTATCTTTACAGACTGTTTATTTTTCGCTTGCATTATTATCACTGCTTTTCACCAAAGAATTTTTTACTTCAAATTATTGACTTTGTTAGACCAAGTTTTAATGCAAAATTTTAATACTATGCAGTAACAAAATCAGCAGTGTTTTCTGAAACAACATCATTTACATTTATATGATGCCTTTACAATGTTTTTTTTTTGCAGATGAATACTGATCATTCTTATCTGACAGTGAGCCGTGAGAAATAGCTCTTGGTAAAAAGAAGTTGAGCTCCTTTCTCCCTGCTTCGCAAAAACGTAACTTTAGCAAATAAAAGGATTTAAGGATTTACACTTTAAGAAGTTAAAAGATTTATATGTAAGATTTCTATATCTGTAACACTTACATATCTCTATTATATATCTATTACGTATATCTCTAAATCTTATATATCTCTATTAGTTATCTATTACATATATCTCTAAATCTTACATATCTCTATTACTTATCTGTAACATATATCTCTAAATCTTACATATTTCTATTACATACATACATAGTTCTCTGCCAAGGGCAGGTCCTTCACTGCAAACCCAGCATTCTCCAATCTTTCCTATTTTCTGCCTTCCTCTTCGTCTCCACATAAGATCCATTTACCATAATGTTGTCGATCATCTTAAATCTTCTTCTGCCTCGAACTTTTTACCGTTCACCATTCCTTCCAGTGCATCCTTCATTAGGGAGTTTCTTCTCAGCCAGTGACCCAACCAGTTTCTTTTTCTCTTCCTGATCAGTTTCAGCATTATTCTTTCTTCACCCACTCTTTCTAGCACAGCTTCATTTCTTATTTTGTCTGTCCATTTCACATGCTCCATTCTATTACACATATCTCTAAATCTTACATATCTCTATTACATATCTATTACATTTATCTCTAAATCTTACATATCTCTATTACATATCTATTACATTTATCTCTAAATCTTACATATCTCTAATACAAACGGTATATCTCTAAATATTACATTATATGTCTGTATCATTATAAGATCATTAAAATATAAACGTAAAGATGTACCTCTTCATTTGGTTTCATATGTTTTGCAATGAAACTTGATAAAATTTATTAAAGGTGATGAAATTGAAAAAAATATTTTACTTTAAAACTTACGGGAAAAACTATAAATTGGATTTTTGCATTTTGATAAATGGATGATGAATTAAAACATCTGCTTCTTAATTCATGAAGTTGTGTAAATTGCTTTTTCCGTTTAACGGTACGTGACATTTATTTAAAAAAAAATTTAAATTTGACTTAAATGAAATAAGTTATTTACAATAAGAATGATGCGTCTTATTAAAGGTTTTAAAGTAACCATCATGCTATTGACATGCTGGTAAATGTGGTTTTATTAAACAAAAAAAGTTTGTTAAAGAGATTAACAGACTGTAAATTAAAGAATGGTTTTTCCTTTTTTTTTCATTCATCGAGGTTAAAATTCTTGAAATGACCACTACAGATAATAACAACGCGAGAAGAAAACATCTGAATACATCTCAGGAAAGATTCTAGGCCTAAGTTTTGATAAATTCTCCATCTACATGAAGAGTAAAGTAAGCGCACAAAAACAAAATCATATATGCTATTAGACTGTAATTTCTGTTTTCTTGTGTCATGTCCTCGCCTTGAAGATGGTCTCCCGTGGGAAATTGAAACCGTTGGTGGTAAATTAATCCTTTTTTTATTATATATATGTCTTTATTATTATTGTCCACCTTGTGCATTCTCTTGTTTTCTCTCATTGACTAACTCATCTATAATTTGAAAAAAGACAATGTGCCACAAAAGACCTTATTCCTTGAAAAAATAGCGAAATTCCAGTAATTTATTAATTATTAAGTTGAAAATGATTAGCAGTTTGTTTTTAAACATTTTGAAGTCTTGATTAATGATTGATTAATGCTAATAATAATCAGAATAAATTTACCAAACTATATACCTAATGCATTAACTTGTAAATTTTCTGCATATATTTTGTATTTCTATCCTCTTCCTATTAATATTTCGTTATCTTAAACAATGGATACTATTTTTTTTTATTTTTTTTGCTAATCCATTGCTTGTGGATTGTTACGATTAATCCGATTTCACAATTTCCGTAAATAAAGACTGTTTCTTTCAGGGTGTATAATTTTCAATGTAAATGCAGGCTATCGCGTTTTTCGTAAAGTATAAAAAAATATAATAGAAAATAGAAAGAATAAAGACGTAAGAAACGACATATTTAAGGAAATAAGACCCTAAGTTCTTTCGAAATTCTTGTTTTTAATTTTTTGAATGAATGTATATTACTAAAATCTTTAATTTCTCTGTCTGTCCGGCGCAATTGTTGTTATTTGTGAAAATAGAAATAATTTCTACAAGTTCGCTACAGGAATCGAACCTGCGACCTTCTGATCCGAAGTTAGACGTCTTATCCATTAGGCCACGGGGACTGCATTCTAATCTCTCTAAAAAATAAAAATTTGTCATAGACGCACTCGCTTGTTCTAACAGCAGTCGTGGGTTGGGAGAATCCGCTTTTATCGGGTAGTTGTGAGAAAGCAGTTGCATGTTGGGAGAATCCACTTTCCCCGGTTGCTAGTTTCTATATAAAAAATGGTCTTCTACTTAAAAAGAAGAGTAAATTTTCTTGAATTTTTATCGTGTTTTGTAAATTCTGTTAGTGGTTTAATGTTACTTCAAATGTATTATAGCCTGTTTACATCCATGTTCAGCAAATTATGTACGAAATTATTGTAGAATAAATTGCATATATACCACTTATCAAATAAAGACACTACATGTATTTTTTTTTCTATAAAAAAATCACTTAATTTCTTAGGCAATAAAACATTGTCACTGTGATAAAAAATCGAGGTTTCCACTTAAACCTAACAATTGAATTTTTCTTTTAAATACAACTGATAACTTAACGAAATCCTATTTCACAAGACAAAAGACATTATCCAACAAGATAAGTTATTCAATTTATTTGGTTATTTAAATGAATTGCTCTCCTAAATCGTTTCCAACTTCTTCTTGAGTGCATTTTTCAAACGATTTCGGCAAAAGTTGTCTGCAATTGTAATTTTCTGATTGCTTTGCTGCCGGCAAGATTACAGTAAATATAGTTCCGCGCGATTTCGAAGAAGCCGATTTGCAAATGTCAGATTTAGAAGCCTCCAGCAATTAATTCATAGAATTCGAATCATTGTGCGTTCAGCTGCGATGCATGAAGAAATCATGGAATTTCTCATTATTCTTTTACGGAAGATGAAGGAGGATGGCAATGATGATGATGATCAGTGGGAAACTCGAATCGATGGTAGAAGGAAGAAGGAAACACGTCAATCAACCTATTCTTATACTTATCTCCACGTCTGAGAACTCTAAGACAAAGGCACATTTCTGGAAGAATAATTTTGAAATAAAAGCAGAATTGAGAAAAATCCCAGTAATACGTGCTTCCGCACATACAAAGCTTTTTTTTAAAGAATAAAAAACTAGAGATTAGCTTTTTTTTCCATTAAAACTTAACTCAATTGCAGATAAAACTATCAGAATAAAGAAGAAAAAAATAAAGAATTAAAAAAACCCTTAAAGATATATAATTAAGATGTAATTTTCATCTCAATCCTACTTTTTTTAAGCCTAGTTACCAATAGAAACGTGAGACTCATCAAATAAGTCTGCATGTGTGTGTGTGGGTGTCCTGCTTAATGATTTTAATGTTTAAAATGTTGGATAGATCTTCTTGAAACTTGGTATGTGTATTCCAGGACTAGTAATGATCTAATTTTATACGTTTTATATCTTATATAAAATTATAATTTTTATAGTCCTTATCGAAAAATTAGATTCAAGTGACAACAATTCTCATTAAAAAAGTGGTATTTAGAAAATGATTTCTATTTTATCTCTGTTAATATTTCATTGTCTTGAATAACGAACATTAAATTCTTAATCCATTGCGTGCGGTTTCAACTCATTAAAAATTAAGTCAATTTCAGACAAGTAAAAAAATGCGGATTTTTTTTTCAGAAAATTCAAACTGTTTCCATTCAGTAGATATTAGAATTAGAATATAAATATGGGATTTTCGTTTTTGTCGTGTAGAAGACTTTAATAATTAAAAAAACCTCAATTTGCGGGAATAACATTTTTAGGCAAGAGGCTTTGAGTTCTTTAAACTTCTTGTTTAATATTTAATAAGTTTAAAGCATTCAAAATGCCAAACCATATCTGTTAGAAGTTACATTATTACTTATGAAAGGAATTAATTTAACAGCAAAAAATTTTAATCAACCTTAATAAATTTGAATGTGGTTGATAAAAGTCTACTCTAGTCCATTCATTATGTCTGTGAAGACACGTGACAACTCCATATATGGTCAACGACTGAGCATTAGTTACTCCTCATACTTCCGTTTTGAACATGGCGGCTGCTGAAAACACACCGTTGTTCATTTGTGCCAAGAGTCTTTGAAAGGTCAATCGAGAAGAATCATTCAGAATGTTATTTTTTATTTCAAGTCGTCTATCTCTATGATAAAACGGCTGAAGCAACAGGTGTTTCATCTCATTCAGTGTTCAATATTGTTAAGGAAACCGAAGACTCGCTTACCACTAAGCCTAGCACATTGTTTGAAACCCCGGGCAAGAAAAGAGAGCAGCCCACAGCGATAACGGAAATGGACGACGAAAAACAAACTTTTTATGAAATCGAAAATAAGTAAATAAAAAAAAAACGGTATTGTTAATATTGAAAAGACAACAAAAATAATAAAAATAAAGCATTGAAGGGCGAGGACAAATAGGATGTAAACACCGGAAGTAACTTACAACAACATTCCAGACGTGACCAAGCAATACTCTTAGTGAAGAAAGGAAATGATAATGATTGGCTAACTGTGATCACATGTCTCCACAGAGATCTTTGCCTTACAGTAAATTAAGTTATGAGAATATGCACGAGTGCGTCCATTTTGATTCATCAAACAGCCAATATATGGTATATCTACTTAAAGAAATTAGGTTTATAAGAAATTATAAACGTTAAATGAAATGGGAATACAGTAAAACCCCGTTATTACGCTCCCACTTATAGCACTACCCCTTTCTTTACACTCCTTTCATACGGTCCCTGGAATTTTCTATGAAACTCTGTATACTTTTACCTCTTATAACGCTTCAAATCCCGCTTGTAGCGCTTTTTTTATATCGGAAATTTTGTATCGAAAAGAAATATAACACTGTAAAGATTCTTTTCTTTCCCTGGTAGGAGGGAATCTTTGAACTCTTTGAAGTGCGGGCCTGTGATACAGTAAGTTAGTGCAAAATTTCGAAGCGGAAATCCCTTTCTATAAGTGAAAAATTGGAAATTCTCCGTAAGTACGACGAGAATTCTACACTAAGTCAGAAGGATTTCGCAGAATCTCTAGGAATTCCCTCATCCAGTCTGAGAACAATAATAAAAAATAAGAATGGAATTATCAATGCAGGGAAGGGTGGTTGCAAACGTAAAAAAGTAAAGTGTGGAAAGTATGAAGATGCCGAGGAAATTCTAATTGAATGGATTCATCAGTCCCGTGATGCATCAGTGCCATTAAGTGGCCCAATCATTTAAGAAAAGACGCGTGAAATAGCGGGCAGTGCACTAAATCTGCTCCGAAAATATATTAGTGTTGATCCTAGTGGTGTATCAATTGATGTTAATAGTTACTTGAATCGCATTGAAAATGTGATAATTCATAACAGTAGCGCACACACACGGCAAACCACAATCAAAGATTTTTTTTAATAGGAAATAAGCTCACATTTGCACTATATCTATTGCAGAATCAAGTATCTTTCCTGTAAAATGGTGTCTAAATGTTTCCCCATCTCATAAATCATTTCCCGTCTATAGCGTTATCCCGCTTATTACGCTTGTAGTTCATGGTCCCTTGACGAGCATAATAACGGGGTTTTACTTTATTTTATAAAGTATCACAATTCAAGATGTGATAAAAATTTATTCGACGAGTCACGAAGAACTGTCAGAGAACATCGAAGTCAACACTGAATCAGGAACGTAGAATTAATTCATGCATTTACCTGCGATGAACTAAGGAAATGTGAATATTATTCTTTCTATTCCGCAAATATTACAGAATAGTAAGAATGGCAATGATGCTGATGATGAAATCGGAATAACGATATTAAAAAATTCCATTCACATAAAATTTTATATGTATTTAAGCAAAATTTATTTACATCAATTTATTTATGAAATTCACCTAAATCACTTTCTATTAATAATAATAGTTTTATATTTGTAAGTATAATCTTTACTAGCATAGTAATTAATAAATTGGCAATTATGGCATTAGTGACCTGTAAGGAGGCTAAGCAGAGAGGGACCATTTGAGTTTTATAATATATCTAATATTTCCAATCCCCTTCAGCGGTAAACGAGTTGATGTTGATTTTAATATCTCAATAAATTTCAATTTATTTGTCGTTAAAGCTTAGCAGCTACAATCAGAAGGAATTACTAATTTACACATTCTATTAACTTGCAAAATATGATTCAAATCTGTTTATATATTTCAAATCGGTGTTTGAATTTATATGATGAAGTTCTAGCAAGAAATGATTATCATGATTTCAGTTTTAAAGGCATTATGTAATGCTACACACTTAAGCAAGTATTTTTAGATTAAGGATTTTTTTTTCGATTTTATACGTAGTAACTTCAATAGTCACCGTGGTGTCTGTGTGCGTCTGCATGCATGTACCGTATCTGTTTATCTATGTTTAAAGGTGGTGTGTCCTTCCTAATGACTTTTGAAGCGCTGAAGCTATCCTCCTAAAACTTAACATACATACTTAAGTTTCCATATTTTCTTCTTACCTTCTCTCTCTTCATATTTATTAAAATAATACTTCATCTCTCAAATTGCATACATTTTTATTTAATACATCAAATTTTCGGAAAAGAAATTTTTCATTCAAGACATTCTTACATTGAAGATTAACAATTAGTTTCTCAACAAAATGAGAGACATGATATTAATTATAACAACAGATTAATATTACAGTTTACAATTTGATACCTCAATAAACAAACATTCCAGTTCTAATCTCATAAAATCAAAGTTCTTATTATTTAAAATCGTTAGATATTGTTGATAATAATCGTCTACTCTAGTGACAGAAAAATCACAATAATAGTTTACAATGGTTGAACTTGAGAATAGCGTTTAGTAAACCAAACACAATGCTTCGCAACGTCTTCTGATACGTCTATGAAAATATAATTGATATTGCCTTAATTTCATTATTATTATAAATGTGATTGTTGCGAAATGAAATTGTTTCGATTGTTGTTGCAATTGTTGTCACTATTACTAATAACAATTGTTGCGATTGTTATCATTGTTGCTAATAACAATTGTTGCGATTGTTGTAATTGTTGCTAATGGTATTTTAATGATAGTTGTCCCCAGACAAAACGGGAATATAAGTCTTCTGATCTTGATCAGAAGACTAAAAAAATATATATTTAGGGAAAGTTTGGACATTTTTACTGAGAATGGATTGTATTCAGTGGCCGTTTAACAGATAACTGATCTAAAGTAAATACATATCACAAGAACTATTTTCCTGTTTATTCATTCTATAGATCCATTTTTAACTTTTCATCGATAGCATGTAATCGAGAAAAGGAGTAATTCTAAAAACCCAATTGAGAAAAATATGCTATCCAATATTCATGTTTTTCCCATTGATTTTTTGTTTTTTTACTCTTGGACTTGAAGTAGCGGTAAGTGGAATGGAATAAAAAAAATAAAAAATACGGAACAAGCCGAGGAATTGCAATCACGGCAAGGCAGCAGGTCTAAGGGATGGCTCAGTAAGGCTTCGCATTCGCCTTATAGCTCGGGCTTTGGAGAAATTTATATTGAAAGCAAAGAGGAGAATCCGGAACAGATATCTCTAGGGAGAACAAAAGTCGACGTTCGTTGAAGCGGAATTCTATCGAGAAACACGAGGCCTATATCATGCCTTCGCAATCGGCTATGTTACTTCGCCTTATTTTTCAGCCCGGTCCCGGAGACCATCTTTTTTTTTTTTTTCCTCCATTTCTTTCTCCCTTTTCGCTCTTTTCTCCCAAGTGCGAGCAGAGATTACTTACATCAGTGGCCTATTCTTTTTTTCACGTAGGTAAAGACAGTCATACAAACTTTTCGTCGTATATCCTCTTCCTGTGGGAGTAACGAAAGAAATGAATCCAGGAAAACGTGGCTTATGACAGAAAAGAGACAAGTCTCCTTCGTTTCTATATGACTTATACAATGTAGGCTCTCATCCGAAAGGGATGTAGATTTAATAAAAGACAAACAACGTTCTTTCTCAAACGTAACCTTAGCTTGGGAAACTAAATTATACAGCTTTCAGCGTCAAAGCAGCATTCCATCTTTCGTTCAAGCAGAATGATTGAAAAATATATCCAGAATTCAAGCTCAGATAGTGTAAGGACTTTTGCTAGAAGAAATCCAGCAAGCCAAAACTGTTTCCATTATAAAAATAAATCTTTATTAAATTTATATTGAATTCCCAAGAACTTCAATACTTTAATTAATGGTTTTTTACTGAGAAAAAATTCAAAAATAAACTGTCACTTGTAATTTTGCAAAAAAGAAAACAAAAATCTAAATATGAAAATAATGCCAATAATACATTTAAAGCCATATCAACTTTTTACTTACATTGTCAGTATTTATTTGAATAAATATGAGACAGAAATAAAAATCTGGCGCTCGTAAAATATTCTTGATATACATCGGAGCAAAAAATAGAGGTTAGAAATTAAAATACATTCATCTTGTGATCTGAAATTTAGAGTATTTTATACTCTATATATCCGTCTGTCTTCTTGAGATGAAGATAATTATTTATGTTAGTGAGTAGTAGCAGACCTTTTCTTTAAGCTATCGGGTTTAGTAGAGTGTGGACACACAAGATAAGCATCAAAATTGAACATTATTCACTTAACATACCTTAATTTCAATATTTCAAAAACATTATAATCTAGAAAGAGAATTTTTTGGGAGGGTAGGGGGAGGATTTTCAGATGAATTTTACATGCACTGCACTTCATTGAAAACATTGTGAGCCGTACACCTGTTTATGTTTAATGATTTCGAGGGAGAGGATTTTCATAAAATTTTAAGTTAATTAATGATTTTTGATATTATTACGTATAAAAACTTTAATCGTAGATTGCCATTGAAGTGTCTTATCCTGATAATATTAATAACTCTTTATTTTATGGGTATGTAATTGTTGTATACTAATTATTTACAACTAGAGCATTTGCCCGTCTTATATATGACGGATAGAAAATTAAAATGAATGCATTGTTAGGGACACAAATGAATTTATTTACTGAAGGCTTGATGGGTCATTAGTGGGAACTGACGGCCCTTCAACTTGAATAGAAAATTGACATCATTTGCTTGAAAATCGATTCTGGGAATAGTGACGATATCACCTCTGTTGCTTTCCAAAAGAATTTCTGCCGTGATTAAATTGCGATGACGCTGCTTAACGACCAATTGTGTCCTTTAGAGTCTTTCTTTGGATTGCGATTGCAAAAGAGCAACACAATTGATCCTTTCTTCAGGTTCAGCTGAGGTGGCGGCATGCCGGAAAATGTGAGTGTGTAAAGAAATTCTGCAGGATAGTTTCGTTCAACAGTTGGATCATCCGACACTAATATATCTGCGCTGCAGTAGACGTGAGACTTGCCGGGCAACTTTCTGATCTGTTGCGTTACACACTGAGGGATACACATATACAGAATTAGAAAACTTTATACAGTAAACTACAGTAGAATACTGTACTGTACAATACTGCCACAAATCCAATCTAAGGCAGCAATATCTACAATTAACGAAATTAAATACGTAAAAAACTTATTCTTCTTCTTCATAGATCAAACCTGCCTTAAACTTTAGCTCCTTTTAATACCACAAAAAGATCCCTTAATAATCTTGATTACAGATAGAGAAAAACCTATATTTTTAATCCTTCTTTTTAATCCTTTAATCGTTAGCATCTTTGTAGTTTACTTCTTTGTAGTAGAGTGTCTACTAAGCATCTTTGTAAGCAATATACCAATCCCACAAAAACTAGTAGAACCCATACTTACCATCCTTCATTTCAATAAAAGATATACTTTAAGCATTATTTATTTCAATGCTTGATTAAAGATACCGGGTGGCCATTTATTCCTCATTCGTTTATTATTTATAATGTTAGCATGAAGGTTTCAGGCGATGCTATAATAAGTAAACATAAGGAAACTTTGTATGTATCTCCAAGGAACAAACTTCAGGTATTCATTAGTTTTACAAATTGTTAAGAAATAAAAGAAGAAACAGTTATGTAAGTATATTCAACACCGATAATGCAATTTTTAAAAATTTATAATATTTTTATTACCTTTAAATATCTCTTCTTCAAGTTTTAAGAAACTGACAAGATTTCTACAAATAGGATTATTTGAAGAAATTCTTTATCGTTTAAAGTTAAATTCGGAAATCTGAAATATATGTAACTTGACTACATATAATGAATTCAACAAAATAATAATAAAAGTGTTCCTGTATTAATACTATTACTTTCGTATTTTAAATGAAGATATTCATCTTTATATTATAGCTAGAGGGATTCCAATATTCTGATGTTGTCATTAGCAATTTTTTAAAATGAAGAAATGCTTTTATTAAGAGATTTGGTTTCGAAACTTGATGATTTCAGCTCGTTAAATAGCCACATAATCTTGACTGCAATAAATTGTAAAACACAAGTATAAGATGCAATAACATCAATTTTACTGCTTTATTGCTTGAATGAACATCTATTTTTATTTCAATCTTTATTTTGTTAGGTAACTTGTTATAGGCAAATGAAAGATTGTGATCAAATTACCTTTGCACTTGTCAAGATGACAAACAACTGAAACTGACGGAGAATATAACTCAAATTTCGATAGTTAAAAAAAAAAAAGTTATCTGAAAAGTATAAAACAATTATAGAAGTAACATTTCAGTAATAATTTTCATAAAATTCTTATCCTTTTTGAGATGTTGTTTTGCACTCATTTTTTTAAGCTATAATTACGGACAAGATTTCATAATAATAATGAGTTTGTAATTTCTTTTTTATCTTTTTATAGTTTTTCTTTTTTTCTTATTTATTTCTGAAAGATTTTGTTTTCTTAATAGAATAGAAGAGGCCTACATGTATATCAATTAACACACTACCAGTTTCTTACGTTACTAACGTATTTCTTCGGGTCTATTAACTGTGGATACATACTTTTCCTTTCGCAAACCTTTCAACTTCTAATGGCGTAGAGCAATCTTACTTAATAAGAGATTAGGAAGAAAAAACGACTGTTCTAGAATCCTATCAATAATGGCTCAAAGTTGTTTTAATGAGAATCTGTGTCTTTTATGCCTTCCGGAATTTTTATATTATTATAGGTGACCGGAAATTATAGGTAATGTTTTCTTCTGTTTGTTCATCATTTAAAAACTTCCTCTTGAAGTCAGAGAATTGTTATTCAATTGATTTCATGGCTTATTTTCTATTCCTTATCTTTTACTTATTTATTTGCTTTGAGAAAGTATTAAGACAACATAAACTAAATATAGCTTTAAAACTTTAAATTTTAAGCTATGTTTATTAATATGTTGTTTGAGTACTTCAAGCAACAAAATTTTAAAGAATATAAAGTAAACAAAAGTAAGAAAAGCAAAATTTAACGTCCTTAATAAGTCATAAATACAGAAAAAAATCATAAATCGACAGTAAATATGCCTTCGTACATTGAGCCAACGTCAACGGGAATCCTCAACAGCTGTTACATCCTTATTAGAAATCATCAGCAGAATTTACCCTGAGCGAAACATCAAGGGTAAAGTCTACTGATGATTCTTAATAAGAATGAAACAGCTGTTCAGGATTCCCATTGACGTTGGCTCAATGTGCGAAGCCATATTTACTGTCCAGTTGTGATTTTTTTATTTCTGTATTTAAAAATACTTTATATTTCAGGAACGCTTTCAACTCTCCTAGAGCAGTCGTTTTTCAGCTTAATGCTCTTCCACCCCTTCCTCTTTCCTTTTCATGTTTTCACTCGAATTACCACAAATCGCAAAAGTATATTCATTCTTTAAGCCAAGGTATGTTATAAGTACAGAGAAAGATAGTAAATTTATTTCATCTTCTCTCTAAATTTCAGAAAACATGAAAATTCTCTAATGCTGTACAATTGATCAGAATCTTTAAAAGATATATAAGATTAAAAATAAACAGGTTTAATGAAAAAAAAATTGACTGTATTTTCTCCGAATTTGCATTTTTTATGATTGATCTTCAAAATCTGACATGTCACTTATCAGGAGCTAAGGTAATTTTATATCAGCACTCAGTGTTTATATCGACCACTCAGTAATGTTTATATCAGCAGTTTTCTAAAAGAAGACTACTATAAACACTTCTAAAAAAAATAGCGGGTTCTTAAACTATTATAAAGTTATAATTTAATAAGAGAGAGCACTTTCCCTTACAAAGTTATTGCATATTATATTTCAAATATCTGTAGCACTTTCAATCTTATTTCCTAACAAAAATAGGAATACAGTGCAACTTGGATAATTCGAAGCTGAAGGGACCACTACAAAATTTCGAATTATCCAAGACTTCGAATTTAACAAGTTACATCTTTTAACTTTAATTTCAGGTCCACTGAATGCTTGAAAAGATTATTCTGTCAATAAGTAAATATTTATTCAGAAAGATCATGGTATGAAAGACTTAAACACTATGTATGTAAATAAAATAAGATTTATATTGCGTAAGCTACAGTACATATTACATTCAATTATAGTTTTTCAAAAAATTATGCAATGTCTGATTGTTTTGTAGAATTCAGTCGCTTAATTAAGGTTAGCAAAATCATCAAGCATGTTTAGTGAACGGAAAACAGCCTCACTTAAGTTGGTTTGTCCTTCAATGTACCGACGAAATTCGGCGCTATCCCGTACTCGTTGGCGATTTGGCATTTCTTCTTCACAAACCTTTTCCACCTCGCAAATGACGGCGACCTTTTCAGCGAACGTTAAATTCTTGTACAAGGGTGGTTTACTGAAAGACAAGGTGACACTGACAGCAGGAAGCTCGAATGGCGTCTGAAGCGTCATATGTCAAACGGTGGCGGGAAGGGGGGATTTCAGTTGTCACGTGTCGAATTTCTTAACGATGAAACGCCGAAAAGTCGTTATGGTTCGAAATTTTTTATAAAAAACTTCGAATTAAGGAAGTTGAACTTCGAATTATCCACTATTTTTTAACATTCAGTTAATAAGAAATTCAAGGGACTAAGAGAAATCTTCGAATTAACCACGATTTCGAATTAAAGACGTTCGAATTATTCAAGTTGCACTGTATCAATTTCTGACGAATTAATTTGAAAAAACGCTGTCACATCTCTCTAGTAGAATAACAAGTTACTTTGTTTGCTTTGGACAAGCTTTCTCTTTATTAAAAACTTGTGAAATCGTAATTGTAGTTTTCCAGAAATGCTTAGCTATAAATAGAATTCAATAAAACCCGAAACCTTTAATAGCAATCGTAAATAACGAAAAGTTTCAATTGCTATAAATAGGTGATCTTAGCTCTCAATTAGTTGGAGAAGAAAAATACGACTAAAACCACAGCTCCATAATTCAAACTGCTCTCATTTTAGGAATATACTTTTTTTTCATCTTCACTCTCTAAATATAATCTCCATCTCCTAAGATTCTCTGAGCTTGCTCATAAAGTAATTCCTTATCGTGAAAGGATGAGACGTAATTCGTGGATAAAAGAAAAAAGCTATTCTACTCTATTTACTTACTGAGAGCAATCGATTTTATGATGTGCCTATTTTCCACGAAGACATTTTGTCCTGAGACACGGTGAAAAGCCACATTTATACGAGATGGAATTGCATATCGGCTGTTCGAACGTTTCCGATAACACCTTTTTTTTTATCCCTCCTCCGCCGTGCCACCAACCCATTTCCAAGCTCAAAGTTATTAAAATACACTGCGCAAAGTAATCGATTTTTGACGTAGAAGTCTCGTCAAATAAAAATCAATGCTTCTTTGAAATCAGTTCGGCTGCAAATGTGCTGCACTCATAGATTACGAGGTCTAAAATGAAACGATGGCAGGAGATCAGTAATAAGTCACAAATCCACTGATGTGATAGAAATTTATAATAATTTTCTTCCTTTGAAGATTTTCAATTGCTGTTTCTGGAAATTCTTTCATTACTGGTCCAGATCAACAACAGAAAAACAGGAAAAAAACACTAGCCAACAATTTAAATTGTAATTAAGTTGACAATTTGAAAAACAAAGTTAAAGGATTCGATGACTTCAGACGAAGTAAATAAATATTAAAAAATTAAATAAAAAGTAACTTAAAATCTAAGAATAAAATTATTATTCACGGCTTCAGGCAACATGTTGTTGTTGTATTTAGTAAACCAAACATTAGCTTCTTAAAATCGTAGGTACATTAAACTTAAACTTTATTCAAACCAAAACTAAATAACAAGATAAAAAAGAAAGAATTAAGTTTTTTTTTTTCATTTTTTTAATATTTGTATTTCAAATTTTTTTTTAATTTCCCCACTTCCAAAGTTTGAAAAATTATTTACTCGTGTTCCTAATTGTTGACATGAACTTTAAAAAAAAAATTAAAAATGGAGTAAATTATGGAACTTCAAAAACATTGCTTCGCTTTTCGTTTTTACATTTCCATAAAATTCAATAGATTGTAACATTACAAATTTATTCGAACAATAGTTTTTAAATAATATATTTATCATTACATCAATCAATTTTTTTAGAAACTTGACTCAACACTAACTATCATAACTTATGTAATATTCGTATGCTATCTTAATCTTTTCAACGTTTTAAAATCTTAAAATAGTATATCATTATTAGTTTTAACTATATACATAAATTTTAACTATATGCACGACATCTTAATATATTTTTTGATGATTGAAATTGGAACTTTTACATTCTCGTGTGACTGGAATATAGCAAATTCTTCCATTAACTTCTTAACATCTGGATGAGATTAGTTAATATTATTATTACTATCTTGGTCATAGACACGCTATGATTGACTGCATTTTCGTAAGAGTGCGTTAGGAACATACTGTAACATTAATTTCCATTAATGTTACTAACTCACTAACTCCTAAATGATGTTAGTATTGATTAATGATTTTTTTTTCATTTAAATTATCTTGTCCTTTAACATTGAACCTTATACAGTAAAACCCCGTTATTACGCTCGTCAAGGGACCATGAACTACAAGCGTAATAAGCGGGATAGCGCTATAGACGGGAAATGATTTATGAGATGAGGAAAGATTTAGACACCATTTCACAGGAAAGATACTTGATTCTGCAAGGATATAGAGGAAATGTGAGCTTATTTCCTATTAAAAAAAAATCTTTGATTGTGGTTTGCCGTGTATGTTTGCTACTGTTATGAATTTTGACATTTTCAATGCGTTTCAAGTAACTATTAACATCAATTGATGCACCACTAGGAGCAACACTAATATATTTTCGGAGCAGATTTAGTGCACTGCTCGCTATTTCACGCGCCTTTTCTTGAATGATTGGGCCACTTAATGGCATTGATGCATCATGGGACTGATGAATCCATTCAATTAGAATTTCCTCGGCATCTTAATATTTTCCACACTTTACTTTTTTACGTTTGCAACCACCCTTCGCTGCATTGGTAATTCCATTCTTATTTTTTATTACTGTTCTCAGACTGGATGAGGGAATTCCTAGAGATTCTGCGAAATCCTTCTGACTTAGTGTAGAATTCTCGTCGTACTTACGGAGACTTTCCAATTTTTCACTTATAGAAAGGGATTTCCGCTCCGATATTTTGCGCTAAATTGCTGTATCACAGACCCACACTTCAAAGAGTTCAAAGATTCCCTCCTACCAGGGAAGAAAAGAATCTTTACAGTGTTACATTTCTTTTCGATACAAAATTTCATATAAAAAAAGCGCTATAAGCGGGATTTGAAGCGTTATAAGAGGGTAAAAGTATACTGAGTTACATAGAAAATTCCAGGGATCGTATGAAAGGAGCGTAAAGAACGGGATAGTGCTATAAGCGGCAGCGTTATATCGGGGTTTTACTGTATTTGGATTTCGTTTTAAAAGTAAAAAAATATTCAAAGCTTCAGTTTTTCTCATTGTTATTATCACTAATTTTTTGTACATAATTTCTCCTTAATCAAGCAATTAAATAGGTCCATAATAATAATAATAATAATAATGGGATTCTTAATACTAATTATTATAATGATATTCAATTGATCTATAATATTTTTTTATTTAATGAATTGTATTAACATTAATCCAAATTCTGGAACTTAGTACCTCTGTTTTTAATTAGATTCTTTAATCTAAAAGCTCTTGAAAAAGTCCTTAAAAGCATCGGAAGACGTTTCCTGGGACAGGAAGTGCGGTTAGGAGAACACTCCTGCCGCCTTAATCTTTGAAACAAAAATCTAGACGTTGAAGATTAGACCTTGTGTGAAACATCCCAGTGGGGTTGATCTTTAAGCCTTTCTGTCTGGTGCAATGTTTTCTGCTCTCTCTACGATATAATGAAAGAACAAATGGAGAGCAGGCTTAAGAGATTAAAAAAAAAACACCCAGACTTCAGACAATTTTCAGTAAAACACTCTTCCAAGGTACTACAAAATGGAATTAATTTCGAGATTTCTTAAAAACTAAATGGTCTTAGGTTCGTCCAGAGTGGGTGAGAAACTAACAGGAAAAGAGATACAAAGAAAGAGAAGAAAAAAGAAACGAAAAGAAAATTTAATTTAGCGTTAGTGGTGCGAAATGGTGTAGGAGATCTACACGACCTGATCGCTAGAGTTGACTTCATTTAATTAAGCTTTTATCCTGGTTTCTAATTAGTTGGGACATTCCGTGGACACCTGGACGCATCGAAAGTCACAGGTGAAATATGGCAATGACGCCAAAGAAAGCCATCACAGGAATTTAATTCGGACGGGACGAATTAGCGTTATAGGGTCTTGCATCGTTACAATGACATTGGCAACGAATCATAGCATTACCAGTGCGAAGTTGCTCTCACATTGATCAATAAAAAGTAAATAAAAGTCAAGTCTGGATTGCGAATCGATAGGATTTCGCACGAAATTCACATTCTGAGTAAAATGTAAAAGAAGAAAATAGAAATAAAAGTTTTTGACTATAGGAAAGGCCAACTTCGAATTTAAATGAAAATGCTCGAACACAATAATAATATAGTATTTAAAAGTGAAAAACCATACGCTTTTTAAATAGCTAGCATTTTATTAGCATTTTCAATTAAATAACTATTTTTTTCCTATTGTGAAACATATGTATGTAAATAAAAGAATAAAATTTGACAAAATCAAACATGCAGTTAAATGGGTTTACCCATGATAAATTAGTATTTTTTTATATAAAGATATGGTAATACTTTATATCGAATTATATTTTTTATATTTTACGATACTATTTACTGCGCTAGACTTTATGATTTTACTTACTTTATCAATTATTCACTAATAATGGAATGTTATATAGTCAGAATGTAATAGTACAATACTTTTTCAGTTTTAGTTTTGTTTCTTTATATTCTTCAATAAATATCACATTTATCTTATTAAATATATATAAGTACATTAGTTCATATCTTTAGCTATATTTGATAATCTCGAAAACAGTTTAAATTTGTTTTAAAGATAAACAAAAGTGATAAGATGCGTTATGAAATATATCTGCTAAGACTTATAAATGCATATTTCTTCCTAACAAATTCAGGTTTAAATTTGTATGAAAAATATTCGAATATTGATGGGGATGCATAGATATCATGATTATAATATAAAAGAATTTACAGAATGGACTATAAGTAAGTTACTATTTCAGTAAATTACTATTGAATGTGATACTGTAGTTGTCATCAGCTTTTAGAACAGACAACATGCTCTTCCCTCTTTTATTTTCAACTGATGAAGATTTTAGATTACACTCAAGCAACATTCTTGGGCGGACATCGAAATCGATATTGCAAATTCCTCAATAGAGAAAGGAGTTGTCTCATCGAATATAGCTGCCAAACTACCATCGAGATCCGCACACTAGTTGGTCTTACTACATTCTTTCCGGAGGTAGTCGTAGCCCTTGGATTTCATGCCAGAACTGCAGCACCCAAGTCCCAAATAAAGCCAGCAAACTCCACGCAGGGTCGACTACAATGGGGGCTTTGCCCATCATTCGTGAACCCTGGATCAATGGAAATAGGTGTAGCGAGCGCCACTCGCATAGGTAAATACAAGCACGGAAGAAGCTCGAGAACCTTGTTCGTAAAGAAATATTGAGGGTAATTTTACATCCGTTCCGATTATATAATATGATATTGGTTGAATACAAGCTGATGGCTACTGTGCAATGATTCTGTAATTACATCTTGGACATTATGTTCGTCGGTAAAATGCTGTAAGTAAAATCCATACTAGCACTGTTTTAATTCCGGATTCATGTTATACTTTGTAAAATCTAAGGAATTCCTGAACTATCAAGAAAGAATATTATAAATACCTTTTGGTAGAGATAGCAATGTCGACTTTGGAGTGAAGATGACTTGCCAGATTTTTATAGAAATAATATACAGTGTTGAAACTGAAACCAACTTCCGACAAAATGAATGACAACTAGTTTTTAATAATTTATACATGGATATACATATATATAAGATATATAATAGCATTGAAATAGGACGGTATTGGTTCTCTTTGTAAGAATCCTTCATGAGCAATACTATAGAATAATTCGAATCAAGAAGATGAAGCAATAATAATTAATGAAGAGAGATCTCTTAATTAATTTTGGTAAATCAAAATTAGATCTTCGTTTTAACTGTCTTTACTTAAAAAGTACACACTATTTGGAATCTCAAGCATTAATGATTTCACTTTAATATTTACAGCTTAGTGCAGGATACAATGTATAGAATTAAGATAATTTCGATGAGAAGGCACACTGTCGTTTATTTTGATTACATCTTGAAGCTTAATATTATACATTTATCATAATCAATGGCCGCGCGCTTGGCGATGTCGCTAAGACATTGGCCTCTCACCTCTGAGTCCCGGGTTCGCTTCTCATGTGGGTTTGTTGATGGTGGCGATCCGCGCTGTGCAGGTTTTCCCGGGGTTCTCCCGTTTCCCCTGCATTTCTCACACAATCCTTTCTCAGTCTTTCTCTCCGTCTGTCCTTCTTTCCGTCGGATAGTATAAAAGATCTTTCAGGTCGACGTGCTCGGCAGTCATGGCACCCACTTTCAATTAATCTAATCTAATCTATCATAATCAATAATAACCACGACATATTTTTATTATTTAGGACTTATTGTTAATCATTTACTGCTGTTTTGTGAACCGTTGTTTTATGGAAGATGAATAAATAATAGAATAAATATTATGTGATTTAAAGCTCATTTAGAATGACTAGACAAACAGCAGAAATGAACATAATATCTAAAACTAGAAATCTTAACAGCAAATTTTTAATTGATAGTTCTCATTTATATTACGATAATTATTTACTTATATCCAAATTCTATAAACCAGAGTTTATTTATGAATTTATATTTATATGCAATTTATATTCAGTATATTCAAAGAGCAATTTGAACAGTAACTCAACACTCAGAATCTTTCTCATTTAAAATGACTAGACACGGTATTATTAACACTACGGTAGTATTACATCGTATATTATTAAATACTAAAGCACAAATAGAAAATTTAAAAGAAGTAAACTTTAAGAGTTCTTTATCAAAGAGTAGTTTTTTTATCGAAGTTAACTTTCTGCATCAAATATTCTCTGAATTTCTAAGCAGAATCTACTAGATTTAAGTGCTATATGCAAACAGTGACTTAAGCATGATAAACCTCTAATTGGAAGTTTGCGGATGGTGCCATCATGGGAATTTAGGCCAAAGGCATCGGAATATCGTGAAGGAGGTAGGTTGCGTCCCTAAGGCTCTTAAGGGTAAATTATGCAAGAAGCGAAGTCTTGAAAGTGGTGGGACGTTGTAGAGCTGTCGTAAAAGGGGGACGAAACCCAGGACGATTAACAATTTATCTATTAGCGATTGGTAAATCGATTGGGACCGCTTCGTGAGTAGCACGCCAAACCAATCGCCACTACAACCTATTAGATGGCCGAAGTCTCTCCTCACTCCTGCGCAAACCTAACTCAATTTCCTTCGATCTAATTTGAGTCCCCTCTTTGCTAATACGTTAAAATGTTCAGGGTTGATTATATCATTTCCCCACTTTCACCCCATTTTGAAGGCCTTCTTCCGGTTTGCCATTTCCGTAATTATAAAATGAACTGAGTTACACTAGGAATGTCAACATTTTAAAAGCCTAAAAAAAAAATCTGTAAAATAATAATATTAAGTTCTAAACTTAACTTATAATTTTTTAAGTTACATTTAAGTTTAAGTCTCCATAAAAATTGACTGTATTTCAATTTTATTTTATTGAAAAAATAAAAAAAAAAAAAAAAAAAAAAACTTTCACTTTTTCATTTGTAATGGAGAAAAATTCCTTACAAAATTTCGCGAAAGACAATTTGTTTTTAGAAAGTTTAAGTTATAATAAGCATAATTGACTACAGGAGATTATTACATCTTCATTTATCATACTGAATTGTAAATATTACATACAAGATAATCATAACGATAAATTAAATGCAACAAACATGTATTCATGTAATATGTATTACATTAATTCATTGAAATACAATTCATGTATTAAAGTAACATTCATACGTAAATAAGTACACATTCATACATCCAAATATATTTTCAGCAATTAACATCCTTTACCAAACAATTATCTTTGAAATTTTAAGTAGAACTTCGTAGAATTGCCCAATTTAAATTCTGGTTATTTTGATGTTTTACAATATTTTTGTACTTATCTCATATTTTTAGGTCTATCAAGCAGTATTTACTTCAATCACATATTTGTATGCGTGCATAAACATTTATATATTTATATGTTTTAGAATTATTTTCAGCAAATATTCTAATATAATAAATCAACTTCTATATCGTTCTATTTTCTTTACGTAATTTGTGTGTATTTATGTATAATGTTTCTGTAATTCATATGCATTTTTTTCTCAGTTAAAGTACCTCTGTACTGTCGCGGGTATTAAGGCTCCCGGCGTTTTCTGACCAACGATACTAGATGAGATCTAACTCCAGGTAAAGAAACCCGGTACCCATTTAACAGAAGGCTGAGTAGAACCTATGACCCGCTGCAAGTAAATTCAGGGTGGAAAAAAATTCCCTACCTCCGCCATAGATTGAACCAGGTTTCCCCAGCACACCACCTGGCCACGCCTCTACAATTATTTTTTATATAACAACTAACTGAATTTTACTTGTATTGTATTTTCGTTTTTCCTGGTGATAAGTAAATTTATGGAAGAGATTATTTCTCAAGCATAAATTATCAAACAAAAAAAACGGCATTTTTAATGCTCAAAATAACTTTCTGTCAATCAGCCAATTTATTAACCTCAACAACATTGTACTCATGATTATAAATTCCTAAATTGCATTTACTACTAAGTGAACTCCATCATTAACAACAACTCTTTTATGTGTCCTGAGCTTTTGATGTCCATGCTCAAAATAAATACAAAATCATCCTTTCAAATAAACGCTCTTAAATTGAGTGAAGAAGCAATGGAGGATGAAAAGCTAAATTCAGTGAAGCACTTTAAATCTTAGCAATTACCCTTAATTAGCAAGTGTTTCTTATTCAGTCCAGGCGTACTTTCAGCCATGAAGCGAGACGCTGTTCTGAATAGGGAAAACCTAATTTTCAAGTGAATAGAGTCTATTTATTACTTGGATGTTCTCTGAAAGCCTGTGATCGCTTAAGACTTTGAAGCACCTACCATGCAACATCGAATTTGTTGACAGTTCCTGTAGGAGCTTCTGTTAATGAATGGAATGCTGAACAAAAAGGAAAAAAGGTCAATTTAACAAAATCGCACGTATGTAAGAAAAACACAAACAAAGCATGAACAACAACATTAAGAATCTTACAACTCGAAAATTTAAAACTGAAGCAAAGTTGAGGAAAGTTGATGCTTTGATACGTATAATAGTTACAGTTCCTTACATTATTACATGGGCAGTAGTTATTTTGTTAGCAGCAACATGTATAATTATTTTGTTAACAACCACAAAATGCTTTTAAAAATATTTGGATATTCAGTATGTTTAAATGTTGACGGAACGTACACTTTCTCTTAGAAAACAATAATAAAATTAGATCAATAAATGTAATTAGAAACAAGTGAATATAATTTTGTGCTACAGCATAAATTTAGAGGCGACCCATTATAATAAAAAAAAATTAAAAATAAGAATTAAAAAAAGAATGTACAATAATGTAAGGAAAAATAAAAAAAAAATTAGGAAAATAAGAAAAACAAAAAAACAAAAAAACAAACAAAGAAACAAAAAAAAAAAAAAATAGGCATAGTCCGACAATGATAACGAGGCGTTCGGAAGGAACCCCACGTGATTATGACGTTTGTTTTTCAGCCAATCACAAACAAGAGCGCCTCAAAGCACAGGTCTCTTAATTTCCCACAAAATTTCGCCCCAGAGTGTTTTACAGAGCAGCGCTCGAAAAATTATTTTACACGTTGAAGATTATTTCCGAAAGGAATTGAAAAATGGAGGACTAAAATTAAAACTAAATTTTTGTTTTTGTTTTGTCTTATATTTAGAACAGAATTCTTCGGAACCTCTGAGAGAGGCTAATGATGACGTCATGGGGCTATGCTGACGTCGAATCGTCACGTTATCGTGGTCGGACTATATGTGGATTTCAACCGCCAACTCTCAGTATTTGAGTCCGAGACCTTTACTTAAGCATGAAGCTAAAGCTGACAACTGAAATGAGATGCATTTCTAACATTTAAACTAATAGCGGAAATCCAATGAAAACAAGACCAAATATCTCGAACGTGCGGGGGGCGTTGGCCCTTGAAAATACCCTATTCCTACGTTGTTTGGGCCTACGATTGGGAAAGACGGTGAAGTCCGTTTGTCGATCTCACCTTCCGTAGAGAGTTGTTAGGGGTGGACAGACACGGACGGACGGATAGAACAAACGCAATAGCTACCGATTTTCCTCGCTACCACAATAGCTCCAAATGGATCGCTAAAATTTTAGATTAAAATATTTGATATTTAAGAATTTAATCATATTTCTATTAAATATTACTCTATTTCGAGAAGTAGAGAGGTAAGAACTCTGTCAACATGCCCTAGAACAGTGATTCTCAACCTTCTTTGTTGGAGGAACCCTTGAAATATTTGTTAAAAATGTCGGAGAACTTCTATCTGGTCAATAGGGAACCTAACAAATGACAAAATAGCTGTGTAAAGCAGTAGGCTTAATATATAATATACTCGTACTTTATACTCATACTGAACCTTGTATAAAGCATAAAAACCAGTTTGCTGTACTGCAACGTTAACCTGCGCTTATATTTAAACGCTTCTACAGAAATAAAATAAACAGTAGTGAATTGTAAGCTAATTGGCATTGTTGCCAACTGATTGCTTTACTAATAGATCCTGTTAAAACCTTTAATAACTTTTTTTTATTCAACTACATCCCCGTCTCCACCTGCTAAGTATGCGATACGCCAAGAAGACTCGATTCCCAGCGGTTATGGTACAAAGTGATATTCATTTGAATGTATTTTCCTTGGGCCTAATGGATAAGACGTTTGACAACGGCTTAAACGGATGCAGGTTCGATTCCGGTTGTCCATCTCGATACTGCTTCTTATGGCTGGTACTTTCAGCGTCATCCATGAAGTTCCGGGAATCGGTTCCATATTTAATTTAATGTTATTTGATGAATTATTAGAGGAAATCTATACGTTACTAAAATCTTTAGTATTATTTTATTATTATATTTTATTCCTTTTTGCATGCACTCCTCTATTATTTTATTATAATGCATATGAATTATTTAAAAATAATTATACTTTAATTTATTTTTAATTTCCTCGCAACAATTACACAGGCACGCCCTAGTCCATTGTTGAACTGCGTCGGACAGACGGCAACGGTGATTGTTGAACTGCGGACAGACGGAAAAGATTTTAAATATAATATAAATATAAAAAAAATAATTGGCAATTCTATATTTTTCTCAAGCTTTTCCAAATTCTTTCGGAATCAGGACATAGGACTCGAAGAGATTCACCAACTAGAATAACTCAAGGAAAACTATAATATATTGATATACGGATGTAATCAATTGAATACTACTAATGGATTTCAGATTTTCTAAACACTTAATTCAATATGACTTATTTAATTGGTATTACACCTATGTAATTCTAAATAACGAAATATTCTTAAATAAGTGTTTTTAATTTTCATTAGGACTTGATGGTAAATTTTATTATTCATGAAAAATAAGATGAACTCGTATTTGAATTTTTAAATGAACACAACATATCAAACTAGGATTTCCGAAATGCTACTTTAACCAGGTAATCTAAATATAAGTAGAATTCATTTAAAAATTATTAGCTTTACAGAGCTTTTAAAATTAAATGGATTTATAAGGAAATAATATTCTGTATAAGAATTTAACAGTAAAAATATTAACAAATATATTATATTCATATTTTTTTCTTCTTTTACTTATTTAGTTTTAAGCTTCATGCCCAAATTCGTGCTCAACTCAAAAATTTTTATCTGGAATTTCATGAAAAAGGTGAAAGTCTGGCATTGGTTTAAAGCCCATTTGAAATTTACCATTCCACATTCGTGCATACCTTATCTGATGTCAGATCTGGCGAATTAGCGAAATTTAAGTTTTAATCGCGATGACTTCATTCAATTCCTACCTTGCGCTGTTGATTAAAGAGGATAATTCTGTATTCCCATAGTTACCTTCTTATATTTATAAAGTAGGAATTAATTCACAAATTAAGGCACTTCACGTTGAAATCTTAAACGCCAATTTCAATGCAATTTTTGTTGACGTATCATGAATATTCCAAGAATTTCCCGTGTGAACAATTGAGTAGCTCTTTGAAACCGTAGTCAACCGACCATGAACTCTTCAACCACTAAAGGAAATGATTAAACTCGGGTCCACGTATTAACGTCAATTATCAAGCAAGCAGCAAAGTCGCGGTGTCTAACTCCGAGTGGGTCTGACTAAATCTTGTGGTTTATAGCCTGTTGGGCATTCGGATTGCTCCAAGTCCACTCTGTCTTTTATTCCAAGATATCTTACTTATTAAAGGCTGCATCGAAGAAAAACGAAATATCACAATCTCATGCCTTCCTCTTGTACATTTCCAAATAACATTTATAAGTGAATCAAAACAAAAGTTTGTGGCATTGGATCTTAGTGTTCTGCATTTTTAAGAGTTAACAGTGTTTAAGGACATATACACTTTACTTTCCTTTATTTTATTTAGCCTGGTATGGTTTTTAAAAGAAGAAGCTCATTATTGTGAATTTGGCTCTCAGTAAATCTAACTTTACTGTTTAAATCAAATATTTCTAACCGCCAAATTCAAAGTTTAAAAACTTAAAACATAGTTTCAGTATAAAAGAAAGGAATAAAACAGATACAAATCCAAAGAATTGGCGAGATCCCTATAAAATATATGAATACTAAAATTACTTAATTACTTATATTAAAATTATATTAATGTCTGAATGTTTCAACCTGCCGTTAGGTTTCTTTTCACAGTTGAAAAAAAACCTTCCGACAGGTGAAACATTCTGACATTTAGTAGATGTTTTTAAACAACGCAAATTACATAAGTAATTTTAGTATTCATGTATTTCATAGGGATCTCGCTAATTCTTTGGATTTGTATAGTTTTTGAATTTATAGTTTAATAAATAAAAAGGAAAGTTTTAAAAAAAAAGTTATCATTGGAATTTAATAATAAAAATAGATATAAAAAAAGTACAGATAGCACAAAGCTAACTACATAAAAATAGTGTTCAGTTATTTAAAATTTTGATGTCTATTTATTTAATAAACTTCGTGAATTTGTTTTTTTTAATTTTGCTGTTTAAAGAGACTGTTTTCTATACACTTGCGAGGCCTGTCTTATGCCTTAATCATTATTAGGGGCAGTAGTTGGAGATTACTGGCCTAGTAAACATTATCCTGATGTACAACAAAGAAAGCAATGTAGGACAACACTTAAACACTTGTACAACGCTTAAAAAAAGAAATTGAAAAACATCATACCAAGTTTACTGAAATCTATGCACCGGATGTCATGCAAGTGTACATAAATCTATGTATCGGACAGCTTAAAACTTTATACAAAACTATAAAGATTGCAAGTTTCTTTTCTTTTGTAGTTTCTGCGCTAACAGTACTGTACTAGTTACAACAGACAAAATCTTTAGTGAAAAGTGTAAGAGATTCCACATGATTTCCACGACAGCAGTACTTCAAAGTAATTAATCGAAGTGAAGGAAACGAATGAAGGCACTGAACGAATTGCAGCAGAAGTAATATTGGCATTTGTCGATATGATGGGCTCTATTTGCCTGACATCGTTCCATTCAATTGAAGAAATGGATTGTGCTCTGAGCTCTCATTGCGATCACTTTCCTTTAGAGAAGCGGACACTGCCGAGAACTCTTTTATTAATATTTGTCATGGCCATGATGGAGGCACAACAGCCTTGTTTTTCTCCGACCGGAAACTCTCACTAAAAACCGATAGGTGCGCCGCTCGATGGCGGGAGGGGGAAGCACATATGCTGCCTTCCATCTGGCGATTGAAAACGAAAATAATCAAGCCCGTGTTTCGAGGTTTGCGAAATGAAATAACTTTCTCGGTGACATCTGCTGATTGAAATCGGAGGTCACACAATGGAAATGTCGCGGGGATTATTTAGCTGTCAAGAGCGATGCAACCGAAGAAAGAGTGGGAGGGATGAACGAAAGAAGAAGGGGAGAAAGAATAATTGGAACGAAAAGCAGGAAAAACAAAAGACGAAGAAGATAGTTGGAAACATGATCAAAACTTGAAACAAAGCGGGACATTTCAGAAAGAAAACTACAAATAAGAAAAAGAAAAAGAATACGTGGAGCACTTCATTAATTTCCTACAAATGAAAGGAAAATGGACTTCGAAAAAATTAAGCCCAAATAACAACATTGATTAAGTCAGGAAAAAAAATCTCTAAATTAGTTGATTTGAAATGAATGGAAAAGAATAGGATTTACAGACAAGTTTTATCTAAACAAGGCTTCTACTCATGAATGCTGTATTTATTTTAGAAAGTTTGTCCGATTGCAATTCAAAATAAGAAAGCAGTGACATTTGAAGAATTGGACAGCTTCTACAGTTGAAACGTTATAATAATAAAAGCTTGTAATGACACTTGTTTCAGTTTCATTTCCACACTCGTCTTCACAATAACTTTGGATAAAAAGCGAATGTTCTGTCTGAACCGATTCGGGTGCTTCCCTGAATAGCTAACTGTGAGATACGTATCTTACTACATCATCCAATAGAACTGCATCATGAATTCGGAAATCAAAAGGTGATATGTAAGATTTTCTAATGACTTACTTCTTTATCGGCGAATTCGTACTTTATAGTCCCAGATAGACAGGGCGTGAAGTTTAAGTCATATTTATGTCAATTAAATGAAAAAAAGAATGAAATAGACAATAGTGTCTGTTTATTCTACTTATATTAACTAAATGTATCTAAATATCTATCTTTATCTAATTCAATTAAACTCTTTTAATACCTCAGTACTGTATATGTTTATGTTTTATATGTTTCATTTTTTTATATAGCTTGGCCAAAATTTTGTTAAGAATTAGAGTCTTTAAATATAGCGAAATTATAGCCGCTGGAGACATAACATTTAAACAGATATTTAAAATCTAAAAAAAAAATGTTGAGGGTTTCTTAGTTGTTAAATGAATTGGCTTCTCCTAAGATATTTGATTTTTTATTACATTTAACTCCTTTATGTACTTCATGCTTTGTATGTCTCTCCATGCTTTCATCTTAAGAAATGTCGTATGTACTGTTTCATATTTTGCTTTGATGTACTGTTTCGTGTCGAACTCATTAAAAATCAAATATACTTCTTTGCTTAGTAGCAATCCTAGTTGTTTTTCTTATATGTTGTTTTTGATTTGTTTTCAATATTTTAGCATTGCAGATTTTTTCTCAAAAAAAAATATAATAAAAAATCAAAAAAAAATTCTAAAAGAATTTCAAAAGCCTACTTTCCGAATTTTTTATTTCCTTTCTGGTGTTTTTTTTAACTTTTAATCATCAAAAACAAAAAACAATTTTTCTGTTCTAATTTTTTTTATATGGGAATTTTTGTAATCTTCAGGCGTTTATTCCTCTACAAGGACCAGCACAAGAAAAACTGAAAGATAAAATATATATATGAACTCAACCAACCACCTCAGCAGTTCAAATGTTATTAGAGGGATACATACACCACATACACAGACTAATTTAATGAACCACTGGTAAAAATAATCTCAAAATATACCAACATAAGAAAACAAATGGAAGTAATTGAAAAGTCAATGAATGATTAAGTATTCTTCAACTTTCATTACTTTTCATTATTATGAAAATTTTCATTATTTTTTATTACAGAAAAATTATTGAAATCTAATTTTTATATTGTATTACTCAAATCTAAAAAGAAGATTACAAAATATAGGCCTATTAGTTTTATAAAACGAAAGCAAATGAAATCACGTCAATATTTTAAATTAAAAATAAAAAATTGATAACATGCAAATTATCATAAATATACAACGATTATGTAATATGCAAATTTATTACATAATTCGCTTGTTATCTATAAACATATGCAAACACATTGTAATACTTGTAAGTGTATTTATTATATTTTTCAAAAATGTCATAGTGCTGAAATGCATTCACGTTATTTATTCCAAAAAAGTGGATAACATGTGCGTTTCATTTGCATTTTCTTTATATAATTTCGTTCCTAATATTCATGTATTATCATTATTATGACAAAACTATAACAAAGAACGAAGCTTATTAATAATAAATACTAACATTTTTTGCTTTTAATCTGTACCGATGTTTATATAATACAATCTGGAAAACCATTTACCAAAAATAAAAACTATTTTATCGATATCCTATGACATTGAAAGAGATATCACGAACAATTTCTATTGAAAACCCAAACATATACACAAGGTCAATGCAATGGACGAAAACAATATCACTCCGCCTCAAGGAAGACAATAAAAAAAGTTCTTGAGGTGAAGGAAGGCGGGGGTCACGAACGTCAGCTGCAAATCAATACGCGAGAGGAGAAAGTACCGACTGCCAACGCGTCTGTCAAATACCGCTTAT
This sequence comes from Thereuonema tuberculata, assembly GCA_023159025.1. NCBI lineage: Eukaryota > Metazoa > Arthropoda > Chilopoda > Scutigeromorpha > Scutigeridae > Thereuonema > Thereuonema tuberculata. The sequence goes on along the minus strand of JAFIDM010005346.1, from coordinate 49,870,586 downwards.
GAGGCTGCTTCAAATTAATCTTCAGTGGAGTCGAGCTCAGCCACGGGACGGAGGCGAGGTTAAGGCAGAAGATACCAGCGCAGCTGGGGTCTGGCCGGCGGGTCAGAGGAACAGACAGCATTAGATTCACATAATACCACTGCTTCGTTCTTTTTTCTTTTTATCTTTTTCCCTAGCCCCTATTTTTCTTTTTTTTTTCCTAAACGACAACATGATTGGTTGTTCGTAAAGAAACATACGTAATAATTCATTGGTACATAGGATAAGGAACCAATTGTAGAGACACTTTTGGGACTTCGTCCATTTTTCACAATGTTATTACTGTAGCATGGAAGAAGAATTTTTTTTTTTTTTTGAAACGATGCCATGAAAGAAAATGTTCAATAAGTCCTCGATTTATAGATTAATTTGGTTCATACGGTTTTCTACGCAACTTGAATAACCATGTACTTTCAAAGGTGATTAAACATGTTTTTGACATGTATGGTAATTAAAACTATGCATCTTCTGCTTATGAAAAGAAAATTTTGGAAATAAACTTTTGCAATATCTCATCGAGAACATTCTACTATATTTAAAATGGCTTTGGTAGATGGCATTCCTAATCTTAAGGCGAAGTACAGCAACAGCTTACCTGTGAATCCGTGTTATGCTCAGAAAAACGTTAGCCTTCGTCATTTCAAATTGACGAAATTGAACAGAAATTGACGAAATTGGCAGCCGCAACAATTTGAACTGATGAAGGCTAACGAACCGCAACGTTTTTCTATCACTGTATTAATATTGTCGATGCGACGTATTAAAAAATATTAAAAAATACTTAATATTTTTAATACGTTTACTTATTAAAAATACTTAATAAGTTTACTTAACAGTGTTTAATTTTTTACTTTTATTTTTTAATTCATTCATAATTTTTAATCTATCTAGAATTATTATCCGTAAATTTTTATCTGTAAGGCTACATTTAATAATATTATCTATAAATGTCAGAAAACTTCAAAAATATCATCATACTACGTAATTCAGTATAGTGTGAAAAAAAATTTATTGTCATAGTTCATTAGCAATGATGAGCTTAATAATCAACAATCATCGAGAGGGTAAACAGAGGACCCCTTCACTTTTTATTTTCATTGAATTATGGATATGTATTAAACAACAGCATATGCAAATTGGTCTAATAATTTTTTTCTCGTTGTATGAATTCGAATAAATGATATCTCAAACACCTAAAATTAATGTCTTAAACTATCTTATTACGATCTGTTATCTTTCATCTGCAAAAAATCCCAAAATTAAGCTTAATCGGTTCAGAAGAAACGGTTTCGAAAAAAAACCAAAACTTTTTTTGGGTGGTTTTTTTTCTGAAGGATGCGAAAATTTTTAGGGCATGGTAATTTCGTGAAATACTAAAGAAATGATCATAACATTTACTATTTATTTATTATTATAATACAGAATACTTACGTGTCATAACAAACAAAGATATTATCTTTTTTATTTGCCGGGCGGCAATAACAAAATCCTCTAAAAGATCAAATAGAGCGCGAGACGGATAGCCTGAGGACTAGCCTCGAAATCCTTCACATATCTATCAAAGGGATAGATAATCTTTCGTGAGCTTTGAATGTTAACATTTTAAGTCTAATGGCGACGAATATTTCTTTCCTTCATTCTTATAAAAAAAGAGTATAAGAAACTAAGAATGCAATATTATTTATTGTGAATTTCGTTTCATTCTCCAATAAAAGTACTATAGTATACAAACAATCCCAGTTCAAACGGACAGATTAATGATATCTCGTATTTAACGAGTGCAGCATTGCAATCGATTCTACACAGTGAAGCCATGTCGTCGGCTTCATATTTCAGTCCTATCACAAAGGTATGGAATTGAATAGATTCCGAATACCAAAAATCCAGCCATTATAATCGACGATGTGGGTAATCATTGCTTTTATTGTTGCCTCTAGAATTTGATTGATGTTTGTGTTATCACATTAACTCTAGTGTTAAGAATAATAATCAATACATTTTGTAGGAAAATAATCCAATTTCTAATAAATATAAACAACAGTTAATGCCTCGAGGAAGAAAATATAAATAGACTTTAGAAAGCTTGCTATCTATACCTATAGACGTCAAAACCCACTGACTGACTGACACTCATCAACGTGCAACCAAAACCAATGAACCTAGAAACTTGAAATTTTTGGGATGCGTTCCCCTTGTGACGTAGGCGCTCACTAAGAAAGGATTTTTAAAAATACCATCTCTAAGAGATATAAATGGGAGGGTGAAGTTTCTTGAAGGTTATGCATATCTCGGAAACGGTTTGAGTTAGAAACACGAAATTTGACATGAGTGTCCTTCGTCAAAATCAAAAAGACCCGACGAATTTTCAATATTTGCATTCTAGGCGGTGTAAACTTAAATTTGTTTTAAGTTATTATAATGCTGGATTTCTTTACTAGCTATCAGGATTAATTTCCATGTTACAAATTATGTTTTAGCTAACAATATACTCAGGTTAGATATATCATTCAGCCTTTATCAGTCCACTGCTGGACGAAGGTCTCCCCCATACATCTCCATCTTTTACGGTCAACAGCTTCATCTCTCCATCTCTTCCCCGCAAACCTCTCCATCTCAACCATCCATCTTCCCTTTGGTCTTCCTCTTTTCCTTTGACCTGTGGAGGGTTTCCAAAACGTGGTCAGGCTCGTCCAGTTTTCCTTAGTCTTTCTGGCCAGGTGTCCTGCCCACCTCCACTTTGACTTCTTTAGACATATAAGTGCGTCTTGTATTTGGGTTTCTTGTCTGATCCACGTGTTTCTTTTCCTGTCTCTCAATGTTATATTTAACATGTTTCTTTCCATTCGTCTCTGAAAAACCTTAATCTTATTTTCTTGGTTTTTAGTTATTGTCCATGTTTCCTCGGTAAGGCACATAATATTCTTTTCACTGATGTATGTCTCTATATCCAGCTTTACTTTACTACATCAAAATTTAAATAATTAATTAAAGTCACAATTTTCAATTTAATAATAATAATATTTATTACACTTGGCAATATGTGCTTTGGTCCTTGACCCGCCATATTGTTTTAGCTGGGGAAACCCATGGTTTGAAGCTTTTTCGATATAATAATAATAAATCTATCCATAATTTCCAAGTCATTTATCGCTTGCTCTAATTAAAATTCGACGTAATAAAAAAAAAATTAAAATAATTTTTTTCAGATTTCAGTGCAAGGAATTTTGACGAAATTGCTTATTAACAATGGTGGGTGCGTAGATCAGATAGTTTTTATTCTTTTTTTTATGTTCTGTTTTTAACTGTGGTAAAAGTAGTAAGTATTCAAATTACAGTTATTTGAACAAAAGAACATTTTTTTCTAAAATCTATATAAAGCAGAAAATTTTAATATTTAGCAAAAAAACAAAAATTCCGAACTACTGCTTTATACTCAGCGTACAACCGATAATTGCAAACTTCTGGATAATAATATCAAAACAATATCTCCAGTATTTTTTTTAACTTATTAGAAATTTTAAGTTAATTTCAGGTCACAGTCCCACAAAGAAAAGGGATTATATTTACAACAGTGCACCCTACTTGCCTCCATGGAAGAATGAAGTGTCGTTAAATATTATCTAATTCAAAAAATAGATTTTAAAAAAGAAAGCTATCATATTAAAAATGATTTAAAATATAATTTTAATTATTAAATCCTAGAGTTATTATCTTTTACCAGAAAAGTATAAAAATATTTTTTTTCAAAACTTTGGAGCATTCAAAATTAAGACTTGCTATATTGACATCTACCGTTCTTAAAGACTTGTCGTTTACATATTTAAGAATATTCGTTACAGGATTCTCTTCAATATTACTATATTGTGAACGTGGAAATGAGAAAGGGTTAAAAAAAGATAAGCAGTTTAAAAATCGTCTGAGATGAAGAATGTAGTAAATACTTGTAGAAAGAACTTTATTAAAGATATCTTGTTATTGGAATTGAGAGATTTTCATATCTTTACATAATCGTTTAATAAGCATCGAAATAGGCACAGAATTAATAGAGTTATTGGAACAAATACCTTTCTACAAAGTTTCAGTCTTGTAAGACAAAACAAAAATACTTTTGTTTCTATAGTATAATTTTCTCCGACACATATTAAGGAGAGTTGTAAAAATTAGATAAACTCTTTATCATTATAGATATCATTACAATTTTAAAAAAACAACGATAAACTATTATACGAAATAAGAATTTTTTATTAATAAACTCCAATGTTGTCAAGGCAAACCGGAAACTAATAGATTTCCAATGTGAGAGGCTGATGTGAAATCAACTGTAGGTGCGTTGGATCATTGCCTCTAATTATAGATAACAGAACATGTTTGTAAAATATCAGCGTAAGTTTTAAAGAAAAATAAGGGCTTATAGTCGCCATAAAATCCAGCCGAAGCAAGAGTTAGTTTTCAATCAGTGTAATCTCGGCCTTTTAGGAGTTTTGTTTTCAATTTCAATAACACGAGGGAGGCATTGTTCCTCTCATTGCCATTCAAACGGATCTTCCAACACATATTCATTGTTAGCCAATGTGGCCTTTCTGCACCAAACAGATCAATAGAGCCGCTTCAGCCCAGTCGACATTTGACGTTTTCTAATCAAACGGAATGTGAATCTTCGGAAACACCTACGAAAAATAAACAGCAGCTTTTAAAATATTTAGCGACACTTACAGAGATCCTTCCGACGTAGGACAAACAATCATTCGTTATCTTAGCAGTTATACATTAAACTTCCTTAATTAAAAGTTGCTGAATTGTGGTGGGATATTTTTGAAGAGGAACTCGAGCGATCGTCGTACGGAAGATAAACACAAGAGACCCGATTCTAATGAAAAGAATCAGATTTGATGATGATAATAAACAAGACTGAAACGGTTGGTGAATGCTTTTGCAGCTACCAACATAGTTTCCAATGTGCCTTAGTTTCTGAGACCATTATAAGTTACTGAAATCTTTACACAGACTTCAAACAAGTGTAAAGTTCTTTTTTTTTTAAAAAAAAAGTAATTATATATTGTTTTTTTTTGTTTTTTGAAGTAGCTGACTTTTAATTTATTTGTGTCACTTACTTTTAAGTGTTCTTTTAATGCAGTGCCTCTTATACTTTGCACTCTTTCATTCTTTTGATGTTACTACAATCATATTGTCAAAAATTACAATAATTTATTGTTTTTATTCTCACACAGTGAGCTGTAAGTTATCATCTTCTTTGTACACATTTCCAATGCAATACTTTAACTGAAATTTAGGATTCCTTAATTTAAGGTTAAATGTAAGTAAACTATCGTTTGGTTAGTATAAAAAAAAGGAAGTTCTTTGCAAAAACTTTTTTGTATTGAAAACCTATCAAATAAAAAATGTATTATTTTGAAATAAATGCCATTTTGGGTTAAACCGAGACCCTGAGACGGTCGTTTCGAGCTGTGTCATCAGATAGGACGACACAGCCAGTGCAAAACACAAAAAGGACCTTTTGCGTTGGACATTCTGAAGCCCAAGGTGCTTGTATTCCACGTTTATTGTTGTTTTCTATTTTTAGTACTTTAGTGTTCAGGGGTCATTATGTTTACCACCTTTAAATTACTCTTCCCCTCCTACGTCTTTTTGGGTTTTGCACTGGCTGAATAGCACTGGCTGATGAGAGCTAAAAAAGCTCGAAACGGCCGTCTCAGGGTCGCGGTTTAACCCAAAAGGCATTTATTTCAAATGATTATTTTTGTGGCTTTTCTTTCAGGGTTTAGAGGGTTGTCTTTTTTTTATTTTTGTCTTTTTCTTTCTGTTTTCATGGTGGACAATTACCTTCTGTAGCTGACATTGTGACGCCCAAGGTGTTTGTATCCCAAGTTTTTTTTGTTTTTTTATATTTTTAGTTCTTAGTCTTGAGGGGGATCATTATGTTTACCACCTTTAAATGTACTTACTGTTTAATTTTACTTAATAAAATTCTATACCTCCTGCTTTATTATCCATTAGCTTCACCAATATTATTATTATAAAATATTAAATTACGACTCATTTGAACATTTAATAAATAAATTCAATAACAAAAGCTATTGTTAATATGTAAGACTGGCAAATTAAAAAAAAATATATTAACATTTAGTGTTGGTGGTAATTCTCGATAAATAACAATTTATTGACGTTTCTCCCAAATGATTATTTGCGTAAGTAAAAACAAAAACAAGAAAAAAGTTCTGAAAAGACATTAAAACATTAAAGACATTTTTTAAGACTTCATTATTCTTTGCAAATAATGATATTTTTTTCAAAGAAGGAGTGAAATTAACATGATTAATATTTACAACGAAACTAAAAGCAAGTAGATTAGTGTTTTTCATGTAAATAAATGTTATTATTTATATTTCTTTTTTGATGTTAGTCAGAAGTTTTAACTTATGCCTGTAGGAATTAATTGCAGTTATTCATATGTATATGGATACATTTTTAATAGACTTAATGTAGCTTCTATCAAGTTAATGGGTATTTACATTAGTATAAACAACTCATAATGTTGTTTGTAGACGCTTTCCAGAATTATCATTTATTTAATAAAGAACTGTCCATTAGCATTATTATAAGTATTACCCAAATGCATTATTTCAAATGTAATAAAAATTGCAGAACGTTAATAACATCATAAAACTTTCTACTAAAACAAAAGCAAAAAAAGAAAGAAATAAATAAAAATAAACAGCAAAAAGTTTTACTTGCAAAAAGTCGTAAGCCATTATACTTAATATTTTTGAAGCTTTAGCTTCAATATGTGTCTTGTCCTTATGTGATATTGCTATAATAAAACAAAATTTGTTTAAGAAAACAATACTCTCTAAATACGTTTTTCTGTTTTGCAGTAAGTTCCTAAGGGCATAGAATCTCTTTTTAGGACATTAAGCAAACTCAATCGTATGCCAGCATATTCCACTATTTTTAGAACTGCTATCTTTGATAATACCATACCATTTAAAAAATTCTTGCTTGAAAAGAATGCTGAATGTACTAAGAAAATAATAATTTTGAAAAATATAATGAAAATGAGGTAAAGAACGAAAAATTAATACAAATTAAAGATAAATATTATTATCTGCTTTATTAGTGAACCAGATTTAACGATGAAGGTAGTTTAGTTTAACAAGTATATCTCATTTTATAGATTTACGCTGGTTTTATTTTTAAAATTACTCCTTTATTAATTGTTTCCTTTTTTTTTACTTTGCAGACACAACAGTCATTTTAGAAATCGCATATTAACAAAGGCTCTAAGACTGATCAACAACCTTACGAGGAGAGAAGGAAGATTTGGAAATTGAATACATCTTTAAAATCCATGTTCTACTAAGAAATGTAATTTTTTGCAGCTTTATCCTGAGATATTTGAATAATATTTGTTAGATTTTGCTATTATAATTAGTTCTGAACTGCTCACATGACGAAGTTTTACATAATAGAAATTAAATACTTTTTTATTTTTTTCCCTAAACAATATCTTGTGAATATATTTCAGTTCCTGATATTTCTAAGGTATGTTAATGTACTTTCAAGGCATTCTGTTTGAAGGCTAACAGTGGAGTCGAAAATAAAGCTTTAAATCGTAAACTTCAATTATGAACATACCGACGGAAATTACACTTTGGCAAAAGGATGTTTGAGTAAGATAAACATTAACCAAGAGATTCAGGTTTTACTACCGAATAGGAAAGCAGTAACGCCGAGGGAAAGAGATTGAAAATGGAATGAGAAAGTGGCAATCTTCCTAGCATTCGACTGTCAAAAGGCACTATTTATGAGCGGACATCAAACCTCCGGTCTAAGTCCCCTATTCAAAAATTCTCCCTTTTCGCCGAGGTCAGAATCTATTTAAAATCCTCTCATTCGCACAGGATTTTTACTAGAACTCCGGTTCTTAACTTGGATTATAGGATGATTCACTAAGAGTGTATAAGATTCAATACAGTCATGAACATAACAGATGCTGATTGACACCAACAACCATACATGGGGAGGAGGAAGGGTTTGGAATTTGAACAAGTTCTAATGTATTTTGTATAATATCCAACCTAAAAAAATGGCCCTGAAGACTAATATCTTTTGTGCAACACTGAATTAATCACTGAATCTTATTGTCCTCCAAATGAGAGATGGCCGCCCTGTTTTTGTGCGATCTGCGCATGTATGATCGATTAGTCTGGTCAGGCACTTCCGTCTGATTTTTTGACAGGACGCCGCCATTACGGTAATCGCTTGTTACTTTGCAAAAGAGCATTGCATTTATAAATAATATATATTTATTTATTTATATAAATACTTATTGTTAGCAACTGGTATTGAAATAACGCTAAATAGTCGAGAGAAGTTTTAATTTGGCGTTATCAACATGTCTTTCTCAGTGAAAACAGACGCCATCGTCCATTGTGACAGGAAAACATAATTGATCAGCTACCGGAAGGGCTGCGCAGTTCAAACTTCCGCCGGCCATCTCTCATTTGGAGGACAATAAGCTGATGTCCCAGTGAACTTCCTAAGGCTTCTTATATAGAGATGTAACAGTAACGTAGAAATGGATCACATGTCTGTGAGGCTCATCCCAAAGGAAATAATCTGAGAGCGAAGTATTTGAAATATACGCAAATAGAATACAAAAATCAACTGAAATGTATACCATGATTAGCAGGATCACCCCTATGAAGCTTTTGCAGCTACCCAATGTGTGGGCGCCTGGGTTCACGGCACCTATTGTGCCCAGAGTAGCAGCTAACTTGACGCATTAGATGTTGACGGATTTGGAAAACTACTTGCTGATGACGCCTCTTTAAAGATAAAAAAGAAACGATTTCTGTTTTATAGTATAGACTCTAAGAAGCTTTGGTATTTGATTAACCAAATTATTAATAGAAGACGGATTAGCTTATGGTCTTTATCTCTGTAGGAGACTTGTATAAAACTTTGCGGGGCTCGAAGAATGAAAAGTGCTTTTATTAATTTGAATTCTTTTACTTTGAGCGACATTTTTTTGCTGGTCAGTCCGTAATTCAAAATTGTAGCAAATTTTCTTCTATAAACACACACTAGATACTATTTGAATCCACAATTATGAACCAAATTTATACAATTTCTTTGAATTACTTAAAAATTTAAATTTAAAAATTTAAATAAAACATTTCATGAAAAGCTAGGAATAACCACATAACTAAGTGCATGTTTAATGTTGGCTAAAACAAAAATTTAGTTATCAATTAATATTGTACTTGATGCAGCACTAAAAAATTAAGTAATTCGAGACAGCTTTTGTAATATATAGTTGGTATAGTTAATTCAAATACTTAATTTGTAAGACTTAAGTGTTGGAACTCGACTGATGGACTCAAATCAGATAGTAAAGTAGTTTCTAATTTATATTAGAACATTCATTATTCACTAATTAAGGAAAGAGTTTATAAATTATAATTTAATATTATTATTTTTCAAACTACAAGTGCCGCGACACAGAAAGAATGCATTATTTGCCAGAATTACTCTTGGGTATTCCAAGAAAAGGGTAGGGGGAATTCCAGCGACCTTTCGGAATTGCATTGCGAAATGGCAATCAATTGGAAGAGGTAATCACGTGGGATGAGAACGACATCAAAATGGAAGGATGGCATGTGAAATTAGACTGCTCAAAGAGAAAATATCCCAAACCGTCTTCACCAATCAGCATTTCACACAGAAAGAACGTGAAATCTTACTTTAGATTAAGAATTTCACAGCTTTGAAATAGACTTCTCTTTTAAGAGCCAGAATCTTAACACAACGATTTTTTTTTTTCGTTTATCAGTAACTACAAAAAATGTATTACTTAAAAATATTGCTATAGAAGTGCTATAAAATAAAACATTTCTTAAGAAAAGAAACTTAACCTTCTGATACAGTAGTTAAAAAAGACAGAGTCATCAGTATTGCAGACAACAATGTAAATTGGCTAAAAACTTTAGCATAAATGAGTATTTCACATTTCAAATATATGTGGATAAAATATTTGAGTAAAAAATTCATGAAAAACTGAATGACAAACAGTCTTGCAAGACCCGAAGCATTTTCTATTCCTGATGGATGTCCAATATATTCCAAAACATTTAGGAATATAGAATTATATTTCGAAAAGTTTTCCTAATTATCATTAACAGATTAACCACTATTTCCTTTTATAAATTATGGTGACAAACCAAAAGATTTACGAGTCACCAACAATAGAAAAAGGATCCAATCATTAATAAGTATTAATTGTTTTAAGGTATACTACTGAAGCCAAACAAACTCATATTAATGTTGTGTAAACGTCTAATCCATATTTCCTCCTTATCTCTTCTCTCTTAATAGTCATATTAATTCATAAATAACATCACATCACCCATTAACATAAATAAAATATTTAAAATATATTTAATAATGCAAATTTTCAGAAAGATTTGGTAAAGTTAAAATCAAATAAAACTACGAAGTTTGAAGAATTAATAAATTAACCTAGTGAGTATTATTAAATTATTGATAGAGAATAGAATATATTGGATTGCTGTTTGTAAAAGTATAAGTAATGATGTGGTTTTTATTATTGTGTTAGATTAGATGTCTTGTCTTGTCTTGAACATTTAAGGTTTAGACATGTTTGTCTGTTCCTAAACTCTGAAGATGATTTTGGTCACTCCATCTTGCTCTTGGACGACCTCGTTCTCTTTTTCCTTTGGGTTTATATCTCAAAACTAAATTTGGAATCTTATCGTTGGACATTCTTTCTACATGGTTAAGCCAATTTTTTTGATAATTTTGAATTTCTTGAATTATATTTGGAGTTTTAAGTTGTACTCTGATATCATCATTTTTCTTTTTGTCGAAACGTGTAAATCCTAATAAAGGTAAAATTTCATTTTAGATTAGATATTTTGTTAAATAAGTTAATGTTCAACGTTATCCTGTTTTGTTCTTTTAATTCTTATTTTCTTTGTAGCTTTATAAAAATTTGTGTTATTAAACATATTTTAAATATTTTTTTAATAGGTGATGTGATGTTATTTATGAATAACATTTGTTTTATTGAAAATTCTTTGAAATTAAAAGGAAGAAAAAAACTTTTATAATTTATTAATCACTTCCTCGCTTTCAACGAAATTCTAATGAGAAGACCTAAAAATACCTGAAAAGCGGCTAGTAATTCACCAACGAAGACGTATTTGTTTCCTTAAATTTTGTAACAAACGTAAAAATACTGAAATTGTTTTAATTAGTATTTCTTTATATCGTTATTTTTTACTTTATATTTTGTAAAAATAACTATAATACATCTTACAAATAGCATATTCATATAGCTACAATGATATTAAACTAAAAAATGATATAATTATCAATTCTACATTATCATTAGGAAAAACAATTAAAAAAAGCTATTATGTGAATAATACTTCTTTTGAGATCCTCTTCATGAAGTACTTACTGAATATTTTAAATTTAATTATCTTTACAATTTTTAATTTTTTCAGTGTTCATTTCCAAATAACATAATATTTAATCAAGGTCTAAATTATTAACATTTCAGTGTTGAATTTCAAATTACGTGTCGTCAAGTTACAGAGCATTAGATAATTTCATAAATATATTATAGCTATCTGTACTCGTCATTATTAAAAATTTATTATAAATGAAAATGACTTGTTTATCAGTAAGCATTTACTATTCTTTACCTATTTTTCTTTCGCAAACATTCTTTTATTCGTATCTGAAATGCTGTCACTTCTCTTTGAAGGTTCTGCATTTGAAAACGGTTTTGGCAAAAGTGACTGTCAATAAAGCTATATTTATGTATCATTCAATGGCGCGTCTTCAGAATTCTGTCAAAAAATGTATTCCGTAAAGTATTCTAAATGCTTTTGAGATAACACTTTTGTTGGCACATAGTTTCCAATTTATTTATATTGCAGCTAAATAAGTTTAAAAAGAAAAGAAGGAAAACCGTTTTCCCCCTCAAATATTGAGTTCTGCCAAAAAATGTATCCAATTCAAAAGGCAGGGGAAAGGAGAAAGTTGTTGAAAATGTTCTCGATACCAGCATGAAATCAATATCGACTCTTGCCTCCTATCCTCTCTCCCCTGGTTTCGTGCAATCGTCCTAAAGCCTCCCCCAAAATAGATGCAACAAAATTGGATGGAGACGGGGTTGGTGGAGTGGGGGTAACTGCCAAAGCAGCGATAGAGTGACGCCAGTGATGCATCCGGAATATACCAGCACCGTCTGTCGTACGGTGGCTATTTGTGGTTCTTTAGGGATACACCTGAGAGCGGGCTAAGAGCTCAGTCATTTTCACGGACGTAGCAAAGAGGGGAGTCGTGACCTCAGCGTGTGACTCAAACCAAGCGCGTTTGAGAACTTCGTTGTGGGATTGGTGACACCAGATAATGTAAACGCTCTGATTCACCGCTGCCAGCACTGGAAATTGCGAGAATCCCTTATCTCAAATAAAATTTTGTTTTATTGCGCGGGCTTTGATGGAATCGATTACTGTTTCGGACTTTTCAGTGGACATCAAAGTACGGAGCACAGACCCCATCCGAATTTATTGACTTTTTTAGTCTTCTCAGATATATCCTACATTCTCTTTCCACCCTTACTGTGTTACCATACAGACGATATATAAATAATACATTTACTTTGAAACCACTCAAAGAGGCCGTTTCATAGATTGCATTGGCTCTATTTTGATTTCAATTATAAAATTTCATTTAATTCGTTGTTGTTTATAAAAAAAAAGTCACAAATATCTAATAAAATGTAAAATGTTTTTACATTCAATATTCACCCTGGTAAAGAAGATCAATGAAATGCATTACATTTTCATATTTCTTAACCCTTATTTGTCAGATCCTTTAGAGAGTAGGAAAGAAAAATTGAAATATTTAAATAGTTAATCATAATATTAACTAATTAAAAAAATAGTTTATGTAGAAAAAAAGTACTGAAGTCTGGTGATTTTTTTCCTAAATTACAAGGAAAAAAGTCAATAATTTATGTCATTTATTAAACAATAAAAAGCCAATGAATGACAGTGTTAACAAATACGCTTATTACATATAATTATAAAAATAATATGATAGCACTTATTAAATATTTGCATTTAATTGTAGAACATTTAACTATGTTGTTGTCTGTAATGTGGAGGTGAACGTTATATTATCTATGGTGAATATTAGTACAAATAAATAAGATAAAATGAATAATATGTAGAACAATTTTGTTAAGCAGAATTGACAATCCAGGGCTTCACTTACAAAAACGAAAAACAAACTGGTTAATACATGACGACAACCAGGATGAAAATCTTTTATTCATTTACCATTCAGCCTAGCTTTTGCCAACATCAATAAAAATTTAGTTGCGATTAAAATAAATCTTGTCATCAGTTGGACAATAATTCTGCTTCGGTTTTCGAATGTTCAAGACTCGCATTCGGAAGATGATAGTCGACAATGAATTTCAATGCGGAATTCTAACAATGTATGCAGAAACAGCGTCTTTAGAGCGATTTACAAGTTTTATGTGAGTTTTTTTTTTTATTTTTGTGAAGACAAGTACTTTTGTTAATAATATTTTCAGTTCCCAATAAATGATGTTCACCGAAATTTGCATGTTGTCTAGTTCGGACTCAAATGTTCAGACATTTGATGAGTAGTTTTATATCGATAATTTCTTCATATGACATTCATGGCCAACATTAAAATAAACAAAAATACATTCAATTACATGCACTGTTTAAAATAAGCCTGATAAATACACAAGAATGCTCTTTAAAAAATGTAACAAAACTTTAAGAAAGTTTAGAAATACATTGCAAAATGTAGATTGACGAGGAAGCCGTTTAAGAACTTCGAAAGCTTTCGCCATTTTGGAATGTATTTTTTAAAGTTTTTTAAAGTTTTATTACAGTTTTTAAAGAATATTCTTGTGTGTTTGTCAGACTTATTTTAAACTGTATTTATTTTTAGGCATACGTTTTATCAATGTCTTAAATGTAATGTATGTTTAATTTACACACTGCTAATAGTTTTCAATAATTAGTAATTATAGAAATCAATAATTTTCAGTTTTGCAAAAAGCTTCATTGAATAAACTGTCTAGTTTACTAGGTAAAGCCTGTAGGTCGTTACCCAAATGATAAAACGCATGATTGTGGGCTGCAGGAGCCGGTTCAATCGGAAATTTTTCTACTTTGAATTCTCCTCAGATGGATTCTAAGACCCACCCAGCCCTCTGATGAATGGGTATTGGGGTTTCTTAACGGTATTAAAGGCGAGCGGGCTGACCACGCTGTCAAAATTTAGCCCAGTTGGTCAAAGATTGCCGGGTGCCTAAACTCCACGATCCCAAGGGCTTATAGTAGGATACTGTAACATATTAGATAAGCCTTTCGTTCATTTCAGCGCAGAGGTGGTTCTATATTTAATAAACTGGCAACTCAGTTAACTCCTTTGTTAATTTTAGCTCAATTATGACCTTAAAAATTATGCTTTGATAATCTTTAAAGATAGAACAGATTGGAATGGCGATAGCTATTGGGTGTTTTTTTTCAGATCTTTGTTTAAATGGTAAATATGCTGAAATTTTCGACCAAATCTAATTTATCATATCGAGGGCTCTATGACATAAAGGCCTAAGTGACATTTTTGTAAAAATTGAGTTACATGTCTTAAGTGAAATCCGAGAACCATATCTTTCATATGAAAAAGAGACCTAACTGAAAATTTCATTGCAACTGGTAGAATTCTGCTTCCATAAAAAGCTACTTCCATAGAACTGCAAGGCAATACAAACATAAAACCCTTAATAACTCGGAATGGAGATTTTGTCACTTAGGCCTTTATGTCATAGAGCCCTCGATATGATGGTCTTCTTACATCTTTCATATGATCTAATTTTGACAATATTGTAATCACAATTGTAGTTTTTTTTCATCATGATACATGAAACTACAGTGCAGTTCATGAAAGAAAAGCATTTGATGACGTAATTTCCTTATGGATTGATGTTTCCAGGACAAAACAGCGCCATCTATTGCTAAGATTCATAACTGAAATCTTATAAACATTACGAAAACATTCTGGTTTTTGTTGTTTATACAATTACGAATATATTTCTATATTATTGTTATTATTTTAATAAGTTGGTTTTTTTTAAGATTATTTTATTGAAAATGTTTTTATTGTCATTTTTTTTGTGAAGTTTGTCCTTCACAATGGAATGGAAGTTTGTCCTTTCTTGGTCATGCTTATGCGATCACAAAACGACGCCACCTTGGACTAATTGCTCGGAATTCAAGTTGATGACGTCATGATTGGCGACGTTTGTTCCAGACAAAATCTATCGCTACGCAATGACCATATATGGCAAACCTTTTTCTTTTGCAAAATACTATAATTTATATCACTAAAATTTAAGAATGTTCAATTACAAATGAATTACTATTATTTGTCATGTTTCAGCTATTAAGTTCAAGCTTCAATAATAGATACTGAATACTGATACTTGCTGTTAAACAGAAGAAGAATATTTCCAAGTTATGATTATGTTTAAGGCGAGAGTAGAATTAAAATTAAGGCACATAATCAATCGAGTTGATTTTTCAATAAAAAAACAAATATAGTATATTCTCTTAATTACAATTATTATTATAGTAGAATAAACATCTTTAACATTAAACTGTAATCTTGATTCTCTTTCTTTAATGCTTTTCACCTTAAATTAACTTTGCTAACTTAACAGTTGAAAAGTTCTCTCTTTAATGTGCTTCCCGCGAAGATTTAAGAAAGCTCTTGTTACCTCTTTCTTGCAAATTAACAGGAGTTGAAATACCTTGGATCCAACACGAACTTGGAGTTAATGCTTAGATTGGAACACGTCGATTCCATCTTCAGGAAGACTCGAACACAGAAGCATATTTACTTTACAGTGGTTCCCTTTCTCATTTACCGCGTGGTAATACACAGATTATTCTGGATTCCAATGAATGCTCCTTGAATTCATTTGTAACTCATGTAGGATAATTGGAATTAAGTTATTCTGATAAAGAATGAATTTCTTACAACTTATCGCCATCGTTATTGCTTTCTATCTTTCTCGTGTTTACCAGAAACCCAGTTTCCTAACTACCATTGTTGTCACATGCACTTCTCAACAATGTAATCAACCTTTCTATGTTACTTTACTATGTGACCATTATTTGCATTATTAACAGCTTTCGATGCACAATTCTTGTTTAGTATTACTTAACTATTCTTTTATTTTACTTGCTCTTTGCACACACAACAAAAATAACAGCACTTCCTTATTTAATATCCTCAAATACGAAATGACAATAAGGTCACTTGACATTGACATTTATTGACATTACAACTTCCTACATCAGTTTCTTTATGGTCAAAGCAATAGATGTACAATGTTTTGTATCTTTGTTGAAATTGAAGTTGATATTATGAACCGTTAGATCTAAGTAATTAAGTCTCATTAAGATAAAAGGAAAAGCAATCCACTATCTTTCGTCCCAAGCCCAATATAAGTCTCAAAAGTTCACATCAGTTGTTCGGAAGCCATTAGCGGCCAGAAATTTTGACTTGAATGATTACAAATACTATTTTTAATCATAGAAAATTTTATTTAACATTATTGTAAATGCTTTATAATGTGTGCAAGATTCTGATTCTGGAGCCGTTGTAATTTAAAGATCAACTACAATTTCAAGTGATGCCCATAATGAGTTCATTTAGTATGTGTAGTGATTCTGCACCATTCGGGCGACTCTTAAGCAGCCACTGGTCATCTTCAAACAGAAGTGGCTATATATTCGCAAGCCTCTATGCAAAGGAATGACTCATGGGCTCCAACTCCAGGTTTGGGTTTGGAAAGCGTTACGCACACACATAGTCATGACATCGTAATAGATCTATCTTATAGGGTCGTTGAAAATAATCGAAAGCTATATTAACGATTTCATGATTGTATAATGTAGAGTAGATGGAATAATGACTCAAGAAATGTGCGGCAGGGGTTCCTTGAAGTTTTTTGTTTTTATTGAAAAGCCAACAACAGCTTCTATTGGCTGAAGTAAAAAAAAAATCCCAAAGACCTTATTACTTATTTATTTTATTATTAAAAAACTTGTTTGCTATTAAATAACTAAAACTTTGGGTCTACTCGATTTTTAATGATACACAATTTATCTAGGTATGTTATTTTTGATGATATTAAAACAGAAAGTGTATTATAAAAAAAAATTCCAAAAATTATTACAAAATGTACTTTTATAGTAATTTAATAATAGTTAATTTAATTTTTAATTATAGAAATACAGAATTATATTACAGAAAGATGTCTAAAGATGTGTGACAGTCAATGTCGAAAAGTACAGATTAATCAGAATTAATCTGTGCTTTTCTATGTAGTTTTCTAAGTAGAAATTTCTTACAAAAGCTAAACAAAGAAATTCAGTTTTCAGAAATTAATTAAAGCATCTTTTAAAAAAATGATCTTTATTAATTGTGTAAATGAAAAGTTATACATCTGATATATCCAGAGTACCAAAAGACGAATAGAATTTCAATCAGCAATTCCGCAATATTATAACATTGCAATATTTTCTTTTACGCTCCTATGATTCTGTTATAATTTTTTATTAAAGAAATTAAGGATTCTGAGAGAATTTAAGATTGAATTGATAATTTGACTGTACTATTATTCTATTGAGCCAATCTAACAAAATAATAAGTTTTACGTTTAAATTTATTTTAAGTAATTTTTATGGTAATTTTGTTTTCTTAATTTTTATGTTTGGTTATTGCAAATCAGCATTTTTTTTTTAATTTAATCAAGTCTCGAAAGAATTCATTAGATTAGATTTGACACATTCAGGTGAAAGAACGTTCCCATGATATATTCTTTTTCTTTCCCTTTTCATTTGAGGCTTTGGCGGACTGCCACATGTTGCCTCTATCATTGTTATCTGGCTTATCCGGGCTGCGCAAACACACAAGCCAAGGTTACTTCACGCTCAGTGCAGTTTTCGCTCCTATCAGATACCTTTGAGAAAATGACTTCGAAACTTTCATGCTTTCACTGGAATCATATATTGGTCTCTTCTGGTGAGAAGTCCAACTAGAGATAACGTACCTGCTGATAGTGAAATGAAGTGTTACTTTGATGTTAGACAGTGTCAATCTGATTAGAGAGGAAAGGGCGAAATGGTCAGTTGCTTCTATCTTTAGAATCTAATGACGACGCTTTGGAATTAGGATTGTCATTATGAAGAAGGGCTTTTGAACTGATTAAAAAAATAATCCATTATTAGGAACGATTGTAAGAAGCGTATGATTGGTTTGACCCAACAAGAATTTGCAGGAAATCTCGACCTTATGCTTAAATGCAGAAAACAAAGTAGTCCAAATCAAAGCTTATAATATAGATATTACTACACATGAATTTAGACTTTATATTTTTTTAAAAAAATGAAAAAATGATTCAGCATAAAGAAACTTCGAATTTGTTTTTAAATCAGGGGTTTTAAGCCATAATAGCCTAACCCTGAAAGAGCAAATTATTGGGAAAATAGTTGAAAGGTTTGATGGTCGTGTACAAAAAAAAACAATTTACACATTGCTGCTGTAAATTAAATAGCTAATTGTCTTTACTACATAAATTACAAGATTATGAATAAGAATAAGAAGATTATGTTTTACAAACTTCAAATTTGTTTACTGCCAATTCTGTATCTGTCAGTAGCTGAAATCAGTTGAATAACTTAACATAAATTAAGTTTTGTAGATAAAATATGCACAAAATGTAATAATAAGGTTACAATCAAGGAACTAAATTGTTAAGCCGTATGGTATATTATTGTTAAAGAAAACAAAGATTATAAGTAAATGGTATTATTTTCATATATTGTTAATATTTTCTCGAGGAGTTTTAATGTAATTTAGAGTATTGTTCTTCAAATTATTGTTATTCTAGGCTTCAGAAAAAAAAGACGTAATCTTTTCGAAAATTTGCTTTTTAGTATTAAATGTAGTTTTTTACATTTAAATTTGGTGAGATGTTTAGAATAAATTAAGGAAGGAAGGAAAATAAATGTTATTCCAGTACAGAAGAAACTGAATTCGTATTTTTTATACAGATTGTTGAAAGAAATACAAATAACGACTGGAATAAAATGTGAGATTCCAATATAAACTCTTGATAAGATCTTACAACATTCGGATAGATTTAATTAGTTGTTAAATAAATAGTTATTAATATTGGCTTGGCATATTTTCAGTACGAGTCAATAGGACGAGAACATTGACAACTCAATATGTCCTGAAGGCAGAAGTTGTAGTAGTAATTAATGTAAATGTTGAAGGCACAAGTTGGAATATATTAATTAAAGTTAATATTAAATTGCATACAATTATATCTAATAATTAATATTAACAATAATAAATGGTATATGATATAGATATATCTAAGAAATTGTTAGTAAAGTAATTAGTGAATAACAGAACATTAGGAGAACATTTGATAACAACAAGGTAAGGGTCTACTGGATCTATGACGTTTATGCAGAAAAAATACTCCAAATGTAGTTTAGCAGTCCAATATGTTTGGTCCTTCAAAAATTGATTAAGTTTGTTTTAGTTTGTAGATGGCATCTATAGGGGCGTCAAGTTCTAAACCTGGCCAACAGCAGAGAGTAAGAAAAAAAAGAGTCAAGAATTATAAATTGAAGTAAACATGAAGACCTATCACAGGAAAAAAAACAAACAATTAACTGATTAAAACTGCAATAAATTTTAATAAATATATTAAAATCGAAATAACTTAGTTGTGTGCATGTAAACAAATGTTTTTAAGATTATTTGTTTATGTACACACAGCTACATCATTTCGGTTTTAGAATATTAAGAGAAGTTTCGAAAATACCAGACATTTTCAAGCCTAGAGCTATAAAATAAGCAAGAAGTTAAATGCATAATAGAAGCAGTTACTTGATAACATTGCAGCACATTGCTTTAAAATGTATTTTAATGTCTGAGTTTAAAATTTCAATATGTCTGCTATCAATTTCATCAAAACAGTTTTTAAGCATTTAAAACATCAAGAAAAGAATTCCTTCCTCCGGCAAAGGAAACAAAAAACCAACAATTTAACAGTAGCGGATGTAATTAATTAGCCAACAGTGAAAAAGCTCGAGTTATTATTTCCTTTTTAAACTAATTAGTTTAATCTCGGTAGGGAATTTAAGACTGTAATAATGTGTTACTGTTGTGAGTTCTCCCTTGCATACATAGGTCACGGCAAGGGAAATAATAGGCGCCCTGCAATTTTACAAGCAACCATAAAGCCTAGAAATTGGGATAGAAGGAGAAATAGCCAACCAGTCTCACGATCGAATCCAACTCCAAGCGTAACCACTTGAGTTGCCGAAAGAACTGTTCGTATCACTGCAGCACACCTGAACGTTGCAATGGTAGTAACATTGCTTTCATTGAAAATTTAATTAATAACTTTAGAAAAATATGATTGAATTTCATTAAGAAACCAAAATAATTTAATTATTATAAGAAATATTAAAATATTCAAAAAAATATTAAAATATTCAAAGAAATATTATAAGAAGTAAAATAAGAAATATTATTATAAGAACTAGAATTAATATTCTTAATCCTTAAAAAAGAATGTCGTGAATTAGTAAAGTAGTTTTGACCGATTTCTTTAACATGAAATAAGGAAAAAATGTTTGGAATGGCCCACTGAAATATTCCAAAAACCTTTGAAAGAAAATGCCAGTTTTTTCTACTTATTAAATTATATTTTTAAAATTCAAAAGACGTACATCAAAAACCGTTATCTTCTTTAATCCAACAAGACATATAAATAGTTATGTTATTTTATTTTTAATTTGTTTGCTCTACAAGCTAAACCTTGAAAAAGTTTTAGAAATTAAAACGAAATATCGGTATCTACAGTGAAGATGTTTGAGTTTATTTATGTCTTGTTGGATTAAAGAAGATATTTAAAATTGTTATTTATTACGGTATTTTAATTGTTACTGTTTTTACATGTAATTTAAATTTGTATATTATAAAGGATGTTCTGAAACGTATCGATAAAGGTCAGTGACAGATTCTATAAAGAAAAATCAGTAAAACGTGTCCAATAAACATAGGACCGGAAATGCATTGTTTATGAGTTACTACTCAATATTACATTTACATGTATAATGTATTAATGAGCGCATAATACCGTACGTAACCGATACTTTCATTAATGATACTGCGTACATGAATAGTGTATACCATTCCAAAAATTACAAAAAAAGAAAAAGAAAAAAAAATCTAATTTGTATTGCACATGTGACTATTACAGGTCCTAAACAGATAACTGATACAGAAATAAGTGTACGAAATCTCCATCAACAACAGGCGTCAAAGTAAATGTTCAAAATGTACACCACCTGCTTCAACACAAGTCTGAAAACATAGGAATACTGAACGCCTAATCCGCTGACAAATTCCCAATGTGTTCTAATTAACGAAAAGCAGTTGTCTATCCTCTATTCTAGCAATCGTAGGCATGTCCGATTGATAAAGAACTGTTTCGTACAGCCCCAAAGATCCAGAGGATTTAAATCTGGAGACTATGCAGGCCAAGTAACAGATCACCCCGACCAATCCAGCGTTGTGGAAAATGATAGTTGGAGAAAGCATGGCATTATTCATGGCATTATTTATCATGTCGGTACTCCGTACTGTATGAACTATAATTATCTTCTCGTTTCAAAATTAAACTCTTACAATATTTCGGTTAGTTGAGGAAAGGTCCACTTCACCATTTAACGAATAATGGAGGAAATACGGACCAATTATGTGATCACCCAAAATATACATTTAAAGGATGTATATTTTTACTAAGATTGACGTTTTCTTTGGACGATTCTATGTGGGTATCCTGTGACTATAAATACGCATCATGATAATAATATTCATAATACCATTTCGGGAAAATGTTACAGATTAAAATTCCATACGTAATATTTAATAGCATTCACATGGTGAGCAAGAAGCAAACGACAGAACTGCAGCTTTCCAATTGTTGTATGCGAAATCCATTCTGTTCTTGCTGTTCTTGAAATCCTATTACTTATTCCTAGATCAGCGGCTACCGAGTTACGAATCACACTTTCGATTTCGATTTTCTCTTTCGAGTGTTGGAACTTTTGGGTCTTCCACTATTTGCCTGTGTCTTGAATTCGCCAGTTTCTCTAGGCATCGATCTTCGGCACCTACCTCGGAAATGTTCTTAGTTTAGCCAACGTGCTTCTTGTTCATTAGCATGAGTCAGTCCATACATCATATGCGTATCTGCTATTCCAGTAGCAGTAAACAATATAAACTCATACTTTTAGCAGTTATGCAACTATATACATTAAAAAAAAAATCCCTTAGGAAATCTATAGTGTTTAAGAACATATTTCAAGCAGATTGACAAAAAACTTAATTTGTAACAATGATTACGCTCGCGCATTAACCGCGAGCATGGATGCTAACTATATGAAATAAACAAAACAATTACATAATATTGTGTTCACCTTTCGCGTCAGCAAACGTTCATAATCGATATTTAGAAAAAATGCTTTTCCGACCATATGTTTATGGGACATTTTTTCTAGATACCTTAGAAAACACCCTGTACATGTTATCGTTGTTTATCCTGTATGTATACGCGTAAATATTTCCAGTATAAGGTTGCAATCCTGACTTGGATGAACGTTCTTCCAAGTTTTCACCGTTCCTTTGAAATCTCTCCTTTATTATTTGAATCGAATCGAATTTTTCAACAGAACTGTTTATTCAACTATCCATCTATTTTATGAATATTTTCGTTAGTCTCCCATCGTTCTCCGAAACCAATTTAAAATTTCTGTTATTCATCTGTGATATTTCGTTTTTGCTGCACATCCTGCCATTTCGATTTTATTTTGTTGTTTTCCTTTATAACAAAGTATACAATTGATCAGCAAATTTTGTGTAATTTTATATATACAGGGTGTATCAAAACTCTCTGTGCACATTTTAATGGGAGATGGAGGCAAACCTTTTTCGGCTAAGAATGTATGTCCGCTGAGGGCAATTTTCCGTGCTGGAAGGCGCTATGAAATCGCACGGCAATCGGCTAAAGAGACGAAGTTGGAATGGCGAACGGATTTGTGTTTGTCGCGGTATTCGTAAATCGGTCACATTATTTGTAACATGGAGCGTTTCACGACTACTCAGATGGCTTACATGCATCAGGCTGCCAATAGAAACGGAAGAATTGTTGTGAGGCGAAACCACCAAACATTTGCGCATTTGCAGTGGCATCTGTGAGAAACTGGAACATTCCTTGCAAACATGCATGACACTAATCGTGAGAGAACTACGAGTTCTTTCTGAAGAAGATATCCTACGACGGCCAATTCAGGCCTGAGCACGCGAGCTGTTGCATGTAGCCTTGGTATGAACCATGCCCTCATGTGAAGTGTTGCAGGACCACTTCCACCGTTTCACCATCAGAGTCCAGACATTACTACCTTGGAATTACCCTCTTCGCATGAATTCGTGCGCTAGTTTCTGTAGTGGACCGCGGTGTAGCCTAATTTTCAGGCTTATATGTTCTTCGCAGATGAACCCTCTTTTACACGTAAGGGTTTAATATGCATAATTGTCGAGTTTTGGCGCACAAAACTTGCCACATGATCATCATTAACAGTTCACTGGCGATATTTGGGCGGATATCGTGGTTACCTGATTGGACTTTATCCTCTGCCTCCCCGACTCAACTGGGCAGCTTTATCGGGTATTGCTTGAAGAAACATTGTCGGGATTCCTTGGATATTCACAGATGAATATGTTTTCAACACGACTTGGCGGCATCACACTTCAGCAACGATGTGTGGGATTATCTAAACGCCACTTTTGGGGACCATGGATATGGATGGATCCGTTGCCTAGGCACTAAGATCCTATTTTATATTAATTTTATCTTCTGGAGACATATGAAGAATCTCGTATACGAAACTCCTATGGATTCACATCAAAGCCTTGTCGCAAGAATCGCCAAGACCACTGCAACTGGTCTCGAATTTCCAGAAGTCACAAAACGTATGTCAGTTGTATGGCAATCAATGCTTTGATGCTGTCATGCATGCATCCCTGTTGCTGCAGCAACTTTGAGCAGCTTCTTTAAATAAAAATGTTGTTCATACTTGGTTCCATTCATTTAGGTTTGTCTTGGTGTTCGATATCTCCTCTCTAGCCGATTGCAGCATATCGGAAATAGTGCCCTCTAGCATCGAAGGTTGCCGTCAATACCGTACATTCTTTCATAGATGAAATCGATTGATCGTCGAGATCCCTATCTCCTATTTAAATACAGTAAAACTTCGATATAACGCTCCCGCTTATAGCACTATCCCGTTCTTTATGCTCCTTTTATACGGTCCCTGGGATTTTCTATATATCTCTGTATACTTTTACCCTCTTATAACGCATCAAATTCCGCTTGTAGCGCTTTCTTATGTAGGAAATTTTGTATCGAAAAGAAATGTAACGCTGTAAAGATTCTTTTTTTTTCCCTGGTAGGAGGGAATCCTTGAACTCTGTGAAGTGCGGGTCTGTGATACAGTTGTGCAAAATGTCGAAGCGGAGATCCCTTTCTATAAGTGAAAAATCGCAAATTCTCCGTCAGTACGACGAGAATTCTATACTAAGTCAGAAGGATTTCGCAGAATCTCTAGGAATTCCCTCTTCCAGTCTGTGAACAATACAGTAATGAAAAACAGGGATGCAATTACCGATGCAGCGAAGGGTTGCTGCAAACGTAAAGAAGTAAAGTGTGCACTAAATCTGCTCCTAAAATATATTACTATTGCTCCTAGTGGTGTATCAATTGACGTTAAGAGTTACTTGAACCCATTGAAAATATCATAATTCATAGCAGTAGCACACACACACGGCAAACCACAATCAAAGATCTTTTTAATAGGAAATAAGCTCATAATTGCACTACATCTATTGCAGAATCATGTATGTTTCCTGTAAAATGGTGTCTAAATCTTTCCCCATCTCATAAATTATTTCCCGTCTACAGCACTATCCCGCTTATTACGCTTGTAGGTCAAGTCCCTTGACGAGCGTAATAACGGGGTTTTACTATATTTATCTTATTTAGGTAATCCTGTATATATATATATATATATATATATATATATCTGTTATTCTATATGAAATGCCTTGCATCCATATTTTTCAAAAGCTCTAATAAAATTAAATTAATTAATAAAGTCGAAAAATCAAATCTTCACTATTGCTTCAACTATTCTTTAAATTACCTCATTTAAATCAAATTAAAGAAGAGCATTCACTACAAGAAAGCAGAATCTGTGATCCGTGTATTTAATATCAGAATAAAAATATAATTCTTTTGTTAAGAAATTGATGATGACAATCGTGCCACGGACACCCCTGCGTTCGAAATATAAAAAAAAAGCATTTCTTGCAGCAACCATCCGAAACAAGAAGCGAGCGCTTACAGAATCCAATTCCACCAACTCTTCTCTCCGAGAAAAAGGGAAAGGAAATAAACTGGGTTCTTCTCGCCTTTTCTGTCGCTCACTCTCAAGGCAGCTTGATATGATGAAGTTCTGTACCAGTGAAATGGCCCCGACAGTCACACTACGTGACAAGCTTCTCAACGAGCCAACGGCCGCCGACGAGATGCAAGAACTGCCCGAGGAGGAAGATCGTTCTTTTTCCCGTGGCTGAAAAGTGAAACCGAAAGTTTTCTCCGTAATATGCGAACCGAATAAATCATGAGATGAGACAAAGTAAAGATTTTAGTTCTTCTTTACACCATTGCCTCGTCTTTAAGCTTTCGTTTTTTTATATAAACTTAATGTTATTTACAAAATCAGTGTATGTAAGTATTGAGAGACGCAATGACAAACTTAATATTACAATAACATTTACTTGAAATTCTATTAAATTAAATTCTATTGAAATTCTATTAGCAATTCTAAATAGTACTAAAGGTCTCCAAATTTTATATTTTTCTTGTAAGTAAATAACGCTGTTTAAGTTTCTTATAATTTTCTTTTCTTTTACAGCATACATTGATTTGTTATTATATGAATTGCATGGCAAAGTCAATAAATACTATATGTGCTTCCATGTAAAAGTTAAGTCGTTCACTGTTTTCTGTATTTATTTTATTTATTTTAACAATCTGTGTTACTGCAGTGTAATAAACCTTCGAATGAATTGTCTACGTTCCTTGAAGTTCATATAATTTTAATAACGTTTTATATCTTATATATTTTAAGTGCATCCTAAATTTTTTTCAGTTGAATATCAACTTCATTCTTTTATGTAGAATATAAAAATAGTTAATATAATTTTTAAGATTTGCATATTAACTATTTTTATATTCTACATTAAAGTCTCAAGTTACATTGATTAATCTCATATATTTAAACAACTTCTTATATACTACATTAAAAAGTTTTATCTTTTATTGCGTTACAAATAAGTACTTCTATGTTACATTAATGTTCTTATTTACTTGCCAAGATCTTATACTTCACATTAAAAATTCTTTAATTAGAAATTTATATTAGTTTGTTGTTGATAATTATGACAAATCGGTTAGTTACTTCAACTTGATATTCATGAGATCTTATACAGAACTTTTATTCTTTGGAGTATAATATTAATCACAGAGAAATGTTATTATTATTTATATATATCTTTGAAAATATTATTTGCTACTTTACAGGCCTACGAAATTATTTCGAATATTCAGAATGCAGTAGGACTCCGTATCCGCTGATTCAGTATCCGATGGTTCAGTTTTTGGCTTACCGCGACCCTAAAAATAAAATTGGAAAATTAAATAAATAAATGGTTCATAAATTTCAAAGCTCGAGCCAAGCGAGAACGGGTCGTAATATGGTGAAATCCAGTGGCCCAAACGCGCCCAATACTTGTCTCATCTTCCTTTGTCCCGTACCCACTCTTCCCCGCAGAACTTGCTATCAATCTCGCTGTTCGCAGTATTTGCCGCTTATCGTAATATTTGTGTTCAGACAGCACTTATTAATAATGCCCTTATTAATAATGACTACAAAGCGTGGGCTGGTAGTACTTCTAAGCCTAAGAGAAGCAGTCATGTTTTTTCGTAAGTGAGAAAGTGAAAAATCTGGATATGATTGAAATAGAAAAAAACATATATGCTTTCTTTCCCTTATCGAATTTGGCCAACTAGGGACCACGGAACTAGCTCAACCTGACAACGTCTGGGCGAAGCTAGTGAAAGTCAAGAAGAGGGGACGAGATAGAAGGAGGGAGGGACGAGATCATATATACTTTATTATTACTTTAGTTTAATGTTGGTAACGTGTCTTACTGACCGTTCCGGCATAGTCTTGTGGTAAAGGGAGCGATCTTCCACGAAGCAGATATGTCGGAATGAAGGTTCGAATCCTGGCGTTTATATCTTTGTGTAATTCTTTTTCTGTCTTTGTTTGCTTCTTCATCTTTCCCTTCAAGCCTGAAGCCATTCCATAACGGCTTCTTAAGAAAACCATCTCAATTTCTGTTCGCCAGGATATTCTATGGATCCTTCTATGGGTTCGCCAAAATGGGAACTCTTAGAGATCCGCGGATTGCGTACCTCCGTGATCGGAAATCGCAGTAAAACTAACCTTCATCTTGTACGTAATTTATCAATTAAACTACCATATTTATGTGTTGCACGAATGTCACGTTAGACAGCGTTCAATATTATCCGCGGTTTCACATAATCGCGGTAGGTCTTGGATAACCGCGGGGAACTTACTGTATTATAAAAAATTGAATAGAGATTTGTTGATTTTAACATTCAGGTATCTGGAAAATTCATCAGCTTTGTCAAATCTCTTTTTGCTTGAATGTAAAATATTTTATTAGAAACTTAGTAATAAAAGCTCGTTTAAATCAATTGTTACTTAGCTGATGATAAAATATTCATAAAGAACATTTAGAATATTAACATTTAGAATATTTAGAACATAAAGAATATTAGTAGTGTAGAACAAAATGAACTAATGAACTACCCGTCTCTTTGCTTCGAAGGAATTTTATTCAAAAAAACAAAACAAATTACATCAAGTAAGCTTAAAACTAAACTAAAAACAAAATAAAGTTTAAATTCTAAAGAATACTGCAATATAGTATTGAAATCCATTTGTAACAGTCGGAAATTTGCAGTTGAGTTGATCCTGTAATAATACTCCTGTTGCCTGGCAACGCGCTTGCGCATTGCAATTGTTGAGGACGTTCGCAAACATGTTTGTTTTTGAATAATATAGATTTTTTTCA
Source organism: Thereuonema tuberculata (assembly GCA_023159025.1). NCBI lineage: Eukaryota > Metazoa > Arthropoda > Chilopoda > Scutigeromorpha > Scutigeridae > Thereuonema > Thereuonema tuberculata. Next base: position 49,842,065 of record JAFIDM010005346.1, on the reverse strand, counting down.
AGAAATTCTCACATTTAATTTTATGGGACTACAGTAGTTTTCAACAAAGAAGGATTTACCATATATGGTCATTAGGTAGCGATCGAGTTTGTCTGGAACAAACGTCACCAGTCATGACGTCATCAACTTGAACTCCGAGCAATCAGTCCAAGATGGCGTCGTTTTGTGATCGCGTAAGTGTGACCACAAAGAAAGGACAAAGTGACCAAAAAAAGGACAAACTTTGCATAGCCAAGCAAGGGGAATAGTGTGGAACGTTTGTAATTCTTTCACTTTTAATTATTATTATGTATTCGTAACTGTAGAAAATACAAAACTAGAATATTTTCGTAATGTTTATAAGATTCAGTTACGGATTTTAACAATAGATGGCGCTATTACGTCCTGGAAACGTCAATCTGTAAGGAAATTACGTCATCAAAAGCTCGTATTTCATGAACTGAAGTTATAGTTAATGTTTAAAAAAGCAATCGAAAAGAGGAATTTGAAGCAAAGTTAAATATAAAAATCTCTGTTTTTGCTATAACAATGAACCATACAGAAACTTGAGTTACCAGAATGTTTTAATTAAAGCCCTGTAGTGATTCAATAAAATACGGATTGTAAGTGAAAGTGAATCCACACTTTTGCCTAACACTAGATTTGTCTTTCTCTTCCATTTGACAATAGTTATCACACGCAGAAATTATATGTCTCCATTCGGTAGCCGTCAATTTCTAGCTGGTAACGATCTCCGCAGCAGTATCGAACACTAGTTCGAGAAGGCGAGGCTGCTCCGAGAGTTAATGATGAAACAAGAGCGCAAACGACTTGGTTGGATTTCCCCTGCAACCCCCAACCCCTATTCCCCCATCAGAGACGGCTTTAACGAGATGTCCGGTAGCTCTTCCGAAAGACTTAATCAAGATCCTACGAACAGAGTTGAGGAAAGGCAGCCAACGCAGATAATGTGACTGATATGAACTGGTTGTGTGGACCACAAACACCAATCATGATGCAATTCAACTTTGACCACAAGCCACTACGGTGAGGAAAAGACGCTTTCACCCAATCGGATTTCTAGTGAATTCGAAGGGATCGGATTTTCTGTACACAATGGAAGAAGGGAAAGTTTTCACAGCTTGTCAAATTGGAAGACTTAGAGCTAATGAGATATATACAGAAGATATCCAAACTTACAGAAACGAAACTGTAATAAAAACAGAATGTCAATGAAAAAGTCCAGAAAGTTTCCAAATAAGAAGGAAAACCTAACATTTAAGTAAATAAATTAGGAAAAAAAGTCAATTACCATTACCTTCTTGAATCTGAGCAATTCACTTCTAATTTTTAGAATTTCTATTGTAAAATATGAAAACATAATAATGTTAACAATAAACTGCTTATTATACTTTTCTTTTTACGTGGTATTGATTACTTTGAAAGTAAAGTAATTAATACCACGTAAAAGAAATGTCTTATTTATGTATAGAAAAAATTCAGTTATCAAGCTAACAGTTCATTCCTGCAATTTATATAGGTAAAAAGAAGACTTAACCCTTCAGAATTACAGTATTTACGTGTGATAGAAGTAAATCATTCAGTAAATCTTTTGAGTGCTGTAACCCCTTGATTAATGCACTAATAAATCACAAATTTCATATTCCCTATAGATTATAAAAGTAAGTACGAGTAATTTAACTACTAAGTCTTAAAGTATTCAATTGAATCTTTTTACGTAATAATATCTTGCTTACAACTAATTTCATATTTAGGAATATTCGAATCATTTAAAATTTTAGTCCTATTCTAGAATTTAGACTTAACTTGTCTAAGGATAACAATTTGAAAGAATGTTCTGCATAATTATCGCAACATTCTGGACATTATGCTTCCGAAACTTGAAGGTAGCTATGTAAACAACCATGTACTTTTGTAATAATTACATACAACTTGCTAATTGCTAAGTCTGATGAATAAGATTACGAACAAATTTAGAGAAATACTTTTTGAAGTACCTATTAGTAACTAAAATTTCAGTATTATCTCTTTTCAGTATTATAGTGTAGTCCTAATATACTAATCTGCGAGCATTGTTGGATAAAAGTAAAACGTTCTTTTATTATTTTCTTTTCTAATTACCTTATTTATTTGCAGCACATTAAAACTTCAGCTCACTTTTAATGAAGCTTTTGGTTTTATTTTTTATGTTTAAATTAATTAAAATCTGACTGTTTAACAGGATAGCGAATTTCTTCCCTGCGAAAGTGCAGTACTTTGTTTTTGCTGTTGTTAGTTACGGGATCACTTTCGGGAAGTGCATTACTTGTTTGCGCCGTCTGAGCTATCATCGAGGTTAAATCTGACTGATGTTTCCTGACAAGGATTGAAACAGCCATTTCAGGTTTCCTACGATGATAACTCAGAAGGCAGTCGTTTATCATGAATTGTTTATTCCATTCTGTCAAAAAAAGTACCTTATTCATGAAGGTTTATGTAAAACTTAGTTGTATTAAATAGTTTAAATCATTTGAAAATGGCATTTAGAGTAGAAAGATTTTTTTTATGTAATTAGATATAATTGTTTACAAAATTTCCATTCTAAGTTCATTATGTTTACTATTAATTAATAATAATTATTATTATTAGTTCATGCTATTCAGTAAAATAATAATTTTCACTAAAGTAGAGTTAATATATAAAAATGAAATCTTCTGACCTTTTAGGTTAAATCACTTATGATGATTTATAATAAGTTTATTCATCTTTGTTTAATAAATTCAAAAACATGTATTACATATGTGTCAAGAGACAAGACCTCGAATTATGAACCATGCATCAAATAAACTTCTTTTTACCTAATTTGGAAACTTTGATCTGTAGCAGTGGATACGGAATACAATTAAACAATGATTAGGATCTTACTTGGCAACGAATGACTTTAAGCGCAAACATCATTATTTAAATAGTATTTTAAATCCTGAATATGTAATACTTTAATGAGATTTATGTAAACCCATGACTTCAGCGAAATGCCAGTGACACTGAATAGATTAAGTGGACAGTAAATATGTTGCCTATATATCATTACTAAAATATAATTGAAAATCAATATCGGTATCGTCATTAAACAGTGCATTTGATAAATCATTAGAAAGGAATAATCGAATCCATCAGGGAAATTGTTTTAGCGGATGAGGATACGGAACCAGTCGTTAAATGGGCTTTTCTTTGAGCTGTTTATGGTATTCATTCCTATTAGCCCAAATGATTTGTTTCATGATATGATGCTTTTATGGTTAACACGCTTCACAGTAATAGTTTATAGATAAGGAGTTTATTGATTTTAAGATGGCGTTTTCTAGTTCATGTTCCTATTTCGCAATTTAGGAGATAGGATCTTGTATCGTAAAATTAAAACTACATAGAAAATTGTTTTTGAAACAAAACCTCAAGCGAAGTGCAATATTTACATGTACAAGGACAGGTCTGTAATATCCGTATTCCAAAACTGTGTTAATTGTAATGAATAGTTTCAAGAAGAAGTTTGTCCGTCTGAATGTGGACAAGTATCATTAAAAATCTCATTAAATTATCATTAAGCACAACAATCACAACAATCGCAACAATTGCGCCTTTTACATTCGCAACAATCGCATATATAATAATAAGGAAATTAAAGCAATATCAATTATATTGTCTTATACGTATCAAAAGACGTTGCAAAGCATTGTGATTGGTTTACTAATCGCTATCCCTACCTTGTTTATGTTGTGTTACGGAAGAAAGTAGATCCCAATTCGAAGCCATAACAGATGTACAGCATGTACATGCATTGTTTTCACTTTTATCTTCGAAATGAAAATTTGCTAAATGCCAAGCAAACTATCTTAATATTGTATTAAAAGTTAAAGTCGAACCTGTGTTGCACATATCGTATATCAGACAACAGTTGAGTTATGAAGAGGAAATAGATATATAAGAGTACTTAAATAAAAGTCAGCCTTCAAAAAAATGAAAGTCCTATAGATTTTGCTGAACAGTTGATTATATTTTTTTGAAATTTTGATTGTTATTAATTAATAATCCTGTTAAAAAGGTAAGCAAACCAACAACGTACTCTTCAGCATTAAATGGGAACAAATTAATAGAAAAGAGTTTTTTTTTTTTTTTTTTAAATAATTAAAAAGTTTCTATTGAAGTTGAATTGTATTCGTTGCAGAGATCAGCTTCGAATTTTAACGAATCGTAATCTGACTTGAGATTGTTGCCATCAAGAATAGCGATGTGAATACTAACTAATCACATCAGTTGCAAAATTCTACGAAAAGAAATTAAAACTTTTTTGTTTGCTGTTTTTATTTCTTTCTGCAAATATCAGGTTTTATAAAATATTATTCCCTTTGTCTTGTTCTAGACGTTAAATGACACATTAATTTTTACATCTAAAATTTTATATTTTTTATATATAGAGATGCCTGTTGCGAATGAAAAGAAGAGACAAATAGGAGGGGCTCACAACCATAGTGGACCAAGTACATCCACCCTAAATTGAAGAAATCAAGGTTTGAAGCTTTTAATGTTTGGTAATTAATTCTAGTGAAGTAATATTGTAAAACAATTATCTCTGGGAGAGATAACGTATTAATCACTTTATTCACTACGGCAGTGAATAGAACATGTTTTTAGGTTACTCAAACATGAACTATCTCCATTTTTAAAAAATACGGACTTGATCCACCATGGTTCTGAGACCCTCATATATATATGGATCTGATGTGAAGAAACAAATGTTGAAAGGCGCATGCAGCAAAGATGAAGCATAATAAAATCGCCAACATAAAACACTATGTACAATTACAATAGATCACACTATAAATCATTAGGTACGTACGGACGTTTCAAGTCCCCTTCTTATTAGGACTCTTTCTCAAGTGTGTCCCCCGTTCCCGAAGTGTAATCCTCCTCTGTTTGATTCGTTATTGTGACTTATTATGAAAAGTGAGAGAGCGATAGAAAAAAAACAAGATAAAACCAAATATACAGATATACATTCATACATATCTCTAAACATGCTAAGATTAATCCTAATTTGATTGTAAACTGTCCATTACTTTATTTTCCAAAAACTAAAAAAAAAAATTCAAGCGCATGTAAGTCTTATTTGTTTTTGTTTTCTTGCTGTTAAACTGAAATTGAACTTATTTTTGCTAATCAGTATCTTTCAGACATTCTGATGACATCTTAATCAGTGTGACATAAGTAACGTTCTCTGTCGCAAATGTGAAGAGTGACAAGCAGGAAAAGAGAGCCTAACGTCGTGTAAACAACTTGAAGGAGGGGCGGGGAAAACAGTGTACTGCGTGACATTACATGAATAATTCATAATGCATACGACAGCAGAAAGAAGTTTCAGTACAGAATGAAAAGCATGAATGGTTTTGCTGTCAGTGCGTCCTTCCTACTTTGCTCTTAGTTCATTGCCCAAATCTAATCTTTTGTTTGTTTTTTTTCCTTGCTGTCACATTTGGAATAATATCCAGAAAATGTAATGGGAAAATCTCATGATAATTTCTTACAACTCAAAAAAAAAGGAACAAAAATCCACAGCATCCTGTCCTCAATTCCTCAAATTTTAAAGTACCCAGCAAAAAATTATCTCTCTGCTAATATTGCAGCTCCGAATCTAAATGAAAAATAATTTATTTTATTTCTTTATTTTTACTTTATTTGTTTTCTTAATAGGCCTATGCATTTTTCCGAATACACTGAAAGATATTAGCAGAACAAAGAAAAAAAAAATAATTAAAACAGCCTATTGAGAAAACTATGAAGAAAGAAAAATACGAAAAGCAACTTTTTCAAAAATTTTTTAGTGGTTTAGAAAGAATGAAGTTTCTCTTAACAATTATAAAACGCCTCAAAAATATACTGAAACTTCATTTTGGAGATTAGAAGCCAAAAGGCTTCTAAGCTTTTAATGATTCTAAGAAAAGGAAGAACATTACTGTTTCATGTTGAAATATATAACCCTTATTGTAAGGTGACCAGATTTTTACATTGGCAAAGCGGGACACCATTGACCGGGGGGGGGGGGACCCAAAAAAAAAAAAAAAAAACGAAATCTCCAGTTCAACAACCAAAAAATAAAAAAAAAAAAAACACGGAATTTCCAGGTTCAACAACCAAAAAATCTCCAGTTCGACAATCGAACAAAAAAAGGAATTCCATAACCAAAAAAAAAAAATCGGGACTTTTTTAAAATGCAGCGGGACGCGGGACAAATTGTTAAAAATCGGGACTGTCCCGCCCAAATGGGACGTCTGGTCACCCTACTTATTGTGAAGTTAGGTTGTGGGAGTTATAGTGTAAAATTCAATGTAGCATAAGCGAAATATAAGTATAATTAAGAGTGATTAATATTCCTATGAAACTAAATATTCCTAATCAATATATAGAAAATATAAGCGAACCTTTTTTTCTACATTGCTAAGTATTGTAACAAAAATTATTTGACATTGTTATTTCACTAAATTTACCGTAATATAAAAAATAAATACGAAACAATGGATAAAAAAAGGAGCACCTGAAAGGAATTTAAAAATTGCTGTATTACAAACTGTGCAAGCATTGCAGACTGGATAAATAAAAGCTGTTATAAATTTCAATGAATTCTTAATATTATTTGGCTTTATTTTGTATTTTCTTTTTTTATGTAAAAGTTATTTTAATAAATATTTTTTTGTATTTAATAAGAAAAAATTAACTGAATGATTTAACATATTATAGATTTGGACTATTCAAATTAAAACTTAATTCTAAGAAATTTGCTTTAAGCAAAGGATATAGACTCCTCTGAAATATGACACAACAATGTTTAAAGATTATTAAACCTGAAAGGGTAATTTAAATTTTAGTTTTGAAGCTAATTTGAGTTTTAAAAATTTTTCATGATCTAAATTTAAATTACTTGTATTGGATCAGCTACAAATTTGAATTAACATTAATAAAATAATATTTTCATCAATTATAAATCAATATCCTGATAACTTATTTTATTTTTATTAATTTAAATTATTTTATTAGTTACATAATTGTTAATTATTTTAAAGTACTTTATTAGTATTTTATTAATATCCTAATTTAAATTACGCTATGTGTATCCGAAAACTTCTATTCTAGTATTTGGTAGAAATTAAGATCACCGAAAACAAAATCATCAAATCTTTATTAGAAACTCGAAAGGTATTTATTTATTTAGTAGATGACATTAAAATCAATCGAGTGTCTCAAATAAAAATTACTCTGTCAAAAGAAAGAACAACTGGAGGATAGTCCAAATTATTGACGTAAATTATAACTTAAACGGGATATTGTTTATTTGTTCTTTCCATTGATTATTTCATCAGCTGTTAAAAGCAATTGGAATGTACGACATAATGCTATTATAATGCTGCAATTCGTTATTACTAATAGATTTATGTTTCTACGATTTTTTCTTTGAATAATTTGAAGAAAATTTCTGGTAAATGACAGACATAAGTGATTTGTAATGAAGTTGTGAGGTTTCATTATGAATTAGAAATTTATTGATGAACAGAAAGTATTTCTATTTATATTCAGAAATAAATTAGCTCTTGATCCAATGTAATGCTGAATCTGTGCCTATTCTAACTTAGGCTAATAAACTAAATTACCATTAAAATAGAACTATATTATTATTTTAATAGCCATTTTTGGACAAATATTTTAGGGACTTAAATATTTGGATGTGAATTCAAAGAGGTCGACAAAGTAAAAAGATGTGTACATACTAGGGTAGTAATCTAAAAAGTTGTAGAATTTTGGTAAAACAATGGTAAAACTTCGAGCTTAGATGGGCTACAGACTTCGAATAAGCAAGGTAATTAAAACTTAGAATTGAAAGATAAGATAAAAAAAAAAAAAAAAAAAGATAGAGCTTGATTAATAAATGAATAGAGTATAATAATAGGTCAACGATACAAATCTACTACAATTTCTATGGAAGCTATTGGATTACTTAAAGCTACAAAGGGATCCCTTTGAAAGAAAGAAGACACCAAAATGAGGTAAACAGAATATCTCGAACATTATTCAGTATAAAATATCGAAGCAAAAAATTCGCTTTTAATGTACTGAAGATTGCATTAAAATTGTCTTGATATAAATCTAATTAGGAAAAGAAATGGATCCTCCATAAATCTAAATAAAAACAATTTAGAAATTAAGAAAAAAGAAAATTCATGTGCTGGGCTCTGCCAGCCTCAATGAATTTCTTAAGCGCATGTAAATAAAGAAAAACCGCCTAAAAATATTTAAAGCACATTAAAAAGTGAGACAATGTTCATAAGTGGCTTCTAATTAATTAGAAAGAAAAAAAATTGCTAAAAAACATTTCGAAAAAAAACGGATTTAAGTAGATTAAATACTTCCTAAAACTTATTTGGATTACGAGAAAACTTATTAAATTCTTAACTTATTTAATACTGTAAATGCGTTTTAAATCTCCATAAACATTTCTACATGCATAAAAGCATGACCTCTTGGCGCCACTTGTTTTTTTCGAAAGTGCATAGGTAAATATTCACAATAAACTTTAAACGTAAACTATTAAAGATTAAACTATTAAACTTCTAACTCTAATAAAAAGATATTTACGTAATATAATAGTATATTAATAATATAAAGAATTTGCTTAATATAAAACAAAATGTGCAGAAAAAAAGGTAAGTAAACTTACAATTTCTTAATTGTGCATTAGGCAGATTATAATTATTATTAATCAAATTTAATTACACTTAAATACGTCAAATTATAACAAACTGGTTTTTAAGAATAACTTACGGTATTCAATTAAATACATATATTTTCTAATTTCATTCCTATTTTCTCCATAACATAATCGCGGTAATTTACTAAAATTGTAATTGTATATATTTTCTATATTTTTTTTCCTGTAAATTAAATGTATTTAATAGAACCATTGATAGGAACATTTCCCTAACTATGTTTTTTTTAATATGTTAATTTTTATTATTATTTATTTATTTATTAATATATATTATTATTATTATGGATTAGGGAAACAATCTTCTCAAATAAAATTTTCGAGATTCATTGCCGCCTACATCTCCTCCGTATAAACAAATATTTTCGTAAGTTTTTCGGTCCCCAAATTTTTCTATTATTCAAAGATTAATTCTCAACTCATGAATATGCTAAAATTTATTAATAATTTTCATCATTGGTAATGTTTGGAGAATAGAGTTTTTCTTAATGTTTTCAGTCCATTCGCCTGCACTGTATTTTTTCCAAAAGGCTTCCTTCTTCGAATTAATCTAGAAAATGGCAGCGTGAAGTTCTTGTCTCAGTTCATACAACCATGCAATCCAATCTGTGCTTTCCTCGTCCATCGAAGCATGCGCCTTCGGATCCACAAGCAGGGAGAGAAGAGACTTACATTTCATTACTTGCAACCATTCTCTCTGGACCCTATAATGGGATAGTTTCCATTCACCAATGAACAATGGTTTCCTATTTCTGGACAAATTTAATTTACTGATAAAATTCATGTCATACAGAATTTAATTATAAACCTAATGTAAATGGATTTTAGAACCATATGGAATTACAATACACTGCCGAAAGACGTGAAGTAGGCTGCATTAATTTTAACTTAAAAATAAAATCGGAATTAGAATGAGGAGATCCACTCAGAAATGCAATTCATACGAAACATTAAAGAAAATGAAGAAAAATCGCAGAAGGGAAAAAAAAAAGGAAAATTCTAGAGAAACCGCTTCTCAATCAAAATTTCCAGCAAGAATAACATCTCTGACAGTAACAAGATAGACACAAGAAACATGAAATCTTTTATTGTTAACTTTATAAATAACAACAACTTTTGTTACTAACTTTGAGGTAATTTAAAAAAAACCCCATCACGTTTTGAGGTTTATTTAGCATTTGCAATAGAGTAGCATTAACAGAGGCACTATGCTGTCTGTATGGAAAGTATGGAGCATACGAAACTATGGATCATAGTTAATGTCATTTGCACATTGTTAAATTAAAATGTATTACTGCTGAGTTTAATTTAAAATTAAAATTATGAAATATTTACGGCAATGAGAAATTTGAATTTATTTATGCATTTATTTATTTATATATTTATTTATTTATTTATATATTTATTTATTTATTTATAAATTTATTTACATTCAAGAATTATGACTTTTCATTAGATTACAATATCAAAAATTAACTGATCATTCAATCAACAACTTTCTCTTTAAACTTCTAAAAGACAACTGGAAGTAGTTCTTTCTTTTTTTACTCAAAATGTTGTAATTTAGTTAATAATATATGATAAATAATAATTGCAGTAAAGGGAGTTAAGTTCAAATTCTAAACTAACCGATACAGAAGATTAAATCTAAGAAAAAACTAGAATCTTTAAAAATTTGAGTATTTCTAATGTATATATAACTTTTTGTGCATATTGTGTATTAAAAAGTATCTTTTTTTATACACTTTATAATGCAATGATAGTAAGTTGTTAAATATATGAACCTCAAGATGTTAAAAGGTACTTTTTTTTTTATCTTTGATTTTGGCGCAGCTTAGCCGCAGCTGCTTTTGCGCCATTAAATACCAACCAACCTATCTTTGATTTTAGAATGGAATGAGTTATAATTTTCTTTATCTTTTTTTTTTTTTTTGTAAAAAAAAGAAAAACTGAAGAAACCTATTTTAAATAGTTTTTGTTGTTGTCAGATGCTGTTAGATAAAATGTAAAAGTACTTACTAAATGTTTTCTACATGATTTCTCATATTTAGCTTCAAAAACAGCTTAAAAGCTTACCTAAAAGAAAGGAAAAAAATGCAAAATTAATTTCATATTTTTGTGAATAATTTACAAGCATACATAATTGTCATCTACATAATTGTGCAATAAAACATTTATAAAGATATAATTGGACAAACATTATTTAATTGTTAAGAGGCATTTCAGTTGCAATGTAAAAATCTCAGCTTATTAGCAAAATAGTTATATTATAATTCTTTTATTAAAGTCATTTTAATATTATTACTAGATAATATCTGTCTTTTCAACTTTCGAAATGGTTTCATATTGCGCAGTTTCACAGCCTTGTTTATTGTTCATAAATGGTCAATTACAGGTAGAATTACAAAGAAGTTCACTTCACTTCCTGGACTTCCGTGAATAACGAGGCAATGAGGTAGAATGTCACGATCCCTGAATATAACTCAGTGTTGGCTGGAATTACTCATAATAAAAGCAGAGATAGATAATGCATTTCATTGAGAGCGCATTCAGACGAGTTTGACTTGAATATTTTGAACGAAGCTTTATTTTTTATTGATATTGCTTAAAGAATTATAATTGCCTTTATTTAAACAACTTCAAAAGAAATTAATCATATATAATGGGAATTCATTTTCACAAAATACGCTTCATTTTTGTTATAAATAAATAAATAAATAAATAAATAAATAAATAAATAAATAAATAAATAAATTTTGACTTTATTCTAAAAAATTTTTCAACTTAACTATAGTTGAAATAATTTTTAGAATAAAGTCAAAATTCAAAAATCAAATCAAATCATTTTGAATAAATCAAAATTTTCAATAATTTGCACTTTTCTATATTATTTATAACAATATTGACAAAAAAAAAGACTAACTGAAAATATATTTTAAAAATGATTATTATTACAGCATTGAAATGTTTTCTGCAAAACATTATTTCCCAAAACAAGATCTTAAAAAAGTAATTCAAAAAATGTTTTAATTGTGTTTAGTTATTAAAATTAAAGATTAAAAAAATGAAGAGGAAAACTTACAGGTTAAAATGTATCCCATAAACAATTATAAAAGCAAGTGAATGTAATTTATAAAATGAAAAATACTTTTATTTATTGTATTCTACAACTTATTAAATTAAGTTGATGATAAATTTACGTGTACTGTTCATACTTGATGACAAAAATTAAAGCCTGTACACCTGTCTATCCTGATAATATTTAATCAAATTTTAAAAAATATACAAAAACACGACCTCGGTTTCAGTTACTTAACACACCGTAACTTTTTTCAAGTAAAAAAAAAAAGTACAGGCTTTAATTTTGTCATCAACTTATTAAATTCTCGAATATAAAATTTAAAATCATCTTAAAAATTAACAACTGTTGCTTCAACAAATTATTAGAAATTTCTTGGTTATTATAAATAAAATTTACAGTTTAAGATTTGTATGCTTAATTTAACAGTAATCAATAAATAATATTCTTTAAATTTTACTTTTACAACATCAACATTTATACATTATTGAAAGTATAAAATCGTACTGACTCTACTAGGATTACAATGAAAATGAAAATATATCAATTGATACTGATTTAATAGTTTCTTAGATTAAAAGATTCAGGGTACGTTAATGAGAAATCGATGAACATTTCGATAAATCTAGAATCCGAAGTGAAGAAGTCACCTTCCCAACAATAAGCGAGAAAACCTTTCTGAAATCTAAAAACAAGACAGTTGGTTAGTCACACTGGGGAACACATAGCGATAGCGCTCTGATTGATCTGCTGAAGATCACTAGACCCAACCTCTTTCACGTTACTTTCTCAGTAGAATTATTTGCTACGATGATCACATCTGTTTCAATCAGTAATGTTTTTATTGATCTACTTGTCTTCTGCGATTTATCGTTTGTAAACCAATCCTACTCAGTACGGGAAAAAATTAAAATATCTGGAATCCAATGTAACGTTAATATCCCAGATCACAGCACACCATATTTCATACTTAGAATGAAATAAATTGTTCAATTGTTCAGTCACATATATCGAAAGTATTACCTTAATATTAATATTAATGAAATACTAAAAATTGCCAGCAATTCAATTCTACCCAGCCATCTTGGAAAAATGGCTACAGATGACGTTTTAGAAATTTAGGTTTTGTTTTATACAAAAACAAAAACTTACAATTTCAGTATGACAAGATGGTTATACATATCTATCTACTTGCATACATAACTATCTACTTATATACATGCATGCATGCATACATGTATAAGCGGCAAATAAACCATAAGAATTCTATAAACTTTTTAAAAGGAAATCAAAGCTTAGAGAAAAAAAAAAACTAGACCCAACAATCTTAAACAATACTGATTTTAATAATAAAAAATTTAATTTATCAAATTTATTGAATATCACATTAATGATATATAAAATAAAAGGGAATTTTAAAATAATTTTTTTTGGATTGGACATACATAACTATTAAAAAGATATATACACTTAAAAGACATAAGTACGACCGGTTTCGTCCTGATAAGCAGGGCATTCACTCGTCAATGTTCTGCTTATCAGGACGAAACCGGTCGTTCTTATGTATTTTTAGCGTATATAAAAACCTTTTTAATAGTTGAGTGTGTCCAGCCGAAAAACAATTATTTTAATTCTATACACACGTTATAACTTTTAATAAAAGGAAATTTTATTAAAAAAAAACACCAAATAAAGAAAAGTTTGTAATGGAAATCAAGAGTAGCCTGTCATATCATATAGGTAGACAGTATAAGTCACAAAAGCTTGCCAAATGAAATGGAAAATTCATGTTTTAAGAAATAGTGAAAGAGAAAGGAAATCGGAAGACTGTTTGTGAAAACAAACGAATAGAAAAAGACGAAAGAGATAGAAGATGATAAAAAGTGTCTTCGTCTTAAGAAAAATCTAAAACAAATTTTACAGCCAAAAGAGCTTTAGTATTTGGTGAATTACAAAAAAGAAACATCTATTCGATCGAAGGAGTATTGTTTGTCTTGGAAAGGCTTTCGTAGTCGGAAGCAATATATTTTTTGTTTTATTTTAGATTTTAAGTGTAGCTACACAATATGTCCGGTTTTACATTTCAGAAAAATAGAAATAAGGATAATTATTTAAAAACGATTATAACATTTAAAAAAAACTTGGATGCGACTTTTTTTAATTAAAATTAATAAGCTTGGGAATTTTTATTTAACCCTTTATTTTTTGGTTTTGATAATACACAAGAAAACAAGTTTTTGTAAACAAACATAAATAGTACATTATTAATGGATTTAGAAAATTTTTAATGAAATTCTGTGTATTTTATTTTTTTCTCGAAATCAAGTGTATTAGCAGGAGTTCATTTTATTGATGCTTACGTTAACAAATGTTCTTTTAAGATGTATAATTCACACATTTCAAATGAAGAAAAATTTTAAATTTATTAAAAAAGAACGGCATTTTTTTAAATTCATGAAATAGATATTGAGAAAACTTAAAAGATAAAAGCTTTTCTTTATTAAAATGAAAGTTTTTCATTAATTCTGTATTATGGCAAGCAAATCTACTTATAAAAAAGGCCGTCCAATGATCCTTGTCGTACCTTAATTAATTTTTGTAGTGATGTAAAAGAAGATTATTACCAAGTACTGAAACCCATAAGAAACGATCGTGTGCTGGGGAAGGGATTGCAAAAAAGGCATTAGAAAAACTTAATCACGTGACACCATCCTCGTACAATGAGATTTTCCCCCACTGCTATTTTTCTCGGGTTCTTTCGTGTACATCAGGGAGATTAAACCATATAGAAGTTACTTCCCTGTCATTACCAAGATGGAAAGCCCGGGGGGAGGGGGTTTCTATTCACCAACGGAGAAGTCGATGATAGGTTATTCAATCACCTCCCCCTCACCTTATTATTATCACCAAACAAGACCTCTCTTCGAAAAAGGATCCATTTAAAAATCTGGACATGTTTTCATGTTGAGAATAAATTTATGGGAATATAGAGTTGAGGATAAAATTGAGCTTCAAAATGTAATACATCTCAATCGTTTTCAGAGTATTGTCCTCTGTTAACAATGGTATATGGTAATTTTTAGGAAGATTTTTAATACGTTGTCGTGTAAAATTGTGATAGAATAAATGAAATTCTTAGATAAGAAATCAAGAAGTTCCTGAAGACATTAAAGCCTACTTTAATCTTAACTCTATTACCTGAAAACAATTTAATTAATAATGAACCTGCCTTTCTTAAAAATCTTTGTTATATTGTTAGAATTAAACTTAAAAATTCACAAAATTTCTTGTAGGCGGACATTACTCTTACTTTAACCTTAGTTCAATTCAATTAATAAACATTTCACTGTTTTTATTCTTCCGAATTTGAAATTTGACTTAACTTTTTTACGTTTCTTTTACGTTTACATTTTCTCCTCCATTTACTTAAAATTATTTTTTTTTATGTTTAAGACTTGCTCGAACTAGGCCACGATTATTACTATATTTTTACATTAATTTTAGAAAAAAAATATTAAAAAGTTTCGCTGATTTAGTTTAGTTAATAAGTCGATTTTTATATCCAGATATACTGCAAAGCAATTTCAGGTAAGATTTTTCAAGGATTTGTTGTGAAACTGAGTTGTCAAAAGGGTAAATATTTCAAAGGTAACAAAAATGTGTTGCCAGAATAAATTTGGAAAGGATCCGTAGACTCGTTCGAAGTTATTGAAAGAAAACAAACATACACACGATGGTATAAAAGATTTTAAGATTACAATCCTTCAACAATTAAGTTTTTCTTTCTGTAGGAAGAAATTTGTTACATTGCGGTTTCCTTTGAAACTGAAAAGCATAATTATATAACAGTAATTTAGAGTATGACTACATTACAGGAAACATTGGATTTAATGTTCAACTAACGTAGATCACTTTCATTCATAATTTTTTAAAGTAATTACTATTAATTTTGAAACATGTTAATTAGAATAATTAAAATAAAAATAAATGTTGAAATAAAAATACTCAAAATTGTGAGTCTCTTTATCCTTATATGACCTTTTGAGATCCACGAAGATATAAAAGGTGAATTAAAAACAAAAAAAAACAAAAAAATTTCTTGGAAATATACGAGAAACAAGCAGATATCAAACTACAACCAAAATAATAAAGCAAATATTCGTTGTAAGGCAACATTCGATGAAAAAAAAAGTATACTTTTTTTTTACTAAAATCAAAGCTACAAAGTTTCAACAATATTTATATAGTATTTGTTCGCTTTTTTCACATCTTTTTATTCCTACCCTTTTCTTCTTTTTCTTTTAAGCTATTCGGTTGTTGGTAAAAAAGTTGAAACTTCCATCGCACAAGTCCTATAATTTTGATAGTTGAAAATATAAGAAGAAACACCCAAAAGGAGAAAAACTTTAGATGTTTAATTACTGTCCTAAAGGAAGTAAATCTTTGAATATTCCTGGTTCCTAACTGAGTTTTCTTCATTGTTTTCAAAAATTCTTCGAACTTTAATTTTATTTTAAAGCATTTAAAATAGAATCATTTTAAATTAAAGCTTTTTAAGGGCACTGCTTCTGCTTTTTCCATCTCGTCACTAGTATTACATCTCTCTTCCAAATAGTAAATAATATTTTCTATTGCCTTTCTATTAAAGATTTCCATTGAAAATGACATTACTGTACTTCAATTCCATATTCTTTCAAAGTCAAAATGACAAAGATATATTCTTTCTTAATCATTTTTCAGGTCAGTCTTGATTGTTATCCGATCATTTTACAACACCACTCTACAGCAAGAATAATTTGATATCACAATTATAATCTGCGTGGAAAAGTGAGCAAGTGTCAGGCAGAGATGGTTGACATTCACACTCTAGTGTAGAAAGCCATTCTAACTTAAAAGACAGCAACCCTGTAACATGATGCTGACCACTACAGTTGGCCAACAAATTATATATAAATGGCATGCGAGAATTTGTAGATAATTTTGTTAGAGATAAGATTCTCGCGAGTTTCACTACGCTACAGAAGTTTTGAAGTGGTAAGCGGACAGCTTCTAGTTCCACTGTATGCAAACTCCGCACCTCTGATTATTAATAATTCTCATCTATTCAAGATAAATAAAATCATTGAGACTTTAAATTCTAAACTTTCTTTAGAATTCCTTTTCCTTCCATAATTGAGAAAAATAATTTCCCCATAACTACTTTTACAGTTTATTATTAACTTTATTCTTTTTATACTCGTTTTAATGCAAATCAAAAAATTACACCAGCCCCACATTTATGGACAGCAGCATATAAAAATATTTCGTGCTTATCATAAGAATTTAATTGAATAGTAAAAGTTAAAATAAACGAGTTTAAAGAAAATCTCTTCAGAATTAAAACAAAATAAAATTTTACTTATGATAAAATAATAAATAAAAAAAAATCTTTACAATTTACAAAAGATTATTATTGGAAATCAGTGAGTTTATTAGTGTTAAAAATCTTTATTTAAAAATGAACCCATTTTGCGCCTTTATAGGTAACCTATTTTCTCAATGTGTTAAAAAGGTAATTTCTAGTAATAATTCAGTCTAGAACTGCAACAATTACGAAATCATTCTAAATTGAGGCTTTATTAAATTGTAAAATTACATTTTCTTTAACTATAAAAATAAATTGTGAATTTCCAAACATTCAATAGTTCCAGATTCATTGCTGTACTTTTCAATTTTAAAAATTACTAATGACTTTCACAAGTTAAATAAAAAGCACCCTTTTAATTAGATATCTAATTATTAGTTAACTGAGAATGTAGCACATTTTTAGAGAAGAGTGATGATCAAATTCAATGCGGCAATCAATAGGAATCCGATTCTATTATAAATATTTCAAGCGAAATTAATTTTATCATTAACTGTAGCACAAATATTTACAAATCTATGCATAAGATAACACTGTGAAAATTGTTGGGGAAATGAACATTGCTTTATAGTATCTACTTCTAAAATTGTTAGAGATAATACAAAATCTTATCTTCACATCTAAATAAAACAGTTTGAAACATAGCTGCAAGAGGATATTTCAAGTTAAATAATGATAATAACTATATATTAATGATTCTTTCTAATCAATATTGCTGTGTAGGCGTTTAACATGTGATATTTGAATAACTACTTGATACAAGGAAATTTAAACTTTGAACAATGATATCTATCTAAAAATTGTTTTCTATCGATTCTGTAGTATTAAAACCGGTGGCTTTGTAGATTTGTAAGTTTCTTTTTAATTAAACTCTTGTAGCAACAGCTTTTTATACTCAATTACGTCATAATTAAATGTAAAATGCATGTGTGGAAATATTAAAGTGTGGAAGTGATTTGATTACCTAATAGTAGTGTGTAAAGTTAGAGAAAGCCAGAAAAGAATTACCAATTTTATGAGTTATTGAACCAAAGGAAAGAGTATCTGTAAACTTTCAGCTTTTCTAAATAATACTTAATTATTAATCTTGAAGATAGTACTTTAAAGTGTCGGGTAACTGAATTTTCATTCAAAGATCCAAATTGACAACAAAATCAGAACAGAATTCACATTAAAGTAAAAATTATGTATCAATGTATAGTAGTTTCCTCTTTGATTAGTTGAATTGTTTTTGATTTATTGTAATTTTGGCAATTTACATAATCACTTTTTTAGCTTCCACTCTTTCCAATAAAGTTAATATCAACCGAATTATTTTTGGAATTTTTTGGATTAGGTTGTTTCAAATTTTATTAATTTTAGTATTTTACGATAGTAAGGACCTCAGGTAAAGGATTGTTGTGGTCAAATGACAAATTTACTTTGGCGGTTTCTGGCCTAAGTTTTTCACTTGTTCTTCAATAATACCAAAGTAGCGTGGATTCTATCTTCAACGAAGTCAGAAGTCAGATCTCACTATGAAGTTTGAGTTTCATAGAATAAGAAGTGTGTGGGTTATGTTCATACAACATGGACGGATTTACAAATTGTGGCTAAAAAACTTCATGAAACTTAAATTATTCTAAAAACATATTTTTTTCTCATAAAATTAAGGACTATTATTACAAGTTTATATTAAGAATTGTTTGTTTGATTAGTTTTTTTTCGATTCCTCAATTAACACGAAAGGAGTTTTGTTAATACTGCGAAACTGCCGTTCATCTACGTTTGGATTAGCAAAACCAAATGATAAGAACTATAATCTTATAGGTTCAAAGCAGGACTTCAAAATACCATAACCTAAGAAAATCTGTTAAACAAATTCAATTAAAAGTTTTGAAAAATTGCAGTTCTTATTTGCCTTGATTCGTATTTCATAATAGCAACAAGAGAACGGAAGCGACTAATAGAATGAAAGTTGTTAATTAGGTAAAATTTTCTTTTTATTTCTTTTCTTTTCAATTTTGGCGCTTATTAATCAATGTTCAATGAAATGGTAAGCTTATCCACTGCTAAAATCGGATCAATGTAATTTGATTTCCATATGAACCATTAAAAAGATAATTAATGGCTGCTGTTTTGATAACCCGCAGAATAATAGAGGTTCTCAGATTACGAGCCGCAGGTGGTCATTTTTAATTGACATTCTGGGTTAGATAAACGACTCGAGTTTGGAAAGTACAAAAATTCAGGAGGAATACGATATGCTTGCTTTCAAATTTCCAGGAAACCACGTTAATAAGATTGGAGAACTGTTGGTTTTTTCAGGTGTTAACTAAAAGAGTTTCCCTCATCAAGTTTCTTGATAAATCAACAATAACATATATGAGGTAGATGAGGAATTCACCTAATGCAGCACCTTCTTCGGCTTCGTGGCTTTGAAGTTTTCTTTACGATGAAGTTTAATAATCAACACATCTGCAGCAAAATCTTGATGCATCCATTTCAATGTACATACACCGGATAAAATATTAGATCTCTAAAATACATTATACCTAAAGTACTTTAGGGTCTAATTTTTTGTCCGGCGTATGTATTTAAAACTGCCGGTAAGTTGAACTGTTTCTATCGGAAGGTGGCGGCTATCTTCTATATTTCATAGTAGATAAACATCTGACGACTTGATTTCGTTGTTGATTAATATAATAAAGTTACTAAAGATTCTAAAAGAAAATTGTTTTGCAGACGTTCCTTGCCTTAAAGGTTTCTATCACTGCTTCTTTCTTCCAGACTAGATATTTTGACAATAATATTAACTGAAATAACCACAATCACGATATGGGAACGGAAAGCTTAAATATGTAAATGCTATAAAGTAAATATGTTAGAACTCCTGAAGTTCCTGACAGAGATTGAAGCCTACTTTTCGTTAAATATATATTGTTGATTTTTCCTTTCTTTTTTAAAGCAGTGAAAGTATTAAAAGGAAAATACTTCTTGTAGTTGACAATTGTACAATCTTGTAGTTGTTAAGCAAACAGGAATTCTGAAAAAAAAGCACATATTCTTCTTTCTTAACTTCTTTAATATAAATATTTCGATCTCTTTGCAGAGATCTTCTTCAGGATCTACAGGAATTTCGTTAACGATCTCATTATTCCTGTAGAGGACGAGGAAAAGAAATTTTCCTGTCCTCGTAGATCCTGAAGAAGATCTCTGCAACAGAGATCGAAATATTATAACATAATAACATAATTTTTGGGGTAATTATATCTTAATACAGGAATTATGAAAATTTACTAAAACTAATTACATCCACAAGTTACTAAATCCAGTTAAATTTAAACCTATGAAAGTAGATGCGCATGAAATTAAGTAGGTGCATATTAAGGAACGGGTTAATATGCATTCTGAACATCTACAGAAATTCATTGTTTTGCTTTCCTATAAGAATTTGTCACATTTACATGCAAATTTCTCGACAGGTCCCACACAGCAAAACTACAAAATATTAAATCGTCTTTTATGCTATAGCCAGGTCACCGGTTCAAACGTTATTAGTGGGCGGGCAAACACATACACATACAAGCACATATGACATACTCATTTTATGAGACTATATTTCTTTGGATAGCAGGTTAAAAAAGCCAAAATGGAAATTAGAATAGCAAATTGCTTTCATCAAAGAAAATAACTCACATTAAATCTCAGTGTGTAATCTCAAACACTGAATGTATCAAACTGTAAAATCTCAAACACTGAATGTATCAAACTGTAAAATCGAGCTGATGCGCTCTTTATTCGAAAAAATAAATTACTCCTCTGTTTTAACTTTCATAGACTGTTATATAAAAAGCTATAAAAATAACAACATTTGCTGGATTTTTGTAATTTTGTATTGTAATACGTTAGGCTGGATAATTTTAAAACTCCGATCGATTATGAGCTAAAATTAATTTAAGAGGGGTTTTTGTCTTGGGAATTGCAATTATTTCGCCTCATAAAAGTTAATTCTCAGTGGATGCTAGCAGTAATACGGGGATTTAAAGGCAATTTCAATGGATTTCATTAAGCTAATCTCAAAAATATCCCGGACTTTTAATTACAGAAAAGGAATAATTCAAATTAAAGAAAGTATGAACTCTGATGCTAAACTGTAACGATTTCAACAATGAAAGTAATTACAATAATGTAACAACGAAAGTTAATAATCTCTTTATTATTAATAACTTCTTTATTATCAAACTAAAAGCCAATATAAAGTAAACTTCACTAATCCGTACTGTTCTGGATTTACAAATCTTTAAGCTCCTATCACGTTGTAATGTAACAAAAACCAATATTGGTTAACTAACTTTTAGGAGAAAGAATGGAAGACAATTTGACGAAAGTCCTCAGAGACTTGTAGATCCTATAGTTGGTGATTTTTTTTTTTGATTTTTTACAATACGTGAATGTAATTTCTGTAACAAGTTTAGTGAATTTTATAAGTTTTGTCGATTGTTTGCAGGTTTATATGCATGTGTACTGTGAATATGTGTGCATGCATATGTCAGTTCGTATTTTATGTTCTTTAAAGAGAGACTTTAAACTTTAAACCACTAACTATCCAGTGTAACTTCGAGACACACCGTAAATGTTTTAAAATTGGTAGCTCTTGTCTAATATATTCTTCAAATTAAAGGAACAAAAATTCCAAATTAGAAGACATGAAGGAAATGGCGACGAACATTCACAATGCCACTGTATTTGTTTTGATGGCACCATGAATGTTTACGCTGTAGCAGAAAGTATCGGTTATTCTTCTCCCACTTTATTTGTTTTTACAATGCAGTAATTTGTTTATTATCTTAGGAACAGCATTTTACGGAAAATAGATTCCAATTTCTTTGGGAATCATCGCATTGAATAATTATTGAGGGCTTTTACTCTTCTCATGAAGAGGTTTAATTTGCATCAAAATTAATGACTCTACCACTGAAATTTCACTTGATGCAATAAAAATGCTTTTCCTGTTAGTGTTCTTGTGTAGATTGCAATTTAATTGAATACTTTTCAGTCAATCATTTTTATCTTGGAAACACTGTAGAGGAATATTTTTCAATCAGTACAAACCTTTAATCCACATGGGAAAGATTGCTTCTTTTGCGATGCACAAAACAATAAACAACAACAACAGTTTCAAAATTATCAACTTCAAAGGAGGCCCACTCTTTGTAAGGTTCAAAAAATTTAATAATTCTTAGATATTTTGTATTTTTGTGTATTGTACGATAAAACCAAAATTATATACAGGTAACCCCCGAACAACACGGTACTTGAAGAACACGAGTTTCGAAGAACACGTATACTTTATCCGATGTACACGGTTTCAAGCTACACGATTTTCGAGTAATGCTTTTGAAAAAGAATAAATTACATATTTTTCATTTATTATTTGATATAAAATTACAGTAGTTAAAAATTTAGAGTACTATTCTCATCAATTACGTCAGCGATTAATGAAGTTTTAACCTTTTTAATACTTTTAGGGTAATAGAATTATATTTTTCCCAATTAATTTGATTGAATAATTTATATTTTATATAGTTTGCCAATCTTAAACCAAAAGTATTCTTCAATTTATTGATTTGAAAGATTTTTAACCAATTGTATCGAGTTACTTTTTCATTATTTTGATTATTTTTTTCCCTATTGACATTATAAATGTTATTCATAATTATTTTATAAATAATTTTTTGTTAATAGTAAGTATTTTAAATTTTTTTAAAATAAAATTTTTTAGTTTTATATTTCACAAAAAAAAAAAATGTAAAACGTAACTTTTTTTTAATTTTTACACTTGAAACGGAATCCCGTTTTTTGAAGTCTCGAACAACACGATTTCAAAGAACACGGAACCAATTAATCGTGTTGTTCGGGGGTTACCTATATACAGTGGAACCCCGCCATTCGTCCGCCTCGCTATTCGTACAACTCGTTATTCGTCCAACTTTTTCAAGTAAAATTGAACTCGCCATTCGTACGCTTGCTCGCGATTCGGACAGCGTGACCTTGTTACTGGCCGCCCCATGCGGTCGCTTCAGTTCAGTCTCTTGCTAGCTTCCGTACGCTACGCATCATCCATGAAAGCTTCATGAAACTTTGTGATATTTTATTGTTATTTTTTGTTATTTTTATTGAAAATAGTGCAGCCATGGGTCCAAAAAAGATTACTGATTCAACTAAGCCTAAAAGGAAAGCAGTGAGAACGACAATTGAATTGAAAAAAGAACTCGTTGCGAAGTTTGAAAGTGGAACTCGTGTCTCTGACCTGGCAACTCAGTATGGCATGGCGAAATCAACCATATCGTCTATACTGAAAAAGAAAGAAAATAAGAGAGGCCTATATATTTATTGTTTTCATAGTTTTTATGTATTTTACGCTTAAAGTATTATTATAAAGGTATTATTATAAAGTATTATTATAAGCAATCATCTCTCGGTTCTGGAACGGATTAATCCAATTTACATTATATCTTATGTGAAAAAATGATTCCCCATTCGTACAAATCGCCATTCGAACTGCCTCCTGGAACGGATTGTGTACGAATAGCGGGGTTCCACTGTATACTCTTAGTTTAGAAATTTGGAAATGTAAATACCTACTTCATTACAGAATCGATAACATTTTTGGAAATATCTTATATTTTTATAGCCGCAGCCGCTTAAAAATTAACATTTTCATTTTCGACGAGAGTTGTAAGCCAAGTGCGAAAAAGTTTTCTTTGAGCAATACTTAAAAAAATAGTCGAAATAATCTATATCTTTAATTTTTCAACCATTACTTTTTTTTGTTTTTGTTTTTTGTTGTTTTCTTTAATTCCAACTTTATTTCAGAAAATGCATTTTCGACTACTGTCTTCATAAGTTGAATGAAAAACTAATTATCGATAAGTCTTTATTAAATAAACAAAGTCATAAACAAGCCGCAATTGAAATGAAGCTACGAACTCTATTTAAGTTCTTAATATTTTTTCTTCTTCTGCTCTGAAAAGAACTCTGCAGATGACAATGAAGAAGTGTTTTTGTACTGGAAGGCATTAATTACACTTCGCCTTGAGTCTTTAAACAAAGCGACTTCATTATAAAGACTTTGTTCTTTGAATTTAAAGGTTAAAAAAGGTTCGTGCAATCAGCTTGAATTAAAAGTAGTAAATTAGTTGAAAACAGCGGCCAAATCTTTAAATATTTTAGGCATTTTCGTCTAATTTGCTTATTTATCGAAAAATATAAACATTAAAGAACGAGATTTTCAATGGAATCTAACATTTATGAGCCAATTTCTTCTGGAGGTCAAACGGTCTGATACTAAAAGATAAACACAGCAAAATGTCAACTAACACTAACACATTCTATTTGGCAGAATTTTAAATAACATTACAGGCATCCTGATGGCGTGGGAGAGAAAACGAATACTTAATCAGAATTTACACCAATCAAGTAATAAATTATTAAAAACATAAAAATACATTAAAAAAAAACAAGAATTTCTTGTTGTTTTTTTGTTTATGTATTTATATTATTTTCGCGCAGTAACAATTAAGATTCTTAGATCTCTTTAAGAAAATTTTTTAGAGAAATTTTTCTACATGGATCCTTACGAAGAGTATGAAACATCTTCTCGAAAAGTAGAAGTTAAACAGCAAATGTTAGAAAAGAAAGAATGTTAGAAAAGTATGTTAGAAATATAAAATGCTATAACTAATGGGGGAAAAATGAAAGATGTATCGTCATCGTCCTCTGTCATCATTTTCAATTTGTGCTTTCTGAAAATAACTGGATTTAGGAGATTAAGTATTTGCCGATTTACTTGATTATCAACAAATCCGAAAAAATATTACAAACAATGAAACCATAAATAAGGAGGACATTTTTTCCGTTGTACGTTTCCACTATATATATATATTGCGCGGTTTCCAGAGAAACAAAATTGCTTAAATAGTGAGTTTAATTTGCGAAAAACAATCTCTTTACAGAATGTAGGAGCGGCTCTGTATAGAATCCTAAACCGTATTACCACATTAAAGCAAAATAAAAAAAATTAGAATTTTGCATTTATTTTAAAATTATAAAATAGTAATAATGAAAGAATTGAAAGCAAATAGGTAAATATTAAATTCCTGAATTATACATAGTAGGAAAGACTACTATAAATAGTATAAATTTAATTTATTATAAGGATAATGAATTATTCAAGAATACTAAGAAAAAAGATGAAAATTCTTTAAAAAACATGGGTGTAGTATACGCCTTGGTGTGTAGGGATTGTGGGGGTATTTACATAGGAAGTACAGGGAGGACGGTTAGGGAACGAGTGGATGAGCACGTCCGTGCCTACCGGAGCGGAACTAGGAAAATTTCAGATTGGGCGGATCATTGTCTGGATAATGATCACAATCCAGACCCTGTAGTTCATCTAATTTATTACGTCACAGATGAATTTAAGAGATTCGCTTTGGAATCTTGCTTAATAAATTGTTGTATATGTATAAATAAAAACAAATCACTTAGAGTTAATAAGGTATCCTTAAATATATTTAGAAAATCATTAATAAAAAACAAAAGATTAAAAAGAATTTTAAAGATTAGTTAAAAGTTCACATGTTTATTCACAAATATTTATTTTAAAATTAATTGTTTATTTGTTTTCAGTTGTTTATGATTGTATTGTTTTCAGTTGTTTATGATTATATTTGATTTCAATTGTTTATGATTATATTTGATTTCAATTGTTTAATTTACAATGTAAGATCTCGCATATGAGAGTTTGTTATAATTTGTAATGTTAGGAATGAGAAAAAGGATTTTTCTCTTTCCTTTTATGTTTCATATTTTGTATTTTTCGTTATTTAAGTTTTAAACATATGGATCTTGAGAAAGTCCTTGAAAAATAGGACGAAATATTGAAGACATGTTGATGAAGTTTGTATTTGTTTGGAATTTTAAATAGTAGGAAAGAATTCTTTTTTTACTAAAATTAACGTATAATATGAATCATAGCATATGTGAATTGAAATATACGTATGTATATAAATACCCTACATTAATTTTTACAAAAATCATTTTATTCCAACTTCAATTAAATTATCAACTTTTTTATATTTTCAGAATTATATTTTCTTTCGTTAATTGGATAATTAACTACAAAAAGCTGTTTTCATTACTTACATTACCTCATTAGATAAAAGTACTTAATAAGATTTTTTTTGTTCTTTGATCTTTAATTAAAAGCCGAGAAAGACACGAATTATGTAATCCCGATCGTCTGAAACTCTGCCTTCCAAATTAGGTGATTCTTTTAAGGAAAAAAAAAGTCTATTTTTCCATTTTCTCTTTTTATTTTGTTATAAGTGCATTTAAAATGCTTTATGAAGGTCTGATGCTTAGTCAATGATCTCATTTTCATTTCTTGGAACCACTTCAGTAAAATCCGTTGAAGTATAGCAATACAGATTGCGATCTAAGGCAGGAACCTCGCTTCCAATGAAGGATTAGCGAAAAAGTACTAAAAATCTATGGTAACAAAATCACGACTGGAAATTCTGTTTCCGCCAGTGAAAGGAAAAGGCGTCAATCGGGGGTCAGCCCAGCAGTGCTGTATAGAAACTCCCCGTCTTTTACAACCGTCGCGGAGATATAAAATGTTTCTTTTTTTTTGGTGCGTGCTTCACTTCAAAGAAGGGGGAAGGATGTCACCAAGTCACGTTACCCGCCGTTCCACTTCCTGAGGTTCCGGATGCTTCTCAGTGCAAAAGTTCCTCTGAAATGACGCCTTCCCAACTGGTGGGGGCGACACTCGATAATAAGATCAAGGCAAGCTAAAGTAACCTACGATATCTAACGCTCTGCTTCAGGGAGAAGTTGGCAAGATAGGCAACCGTACCCTTTCCTCAATTGTCGACTCCAAGTCAATGGCAAC